>CM059567.1:63119606-63719606 GCA_030386875.1 Morinoia aosen
CGGCAAAGAGATTTGACTACGCTACAGTAACTTAAAATGTATTTGTCTTTCTCAAATACAATTCAGCAAATTTTAATTTAGGAGAAACGTGTCATTCTGTCGGCAAAGAGATTTGACTACGCTACAGTAACTTAAAATGTATTTGTCTTTCTCAAATACAATTCAGCAAATTTTAATTTAGGAGAAACGTGTCATTCTGTCGGCAAAGGGATTTGACTACGATACAGTAACTTAAAATGTATTTGTCTTTCTCAAATACAATTCAGCAAATTTTAATTTAGGAGAAACGTGTCATTCTGTCGGCAAAGAGATTTGACTACGCTACAGTAACTTAAAATGTATTTGTCTTTCTCAAATACAATTTAGCAAATTTTAATTTAGGAGAAACGTGTCATTCTGTCGGCAAAGGGATTTGACTACGATACAGTAACTTAAAATGCATTTATCTTTCTCAAATACAATTCAACAAATTTTAGTTTAGGAGAAACGTGTCATTCTGTCGGCAAAGAGATATGACTACGCTACAGTGACTTAAAATGTATTTGTCTTTTTCAAATACAATTCAGCAAATTTTAATTTAGGAGAAACGTGTCATTCTGTCGGCAAAGAGATTTGACTACGATACAGTAACTTAAATGTATTTGTCTTTCTCAAATACAATTCAGCAAATTTTAATTTAGAATGAAACGTGTCTTTCTATCGGCAGGGGGATTATTTAGGTAACCTTGATCGTACTCATGTTCGGTGAATTCAGTTGATAGTGTCTTTGATAACACGCACAGTCCAGTGCCCTGTAGTTCGTTTTAGAAGCCACACGAGTTACAAACGAGGATAACATGAAGTTTACAACCCAGTCTAACTTTTTCGCCGCTTGCATCACCTATACTACAGTATCTCACATTCATTTTGAAGCCCTGAGATGCCTTCATGTATTCATTCCCTTCCACAAGCAGCTTGATAATACAACTACGAAGGTCATTAGATAAAGTTAAACTTCAATCATGTTCATTTAATGAAACTACATAGCAAGAAAGTATAAACTCAGACCCTCAAATCTCAGGGACGAAATGATCACAACCTCTATCCGAGCTCTTTGATTGGCTGAAATTCTTTATATTCTCATCCTAGCGTGCCAAGACCGATTGTATACAGTTCCAGCGAATTAATTTTGCGATTGACGTGATAGAAATTTTGTTCATATATAAAAGAAAGTGCATCAATTCTAACCATTCTTCTGAATTGTCCTCATCTTAATCAATCCCTTAGTTTGATCAAAAAATTATACGTAAAATTTGAAAGTTCCCAGGCTTACCAATTTGTTGAAGATGTTTACTCATCAATATACTCGTAAGCCCGATCCATGTTATCGGAAGACTTCTTAGATTCAATCATTCAATCACGAAAAATACTCATGTTATCAGTCGAATAATCTACCATATTTACGAGAGCTCTCATTGCTTTAGAGCAGAGGTTCTCAACCAGGGGTTAAATTTACCCCTGGATGAGATACATTTCAGCCTTATGGATTTAAAACGTAAAGCAGAGGGGGTCAACGATAGAGGAAAGGTTGAGAATGGCTGCGTTAGACCAGCGGCTCATGACCCAGGAGGGACGCATCCCTCCACTGTGAAGCCTGATTTCCCCCAATAATGTTTACGGCAAAAGAGTGAACTTTCACAGTCGAAAATGTTTGAAGACATATTTGAAATAATATTTCTAGTGAGCTTTTATTTACCAGTACACCTGAACACAATTTCGCCAGACCATACTTAAGGGGGGCGTGGGAGTAAAAAGGTACGAAATGGCTGTATTAGACTCCAATATTATTTGAGATACAATAATATTTGAAACCGGTCCATCTGCACACAATTTTGCCTGACAATACATAAGGGGTGCATGGGAGTAAAAAGGTAGGGAATGACTGCATTAGACTCTTCGCTTTTCTGCAGCGACTGCCATCGGAAGCCAAGCTTCTGATCATTTTCCCGAGCGCTGTTTGCTAGGCGGCAGCACCGCAATAGAGGTGTCCTCCGGCCACAAACAGCCGCACAGCTGTGCGCCTCAATGCTGTTTGCACTCTGAGGCTGATAAGCCCTCGTGTGTGTTTGTGTGGCTGTGCAGGCCTGTGTGCGTTGTGTGGGCATTTGTGTGTGTCTAACTATTGTATGGGTATGTGTGTCTGTGTGCGCGTTGTGTGTGTGTTTGAGTGTGTATGCTGATATTGTGTGCATGTGTGTGTGTTTGAGTGCATGTATGATGTTATTGAGTGCTTGTGTGTGTGTTTGAGTGTGTATGCTGTTATTGTATGCATATGTGTGTGTATGTGTACATGTTTGTATGTGTGTGCTGTTATTGTGTGTATGGATGTTGAATGAAACCTACATGCACGTAAGAACATATAAACTAACATGCATTCAAGATTGTATGAAACGACACTTAAAGGTCGAAAAAATTTTCTTGATACACAATCGAGAGGCATGACGTGACCGTCCAAGTTAGAGCAGAACAATTTGAAGCTACAGGGTGACCCTTTTAATCTTCTAGCCGAGTAAATAGGATACCAAAATGAACCTTGAAAATGTCCTTTCAAACGAAACAAAGTTTTATATTTATTTGCAAATTAAGAGTGTCGGTTACTTCTGGCCCACCCTGTATAAACTATAAGCAAATTTAATTTGAGTGCGGCTGAAAGAAGACTGAAATGGTGTAGTGTGGACGATGAGGAATGTATCAAGATTGTAGATTGATGCGCGAGTCATAAACGTTGGTTTATTTTCCCACATGAGCTCGATGTAACGTAACGCTATGTTGTTCCAATACCTAGTGTTTTCTCTGCATTGGATCCATCGAGCTGCACTTTTGTTCAAGAGTCATGCCAGATTTCACTCGATGGGACATGAAAGGGATGACGACTTCAGTTATAACATGGATAAACATGAAGCATAAGTTCAGTTCTAGATATTTTGTCGTTTCTTTATTTCCTTTCTTTTAGACTTAAAAGAATAAAGAATATGTAAACGATGTACATACGAACACATCCATGTTTACGTGAAAGATGCACGAAATCAAAGTTTCAAAGCATCACAAGACGATTTTTCAAAATGTTTTCGACTCCTAAAATGAATTTTAGAATTATCTATGCCAAATATAAATTTAAATAATAGTTTCTACGCCAGAGATGAATTGTAGGGGTATTTTTAAGCCAAAGATAAATTTTAATAATATTTTCTAGGTCAAAGATGGATTGTAAAAATATTTTCTATGCCAAAGATGAATTTTAATAACATTTTCTATGCCATAGATGAATTTTAAAATTTTCTACGTCAAAGATGAATTTTATCAATACTTTTTGCGCTAAAGGTCTGTAAAACTAGTAGCGCTTTCTTAAAAGCTTCCTTCCACCGCGGCAGATAAGTTTGTTCCTTGCAAAATTTATAGCAAAATGCACAGGGTGCATGCGAGACGGCGATGTTCGAGCTTATTTGAAAGCAGCTTTCGAGTTTTGTGGCTCAGCGGTCCTTAGTGGACTGGCCGTCGGCTTAGGGAGGGACGTAAAGGGCTTGTAGGGCACACGCGACCTCTCAGGTATACTTAGCTCCTTTACTGGTATCGCAACTACCCAATATCTTGTTTACTGGTATCGCAACTACCCAATATCTTGTTTACTGGTATCGCACCTACCCAATATCTTGTTTACTGGTATCGCAACTACCCAATAGTTCGTTTACTGGTATCGCAACTACCCAATATCTTGTTTACTGGTATCGCAACTACCCAATATCTTGTTTACTGGTATCGCAACTACCCAATATCTTATTTACTGGTATCGAAACTACCCAATATCTTGTTTACTGGTATCGCAACTACCCAATATCTTATTTACTGGTATCGCAACTACCCAATATCTTGTTTACTGGTATCGCAACTACCAAAACGCTCTTTCTATATTCTTTATTTTCACAAATACCCAAATGCTATTTTTATTATCTCTATTTTCACAAATACCCAAACGCTATTTTTATATAATTCATTTATACAAATACCCCAAAGCTGTTTTAATTTTCTTTATTTTCATAAATACCTAGACGTTGTTTTTATTTCTCTATTTAGGTTCACCTGGAACCAAAATATTTGAGTTACATCACACTTTGTGTAGTCATTTTCTGTACGCGAACCTGTTTTATTTATTGGTATTTTCAGGATCAGACTTGACGTACTTACTTCTTCAGTTGATTGAAGTTTATTCGTTAAGCTCTGTGGTAGCTAACGACATTTGCAATGAACTTTGACTGTTTCTTTACTCTGAAATTGATGCGAACAGAGTAAACATCTGCTCAGAACTCAGAGGAGAGCGAAATTTGATAGAACTCGCCACGAATTTGACGAATTAGTTTTTTTCGCTCACAATTGATACTGGTACGGGGTGAGCCAGAAGTAACTGACACTTTAAATTTGCTAATAAAAGGAAAACTCTGTTTATTTTAAAGAATGTCATTTTTATGGTTTATTTCGGTACCCTATTAACTTAGCTAGCAAATCAAAAGGGTCAGTTACTTCTGGCCCACCCTATGGCACGGATGCATAAGCTGAACAATTTTTAAAATGTCTCGAATCAAACCTCATGAGAATTTTATGTTTGTGATTTTTATGCTTTAAAATCACTAGAATTAACTTGTCCATTTTGTGCAGCAAGTTTTTAGCTGAGCACTGACCTCATAAGATTTCAAAATTTGATACCAGATGAGGGGTGGTTGATCAGGTATTTACAAAAAAAACAGTAGAGGGAATCAAATACGTTATTTTTCGATTAAAGAAAAGAGTTTGATGAGTGAGAACTGGTGTGAAACTCTATAGAAGATAATAGTTATGTTAGAAATCACGGACACTCTAACACGCGAATTATATTAATTGTAAATGGAGCAGAAATATTTTATGCTGAAAAAATACAGGAACAGGGTTTGCTCAGGAAAAAGGGGATATTCTGTACGCAAAAAGGTACGTATATTTTCCACCAACGCAAACTAACAAATATACTTTTCTTTGTCATAATAACTAAATAGCCTTGAATTAAAAAGTATAAATTATGTTGCATACTTACTCTTATTGCTCGAGATATTATGTACTTATAATTATTGCATGAAATATCGTACACTTATATCATACACTTGTCCATATTCCATGAGATAGTGTACCGTATACATGTAGTGTAACTTACCTGCTTGATTTCGTTTTTGTCTTCGTAGTTACTTTTGGTGACCGCACTACCAGCTGAGCTAAGCAGGAGCCCGTTGGACCTGTGAAGAGAAAAGGAATCATAGGATACTTTATTTCAATCAAGCCTGATACATTGTGAGGGTTTGATGGGCCAGGCGGGCTAACGGCGCAGCTTACGCCTGGTATCAAAGAGTACCTGGGACTGAAGGTCAGCTCCCGGCCTCGTAAGGTACCCTCCCCGCGTAAATAGATAGGGGAACCTCGTCCAGCCCAGGGGAGAGACACGAGACGAGTCCCCGCGGAAACGTTATCAGAGGGGCGGATTACCAGAGGGTCAGAGAAAGGCAGGATCAAATTAACACTTAACTTATGTATTAGTATTCGAAGTGGCGTCCAACTCGGAACGAACATGAAAGCCGAAGTTGGCGCAGATCCTTAAGCTACCCTCTTAATCCTAAAACATTCCCAACATACAAAATATAATCCGGACCGAGGTCCTACGTCTCAAATCTAGACGTCAGCCAAGCACACCCAGTCACAAGGTGGCTTGAGTAGTAACCCCTTCCTCAAGAGGGCACTCGAGACGAAGCTACACGTAGTTAACTGGAGAAGCACGGACAGCAACTCCAAGGCCATATGAGGTCTGGGGGCCTGGGCGTTCCTGACCAACAGGGTCATACGAGGAAGCCGGCACACGAAAGGATGAATAGCACGGCACTGTGAGCGGTCGACAGGACGCATGACACTTCGGAAGACTCGCTATATCCTCCCCAGCCTGAAGGGCGTAAACATGGATAAGTATCTACGTAAATATTACAGAAGCTCAACTGACAATATAGCTTCAAGATATCTGAATCACGCACAAAAGAAAGACTTACAGCCGGGCTTCTACGTACCTGCCTTACACGATGGCGTGACGAGTTAACAACACGGCTATCGGGTATTCGGCGGAATTATAATACTGAGCATGGCCAAGCACTGGCTTTCTCTCCGGGGTCACTTTATTAGGAGACAGGGCGCACGCGCTAAGCCATGCCCTTACATACATATAATCTTGTACCTACATTGGTTTTTTAAATACCTTCATTCTAACACCAGGATGAAGTGACGGTTACCCCCGCTCAAGCCGGTACCCATTTCCGACACCAGGAGGAGTGGGGAATTGTGGCTGAGTTCTCCCTTTTCCTAACGAGGAGAAACACCGGGCGGCATTGCCGGGATTCGAACTGCCAACACCTTTCCGTGAAGGGAGCGCTCTTAACCACTCGGCCACGATGACCACGTCTGAGAGACAGTGGATATCATCGTGCCTTCTTTGAGCAATGCACGAAGATAAATACCTACACACACGCAATGAACAATGTGCTGCATTCCATACAAACATTCATTCACGTTACGCAATGTTTCGGGTTCTATACAAACATTTGATATTTTGATTCATTCAGTTTTTATGTCATGTCTTTGTTTTTTGTAGCACTGATTTGAATACATGAAGGATGAGCAATTTTGTGATTTTGTCGTGTTTTCATTCAATGCATGCATATTTTGTACGTGCATATATGACTGATGATGAACTGAGGCTTGAAACGTTTCATAAAAATGATTTTAAAGTTTTTATTTCCTATAACATTCGTATTTAAACTGCCCAGCAAAAAAATATATTCCAAATAAAATTCATTAAGATATACAATGTTGAGGGATGACATTACAAGGTCGCTGTGTCCCGAGATTCTCATTAGGCTGGAAGGCTGCGTAGGCCTATGAAGTGTCAGCCTATGGGACAAATTGAACTCCTAATCCAGCCCGCCAGCGCTGCTGCAGCTCTAGCAACAACAGCGTCACCAATTATAACAGCAGCTGCAATACTAACAGTAGCAGTTACAACAGCTAGATCAGAAACAACAAACGTAAAAATAGCAGCGGCATCAACAGCTTCAGTTTTGCCACGAACAACCGTACAATGGTGAGAGCAGCAGCAGGAATACCAATATCAAAAACAACAGTACAGTATTAAGGCCAGTAGCAACTATACCAAGAACACCAGTACCAATAATAAAACAATAGCAACAAGAATATCAATAACTATGTCAAGAACAATATTACAATCGTAAAAAGAACAGAAGCTGTACCAGGAGCAACAGTAACAATAATAAGAGCAGCTGCAACAAGAACAAAGGTTACTATATGAAGAACAATACTATCATAGTAAAAAATCACCAGCAATAAAAATAGTAGTAATTACGTCAAGGTAGCAGAAACAATGGCAAGCCCAATATCAACAACAATAATAATGACTCCAGCAACAATAACAATAATAACATAATAACGACTTTAGCAACAATAACAATAATAACATAATAACGACTTTAGCAACAATAACAATAATAACATAATAACGACTCTAGCAACAATAACAATAATAACATAATAACGACTCTAGCAACAATAATAACAATAACATAATAATGAATCCAGCAACCATAACAACAACAACAATAATATCGACCCCAGCATCAATAACAAGAAGAGCACCGACTGCTTGTAATAAGGAAGAGCCGATTTTTAGAGCACAATATCGGATTCCAATAACGAAATCAAATCGGATTTTTAGGTAATCTTTTTACTTGTTTTCTCCCTTTCAACTTGCAGGCAACCCATTCCTTTCCCGTGGACATTGATAAGTTTTAAAATAACCTGAAAAATAATATTAAAGATGTGTATTTCACTTAATGAATTTACGTTCAAAACTAAGACACGAGGGCCAAACTGTATCCTTTGTAACTTGTACTTCATTCTAACTGCTTATACAAGCCCCTCATTCATTTCTTAGAAAACTGAGCACTCTGCTCTTAGTATAACTCTGCATTAATGGCACGTTTATACACTTATATGCAAACTTCTTTCGTGTGGTATCTTACTCTTCATAGCGGAGCACTCAGAGAGGTCTATCCTAAGAACTGACATGCTCAAGAATCGTATTCAAATTCATTCCAATATTATTTTGATTTCCAACGTCTGGACAATTTAACAATTTTTCTTCATGTCTAACTGATTCGAGACAATTCCGAATAGAACTGAAATCTTTTCATTGAGATGAAAAAAGAGTCGATAAAGATATAGAGTAACATATAACTAAGTCCTCGTACTTTTGCGAGCAACTTCACGGACTAACATGCACCGATTAACGTTACGGAATGCTAGGTCTTCATATTGCTGACTAATTTTATAGCTATTTTCTATTCAAACAACCAGCAAATCCTGTTACGCAGTCAGTATATATACAAGAACTCCTAACGTTTGGTCAGTTTCTGTTTATCACCCACTACTCACACACTGACACATTCACACACACACACACACATGCACACGCACTCACACACATACACTCACTATAACGCCGCACATTAGCAAGTCTACGGAAAACTTCACGCGTTTGAAGACTTGCTTGCTAAGGCTCCTGAACTGCTCCAAAGCCAGAGCCTGTTAGGCTGATTTTTTATTATTTTATTCTTCAATTAATTAGGCGAGATTTTTTCTTCTCACCGGCAGTATTATGTCGGGAATTTGTTCCCGTGAGAATATTCCAGGAGAGTTAGGGGAAATTTTCTTGCGCTGCTGAGAACATTCCCGCACTCCTTGAAACTTTCCCCATTACTTCACTCAAAACTCGGCCACTGAAAAATTCTTCTTGATAAAAATATCCCGGAATGTTTTGGGACTCCATTAACTGTTCTTATTTGGGCCTGCTTTGGGTAGCCTGCGTTCCGTGGCCTGCGTTCTGTGGCATGCGTTCAGTGGCCTGCGTTCAATAGCGTGTGGTCAGTGGCGTGTGTTCAGTGGCCTGCGTTCAGCGGCCTGCATTCAGTGGCCTGCGTTCAATGGCCTGCGTTTAGTGGCCTGCGTTCAGTGGCCTGCGTTCAGTGGCCTGCATTCAGTGGCTTGCGTTCAGAGGCCTGCGTTCAGCGGCCTGTGTTCAGTAGCCTACGTTCAGTGGCCTGCATTCAGTGGCTTGCGTTCAGTGGCCTGCGTTCAGTGGCCTGCTCTAGAACTAAACAGCAGCAGTAATCCTTGTATCAGACAGTAGCATTAATCCTCGTATCAGACTTCATCATTTATCTTTATATTAGACAGCATTAATCCTTCTATCAGACGACAATATAAGTCCTGTATCAGACAGCGAAATTATCTCAAAAATTTCGTGAAGATGGAACATTTGAGAGGTGAATATCTCACTGCAATTTTCTAACAAAAGAAATTATCGTGGGAGGAAGACTGACTACCTGTCAGTGGTTTATCTCTACCTGGAAATCTTTCACGGAGCAAATTTAACGAATGGGTCCAATAACTCACAACTTTCTGCTCAGCGTTGCGCTTCAAGTCCGACGACAAGTAAACAAAACAAAGTTCACCAGAAAGTTCCCTCACCGAACTCATGACCATTCCCTTATTCCCGTCGTACGAATGTAAGATGAATAAATAATACAGGGTCTGCCCGCGGTCCAAGGGGCATTATAGAAAGGGTTACCGTTTATAGGGTTTAGCGTAATAAGGGTTTACGGTAATTAGAGTCTAGCGTAATTAGGGTCTACGGTAATTAGGGTCTAACGTAATAAGGGTTTACGGTAATTAGAGTCTAGCGTAATTAGGGTCTAGCGTAATTAGGGTCTAGCGTAATTAGGGTCTAGGGTAATTTGGGTCCAGTGCAATGAGAGACTGCCTAATTAAGGACGCTAGCGTCGAGACTGAAGCGAAGAAATGACACAATGCGAATTCATTTTGAGCTTGTCTTTGACTTGCCCTCAAAACTAGGAGGGTTATTTTTCAGTCACTTCTTCGCCCTCCAGAAGCTGGAAAGTTTGCAGTTCAACTCAAATACGGACTTTTCAAAGCAATCGTTCCATTGGGAATAGCTAAAAATCCATTCGAAAACAATGACGAGATCCATGAGTGAATGTTTCAATTCTTTCATTTTTTTAATGCAGCGCTTTTTAGTATACTCGCTCTTAAGGGCCTAGATTAGATTCGACCAGACAAAAAGTAGTGCAGTTACAATCATATTAGACAGTTCATAGTTTAGATTCGACCACACAAAAGTTATCGCAGTCTTAAGAGACAGTTCCGGTTTAGATTCGACCAGACAAAAAGTATTTTGATTCAGTCATATGAGGCACTATAAAAATATAGAAGATTGCATCCTCACTCATTGGATTTCAACAAGAAATCATCCACACTGGATTCCGCACACCACAAAACCGGCAGCTCTACATGGTGTACATATACTGGAGAAAAAGTTATCAACACTGGTTTCCGCACACCACAAAACCAGCAACTCTACATGGTGTACATACATTGGAGTAAAAGCTTTCAACACTGGTTTCTGCCACACCACAAAAACGGTAGCTCTGTATGGTTTGCCTCGCAGCAAGAAACCACCTAAACTAGTTTCTGCTGCGCCACGAAATTGGCAACCGGTGTACATCGGTGTAAGTAACCATCGACACTGGTTTCGATCACAGTTTCTTATTCCGCAATAAGAAACCGCCAACACTGTTTTCTGACGCATCACGAAACTGTCCACATCACCCATTCAATACCAGCTCTGGTGTCTGAAAAATTTCTTATTTTATGAGGAGGTCTATTGGGCTGTGTGTGGACCTGACTGAAATAATGTACTCTGTGTTGTGATATTTTGTAGGGTAAACAAAATCCCGGACCGCGGTATCTACGTGCTTCACCCATTTGTAGATATTGTAGATATTGTATCGTACCCATTTGTAGGTACGATGAATGTAGATCACAAGCACAAAACGGAAAACCATTGCTAACCACCGAAGAAAATAAAGTGAAGCTACTGAATGGAAGAAAATCTGATTTTTAGCTCAAAATAATGTGAAAGAAGAAAGGCGGGTGTTGAACAGCTCACTAAGTTTCCAAAATCGTCACAGAAAAGTCAGAAAGTGCAAAACTCACTTAAGTTTTCGTATGCTCCATCCTAAGGCGCGAACTTTCAATTCCTGACGATGACAAAAGAAAATAGGCTCTCAGAATTCCTGACAATGATAAAAGAAAATAAGTTGTCAGAATTTCAACGAAGGCAAATTGTCAAGCAGCCGTTTTCGACCATTTAAGTGGAACATCGGAACTGCTGTAACGGTTCCAATCTTCTCAATTGTTCTCAAGGCTCTGAATGCTGCGACAGAGAAACCAGTCGTCAACCAACAAAAATTTCTTTCGCGCTGAGCTGAAGCATCTTATGAGCAGTGCGTTAACGTTCAAGCCGAGTGTCTACACTTCAAATAACATCAGAGACTGCAGGGTGAGGGATTAACGATAGATTAAGATAGAGATGGATTAAGATAGATGGATTAAGATGGATTAAGATAGCGTACGCAAGAGACGCACTTCAAAGATGCAGAAATCTTCAAACACAACGCATCGTCGCTCACCTGGAAGCTGCAAATCCTTTCCAAAGGCGTCTTAAAAAAAAACGGTACAAGGGAAGCTCACTTCGATGTGAGGGCTTAAATTGAACCGTCGTGGGTTTGAACGTTACTGGCCCAGAAACACGATCTCACTAGAAACGTTTTCTTCGTGGTACTTCGGTCATAGCTACGTCAAAATTAACATGTTTCCACAGCTGAAAATTAATTACCAAGATGTGAATGAAAAGACAAACGGTGGTATACAATATAAAAGAACTCCAAAGATAATTTGTGTTGAATGTTGGATTTTACTTTAAGGCTGCGAAGACACAACTTAAACGCCGCAAAAAGAAGATATTCTGCTATTCATTCGCGAGCACCTGACTTTATCGCAAAATCCGCGTGTTTCCACAAATGATTATAAAATTACGACAGTTTTGGATAAATAGCGATAGATGATTTTTGATAGTGATAGAAGATAGTGATAGTTTTCGATTGTGATAAAAGGAGGTAAAAATTTTAGGAAAGATGTAAATTCCGACCGTGAAACCTCCCGCACCCCCCTTGAGCTACGTCCTGTTCTGTCGCACGTACTCGCTTCTCTCAATGAACATCTCGGGTGATTCGCACAGTTATGGTATTTCCTTATCTGTCAGCACTTTGTAACCCAGTTATCCAATTTTATACAGGTAGGATGACCGTAAAGTGGCTTAGATGGACTTACAGTAGGTTGAAGAAATGTTTTTCTTTGTCGCTTGAAGCGTTTTCTTTCTGGTTTGGGATTTAAAAACCATAGTCTTCATAACAGCAAACTATCCCATTTATCATCAAAACTAGACTAACGTAACCTAATCTAATCTAAGCAACTATATTGTTTGTTGTTGGGCTTAGCGTGAAATTTTTAAAATCCTCATTACGATAATCAATGAGTAATTAAGAAAGAAATTTGAGATGGACTGCCACCAGAGATCGGGATCTCCAAAAAAATAATACCCGTAAAATTATCCCGTAGTTCTGAATATTACCATTTAAAAGTTAGCCGTAACATTCAGGTTATAAATCTCGACAAAGCAATCAGCGACTAAGGTAGCGTTGGCCGGATTTTCAAGGCCACGTGCGGTTGCTGAAGTGCGTGGAGGCCGAAGAAACCATTAACTCAATCAGACACGTGAGGTAAGGATTTCCGAGTGGACGATTGAGCGAGTGTGGGGAGGGAGAAGCAAGCGCACAGCGGTCAGTGTAACAGCAATTGCACTTAGAACCACAAGGAAACAAGACTTCAATATTAGCTTCCAGCCCTCTTTAGAATTAAACTCCACCATTGATTTTTACTAACTGGCAGGACTCATTAAAATTAAGGTCCAATATCAAATATAACGAATATCAACACGTTAGTCGCGATGTGAGCCGCCAGTGTATACAGAGGGAATTTTCATAACGCTGCTCATCAGCCAGTTGTCTCGAGCTCAATTTTCATAAATACTTAATTAAAGCTAAATGAAGGGATGATCCTGTAAAAGATTGTTATTTTTAAAATTGCTTACTACACTTTACTTCAAATTTTAGATGAATATTGAACTTCAGTTAAATTAACCCATCGCGACCAACGTGTTGAAACATCAAATGGAAGGCAAATATGCAGAGTGTCCTTACCCACTAAACACAGAATTTTAGGACACTCAAGTTAGAGGCTCGGTGTTCATCGCAGGGTTGCCCAACTGGCTCTTCCTAGCCAAGTTACTAACTAGGAACTGAACTAGGAACTTGGCCACTCGGCCTGAAAAACATCTACTCCGCTATTGAGGTGAAATTATCACTTAATCCACTCTGTCAGTTTTGACCTCACATGTGGGTTACGACACTGCGTATTTGCCCTCCAAATGGCTAATGACGTTGAATAAAGTGATCCTATCGTGCTGTTCAACAACCATCAGAAACGTTCGAACCAGCGACAGTACACTCATTAAAGCTCAATCTTGAGATCAAACCCAAATAAACTTGGCCGTAACGAGTGATGAAATTTAACACTGAGTGCAATGAAAATTTGTATTTGATATTACTTAGCAATCAGTCAAGCCTCACTCTACAGTATATCGTTTTTCTGCCCACACCTAAGGTGAGTGCATTCAGTTTTAAGTTTAATCAATAGATCTAAAAATAGATACCTGAGATGGAGAGTGTAAGAACATCGCCCATGAGCGATCATTATAGTTTTGATCATTGTTGGATTATATATAAGATTTAATAAGGGATTAAGAGTTAATTAAGGAATTAAGGTTTTAAGGATTTAATTTAATTTTAGATTTAATTAATGATGGCCGAAAGGAAAAGAAGCTCTGTTCGCTTTCGATTTATTTCCATAAAGTAACGAATGCTTATTGAGGAGGCCTTCGCTGGCCGGACCGGGGACACCGTGATAGCATGCGGTGTATCTCTTACTATCAACATCATAAAGGCCAGTTCTCAGTAATGTTATTCATTAGGCGCTCGCCCGTGACTTCATATCGAAATCAATCTTTCCCGGGTCTATTAGACATAGACTAAATCGTCTTCTCGTGCCTGGATTTGGTACACAATAAAATACATTTTGAAGCAAGTAAGTCATTGCATAATGTCAATGTCATCAATTGCTACATTTTATTCGATACGGTCAATTAACCATACGTGACAACTCAAAAAATAAAAAAACAAAATTCTCACCGATAATAAACATAGGCCAAATTATCGACCCGTACAGTGGACATAATCAGTTCTTAGCGTTTAAAGCAATTTTGTCCTCTGAATCAAGCTTTTAGATAGCTACCAACAGCAAATTTTCTCTGCAATAATATGTTTACAAGACTGGCATTTTCTTTCACACTTTTTGCCTTCGAGTGTTACATGAACACCGGTAGGACAGGCCCTGTTCGAACTCAGATTCTGAGTACCTGTGTCCTCCTTTGGACTCGGGCAGTGACATCCAACACTCTTACTCTCAGAGAAGTTATTGATTGGAAGTCATTGAAGCGGCCTCAATGCGGCCAAATACTACCGACCTCGTCTGCTAGTTTAATATCCAAGTATGCAATGCAACTCAATGTCCCCAATGCTCACATTTGTCGCCTGGTTTCGACCGTAGTGCAGAGTGCAATACAATACTTTCGACCTCGTCTGCTAGTTTCATATTCCAGGATACAATACTATATACCGACCTCAATTGCTGTTTCATATTCAGGGATACAATACTACCGACCTCGTCTGCTAGTCTTATATTCCACTATACAACTCAATATCCCCGATGCTCACATTTGTCGCCTGGTTTCGACCATGGTGCAGACAGCAGCGCAGATGCTGGTGTAGGCGACGGCCATCACCAACACAGGCAGGCCCAGCAGCAGCACCAGCACGTAAGTTTCGTACGCCGGCCACAGCACTGTAGAGTCGAAGTCTCGCACGCACCAGTAGGCCTCTATGTTGTGGCCCACCTCCATGTGCACCTGAAAACGCCGTGTACGTTTGTGTTGAGCCTTCCTTTGTGTGCGTGAAAGTAGGGGATTGTTTGAAGTACGTTTGTGTTGAGCTCTCTTTTGTGTGCGTGAAAGTAGGGGATTTTTTGAAGTACGTTTGTGTTGAGCTTTCTTCTGTGTGTATGAAAGTAGGGGATTATTCAAAGTACGTTTGTGTTGAGCCTTCCTTTGTGTGGAAGTAAGTAGACGCCTGTTTGAAACTCACACAACTTGTAAGTGATGTGCGCGTCATTAACATACGTCACCATGCACATAAATATTTGACATCACATCACATGCACGTGATTCGTCAAGATTTCTACGCCCACACACACACCTGTCTACCAAAATGCAAAAATCAGTTTTGAAAACATACGAACTTCTTTAAAATTTTATTCTACAGCATTGCTTATATGTCGTCATTTTGAATCGGCAATGAAATTTTCATTCTCTAAACCATTTATGATTTCTTTGGTTATTTTATACGCTTGAAAAATAATACTTTTTCTAATTCTTTTTAGCTAAGCAACATTCGGTGCTAAAATTAATGAAAAACTCCTGGACGTTTTATTAATGTTCTTCATGGGAGTGAAGCACCTTACTCTGATTATCAAGAGAAATAATGAATTATTTATACATTTCGCAAACGTTCATTGGACAGAGACACGCCATTAGCATGTCAGAGGAGAGTGTTACAAATTCAGTGGAACACTTAGCGCTCCTGAGGATGTAGACTCTGCTATAAAAACTCCTTGTGTTCGAGGTACTGAGCAAACAGGCAGAAATTACGGGACCAACAATCCTCCTTCGATCCGACCCCATTCTGTCAGTTCCACGCAGGTCTGTAGTACCTTCTAATTAAGGTGGACTATGAAGATAAATCATTTGTCCCAAGCCATTAGAAATAAGAAATCTTCAATCTCTGTACATCTCGCTCGAGAGAAATCATTTGATGTTTCGTTATCTGAACACAGAAAAAAATTAACTTCGGTCTCTGTACATGCTGCTCGAGCAAATTAATTTAATGGGTTGTTACCTGAGCATCAAAAAGAATTAACTTTTCTAGTAATGATCGTATTCTTTTCGTACTACATTCATTTCTAGTTCCCTTTATCGCATGTGCACCACAGCTTACAGGGCTCAAATGTTTCCACGTCGAATGTAACCTCGCTGCTAAGTTCGCTACGTAACTAAATTTGCTATATTGATGAGTATGTTAAGTGGCTAATTTTGAATACCTGAAAAATCCATTTTGCAACCTAAATACTTTGCAATAAATTTATTGTTCATGGCTACATCGTTTCTAAATTTTCATCATGACTGAATTTACTTTTTTGTCAAGTGCCTCACCTAAAAATACTGCGAGTATAGTCCCCAAGTTATTTTGTATCGTAGCAAAGATTGAAGCGCAACAAAGTTACACGCGAGAAAAGTTTGCCTGTTTCCAAGGTTGCTAAGAATTCACTTCACATTTAACTTTATGTAGCAAGAAAGTAACTTTGCAGATAACTCTTCCTCATTATTATCTTCATCTGCGGCAAAATTAACATCACTTTCTATGTCACTTTTCTCTTAAATTAACAAACAGCTTGGAGTTTGCAATAATATCGTTAAATAAGGAATGATAACTGGATGCAATTAGTTATATGGTATATTAAGCAACTAAGTACTCTGGCTTATGTCTCAAGAAGACTCTATTAATGATTTGGTATATTAACCAACTAAGTACATTAGCTATGTCTTAAGCAGACCTACATAATAATTTGGTATACTAAGCAACCAAAAAGACTAGTTTAATTTAGAAGACTCAATTAATAATTTGGTAAACTAAGCAACCAAGTAGACTAGCTTATGTCTTAAGAAGACTCAGTTAATAATTTTGTAAACTAAGCAACTAATTAAACTAACTCAACCAAGAAGATTCAGTTATTAATTAGGTAAATTAAGTAAGCAAGTAGACTAGCTCAACTCGGAAGCCTGACCTGCACCATGAGGACGGGCGAGGCGAGCAGCAGCGCCACGGCCCACAGCAGCACGCAGATCCTGCGCGCCTTGGATATGGTACATCGGTACTGGGCCTGCATCGGGTACACGATGGCATAGTACCTGCGCAGGTACAGGGTATGGCACAGGGTGTGGTACTGGGTATGGTACAGGGTATGGTACAGGTATGGTACAGGTATGGTACAGGGTGTGGTGCAGGTATGGTACAGGGTGTGGTACAGGGAATGGTATAGGGTGTGGTACAGGGTGTGGTACAGGTATGTGGGTGTGGTACAAGTATGGTATAGGTATGGTACAGGGTGTGGTACAGGGTGTGGTACAGGTATTGTGCAGGGTATGGTACAGGGTGTGGTACAGGGTGTGGTACAGGGTATGGTACAGGGTATGATACAGAATATGGTACTGGGTATGGTACAGGTTATGGTACAGGGTATGGTACAAACAACCACTGTTTAAGGTAGAAACAAGTGAAGATGCACAATTTGTGATGCCTCGAGCGAAATCAAACTTCACATTTTGCAAAATAGTGTGAGCTACAGCGAGAAACGTGAACCAGAGAAGGTAAATTAAACCACAGCTCGTATGTGAGCTGAAGTGAATGTTGGCTGAGATTGGAGTAACTGCCATGAAAGTAAGTTAGTTAGAAATTATAAAGAATAATTTTTTATACGTAATGGTTGCCATCGTTTGTTTTCGTGAATTGTGTGCTCATATTAATTGATTTTCCAAATGAGAATAAAAATGTGAGGAATTTTCTTTAAACTTGACACATCTTACAAATTGTAGTCATGCTCCATAAAAATGAGGTAAAACAGCAATATGCACTGCATTCTATTTTCAATAAAGTTGTGGGTAGTTTTTTTTTAAAAAAGTTTTTGATGGTAAAACAATTGGTCCCTCCTCAATGATTTGGTCCCTCAAAAAGTTTTCGATGATAAAACAATTGGTCCCTCCTCAAAAAAGTGGACCAGTTTCCTCCCGTTGAAATGTTTAATACTATGTCCACTAATCGTCTCTACTTCAGAAAATCTGCTCGCTTGGCCAGCATCAGCAAGATCTAAAGCAGGGCTGCTCGACCTTTTTACTGTAGTGTACCCCCTTAGTTTAGTGGCGTATCTTCATATACCCCCAGCATAGTTAAAAGTTTAAGAAACTATAAAAATACACTTGATGATTAATAATTGTGTATACTCGTATGTTTGTATGTAATTATACATTGTACATTTTAACATATGAAGTACGATTAATATGAATGTACTCCTAGGGGTACATGTACCCCCAGTTAAGAAGCCCTGATTTAGAGCAACATACGCGGTCATTCAAAAATATCGTCAAGATGCAAACGAGGCAATTCAACATCTCAACGTTCTGCGAGTTCCTGAATCCTAAATTGCACAGCAAAAACAAAATAAAAACAGGAAAACTGTGACCAAGAAAAACAAAGCAGAAGAGCCAACTTTTCGGAAGCAGTACGACCGGCAAAAAGCGTCAAATCAGCCGTGGATGGTCGTAAACTGCCAAAACGTGGCACCAAATCAGCCGTGGACGGCCGTAAACTGCCAATACGCGGATATTGCTCGGTGCGGTCAGTTTTACAGCCGTCCACACGGCCTGAAGTGCAGTGCCCCTTATTAGCTGTCTTTAACGGCTGCTTGGGCGGTTCTATGTTGAGGTAACGGCTTCTTCGACACTTGGATGTCAGGCGGAATGCTCCTGTATCGTATTTTGGCTCAAACGAGGCGTGAGAAACTTATTCAACGACGGATAATTCCCTTACGGTATGTTTCCCTAATCGCCGTGATTATCAGCAAAGTGAGCGTGAATGCAGTTTATTTTCCATGATCAGTTAGAATATCGTTGTGTTTGGTGAGTTCTAAATGTTAGAAATTCGTCTGCGATTTGTGATTTGAGCTTGGAGAAAAACTGGGCTGCTTCATATAAATTCAAATTTTCATACAAGATGGATAGAAATTCAAATCCTAATACGAAATTGAGTGAGATTGATTAAATTCAGATTCTGTAAAAGTGAGTAATAGAAGAAAACATGCTGTAGTACAATCGTTCGAAGTGGAAGACAAGTATTGGCTCGACAACTCAGAAGCTCAATAAGAGAAAATAAGGGGTAATAAGGTGACACCAAGATCATTTTATGAGTAACTTTGTAACTTTGCAGTGTCAACCTGATACACACCCTCACCAAAATCAAAATGGACTTTCAAAAATCTGGTGAAAAAAGTGACCATGATCATAATAGACTTTCAAAAATTTAAGCGAAATATTGATCAAAATCGAAATAGACTTTCAAAAAATTGGTGAAAAAGTGATCATAATCAAAACAAACTCAGAAATTTGGCGAAAAAAGTATCCCAAGAATTGCAAAACACGAGCCGTGAAGTGTGCCATGTTTCTTCGTGGAAGTGAAAGGAGGAATACCTCTCGGCAGCTGCCGTGGAAAATGGCTCGCATAGATGCCCTTTTGTTCTTAAAAGAATTCTGTCATCCAGGCTCCAGTGTCTCGCTTTTTAGGTTTAGAAAGAATTTGCCGTCTCTACATAATCCTTGTCAAAATAATATCACTTCGCTTGTCAGGTGAAGCAATGTGAGCTGCCTTGTTTGAGGGAACAGTGACTGTGAAATATTCTATTGTTTCGACGAGTCTTGGGAAAAATAAGAAAAAATCTTCTACAACTTTCAGTGCTCTACCTGTTACTCAAGTGAGAAAGAATATCACCAAGCCGAAAAAAATTATCAAGCCGACACACCTTGAAACCATTACGCTTGCAAAATACAGCTGGATTGAAATTAATAAAACATGCACTTCGCAAAAGATAGCGGAATTTGGCACGACAAAAAAAATCAGTGAATGAAACCCGTTCAAAAAATATTTTAATGTAAGGGCGGAAAACTGGGCAACACAAATAAAATTCCCTCAATATAACTCGTTTAAAACACTTGAATGTAAGGGCGGAATACTGGGCACCACAAATAAAATTCCTTCAATATAACTCGTTTAAAACATTTGAATGTAAAGGCGGAATACTGGGCACAACAAATAAAATTCCCTAAATACTTATAACTCCCGGAAAAGACTTGAATGTAAGGATAAAATCCTGGGCACAACAAATAAAATTAGGTGAATACAACTCGTGTAAAACATTTGAATGTAAGGGCAGAATCCTGTTAGCAAAATTTGAGTCGTGTAGGCTCTTGTGATGAGAGTAAATGGCCGCTCTTTCTTACGATGTCAAAACCGCCTGCTTTGCTTGCAGCTCAGCAGCTCATGTTCCTCATGTTTCTCAATGATCTCACATCTCCAGACCTCGACCTTCTGCAGCAGCGCATTTACAACCCAGTCTTACTTTTCGTCGGAGCTTCTATGAATTTAGCCGCCCAAATACAGCCTCTGCACTGGAATACTGCAATCATAGAAGCTCCATCGGAAAAGTTAGACTTGGAACTCTCACACCTTAGAAACTAAGTTAAATTTGATGAAACCCACGCGGGAGATCACCTGAGTTATCTCTTTTACTTGCAAAGTATCTTAAGCTAGCATTGGATGTCCCAAGACGAGACATTTGAAGACACATTAAATTTCAAAATATTTTGTATTATTCAGTTTTTGTAAATAAACGTAAGTTGCGTACATTTGAATAATTTCATGATGTCTCTTCATCAGCCTAAAATTGAGGATAAAATTGACTTTAAGCCGCAACTCCATTAGCAATCCTGTTAAGCTTGTAAGCTTAGTTTCACCTAATGCATTATGGAGCTCTTCTAATTAAACGCATAATGTCTACGTGAGTGGAAGAAGGAAGAACGAGACCACGGAGACCTGGGAAGACTGCAATTTAGCTCCTACTGATCACAGCACTGCTCCTCGATCTGCCGTGTAAATGCAAGGCGCCTTCGTAGCGTGGTCATTATTCGTACTATTTTTTAAAACATTCAAAGAGCAAGTATCCGAGAACACTTGGCTGACCAATCGATATGTATTTTCTTCAGTAAGATGAATGGAATGTTCTAAATTTACTTTCTTTAAAATTACAGCCGCAATAAAGTTGTAAAAAACGTAAATAAGCGCTTAGTTTGATCTGATGTTTTTCGATTTTTTTAAGTTGACGATAGCTATGGGGATCGTCATCATAGTTTTTTCATTCGTGATTTTTAAAAATAAGATCATAGACTCAGAAGACTCTTGTCCAATATTGCCCAGTTTAACTTTTTTGCCGCTTCAGCGATTTAAGCAATTAAATCGCTTAAGCAGTGAAAAACATGTATGCAGGCGGTGAAAAAGTTAGACTGGGTAATAGCGCCGTCCCTTAATTCCCGTGTTGTCTAACACAGCTGCTCAAGACCTGCACAACGGAAGCTCCATCTCCCTTCACACGGGATACTTTCACACAAGCGGACGTAGTCTTGATGGGCTCGCCTTTGTGTCCCACGTTTGCTGACTTTAATGTGCCTAAATTAGCCAATTTAACTCTCAAAGCAGATTTGGAATGAGACCCTGGGCTGTATATTATATATGTAGATTATACTTCTTTAAATTTTCGGCTTAATTGCCTATTTTCATCATTTCATTAATTGGCTTCCAAAACTCTATTCTCAAATTTACAGAAATCGCGATAACTTACCATTATCTACTCCTTATTTGTTATCAAATTACGTATTGACTCTGAGGTTCGCCAGCAAACAAGTATTTGTACCAAATCATTCAACCCAGCTGCTACTAATGGGTCTTTTTGTGATTTTATTTCATTGTCATTTAAAAAAACAGTAAATAAAAGTAATGTTTGTATGGCTATTCGTTCGAAAATCAACTGACGTTCAGTGGGAACTGCTCCAGCAAATCTTCGCTAATTATCAATGTTCCCATGAATTCATAGATAATAATTAAAGACCTCCTTGTAAAATACTTTGGACCATATTTTCGGTCTAGCTCGTATAATATCATGTTCCATTTTCTGCTGTCAAGCTTGTTTTTCAACAAAGACTGAAGGTTCATAAATCAATCTACCAACATCTAAGCCTGAATATCATCCGGGCACGATTGCTTCCCTGCCATTTTTGGGCTACTTAAGATCTTTTCGTTTTTTCAACTCGATCATAATTTTCTCAGTATCGCGGACGCTTTTAAAATTGTATCTCGTCTGGACACCATTGCTTCCCCGCCATTTTTGAGCTACTTACGATCTTTTCATACTTCTCAACTCATCATACTTGTCTTAGTATCGCGGGTACTATTGATATCAAACTACAGTCTGCAAAACCCTAGCTGAACTAAATTTTACATCATTTCTAAGCACAACTAAAACTTTGTGCCTCGATTATTTGAGACTAGAAATTTTCTTGTGTTCATTAGCGCAGCTAAAGATTTTCTTCTGTCTCAAAATACCATTGAGTTCATTTCGACAGTTCGCTTAACCTCATGCAAATGTTGAGCTCCTCATGGTTGGGTCGAGCTCCGCAGTCCCTTTCAGTGATAAAAATGTCTTAAATTCAGTGATAAAATCGGAAAAATGGGGGGCAAAATTATATTTTACATATACAAGACGCAGTAAACGTTCTCCGCAAATCTCAATGATGAACTTGCGCATTGTTTAGTCCATTAACAATGAATATCATTACTTGTTATGACAAATTTCATAATCTATTTTGAGAAATTGGCGGATGGAAATCAGTATTTTTGACCAGATCCCTCAGCTGAAGTTTTAATGCTAAAGTGACTAAAGCTGCAGCCTTCACTCACAAACTGCCTGGAGTTTTCAGAATAAGTTCTTGTAAAACTGCCATGTGTTGGGTTCAGTGAGAACGCTTCAGTGAAGCAATCTTTAGCACTTTCTCCGCGTATTGAGCCATACATGTGTGTATCAATAGATAAATCACTCATTCACGCGTCGATATAAATGACTGACGTTTCCTCTGTTTTTAATTTTTAAACAATTTAAATAATTTATTTATCTCAACCGACACAGAAGTAAATAGTTTCTTTAGTCTAATACAATGATTAAATTTGAGTATAGCTACCTGTGGGTCCGAATAAGTTCAGCGACTTCTAGGGCATCCTGCCACCAACGCTATTCTAAGGTGTACATACAATAATTTCTTACTCAATTCACTTAACCTAGTTCCGCATTAGGTTGATCACTGGATTAGTTAACTCGATATGAGATGCTTCATTTTACAAAATAGTTTATTTGGGCTAAATGTAAATAGTATATTCTAGAAACGATTTAAGAACAGACTGACGATCAACAATATAAATCTTGGCAAATAACCCTGTCAGTATCAGTCATACAGGAGGAAAGATATGACTTGGTTGTCTCACATGAATAATATTCTGATAGGAAATGAGATTCAAAATTTCTTTTGAATACTTTGTAAGAGTTACTTTCACGGATCTCTGCCAAGATTGAGTTCCAAGTTTTAGTTCCAACGAATAGGATGCTGTGCTGTAACCGAGCCTTTGAATAATAAGGAAGCATGAATTTACTTCTATAACGGGTTAAATGCTCGTGTTGACCAGTTTGTGCAGTTAATAATTGTTTGAGGTCTTTTTCGCCATCATTGGTCAATGTTTTATACATGAAATTACTGTTGGTGAGTTTATAGAGATCCATAAGTTTAATCACTTCTGAAATTTTGAAGGAATCATTTGTTTGAGCGTTATAGTCTAGTTTTTTCATCGCTCTGAAGGCTCTTTTTTTGCAAGGTAAAAAGTTAATTGGTTTTATTTTCATCAATCCCGTGCCATGCTTCTATTCCGTATTGTAAGTAAGTGGAAATGAGTGTTCGGTAAAGTATTTGCAAGGCCGGAAATTTACGGATTTCAAAAACTTAGTACTAATATGAGCGATATGCTCTTTGAAGGTCAGATGGTTATCTATTATGATGCCCAGGAACTTATATGAGTTGATTTCTTAGATTTCACCTTCGCCAATTTTAATGCGGGGAAAAGATTTATTTTTCTTGAATGAGAATGTTATATATTTTGTATCATCGATCTTAAGGCTCATTTTGTTAGCTTTAAGCCACAATGGAACCTTATGGACTCAGTTCATTATTTGTGCTCTCCGCAATTAGAGCGGAATTTTGGTTTCGAAGCAACGTAGATAGCGTGCTGTCATTGGCAAAAAGTGTGAATTTAAAAAGTGATGTAGATTTTATAATATCATTGATAAAGATTAGGAATCGGAGAAGCCCAAGAACAGATCCTTGTGGGAATCCATGGCTGGTTGTCTGTAGGTCCATCGTCATTGACTACATATTGTTTCCGATTTGTTAGGTATAATCTGAACCAATCATGAACAATTCTTCGAATGCCAAAACGGTGGAGTTTTGGGAGTAATATGCTATTGTCCACACAACCGAGTACTTTTCAAAAATCAAGAAATACGGAGAAAAAAAGCTTTCCTTCATCTATATTAGAATAGAAGTACTGTGAATGATTTACTACACCTGTGTTGTTGATTTTTTAGAGCGAAAACCAAAATTTTTGTCATAGAGATATGACTTCTGTTCGAAATAAGAGTACACTTTTTATACACATTTTTCTCGATTATTTTGCTAATAATGGGTACGACAGAGATAGGTATGTACTTGTTCACGAAGGTTATTTCATCCCCTTTAAAAATAGGGGTTAATCTAGCAACCTTAAGGGAGTTCGGAAAAGTGCCTAGGATGAGAGATTGGTTAATAATTGTGGATTTTAGCGGGGCTAAAATATTGGCAATTACTTCAAGTAAATTGGTTGAAAACGTTTGTAATTCTCTCGATTTATTTTTCAGTTGTTTATGCACGCAATTACATCGGAAGAGTTGGTAGGCGTAAAGAAAAAGGAGTTGTGTTCGTGAACATAATCCATGTATTCCAGGTGATCAGTAGGTTCACTTGGTATACTATCAGCTATATTTTTCCTTACGTTTACGAAGAAATTGTTAAAAGAATAACAAATTCTTTTTTTCTCGTGGTACTTTAAATTATCTTGAACAATGGACTAAATCTTCTTCTTATCGGCATTATTCGGCTTATAGCAAGAATTAGGCAGGCGCCAAGTTTTTTCAATATCAGTTTTAAATTGAGTGAATTTGCGCGTAATGAACGAAAGTAATTTTTTTACATCCTTATCTGGTTTGTCCCATAGTTTATGGATTTGATACAAATTTCTCTAGATATTCCCCTATCGTACAGGAGGGCTAGGTACGCTTGCTGGTTTTTATATTCATCACTATGTCTTCAGTAATCCAGGGCTTTTATCTATTTTTCGGTGTAATTGTGTGATTTACGGGTGGACAACACTGTTTGTAAGCGGTCGTTAAAATTTCAGTCAAGTTTAATTTTGCTTCATCAATGTTCGTTGCATTATTGTTTTGTTGAGAGATGTGCAATGTTGGTATTAGTTCTTATAGAATGGTGCGCATTTCTCCCAAATTTGATTCGTTTACGTTACAATACGAGGTTTCAACCTGTGCTTGTTGCAAGTGACATTGACATTTTTCTTAGTTAGAAAAATCTAAAAAATTAATGTTATCATACGAGGTGAGATTTTATCATGCAATTGTATTTTTATCTTTCTTAAGATTGATAAGAACGTATTTGAGTATTAAATCAATTTTCCTATTTTGTCGCTTACAATCTCACCAAACCAACCGTTAACAACTGCCGGAACGCGGTGAACGTCTTAATTTTTCTGCAACACCAGAATAGATTACTTTGCGTCATTTGTTGGGCAGGTGGACGCTCAAAAATACTTTCGTCGCACACTTGCAGCTAGGAAAAATTTTATGAACTTGAATTATCAATAAAATTGAGCGTGCATTCTAACGATACATCAGGATCAGTAAATGATAACCCGAAAAAAAGTTTAGATGATGAATTTTCTCCCAAAATATATTAATTATACTGGAGTAAAATATTGAACAAATGTTTCGTCTGTGTCTATTTTAAGTTAAAAATTTATGACGATGTTTGTGATCTACAAATGAAAAACTAGTAAGCCGTAATGGAGCTTCTAAAGCGTATATGTAAAAGCTAAATAACGGATGATCTAGGTCAATTGAAGAGGATTATTTTTCACAGCGGAAGTAGCACGGGTGGAAAAGCCAACGAGTTTTATGAGTCAATTCGTATGCTTTGCAGAAAAATGAAAACGACTATAACGTCAAAAAAAGAAAAAAGATTCAGAATTTTGAACATAAAAAAAGCACCAAGGGTCGGTTTTTCAAACGTCAAAAAAATCATCACGAGTCGCTTTTTTTAATGTAAAAAAAGCCTCGAGGGCCGATTTCTTAAACGTCAAAAAAATCATAAAGTTTCTATCTTTTAAACGTTAAAAAAACACCAAGGGTAGATTTTTTAAACGTCAAAAAATCATCAAGGGTCTATCTTTTAAACGTTAAAAAAACACCAAGAGTAGATTTTTTAAACGTCAAAAAAGCATCAAGGGTCGGTTTTTCAAAGTCAAAAAAAGCATCAAGTGTCGCTTTTTCAAACATCAAAAAAAGCACCAAGGGTTGGTTTTTTAAACGTCAAAAAAAAAACATCCAGGGTCGGTTTTTTACTCGTCAAAAAAAACATCAAGGGTCGGTTTTTAAACTTCAAAAAAAACCATCAAGGGTTGGTTTGTTAATTACAGCTCGAGTGCTGCAGAGCGGCACCATAACCTCATCGCAGCTGTGCATGACATGAGCACTGCGCATATTGCATGTAAGCAGAACGTGTTACACAAGGGGGCGAGGTAATTTGTTCGAACGAAGGGAGATAACCGAAGTGAGTATCGCTAAATGGACTTCAATTTGAAATGGGCTGGCTGCTTATATGCAGCACAGCACGCAGGCTGTATGTGGTTCAGGTATTTGAAGTTTATTACGCAGAGTTATATACAGGACAGATATGCCGTAAAGTTATCTGTAGTACAGTACGCAGTGTTATATCAACTAAGTCGAAACATTTTCTAAAATATCGTGCTACGCTCTAAATACTTACTTTATCTTTTGTATTTTGTTTTTAAAGTTCATAATCCAAAGTTTACAGCTTCAGAACATATCATTCGTTACGTAAGGTTACAGTAATATTATCGAAGCAATGACCAATAGCACTCGATGTTTGTGATATCCTGAGAATGTAATAAAGAATTAAAACTATCTCTGAAGCAGTGACCTCTGAAGCTCACGAGCTTCTCACTTTGATCGGTCGACTCTGATCGCCATCGTGCAGTAGATACGTAAGAGAGAAGCTGAAGGTTTTTCAGCACCTAACTAACATAAAATGTGTTGCAAAACGACTATGTTGACAAGGAGGTTCACGCTACCATGAGGTTCGCACTACCATGAGGTTCGCACTACCATGAGGTTCAGACTACCATGAGGTTCACTTAGTGACCATGTTGACAATAAGCTCACTGCCACGCTTTGATTCAACAAATTCGAACGGTGAAATCTTTCTCACGTACGCAGATGATCAGAATGGTCCAGCTCTCATGGCCGACTTTAAGGGTTGCAATTTTTTTCCGCATCGAAAATCAATCCTTTCGTTTTTGTTCATCTCGGAAGGAATAGGACATATTTAATTTTACCTTTTTCGTAAGGCACGGTGCTGCAGCCACTTCACGAGTACGAATCCTTTTCATGGCTCTATCAATTAAAACAGTCACCTTGGACACAAGAGAAATAATGCACAAAATCAATATCAGAATTGTTGCAGAAACGGTGCATTGCAGACTGTTTACCGTTCTGCAGGCATTCTGACAATATTCTAAGCTCCCACGTGCACTTTTGTACTCTATATGACAGTGAATCATTGTGCAATAGCGTCTTCCATGAAAGAGAAGTCGACAAAATTTTTCCACCCCCGATGTTCATTTAGAAATTTCCTCTTCATGCTCTGAAATATCTTCCCACCGTACCGCTGTAACAATAACCGCATTTTCTGCACTGACTTCTCAGCTGGTTGAAAACTTCGAGCTAAGTCAACATTTAAAGCAAATTTGAATCAGTCTTTCTAAGTAGTTCTCGTCGAAGCGAAACATCACTAAACTCTGAAGCAAACGTTCTGGATTCCAAGAGAAACCTTCGACTGGCACTCGCTTGCCTTTTAGCCGCGGCCAAATTGGAAGAGGAACCGACACTCACCTCTGAAATAGCGGGGAAACCAGAATCATACAAAGATAGTATGTTTTTCTTGCGTGGAATCATTTTCAAACTTCTAAGCTAGAGTGCTAAAACTTTTATATCCTGGCTCCCGAGAACACTTTAAATCTCTAACCGGAATTTATTTAATTCCAATAAAACTTAAAATACTGGGCGTAATTAAGTGTATTTTCTTCACTCGCAATGAAGAGCATCTAAATATTCAAGTAACGTAAGAAAATCTTCAGTTGGCGTAACAAATTTCTACACCCTGCGCACATGTTGGGCTATGATAGCATTCTAACCTCCGTTCTCGTCAGTACGTGAATGGAAAGAAAAAAAAAAGAGACGGTGAGGCAAGAAGTACCACAATACATTTTCTGACATGAAGAAGACCTGACTAGCTTCACAGAGTTAATCATCTCCGTCGAGGCAGTACAAGAAATTTAAATGCTCATGCCGCTGTAAACCAGCAAAATTCGGTACTTTTCTCCTCGAAGAATTGCTTATTAAAATTCAGGTAAGCTCTGCTCTGTTCTTGGCTGGGCTCATTGTTCTCCCATATTAGCAAGAATTTAGCACGCGTCAGGGTTACAAAGGCCTTAACATGCCCGTATTACCGGCCAGAATTATTCGCACTGATGGCACCTCTAAGCAGCGAAATTTGTGAGCGCAGCCAGAGCTACTTGATAGACGCTGAATTTACGTTCCTCGCAAACCTGAGGCAGTTTGGTGCACCAAGACAGAGTTGCATTTGCGTCACGTCGTCTTTGTGTGCGTCACGTCAGAAGGAACAAGGAAGGGTCAAACTAGTCTTTTTTCGTCGATCGTGTGGCTATGCTAACGTCATGTCAATAAAGCAACAGTAGCGCTCATATTGCATCTGGCAACAATGCTAGACCAAAATCTGGCACCACTATTGGCCTAATGACATGTCGCAATGGTGACGTCATAAAGTTTGTTTGAAATGAAGCCGTTCTATTGGCTGGCCGAGCAAGAGATGTATTTTAGCCCATAGAAATGATCTTACCTTGTTTCCTCTACCATGGTGTGCGTCTTTGTGTAGACTCTACCCACAACGCCCGCTACGTACGAGACTGACGTTTTATGTGAGAGCCACTCCGCCTCAGTCACAGGAGATAGGGGCGCGTGGATTTGGACATATCTTAAAAATTGCGAAACTATTTTTCTAATCGTTTACTGCCGTGCATATCATTAATGGAACCTTATCTAGTTGCGAGAGGATTTTTAAAATTGTGTTCTGTGCGCGTATATCATTAATGGGACCTTATTTTTTCGTGATTTCCTGTAATGCCTTTATCCAACATTTTGTTTCCTTTCGTTGCAGACATAATGATTTGTATTTTTACGAACTGATGATGGAGATGGACTCCGGAACGTTTTCCTCGTAAATATGGTTAAGTTCCTTGGAATTTTCCTTATTTTTAAATTCCTAATAATGGGACCTTATCTAGTTGTGAGACGAGAGGATTTTTTTTAATTATGTACCCTGCTTGTATATATCATTAGTGTGACCTTATCTAGTTGCGAAAGGATTTTTTTAATTGTGTACCATGCGTGTATATCATTATTGAGACCTTATCTAATTGCGAAAGGATTTTTTTAATTGTGTTCCATGCGTGTATATATCATTATTGGGACCTTATCTAGTTGCGAGAGGATTTTTGTAATTGTGTACCCTGCGTGTATATCATTAATTGGACCTTATTAGTTTTTTTAGGTATGTACTCTTGCGTCGAATCATTTTCAAACTTCTATGCTAGATTGCTAAAACTTTTCGAACCTGGCTCCCGAGAACACTTAAAATCTCTAACTATAATCTATTTCATTCCAATAAAACTAAAAATACCGTGCGCATTTCAGTTTCTTGTTTTTTTTCAAGACCCAAGTTCGAGCGTTTGCTTGGAAAGTTGCGTTCTTGAAGGTTTGCGAATGCTGGAATTTTGATTAGAAGCAAGCCGTGAAATTTTCCCCAATGTTATAACTCGTAGAACGTCTTGTCATACAACGGAACAATTGAAGACATGACGTCAGAATAGGCGATGAAGGGTTACGAATACAGAAAATATAAATAAAAAAACGAATACTATAACCATTTTAGGTCAAGATTGTCCTTTTAACAGAATTTGAGCGTAACTTTATAGCTATAAGAAACTCACTCCAATTTATCTAAAGGCTGTAAATTCATTTTCGATTTCTCATTTCCGTGGATGTACACAGATTACAAATGGCCATGGGGAAAATAGTGATCCGGTGAAGTGAATTTGAAAGAAGGAAGTGGAAGTGATGGGAAAAACTATTTATTCACGTCATCTTTGGTTGAAAAAGACCCCTATTTAATATAGGACGAGGATTTTAAATATAAATTACAAGTATAAATTACAAAGTTCGAGTATCAATTACAAAATTCGGTAACCTGATGCGTTGTGTGTACAGGATGACATTTTGATATCACTCTCAGATGCCTTCAATCCTCGAGTTAAATGAGATTTTCGTATGCTAAAGTCAACTTACTGGAAGGAAAATTGACTTCAAGTTATATCTCTTAACATGAACGAAACATCGTTTAAGTTAAACAACCGGGCTAATTTTTATCAGTATATTTCTGATTCTGTATGAAAAGTAATTTTAATTCTGTATTATTTAATAATAATTCAATTCTCTATGAACTAGTAGTAATTGAATTCGCTATGAATTAGTAATAATTTATTTCTGTATGTATTAGTATTAATTTTATTTTCTCTAAATTAGTAATAATTTAATTATCTATGAATTAGTAATGAATATAATTTTCTATGAATTAGCAACAATGTAATTCTGTATGAATTAGTAATAATTTAATTCTCATTGAATTAGTATGAACACGAAGATTGACTTCAACGCACGAGTGCGGCAGCGATGCTCTGCAAGTTTCACTCTAAGGTTCCGTGGCGCCACGCCTGTGTAGTGTTCGGGCTGATCTGGCATCTGTAGTATCGATGTTGATGTGGACCTCACAGTGTTGATGTGGTGTCAAACCTGGGTTGATGTTTGATGTGGTGACAAATGGGTTAATATCGATGATGTTGCGATGTGAAGCCAATAATCTTGAGAATGAAGCTCGGTGAAGAGACATTTGTGTTCACGTGAGGTCCAATGATGAAATAATTCAAGAACACATCAAACTAGATCACATCCCTGTCACCACCTCGCCATACTTGTTATCATCCTGTCACGGTCCTGTCACGCTCATGTCACGCTCCTGTCACACTCCTGTCACGCTCCTGTCATGCTCATGTCACGCTCCTGTCATGCTCCAGTCACGCTCATGTCACGTTCCTGTCATGCTCCTGTCACGCTCCTGTCACGCTCCTGTCACACTCCTGTCACGCTCCTGTCATGCTCCGGTCACGCTCCTTTCACGCTCCTGTCACACTCCTGTCATGCTCCTGTCACACTCCTGTCACGCTCCTGTCACACTCCTGTCACGCTCCTGTCACGCTCCTTTCACGCTCCTGTCATACTCCTGTCACGCTCCTGTCAAGCTCCTGTCACGCTCCTGTCACGCTCCTGTCACGCTCCTGTCACGCTCCTGTCACGCTCCTGTCACGCTCCTGTAACGCTCCTGTCACGCTCCTGTCACGCTCCTGTCACACTCCTGTCACACTCCTGTCGCGCTCCTGTCACGCTCCTGTAACGCTCCTGTCACGCTCCTGTCACGCTCCTGTCACACTCCTGTCACACTCCTGTCGCGCTCCTGTCACGCTCCTGTCACGCTCCTGTCACGCTCCTGTCACGCTACTGTCACGCTACTGTCACGCTCCTGTCACGCTCCTGTCACGCTCCTGTCACGCTCCTGTAACGCTCCTGTCGCGCTCCTGTCACGCTCCTGTCACACTCCTGTCACACTCCAGTCACGCTCCTGTCACGCTCCTGTCACGCTCCTGTCATGCTCCTGTCACGCTCCTGTCACGCTCCTGTCACGCTCCTGTCACGCTCCTGTAATGCTCCTGTCGCGCTCCTGTCACGCTCCTGTCACACTCCTGTCACACTCCAGTCACGCTCCTGTCACGCTCCTGTCACGCTCCTGTCACGCTCCTGTAACGCTCCTGTCACGCTCCTGTCACGCTCCTGTAACGCTCCTGTCGCGCTCCTGTCACGCTTTGTCCCGTCCAACCAGCGCGGGAAGATCAGCAGACAAAATGTGTCTCGCGCCTCTCGTCGCTGCAGCGCTGAGGGGGTCTGCTGCGGGCCTGTGTGTGTTCCGCTTGGTGTGCGTATGTTGTGTTTGTGTTGTGTGGGTGAGTATATGTTCCGCTTAGTATACTTATGTGCGTGTGTGTGTTGTGTGTGTGCACGTGTGTGTGTGTATGTTCCGCTGAGTATACTTATGTGTGTGTGTGTTGTGTGTGTGTACGTGTGTGTGTCAATGTTACGCTTAGTATACATATGTGCGCGTGCATGTGTGGTATGTGCGTATGTACGTGTGTTGATACTGAGCTTGATGAGTGTCTACGCACAAATGAAATAATTCATCTGTCGATTTTCGTGTGAGTTTTTACAACTTATTTACGAGTCCAATAGAATTATGTCTTCTAATTCAATATGGTTCAGGCTAGTGAGGGGAATTCACAAACGAAATGTCCGTTGGGGTTAGCATATTTTAAAAAGTACAATATATCTTAAAACGGACATATTTTAAATAGGACAAATTAGCGCTTTCTGACAACAGAACTCATAACTGAGGATATTACTTGTTCTAGTCCAGTTCTGGCTGTCCAGAACTCTGTTCATGTCGGCCCGGAACCAGTTTGTGATGGAATCGGCTAAATATGCACTTTCCGCCTATGTCGCCACGGGAAACAGCAAACGACGTGATTGTCACCGCATGCGGCCTAGGAATGGCCCAAAACACGCATTTTAGCTCTGTCGACCGTGGAATCGGCTAAATATGCACTTTCCGCCTATGTCGCCACGGGAAACAGCAAACGACGTGATTTTCACCGCATTCGGCCTAGGAATGGCCCAAAACACGCATTTTAGCTCTGTCGACCGTGGAATCGGCTAAATATGCACTTTCCGCCTATGTCGCCACGGGAAACAGCAAACGACGTGGTTTTCACCGCATTCGGCCTAGGAATGGCCCAAAACACGCATTTTAGCTCTGTCGACCGTGGAATCGGCTAAATATGCACTTTCCGCCTATGTCGCCACGGGAAACAGCAAACGACGTGATTTTCACCGCATTCGGCCTAGTAATGGCCCAAAACACGCATTTTAGCTCTGTCGACCGTGGAATCGGCTAAATACGCACTTTCCGCCTATGTCGCCACGGGAAACAGCAAACGACGTGATTTTCACCGCATTCGGCCTAGGAATGGCCCGAAACAAGCATTTTAGCTCTGTCGACCGTGGAATCGGCTAAATATGCACTTTCCGCCTATGTCGCCACGGGAAACAGCAAACGACGTGATTTTCACCGCATTCGGCCTAGGAATGGCCCAAAACACGCATTTTATCTCTGTCCTGTTCAATTTTTGTCCAGACTAATGCAAACAGTCCCATGTTCCAGTTGGGGAAATGAAGCCCCAAGTCCAACTGAGGCTGTGTCGAGTTGAGGTAAGGCTGTGTCGAGTTGAGGTAAGGCTGTGTCGAGTTGAGGTAAGGCTGTGTCGCGTCTGGCAGGGTAAGTACCAATCCTAGTAGAGGAAGTCCTAAATCGTGTTAAGACACCCTCACAACAGACCCCCTCACAACAGACACCCTCACAACAGACCTCCTCACAACAGACCTCCTCACAACAGACCCCCTCACAACAGACCCCTTCACAACAGACCTCCTCCCAACAGACACCCTCAAAATAGCCCCCTCAAAACAGCCCTCCTCACAACAGACCCCCTCATAACAGACCCCCTCACAACAGACCCCTCACAACAGACCCCCTCACAACAGACCCCCTCACAACAGACACCCTCACAACAGACACCCTCAAAACAGACACTCTCACAAGAGACCCCCTCACAACAGACACCCTCACAACAGACCCCCTCACAACAGAGCCATTTACCACAGATACCCTCACAACAGACACAACAGACACCCTCACAACAAACACAACAGACACAACAGACACCCTCAAAACAGACACCTTCACAACAGACACCCTCACAACAGACACAACAGACACAACAGACACAACGGACACCCTCACAACAGACACAACAGACACCCTCACAAAAGACACAACAGACACAACAGACACCCTCACAACAGACACAACAGACACATCAAACACCCTCACAACAGACACAACAGACACAACAGACACCCTCACAACAGACACAACAGACACCCTCACCTCTCCAGGCTGATGGTCACTAGCGTCAACACAGAGCAGACTGCAGAAACGGTCTGTACGTAGTAGACCACCTTGCACGTCGAGTACCCGAGCCTCCAGGTGTACGAGAAGAGGCGGGCCAACTGCGGGGAAGATGTGGGGTCATCAACAGTGTAATGCGCTAGCTTTAAGCAAAAAATTTCAAAATTAAAATCTAATAGTCATCTAAATCAAGTTAATAAACTGAGATTTTTTAGAAATAATTACATTTATAAGAGACATCTATGTAAACTATATAGTTTATATAGATATCTCTTACTCTCGGCAATGACATTCTGGAGCTAATAGATTCGAGGATCGTAGTTGTCTGTGTGCGTGGAGCGTAGCTACGTACATGGAGCGTAGCTACGTACATGGAGCGTAGCTACGTACATGGAGCGTAGCTACGTACATGGAGCATAGCTACGTACATGGAGCGTAGCTACGTACATGGAGCGTAGCTACGTACATGGAGCGTAGCTACGTACATGGAGCGTAGCTACGTACATGGAGCATAGCTACGTACATGGAGCATAGCTACGTACATGGAGCGTAGCTACGTACATGGAGCGTAGCTACGTACATGGAGCGTAGCTACGTACATTGAGGGTAGCTTCGTACATAGAGCATAGCTACGTACATGGAGCGTAGCTACGTACATGGAGCGTAGCTACGTACATGGAGCGTAGCTACGTACATGGAGCGTAGCTACGTACATGGAGAGTAGCTACGTACATGAAGCGTAGCTACGTACATGGAATGTAGCTACGTACATGGAGCGTAGCTACGTACATGGAGCGTAGCTACGTACATGGAGCGTAGCTACGTACATGGAGCGTAGCTACGTACATGGAGCGTAGCTACGTACATGGAGCGTAGCTACGTACATGGAGCGTAGCCACGTACATGGAGCGTAGCTACGTACATGGAGCGTAGCTACGTACATGGACCGTAGCTACGTACATGGAGTGTAGCTACGTACATGGAGCGTAGCTACTTACATGGAGCGTAGCTACGTACATGGAGCGTAGCTACGTACATGGAGCGTAGCTACGTACATGGAGCGTAGCTACGTACATGGAGTATAGCTACGTACATGGAGCGTAGCTACGTACATGGAGCGTAGCTACGTACATGGAGCGTACCTACGTACATGGAGCGTAGCTACGTACATGGAGAGTAGCTACGTACATGAAGCGTAGCTACGTACATGGAGCGTAGCTACGTACATGGAGCGTAACCACGTACATGGAGCGTAGCTACGTACATGGAGCGTAGCTACGTACATGGAGCTTACTCCCATCTTCAAAAATTAGTGTAATTTGTCAAATCCAGTTATTTATAACATCATTTCCATATTTTGCACAGCAAGATAATGCCAGTGAAGAGTGCCATCATAACTCGTATGTCAGAGCCATCGTATGAAGCACCTCGTCTTCGCGTGCTCTGTATTTAACATGCAAAATATATGAAAAGAATTTCTTTTGTTTTCATATACATCATGACAGTAATTGAACTATTGGCTGAATCTAAAGTTGCTAAAAACAATTATTGTTGGAACGAGAAATTTACCGTAAGTCTACGGTTATTACTACACACATTTAACTTACTTTTTCGTTTCCAAGTCCTAATTTAAAATTTTGCTCTATGACACAGATTTAATTTAATGAGGCAACAAGTTCTGACTTTCAATTAAGTTTTGATTTTATTCAATTAATAAGAGTAATTAAGGTTCAGGGCTGCGGGTGCCGGCTTATAACCGTGGCCAGCAGTGACAGATCGCCTCAGGGTCCTGAACAGGCTGGCCTTTATTGATCACTTCATCAAGATCACTGGTCAGTTTGGTGCTCCCACACTCAAATTAAGTTACGTTTCATTAGTTATTTAGAAACCTTGTCCAATGCAAGGCGAAGTGAAATAGGTATTCACAGCACACGACTCATGCTATAGATTTTCTAGGTTAACAGAATGTCTCCGTCGAAACTGTAATGAGAATCGGATACAAGGTCACGCATTATCCTATGAATGAGCGACTGGTTTTTTGACTTCCATAACTTTTTTCCGCAGTCATATAAAACTTCTTTACAATAAGTGAATGGATTTTTGGGGATATATGCTCTGGAAATTGTAGTCAAAAGCTGCACTATAATGTGCAGGATATACAGCACAATAGAGGAAACAAGGTAGGGTCATTTCTATGGGAGGAAATACACCTTGTTTTGTTCGGCTAGCCAATAGAAAGGCTTTATTTCGAACAAACTTTATGACGTCACCAAAACGCCATGCCGTTAGGCCAATAGTGGAGCCATATTTGGAGGTAGCAGTGCTACCAGATGCAAAATGAGCGCTACTATTGGTTCGTTCCTATGACGTCAGCAAAATCACGCCGTCAATGAAGAAGAGACTGGTTTGAACCTACCTTGTATCCTCTACCGTGCTGTATTCTTATCAGTGTCACAAGAATTCATACTTAAAAAGCGTAACAATATTTTGGCGTGACATTGACTGAGCAACGCAGGCAGACATGTAAGTCATTCTGCATGAAGTTAGGTTAATTGCCCTGGAATATATTTTACCCAAAAATTTCATGAGTAAATTCCCTTTCCGCTACCGAGGTGTCTTCAACAATTAAACATTATATTCTTCGATGCTTCTCAGTACTGCACATTCGAAATATACTCAATAAACTGCTTATGTCACACAGTGCCAGGAATGTACTGGTGCACAGTACTTGGTGTCAGGTACACATACAGTATGTCCTACAACAATTCGGACTTAATATTTGTTTTCCCGTATCAGTAATACTATCACAATCAGTAATATTTTTTCTATTGGTTAATTTTGAAGGATAATTTTGCTAGAAATTAAATACCTATGGTATTCTTATGATGGTATTACTGATACGGGAAAATAAATACTCGGTTCGGGTTTTTGAGGGACATACTGTATATTAAACTGTACCTCACAAGCGTTACTGTGTGTTCGGCCATCGCTCGTGCAACGCACAACACATGTACGAGTGATGCAAAACCCAATCTTCATTCCTCTGTCAAAAAAACTTCTAGAGCACGTCGCTTCCATCCAAGTTTTCAGGAGTGACAAAGTAGTGAAACTTCCTCTCTTGATTCCCTTTCTCCTACCCAGACACCTTGTCCCACACCGGAGGTTGGGATTTAAGCTAGGACTTGAATTGTTCTGTCGAGACGCCCTTTTTCTTTTCCTGTGTCATCTTTTTCAGGAGCGTCGTGCTTGGGACCGTTGCGTAGCCCCGAAATTTCCCTTCAATTCGGAAAGTCACAAATGCAAATCCCAGCGGAGGCAGCGCGGTGGACAGTTTCTTAGAGTTGCGGTAGGTTTTTTTACTAGAAAAAAAGGAAGTTGCTCTAAAATTCTCATACATACAAGAGTATATAATGTGGGTTTCATATGGGAGCTAAAGTTACCCTAGAATTCTGATACATTCAGGGGTATATAATGGCACAAAAAAACTCATACATTCAAGAGTAGAAATTAGCACAGGCTCAAACGACGGTATTCTTCATTCCCTATCGGAGTCAAGAATCAGGCGTAAGGAACCCAATCTTGCACACGATAAAAAAAGGGGATGGAATAAAAGATACATGAGCAAAACCCGCAATCGGGCGCCCTGATCCAGCAACTCTCACTTCGATAACTAACCTCCTCTTTTTTTCCGCAGTTTTTGCCTTCGTTCAGCTCTTTTTTTGCTGCCCATAAATACAGGGCGTGAGCTCTGCAGTCACCGGAGGCAATTACTGCAGCTTGCGGCTAAACTCCTCCCTGACGTCGCTAAATTTCGCTTCAGGACAAAACTTGGTAGCAAAATTGTGAAAAAATCGTCCGTATCCTGGTTACGGTGAGCGCATTGCTGCCGCTGTGTGAATTGGCGGATGTATCGTCCGTATTCTGGTTACGGTGAGCGCTGCGTGAATTGACGGATGTTTTGCTAGATTGAGCGAAGCTCTAAACGATTTATTGCTGGTCTAAACTGATTACTGCAGGGAGAGTGAATTTACTGATGGGTGATTCAGTTAACTTGCTGCTGAAGTGAACTTTTTGTTACTGGGAAGAACTGAGTGATCACTTTCTGTTTCTAAAACAGAGGGCTGACTGACGATGATTTAGACGTAATGATTTAGTGAACTAACTGATTTTCTGCTGGATTTAGCGGTGCAGTAGATAAAAAGTGCATCACGATAGTGAAGCACGTTTTCTTTATATCCTTTTTGACGTTAAATTTAGATTCAATAAGCATTAGAATTCAGGAACTGCATTTGATTCAATCAGAATTTCAATGTTTTTGTTTTAATGTATACGGAAGTTAATAAGAATGGCTGAAATAGCGTAAGCCAAAGGGATTTGATTATAAATACCCGCCCATAAATACGCAATCTTTTAGTTGCAGACTCGCAGAAAACAGTCAAATCCACGTGCCTGTATCTTGCGTTAGAGTCCGTTAATGTGTATATATAACTGGGAGCAATTCTGTTCCCAATGCCGTTCTTGTGCTCATGATTTGTATCGCAAACTTACAGAAGAAATATTCATTTGTTGGTAGCCATGATACTAAGGGATAATAAATAACCCCGCAGTCTTTGATGAGCTCATTCGAGTGCTTGCCAAAGCTGCTGCCGGCCCGCACAAAGCGGAGGGTTCGATTCCTCTCGGAGCATCAAAGGCCGACCGTAGAGCTCCGCAGGAAATGTTTACCTCACTCAGAGTGTCGAAATCTTGACTGACCTTTTATGCGTTTCGATACTCAACAAATCTGCAGAAGTATGGCGAACGGACGAGCATTGCTGGATAGGAGCATTTGATCATTATTGATATCCAGTACTTTTGGCAGCGTACCCTCCAGCTACCATTGTTATAAGTGTGAGAAGTCAGAAGTGATGAGTCGGTCGACTAAGTTTAAAGCCATTAGGTTGGTGGAGACAGCTCAATTTGAGGTTGCATAAATATAAGAACTGCTTTAGAATAAGTGCATTGAAGGAACAGATTTCCAGCAAGAATAATCTGGTACAACCACATGCTCAGCAGTTTATAAAAAAGGTGGTTCATACTTGCTACAAATCCACCTCCCATTTAATGCAAAAAAATCTGAAAATCTGATCACATTAGGGCCTAATGTTCGTCTCTTTTATTACACGCTAACTTATATTTACCTTTGAGCCTAATTGATTTAATAATGCGTCCCTGAGAAATCAATTCATTTAAAAAGTAGATATTGATAGAAATTTTGTATCAACCGAGGCACAATCTATATTATAAAAGGTGGCGCGTCCATCCGTCCGTCCGTCCGTCCGTCCGTCCGTCTGTGTGTCACACCCACCAGCTAAAGTGTGAGATGAGCGTTTTTGTGGTACAAGCTTCATCAACTCCACAATTTTCGGTGCATTAATCCAGCAGATTCGGAGTCGGAATGAATATCACATGTATTTTTAGGAAATAGAAATGTGTGTCACTTGATTTTTCAAACATTATTAAACATTTTAGACGGGCCGTGTGCACTCGTAATTATTATTCATTGTCATATTCCCTCTGATATACCAACTTCCGTATCCACAATACGCAGGTTAGGTTGGTCTCCAGAGCTCAGTGTTGAGTTTAGTCAGGCAACCTACTCAATCACGTCCAGCATTATACATGCTCACCAATGTAACACCTACCCATGCAGAGCCCTGATGGGTAGTTAACCTTCCCCACCATAAAACTAACTACTTATAAAAAAATCCAACATTAGCATCATATTCGCAAAGAGCATCTTTTTCAGTTCCTCATCTATCCTTTTCCGTTTCACCTCTTCTCTTCCCGACACACTCTGTGTCAAACTCTCTTTCCTAATTTCCTATAAGCATCGTCCGTTCGTTCGAATTTAGTTAGAGCAATAAGGAATGCTAATGTTGGGAACGTTTTTCGAGGAATTCTTTGGTGGAAATTTGATCTCAAGACGAAATTTTCGAGGAATTTATCTTCGTGAAATCTTAGATTTTTACGAGAAAACGTTTAAAACTAATGCAATTAGACTGGCAGGAACGAGCTACTCAAGGGAGGCATAAAAAGAAACGGAGAAAAATACTATTTCTATCATTCTACAATATTTTCGACTGTGTTTAATTTATCGTGCAATTACAACGTTCCGAGAACTTATGTACATTGCGGTGTGCGAATATCATTTTATGACTCAGTTAATTTAGAAAATAATTTTTGCTTAACTTCTAAATGCATAAAATACTTAAAAAATTAAGCTAGATATTCTAGAGGATTTGCATCCAAAGCACTGACGATTTTGAACCAGAAACATGCTCATCCTATCAATCGAAGTGAAATTAGGAAAAACATTAATTTCAGGAATTGATGAACATCATCTGAATTATCGGAGCCTGGCGATGACCGTGAATCGAAACTTTGTTTTGAATTAAATTTGAGTTGGTTTTTAGCAACATTGATGAACTATTGCATAAAATTTTTAGTAAGCCACGCTATAAGCTTTCACAAATTCATTGTACAATTTGAATGGAATCATTTACTGTTACTTAATCAACGTTGAGCCCGGTGGAGATTGATGCGCTTATGATCACGAGCCTTGGCGACGCGGCTTCATTTATGAATAGAAAATTTGAAAAAAATGAGAACTTAACAACAAAAAGTTGAATAATCTTCCAATAAAAACAAAGAGAAGTTGTTAAGTTCTCAAAAGTTGTTAAAAGTTGTTAAGTTGTTCTTCCAATAAAAACAAAAGCAAGTTAGTTCTGCAAATTTCTTCTATGAAAGATGAATTGATATTCTTAACGAGTTGAGCAGCTCGAAGTCGACTATCAAAGTGTTTCATTTTCATTGTTGGAAAAATTGTTCAAAAATAAATCAGACGAGTAAATGTTAGAAGTTTTATTGAAAACATCCTCTATGTTGACCAAAAACCTTTTGTTTTACGAAAAGTGTACAGTGTTGTGTACGCTAATCACTCTTTAAAAAATTTTTCGCAGCCAGCCGAAGAAGAAATAAAAATACTGTTTTATAACTTTCTATGCCGAAAATCAAATGCAACACAAAGGAACAAAATGAGGTGCCAATTCTCTCAGAAAAGTACAAATTTAGGGTATACCAATAACAAGTTATTACCGTCTTTAGCACTTTTACTGCGACGTGCGCCACCGGTGGTACACGGAGGTAATTTTCATTATGCTGCTGACCGACCAGTAGTCACGAACTAAATTTTCATAAATACTTAATCAAAGCTAAATGAAAGCACGATCCAGTTCATGTTTGGTATTTTCATAATAATTTACTACAATTGACTTTTGACTACAATTGAGTTTGGCATTGAACTGAATATTTAGTAGTCGCAGTCAAAGTGTTGAATCATTTTCAACGAAGTAAAGAACGATCATTCAAAATATTCTTCACAACAACTTTACGAAAAAGAACTTCAAACGCGGGTGCTTGCTACCGTTTGAAAACCAAATTTCAAACCTCAGCCAGCCAATGAATTTTTAACTTCGCCATTTTACTTTATTTTTACAACCGTTTGTCAGTGTCCCAATTTGCGACAATATTTTACTTTGCCATTTTATTTTGTTCTTAGCAACCGTCCGTCAGTTTTCCAATCTGAGACGGATTTTCGATTTTTCTATTATAATTTACTTTAAACAACCGTTCGTCAGTTTTCCAATCTGAGACGGATTTTCGATTTTTCTATTATAATTTACTTTAAACAACCGTTCGTCAGTTTTCCAATCTGAGACGACAGTTTACTTAGCTGTAATATTTCATTTTTGACAACCGTTAGTCAATTTTCCAATCTGAGACGGATTTTCTACTTTCCTTTTATATTTTATTTTTATCACCGGTCTGCCAGTTTTCCAATTTGATGTCGGCCACGGCTGCGCATTGTCAACTGTGGCATTTGAGGCGGCGGAGCAAGGCAACTTTTGGCCGCCACTTCTACTGCCCAGAGTTGCCTATACCCTCAAATCCGCCTCAGAAAACCCGCCGTGTTCGCAAACTTCCTTTACTTGAAGTCTTTGGACTCGTCTACGCCTTCTTCGACAGCGGCAAATGAAGCGTACAATTTTCTGATCAAAGTCACCAGTTTTTCTCACTAAAAGTTCGTGGAATTCAAGAAAAATTTGCCAATTTCAAATTATGGGAAATGATAATCACACTTTTTCTAGTTGTAACTTGCTTTGTCGAGTTCACGCAATCTTGCAACAAAGCTCAGCGAAAACGAGGCCTGTTCGAAGATAAAAAACGTCGGGCGGGCAAAATAATGTTCAGTAAAAGTCAAATCTTTGGATGTTGCCATAGCGTGAGGTCTGCCACGCTATAGCATGAGATTTACCTCTTGCCAGTACTATAGCGTGAAGTCTACCTCTAGCTAGTACTATAGCGTGAGATCTACCACACTATAGCATGAGATCTACCTCTTGCTAGTACTATGGCGTGAGGTTTACCACACTATAGCATGAGATTTCTAGTACTTCTAGCTAGTACTATAGCGTGAGGTTTACAACACCATAGCATGAGATTTCTAGTACCTCTAGCTAGTACAATAGCTTGAGGTTAGGTTAGGCTGCTAATAGATATTAGTTATTTCCATACATTAAAATTAGCGATAAACACTTAATTTGTACATCTCAAACTGCACCAGGGTAGGCGATATCTGTCGGTAGACCTCACGCTTTAAAAGCACCTTTAATTTCGTACAACTAATTTAGCGATAAACACTTAATGTGTACATCTCAAACTGCACCAGGGTAGGCGAAATATGGCGATAGACCTCACACTGTACTAGCACCAATCAGTTTCCCGTAATGTAAATCTGCAGAGTTCACATCCCCTAATAGAAATCTGACCCCGGTCAAGTCTGCTAAGGGGCATCGGAGTTGCCAGGAGGCATCAGGGCTTGTGCTCAAAATGTATGAAAATTATTTCTGGCTGACGAAAGCATAAATATATTGATCCTGTGCATAGACGAACAGTTCTGATGCCTGTGTCTTAACGAGCAGTTTTGGTACGTGTATCATGACGAGCAGTTTTGGCACCTGTATGTAAACGAGCAGTTTTGGTACCTGTATCTAAACGAGCAGTTTTAATACCTGTATCTAAATGAGTAGCTTTAGCGCCTGTATCTAAACGAGCAGTTTTGGTACCTGTATCATGACGAGCAGTTTTGGTACCTGTATCTAAACGAGCAGTTTGGTACTTGTATCTAAATGAGCAGTTTTGGTACCTGTATCTAAATGAGTAGTTTTAGCGCCTGTATCTAAACGAGCAGTTTTGGTACCTGTATCTAAATGAGCAGTTTTGGTACCTCTATCTAAACGAGCAGTTTTGGTACCTGTATCTAAATGAACAGTTTTCGCACCTGTGTCTAAACGAGCAGTTTTTGTACCTGTATCTAAATGAACAGTTTTGGCACCTGTGTCTAAACGAGCAGTTTTGGTACCTGTATCTAAACGAGCGGTTTCGGTACCTGTGTCTAAACGATCAGTTTTGGTACCTGTACCACGACGAGCAGTTTTGGTACCTGTATCTAAACGAGCGGTTTTGGTACCTGAGTCTAAACGAGCAGTTTTGGTACCTGTATCATGACGAACAGTTTCGGTACCTGTATCTAAACGAGCAGTTTCGGTACCTGTATCTAAACGACCAGTTTTGGTACCTGTGTCTAAACGAGCAGTTTTGGTACCTGTGTCTAAATGAGTAGTTTTGGTACCTGTATCATGACGAGCATTTTGGTACCTGTATCGAAACGAGCAGTTTTAGTACTTGTATCTAAACGAGCGGTTTTGGTACCTGTATCTAAACGAGCAGTTTTGGTACCTGTTTCTAAATGAGAAGTTTTGGTACCTGTGTCTAAACAAGCAGTATTTACCTGTACCTACGAAGGCAGTATTGGTATGTGTCACTAAACAAGCAGTATTTATACCTGTACCTACAAAAGCAGTATTGGTACCTTCATCTAAACGAGCACTAAATAGACGTAAAACTCCAGGAGAAGAGTTAACAAGAGTGTCTCGACCAGAGCAGCTGTGCTTGCGTTTTGGTTCGTAGTAAGTGCCGTGTGTCTCAAGCTGTTGACATGTCATTATAGTCGATATGTTCGTTTTCTGCATGACTAACTCGAGAACTAATGGTTCAAGCAATTACCTCGACTACTACTACTGCTACAACTTCTGTTACTACTTTACTGCTACTACTGCTACTAATACCGTTGCTATAACTGAATTTGTTGATTCATTTCTGCCACCATTGTACCAGTGTTGCTATAGTTCACCAGCGTCATGAACTACCGGGTCTGCCACTTTAAATCCCTGTATTTAGGTTTTACTGCATTCAGAAGCCAGCATCTACCACCATGTTCCCCAGCGTGGCACAGCCAGCCGAATTTTTTTTGGGGGAGGGGGGGGGGGGGAGGTTGGGACCAGGTTCCCCGACCAATAATTTCGGGGGAGGGGGCCAGACATTAATTATCAGCAATCTTTTTATTCTTTTACTTGACATAGCAACTGAAACTGGCCCCCAGCTCAACATTTCGGGGGGGGCCATGGCCCTCGTGGCCTCCCTTCTGGCTGCACTACTGATGCCACCTGCTCGTTTTGATGGAAGTGCATCTGCTGCTGCAACTTATCATGCAACAACTAAGTACAAAGACGGTGCTATTGCATCCACTACCCTTCCTACTGAGACCATTACTGACAATACCGTGAGATTTAGCTTGGGCATGTAATACAGCTGACTCTACGGTGCTTCATCTCTCCCTTCACACTAGCATCTCAATAAACCGATGCCACTTTATCCTCGGCCTTTTTATGAACGTCTTCGACTTTACTGCAACGATGGGCTCTGTGAAAAAATTATTGCCATTAAGATGTAGACTTTTAAATTCGTTCTAACGTGAGCTGTAGAAAGTGCTGCTTTCGTTTGAATTTGGATTAGTAAAAGCGTGAGAAAATTACAATTCCTTGGAAATATTCGTTTGCTGAGCCATTGCTCTCTCTGATTGATTTCCGTGAAATCATGATTTACCAGAACCGTGCAAAGAATTCAAGCGGATGAGAATAGGATCGGTTCAAATATTGACACACTTGGCTGATTATAATTTAGATCTCAGGAGCGTAAATTTAAAGTGAAATGTTAATGCGAAGAGTTATGAGGCGATTATTTATCCGCTGAACCTTAATTAAGAAACTATAGAACTAGATGCACAGTGCAACAAGATACCAGAGAACATTCTTCAAACAAGTCGAGGCTAGTTCTGCCTGCTGATGGCAGAAATGAAAGAGCAAGTTTAAGAGGGAAAATTGCCTATTTTCTCCCTGTAATTACTGGAGTGGGTCCCTTGTGTGTTGGCCTCGTCATAGCCGTGTGGTTTAAGGACCTGCCCTTTCGTGAAGGCATCTAGGGTTCGAATCCCGGCTCTGGGTGGCGATTTTCTCCGTTGGGTATAGGGGAAAAATTCAATGTACAATACCCCACTCTACCCAGGTGTCTGAAATGGGTACCGGTCTTGACCGGGGGAAAGCGTCATGGCGTCCTGGTGTTGGTTAGAAGACATTTCAAAACCAACGTACAAGGTGATATGTATCACGCTTGATTGGATGTAAAGCATCCTTAGATGCCGATGTTTTTTTGTCTTCAGTGATATGTACATTGCATGGCCCACACATGTATGCCCACACAGACTCATGGGAACACACTGTGCCACTGATCATGTGATACGTTCAATTGAAGTATCCAACGGAATGAAAAACTACGTTTTGCAAACAATTAAAATATCAAGCGCAATAAAAAATCACATTTTGCTAACAATTAAAATATCAAGCGCAATAAAAAATTACATTTTGCTAACAATTAAAATATCAAGCGCAATAAAAAATTACATTTTGCTAACAATTAAAATATCCAGCGCAATAAAAAATTACATTTTGCTAACAATTAAAATATCAAGCGCGATAAAAAATTACGTTTTGGGAAACAATTAGAATATCAAGCGCGATAAAAAATTACGATTTGCTAACAATTAAAATATCAAGCGCGATAAAAAATTACGTTTTGGGAAACAATTAAAATATCAAGCCCGATAAAAAATTACGATTTGCTAACAATTAAAATATCAAGCGCGATAAAAAATTACGATTTGCTAACAATTAAAATATCAAGCGCGATAAAAAATTACGATTTGCTAACAATTAAAATATCAAGCGCGGTATTAAATTACGTTTTAACACCGTCATGTACGATCATCATCAAGTGAGCCTGCTACCGGTAGGCCTCAGCGAGAATCTAGCGTCATTCTTATAGCTCGAGTGTTTTAATCCTTTGTTCATCTCTTATAGCTCTCTAAGGGTGATTTACGCGAACCGAATAAAGCGTGAGCCACATTCAGTACATACAGGATGTTTCAGAACAAGAGGTACAAAATTGCACACCAAGTACAAAATGGCCAAATGAACACTTTTTTTATGAAATTTTCCGAAGAAGTAATTATTTTACCATTTTCTACTAGGCGTGCAATTTTGTACCTCTTGTTCTGAACTCTTCTCCAGTGTGAGTAGTGGGTCTAACTTTAGCCCTTTACTGTCAAAGTGGATTTCAAAATCCACTTTCATAAACAGCTCTCATTTATTCCTTGTAAAATATGTTCCCTTGAGTGTTCTTTGGAGTTCTGCGGAGTGGCAGCTCCTGCCTCACTTTAATGGAGGCCGCTACTTGATGCCAGAGTAAGTCTAATGATGGTGGTTATAATAACGGTGAGTTGAGTGGTACAATTCTGACATTAAAGGATTGAGAAAACTGTCTGACTGATGCTGCTGGTAGTATACGCCAGTTTCATAGCTTAGAGCAGGGGTTCTAAAAAAAATTTTCAACCAAGGACCACTTTTATCACACAAAAAGAAATGAACACCTTCTCACATGTGTTCCCCTCAGGAGTATATATATATATATATGCATTGCACGCACTGTATATATACATATATGTGTGTATGTGTGTATATATATATATATCTAGTATCCACTGTATATATACATATTAGTGTGTGCATGTGTATATGGACATTGTAAGCACTATTTCATAATTTCAACAGTCATGAAAAGCTCCAAATAAATAAATACCTTTACTGCATCCCCTATCAAATTCACTAAATTTTGCTGTCCCCTGTCGAAGTGCCACGGACCCCACTTTGTGAACCCCTGGGCAGCCCTCAGCCATGCGTGTCCTAGCATTGTTGCTCGCTGTCACGTGTGGCGCTCTCAGCTGACGGTGATTGCTCGGCAACACAAACTCAGAAACACAATAACAAGAGCACAAACATGTTCACGCTCTCAGCTGACGGTGACTGCTCGGCAACACAAACTCAGAAACACAATAACAAGAGCACAAACATGTTCACGTTCTCAGTCGACGGTGACTGCTCGGCACCACAAACTCAGAAACACAATAACAAGAGCACAAACATGTTCACGTTCTCAGTCGACGGTGACTGCTCGGCAACACAAACTCAGAAACACAGTAACAAGAGCACAAGCATGTTCAGCCAATTAGTCTTTGACTGAAGTTGTCATTAACTGAGTTTGTTATTATTATTATAATTATTATTATTATTATGTTCAAAAGGGGAAGTTCAATTTCAAATTGGCACGCTGGGTTACGTTTACGTATTCAACACGCTAAGTGCGGCGTGTTAAACTGAAGTTTAATATTCAACTCTAATTAAAGAATTAAGAATGTTCCTTTTTACATTGGTTCTTCTTTTCATTTCACCTATTATATTTGCCAAAAATTGCCCTATTAATTCTATCACCTGATATTACAGTTAATTTTAGCTATCAATTTTGAAAATAACGAACGTTAATAGGTCGCGCCTTCATTTAGTTTTCATCAAGCATTTATTGAAATTAAGTTAGTGACCGTTGGTCGGTCTAGAGCATTATGAGAATCCCCTCAGTGACCACCGGTGGGTCACGTCGAACTTATAGTGTTAAAGTTATGTTAGACAAATACAAATTGAGTATAAGGTTCGGTTTCGTTGCGCTGTTTCATGTTGAATATGGTTGTATAAAGACATAGAGAATTAGGCTGTATTAGGCTATGTTAGGCTAAGTTGTGAGTTAGATTATATTAGATCTTCTTTTATTATGTTGTATTGGGTGATGTTGACTTAGCTGTAGTAGGCCATGTAGACGCAGAATTTGATTATAATGGATTTGGTTATATTTGATCAAGTTGGACTGCATCATTAATAATTACATAAGGTTTGCTCAAGTTAAAATTAGTCAAAGCCACTAACAGAGCAGGATTGATGAAACCGGCCTTTATGGTAAGATCTGATGGACCTCACCTACACAAAGCTCTGCATTCTTTTCTGTATGCAATAAATGAACTTTTCAAGTCCTCAAAAGATAAATTTTGCTCAGTTGTAGCCTCGAGTGTACTTTTAGCCTATGCTTCGAGTGCCAATACTTCTGCTCTTTGAACTATGCTCAAGACTACACAACTTTTATTAATGATCAATTTTAATTAACTCTCCGTTTTAAGGTTCTGTTTAGTCACACACTTCACGGCTTTACATCTTCAATTAACGATGAAAATATCTTTTCAAAAATTTTACTATTTTATTTAGCAACCTAAATAAGCGAGCTTCAATTGAGATGTACGTGTGATTCGAACATCTAGCGTTTTGTAAATTTTGATTTCTATGACTCGTAACTTCTTTTCACTGATTCTTTGACCGATCTGAGGTCTCTGGCGTCCTTCCTAATTTTACATGATTCATTTTTTTCAATTAATATAGATTAGGCTAAGCTAGATTAAGTTATACTATATTAGTTAAGGTTAAGCGAGAAGAGGTTTAGTAGTCATTATGCACAAATTTATACTGAATTCATGAAGAGCTTTTTGATACTAAAAACTAGGCCTGTTGCGGCGAAACGGCGGAAAACTTCAATGCACATCCAGAGGTACGTATATTATTAAATAAAAAATGTAATTAGCCTAGTTTGAAAAACTTGAATACAACCTGTAAATCAAAACCGAAAAATGTGAGTGCAACCAACCTGTCTAAATATCAGAGAAAAAAAAGCGACCATCTGTTCTCAACAAATTGAAGTACATTCGACCTGTTCCTCATAGTGATATTTTATTTCAGGCTAGATTTTACTTTAGTTTTAAATTACAGAAAATTTTCCTTTTATGTATGCAATAAAATACTCAGGATTCTCAAACACAGCTTAAGGCATAAATTTAAAAATGAGAAGTAGGAACGCGATTAAAATAAAACGAGAAGGTTGCATTAAATATTAGAGCTGTAAGCCCCACACAATCGTAGCTGGTACAAAATATATAGAGAAGGATGCTATTTTTTTATAATTTTCCCATTGAATAGAACTAGAAGCCTTCATGTGCTCTTCAGTTGCTTCTAATACATTTCCTGGTACAAAAAAAATGCGTAGACGCTAATTTTTTAAGAATTTTCTCATTAAAATCGAATTGGAAGCCCTCATGTGCGCACCAGTTGCTGCTAATACATTTTCCGCCATGTGCCCAGCTGTCTGTCCTGCGAGATCGAGTGGTTTTTCCCGTGGACAAAATTTAATGGGTTTCCTGGAAGGTGGCGAGAGGCGCAAGACGAAGCCTTTGTTGGGCCACTTTTTGCTCGAGAGCTCAAATACCGTCCGCGTATAGTGGGCCTAGCGTGAAATTTAAATTGAATGGCAATCATCGAGTTTTGAGTAAAATGAATAGAAAATATTTCTTGAATAACGCGGTTTTGAGCTACGGCTAATTGTCCAGATTTAATAGAAGCGGATGTTGCTCGTTGTCTTCGAAATTTGTTACGCACAGGAAGTGCTGGAATAACCACAAAAATTTCTCATATTTTGATGATTAGATGCCACCAAGAAAAATCGAAAATGTCTCACAAACTGAATCGCACGGCCTCTGTCTCCGGATACTATAATTCACGTCCTGTAATTCGAAGTGTATCTCGTTCGGCCTTAATTGGAAAAGAAAGCTCACGTGCGATCCTTCTTTATTGTTTGGCTTAGAAAGCAAGAGCCCTTAGCGCTGTTCCCCTCGAGGGAGTAAATTTCACCCGACCTTAATGGCACAATTCCTAGAAAAAGAGCGCACAACTGCGAAATTGCGTTAAAAAAAGTGAGATCAGGCGGCATGCGACCCTCTTGGGTATTTCCAGAAATTGTGGACCCGGATTTATGATACGGCAACCATGTAGTTGCCGCTGTGGAGACAAAAGCGCCGCTAATATCTTAACAACAGCGCATGAGCCGTGCTTGCAACACACATACAGAGTACAGGGACTGCGCAGAGTCGCAACGAGCTGCTGTTATGGTCAGTTCTCCGTCCATAATCTGGCAGGAATGCATTTAAGGGCCTCCAGGAGCGAGAGCCTCGTGAAATGCCGAGTATTTATTGGAGTGCCGCTGGGCGAGCGAAGAGAACAGGATTGTGGGGCTGCTGTGGTCAGGCCAACGAAAACAAAGGAGATGTGTGAGTCGAGTTTGTCACGATTTATGTGTGGTTTGTGTAGATTTTTGGGCAATTTGTCGAGATTGTTGGGCAGTTTATATAGATTGTTGTGCAAATTGTGTAGACTGTCAGAAATTTCGTGTAGATTGGTGGGCCGTGTGTGTCAATTGTTGAGAGGTTTGTATAGACTGATCTGGAATTTGTGTCGATTGTTGTTCAGTTTGTGTAGATTATTGAGCGGTCGTCTGTGTAAATTGTTGGCTAGATTGTGTAGTTTGTTGGCCCGTTGGTGCAGATTGTTGGCCAGTTTGTGTAAGTTTTTGGGCACTTGGTGTAGATTGTTGAGCGGTAAGTGTATGCAGAGCTGGGTGATTTGTGCAGATGATTGAGGGGCTTGTGTAGAGTGTTGAACGCTTCTATATGTTGTTAAGCGGCTTGTACAATTTGCAGGCAAACAATCGCAGAGCGTGGGCCAAATTCTGCATGATTTGTGCAGAAACTAGAGCAGATCTTTTGCCCGATTCTTGCCAAGAACCTCGCGACTGATCCGGAAATTAACCGGCAGAATAAATCTATTTTTAAGAAAAGGTAAAATTTAACTCTGCCATTACCGTTCCATTTACCTACTACGTATTTTTTTTTTACTTTTTGAGTACGAGGAACCACGTGTGCTGGAAACTATCCTACTTTAATGAGCTCACCTCACGCTGTGAGTCCCGCATTTCAGTTTCATCTGCACCGATTTTTTCAAATTTTTGCGCGTGGAGCGCAAGTCTGTGCCAAAGTCCAGAACTAACGCGGACTAATAACGTCACTATATGATGAAACCCACATCAACTACGAGTGTCGTTTGATTAATGAACATGCGTTGAGACTAATAAAGTTATTTAGAGCAGTGCAGTAAGTTTTGAATTCAGTTGCGCAGCCGGACGCACTCGGTCACGTCATTTCAAAAAGCCTGCATTGCCGCAATCCTTAATACAGTTCACAACTTCACGTAATTAACGAAGTCGGTCACACAAAGTACAAAAATGCTACGTTTACAGCGCTTATAACAGTTTGAATGGTTGATTTGCGATTTTTCAAAGCTCAATCCATTGGCTCGGCAAAAAGATGTGCGGCTTAAAAGAAGAATAAAAACACGTCAGTCAACGGGCCTCATTTATGGAGGTATAAAAAACTTCCGGGCTTTTGAACTTCACTCGTGGCTTTTTAACTTCGCTTAAATTATGGCGGGAGTAATTTTGCGCACTCAAATTAGAAGTGTGCGTTTGAAATCTTTACTCACTTAAATCAAAATCCCGTGAGCACCCGTTGGATTTTTGGCCAACTGCGGTGGCCAGGAGCGCCTCAAAAACAAATCCTGGCTGCTCGCAGCGTTCTGTTGCGACCCAAAGATATTTATGAGAAGGTTAGTTATAGCGTGAGTCTGGTGGCGAGCATTCTGGAGGATATCATGCCTTTTATGAGGGTAACGAGTGTTTTACGAGGGTGACAAGTATTTTGGGGTCGTAAATACCCCACGAGGGTAGCGAGTATTTCAGGGGGATCGCAAGTATTTAACGAGGGTAGCAAGTATTTCAGGTGCATCGCAGGTATTTTACGAGGGTAGCAAGTATTTCAGGGGGATCGCAAGTATTTTACGAGGGTAGCAAGTATTTCAGGGGGGATCGTAAGAATTTTGCGAGGGTAGCAAGTATTTCAGGGGGATCGCAAGTATTTTACGAGGGTAGCAAGTATTTCAGGGGGATCGCAAGTATTTTACGAGGGTAGCAAGTATTTCAGGGGGATCGCAAGTATTTTACGAGGGTAGCAAGTATTTTAGGGGGATCGTAAGAATTTTGCGAGGGGATCGTAAGAATTTTGCGAGGGTAGCGAGCTTTACTTTTTGCGGTAAGTATTATCAGAAGGTAGCAAGCATTTTTCAATTGAGAAGCCTGTTCTTCAACCTACAAGCATTTTATCAGACGAACAAGTATTTTCCGAGCGTTGATGCATGTTTTGTGAATAGTATGATTTTTTTCAAAGAAAGTACATTCAACTTTGGAAGGGAAAAATATACAAGGTAAGTAATTAGCTTCTCAGTTATAACGGCACCCGGTACTACAATGTTCAGCCAAACAGTTTAATAAATAATTTTTTGTACAGACAGAGAAGACGCATTCCAATCCCGTCCCCTAATGTGCCTGTGTATGAATGGGAACGAAGGAGTTGAATTGTGCATCTGGGTCACTGAGTCATGGAATTTTGCTGCAGTGTGATGGCGGATGGAAGGACCGATAGACTGACGGACGAACTGACGCACTGACGGATGAACGGGCGGACAGACAGGCATAAACTTGTTTTAATATAGAATACAGAAGACGGTTTATAAAATTGACACGTTTCATTTACTTGTCTCAAATTTGTAACGCTCCTTGAATCTTTACATACCCCGCCTCTCTTGAACCTCGTGAATTTTAGAAGCTTTCACCTCGTGTATTTATTTGCAATGAATAACCAGCGGCAGTTGATATTCATCGCTGCAAGTCGCACGTTTGAGTACACACAAAAACATTCGTTAAATTTTTTTCTGCGTTGTATGAATTGGAATTTCACGCATAGATTTAAAAGCTGAAAATATCTAATTTCAACTCTATTATTCACGTTCAAGTCATGAGGTCGATTCCTGATTCCAATTTCCTTTCGCACACTGCACTCAGAATTAGAAGTTTGGGAAGCCACTTCCAATTACGACATCTAAAAAGTAAGACGCACAAGCCATTGATATATTTGAAAAACCTTTTAAGTGGTGCAACTTCCCAAACGTAGAAATTTAAATTCACATTTCTGCTAAACAATTTTAGCCATTGTTGGAGGCGTTAGGAACACTAAAGCAATTCTGGAGGAGCTCGGAGACTGTCACGACCCGTTTACGAGGTCGTAGAAGTTGAGCTCCTCAGGTATAATTAATTGGGCCATTAAAATGCCACAGCAAATAGCATTATTGCGCAAACTTCCTCCATGAAGACCGCCAAATTAAAACGATGAAGCTCACTCTCGCCCTGAAATTAAAATGAGAAGATCTTATTGCCAAGATCAACAGTAAAGATTAAAACTCCAAGGTAAAGTAGGCCAAGGAAACTGGAGCTTGATAATACGGCACGCTAAATTCGATATTTTAATAACACACAAATTGATATTGCTGGCATGTATCTAAGGCACGTATTGTCGACGCGAAAATAAATAAGTGTTATGCGGAAATTCAGAGATCGGATTAAAAAGTTAGTCTCCAAAGTGTATCCAGTTACCTTTTGCAGAGGTTTTCTCAGTTCTGCCCTCGAAAACGACTTCAAGTCATTTGAAATTCTATCATCTCCGAAAAAATCTTCGACACGCAGACTGGCGTGCAAAAGCCCAAGAAAGTTTCAAAATTTTCGGTATTTTTTTCTCAGATTTTCGGGAGTTGCAAGTCTGATTGCGCTGAGGTGAGGCTTCTTATTGCAGTAGAGCAGCACAGTGCTGACGCCAAGCTGTGACAGTGCTGACGCCAGGCTGTGACAGTGCTGACGCCAGGCCGTGACAGTGCTGACGCCAGGCCGTGACTGTGCTGACGCCAGGCCGTGACAGTGCTGACGCCAGGCCGTGACAGTGCTGACGCCAGGCTGTGACAGTGCTGACGCCAGGCCGTGACAGTGCTGACGCCAGGCCGTGACTGTGCTGACGCCAGGCCGTGACAGTGCTGACGCCAGGCTGTGACAGTGCTGACGCCAGGCCGTGACAGTGCTGACGCCAGGCCGTGACTGTGCTGACGCCAGGCCGTGACAGTGCTGACGCCAGGCCGTGACAGTCCTGACGCCAGGCTGTGATAGTGCTGACGCCAGGTGTCATAGTTCTACTATGGAAGATTCTCGTCGTGTTCAAATAACGTTAAGAAAGGGGTTGTTTTGGCCAAGCAACCATCGTCTAAAAGACCCGACGTTGGATAATATGTTCTCGACAATAAGCACAGCATTTCTGAACTCTACAAACTACGCTTCGAGACGAGCTTCACCAACCGCCAAGCATCATTCGAATACCAGCCAGCGAACCTCACACCCTCTACGAAACCCACCATTGGACTTCGGACCCACTGCCACGTAGCCGACGCCTGTACCGGAGATCATTTCAAGATACTTCCATATTTCTTCATATATTTAAACTTCTTCCTGCGAGACCTAAAATGTTGTTCATTCTACATAAATTACTTGCTACTTGATTATAAAGCTTAATCCATTTGAATCATCTCCCAACGCTTGCTATTTTCTGCGGTATTTTAACGTAAAGCTCCAGGAAAGTGAACGTGTCTGTTCTCACTCGAAACGGCGTCTCACAGCCTCCTTCTGGGCAGTGTGCACAAGCGGCATTAGGACTGGTGTCGCCAATTGAGCAAGACGTGTAATCCCCGCTCTTGCCCTTGCGGGCAGAGTGGAGGAGGTTCTTTAGTTAAAGTTGTTTGAATTGTCAACCGCCAGTCGGAAGAACCACAGCTAAGTATCACGCCATGTACTCATCTATATTCTCGTCAATACTCCGATGTAACTTCATGTGTAGGGATAGATTAACCTCGTTCGATGTAACTCTAGACGATCTTTGTTTCTCAATTAATTACTCAGCTCCGAGGCTCCACCTCATTTAAGATGTTCTTGTCAGACTTCTCAACGTGTTAATAATCTACGTCTCGTCTGTTGTTCACGTTGAAAGGCTTCACCTGCTTATTTGATGTAACAATGCGAATTCCGATAATTGTGTCACTTGATAGATCCGAATTAACCTAATCACCGAGATATGATGGTATTATTGTTCATGCAGATTTAGAATACGATATATATATTGTGTGTTATTCAACTTCCCGAACGTGTCATCCATTTGCTAATTGAAAGACGTCATCATTATAACATTAAATTACGTTGCAACCATCTCGTCATTCACCTAATAAGGCCCTATTTGATTTGGTAACAATATTACTATAAATAGTAAAAGACATCAAAAAGTATCAGCCTATTTGATCCGTATTATAAATAAAATAGAATAAGGGAGACCTTCTGTCTCGACCTTAAGAAAATGAAAGCAAAGAGAAAATGACGATAAATAAAAAAAAGAAATGAATTGCCTCCTGAAAATTGGCCAACGAATAATACGACATCGATAAGAAAATTACGATCACGACTTAAATGGTGGCAGCAAATATAGGATCATGACACAGGCCGTGACAGTGCTAACGCCAGGCCGTGACAGTGCTGACGCCAGGCCGTAACTATGCTGACGCCAGGCCGTGACAGTGCTGACGCCAGGCCGTGACTGTGCTGACGCCAGGCCGTGGCAGTGCTGACGCCAGGCCATGACTGTGCTGACGCCAGGCCGTGACTGTGCTGACGCCAGGCCGTGACAGTGCTGACGCCAGGCCGTGACTGTGCTGACGCCAGGCCGTGACAGTGCTGACGCCAGGCCGTGACAGTGCTGACGCCAGGCCATGACTGTGCTGACGCCAGACCGTGACAGTGCTGACGCCAGGCCGTGACTGTGCTGACGCCAGGCCGTGGCAGTGCTGACGCCAGGCCATGACTGTGCTGACGCCAGGCCGTGACTGTGCTGACGCCAGGCCGTGACTGTGCTGACGCCAGGCCGTGGCAGTGCTGACGCCAGGCCGTGGCAGTGCTGACGCCAGGCCGTGACAGTGCTGACGCCAGGCCGTGAAAGTGCAGACGCCAGGCCGTGACAGTGCTGACACCAGGCCGTGACAGGGCTGACGCCAGGCCGTGACAGTGCTGACGCCAGGCCATGACAGTGCTGACGCCAGGCTGTGACAGTGCTGACGCAGGTCCGTAGGGCCGTTTGCACATTTTAATAAATCACGTGTAACTCTTGCGCGATTTTAGTGTTCATTCTTCCATAAAATGTCCACTGGTAATTATCATTAGGTTAAACATACTTGTACACCTTAGAATAGCGTTGATGATAGCATGCTGTAGAAGTCGCTGAACTTATTCGGGCCCACAAGTAGCTCTACACAAATGTGAGCGTTGAACTAGACTTAAGAAACAATCTACTACTGCATCGCTTGTGGTAAATAAATAGTTTAAATTATTTAAATCATTTTATCGCCCTTGCTAATGATATTTTGTACATGTAGAAACCAAAAATATGTTCATGATTACTATTTCATGTGTACATGATTACTATTTGATGAACCTCCCATGACCCAACGAAAGCGTTTAATTTTATTCTCACTGAAAACTTTTAGATTTTCAGTGTGTGTTCATTTTTTGAGCCAATTTTTTCCGGTTATCTCTTGTATTTGGACCCCTACGGCGAAACGGAGGCTGGAGCATCACAGCATCATTTCCATGCCGGCAAACTCGCCTAACTTGCTCGACTGGCAGAGAGGTGCCCGCCAAGGTAGAAGAAACAAGGTAGGGTCAAACCAGTGTTTTTTCGTCGACCGTGTGCCAACGCTGACGTCATGGTAACAGACCAAAGCAGCACTCATATTACATCTGGCAACACTGCTAACTCCAAATCTGGTGCCGCGATTGGGCTAACGACGTGTCGCAATAGTGACGTCATAAAGTTTATTTAAAATAAAGCTATTCTATTGGCTAGCTGAACAAGAGGTGTATTTTCCCCCATAAAAATGACTCTGCCTTGTTTTCTCTACCGTGGTCCCTACTTCCTTCGTGCGACTCTGTATTTCTATTTTTACCTTCATTCTATCCATTTTTGTTTCAGAAACATTCTCAGTAAATTTCAATGCAATGAAAAAGTTGTAATTTGAAAGCAGAAACATGCAGCAAATACATTCCAGGTATCCAACTTACGCTGTGTGAATTAGAACGGACTGATAAAACAAGAAATTAAGCAAAAATTCTGTATAGTAGAGATTCTATTGTTAAATTTACAGTGATGGTCATCCAGTTATTCGTTAAATATCTGTGATATTCGCCCATGGATGATATTTTGAGCTCTGATGTCTTGTCGAGGTGGCTTACTTGATTGTGTAATTGGGTTCTTGCTCAGTCTAACTTTTCGCTGCCTGCATGCATGTTTTTCGCCGTCCAAGTAATTAAATCACTTAGGCGGTGAAAAACATGCAAGGTCCAGCGCAAAAGTTAGACTGGGCGGTCCTCATTTCATAACCTTTCACAGCCCATGAGTTCCTACTACACCACAGATGGACCAAGATATCCTTACGTTTACCCAGCACGAACCCCAGCAAAGAATTAGCACTCACTGCGCACGTTTAAGCATTTTCTCAAAAGGCAGGTCTGAATTCGTTTGTCTCAGAGGGATGAATTATTGCCTGCTGCATGTACGTGAACGGTGTGCAGAAATACAAAATGAAAGCTAAAATAAATAAATAAATCTATACTATAATAAGAGCCGCATCCGTCCGTCCGTCCGTCCGTCCGTCCGTCGGTCGGTCTGTCCGAAGCCAGCCTGCAGTGTGTGATGAGCGTATCTGTGATACAAGCTCCAGTCCTATATATTTTGACGGGCCGTGTTCACGCGGCCTCATCAACTCTCGAGAGATTGTATTTTTAATTTATTTCTAACGGCCTTTCTCTCATTTCGCCCTCTTTTTTATTTCAAATAAAGGGGGGTTGACTAGTGTAAATAAAAGCCATGTCACTTCTCGTTCACACATGTCAAAATACGACCCACGCTGTCGGTTCCTTTCCCACGCAACACTATACAATGCAATAAACAATACATACATTGTATACAGTATGTCCCACAACCGCCCAAACCGAGTATTTATTTTCCCGTATCAGTAATAACATCATAAGAATACCATGAGCATTTAATTTAAAGCAAATTTATGCGGTGTTACTGAGTACTACTGATGGGGAAATAATTACTGGTATCACTTACAGGGCTTTTTAATGTTGGATTAAAATATTAATGAATAGGGTCCTGCAGTCGGCTACCCTCCCGTAAGGAGGAAAAGCCTGGTATTGAAATATATATTACTGATACGCGAAAAGAAATACTCGGTTCGGGTTGTTGTGGGACATACTCTATACACACAGTACTCGTGGCCTCAACACGTAAGATGCTCATGCATGTCTCTCACGCGCCGTACGTGCCACCACTTGAGTAGCATATAAAGTGCCCCGCGATGGTAGAGGGGGTTCACAAGTGCTAACAATTCCCAGAAAAATGACTGTGCTAGCGTTATAACGTGAGTGTTTGTATTGCTTGTTTAGGACTTGTATTACTTTTATAAGATTTATATTGCTTGTATCTGACTTGTATTACTTGTATAGGACTTGTATTGCTTGTATAGGACTTATATTACTTGTATAAGATTTGTATTGCTTGTAAAGGACTTGTATTACTTGTATAGGACTTGTATTGCCTGTATAGGACTAATATTACTTGTATAAGATTTGTATTGCTTGTAAAGGACTTGTATTACTTGTATAGCATCACGTCGCCAAAATTACAAAGGAAAAATTTCCATGACTGATAACATCATTGGATATTCTGTGCCCATATTCGGCACGTTTGACCATCCACGAGTAATTTCGCAATGTCATTTAGTAAGTGCGATAACTAGTCGTTAACTCGAACTTTGCCTAGAAGAAAATTTTATCGGGCTTCATGCTGGTGTATATGACATTTCTGGACTTACTTCACTACTGTGAGAGCGCTCAGTTGTGCTTCTGTAATGTTAGCAGCCAAGTCAAGTAACATTTTTACTCACTTGCATAGATTTTACAATATGTTAGAAGACTTTTGATATGTATCACCTATAACATCTTGCACCTATAACAGAATTTCCAGTGTTGAAATCAGTGATGCCATTGAGGTATTTGTAAATTTCGATAAGTTGACTTCGAAGTTATATTCATTCAAGAGAAATAAAATTAAGTCTCGAAGAAGTCGTTCAATAGTGAATGTTCTTTTCAAACTCTATAAAAAAAATAAAAATACTTCAAACATGATACTAGAGAGCAACATTTGTATCAGCGGCTTGGACCTGCAGTTATCATTCTAAAAAATTCATATTCCTTTTACGAACTGACACTACCATTATTTACATCAATAAACGAAATGCATTGCTGTCTGTTGACAAAAAATTTATCACTGAGTTCTAACATATTCCTTAGATGAGTACCTTTGAAAACAATTTCGGGGCCGGAAGCTGGCGAAACGGTCAGAGGAACACAACCAAATGCCGGGAGCGTCGCTTAATGCGATTCTGATAACCTGCAGCAAAACGGCACTTAACGTGTGGCCCCTCACGCACATCCCCTCACGCACGGCCCCTCACGCACAACCCCTCACGCACAGCCCCTCACGCACGGCCCCTCACGCACAACTCCTCACGCACAGCCCCTCACGCACATCCCCTCACACACAGCCCCTCACGCACAGCCCCTCACGCACGGCCCCTCACGCACAGCCTCTAACGCACAGACACTCACGCACAGCCTCTAACGCACAGCCACTCACCCACAGCTCCTCACGCACAGCCCCTCACACACAGCCCCTCACCCATAGCCCCTCACGCACAGCCTCTAACGCACAGCCCCTCACGCACGGCCCCTCACGCACAGCCCCTCACGCACGGCCCCTCACACACGGCCCCTCCCGCACAGTCCTGATCCTGCCGCAGATGCAGAGCAGTTTTTACAAATGTTAAACACTCTTAGTCTAGTTCATGATTAAACAGATGTTAAATGATATTTATGTCGTCAATTAAGAATGGGAACTTGAAAATATTTTTTCAACGACCAGCAAATGAAAACATCAGATGAAAAATTCATGAACATTCGTGTGTACTAGGGGAAATAAATTGCTTGTTTCCCTCCATCAGTTGATTAACTTGTTGACCAAATGTCGCACGTGTTAAAGCCTTCAGAAAATGCATAGTTAGTCTTCAAATAAATTGATGTTATGATTTTAGACTGTATTCTTATAGTCAAACTTATTTCCGTCCTGCCATAGTCTTCGTATATATTGATGTTAAAATTGCACTTTTCGTTCTCTAGTTAAACTTATTTTCGTCCTTCTTATAAATTGATGATATAATTTTGTATATTCCGTTTTTTTCTCTAGTTAAACTAATTTTCGTCCTCCCAGAGTCTTCATATAAATTGATATTATAATTCTGGATGGCATTCTTTTGATAAACTTATTTCTGTCCTGCCATAGTCTTCACATAAATTTATGTTATAATTCTAGTTTGCATTCTTATAGTTAAACTCATTTCCGTCCTGCCAGAGTCTTCATATTAATTGACGTTATATTTCTAGATTGCAATCTTATAGCTAATTAAATCTATTTTCCTCCTGCCATAGTCTTCATATAAATCGATGTTATATTTCTAGATTGCAATCTTATAGTTAATTAAACTTATTTTCGTCCTCCAAACCGCTCACTTCAGTGTTGCGTGATCCCGACAACATGAGCGAGAATCCAATCCACCAAACCCAGATAGCACAATTCGGCACAATGGCCGGTCTGGGGCAACAAGTCGGGCGGCGACCTCTGAGTTTTGCATTTGTGCTTTAATCGCATTGAGCTTTGTGATCACAGCCAGCATTCCTCGCTGAGTCAGAATCCTTCCCTGTTATTGGGGCTGTAATGAGGCTTATGTGGGCAGTCTGCTCCTCAGTTGCATTCCAACTGCCACCCTCCCAACTGCCTGCCTCCCAACTGCCACCCTCCCAACTGCCACCCTCCCAACTGCCAGTATTCCAGCTACCTTAATTGAAAATCTCAATTTCGCAAGAAACGCGCAAAGCGAGATTAATCCTGCACGTGCACATGCAGTGCATGATGATGATATTCCCGTGCCTTTTGCATCCCCCTTAACCGGATTCCGCTCCTTCAGTAACCGTGAAGGACGAATTTCAGTTGTGCAGAGAAGACATCGACCACTCGGACGCTGATGCCCTGGCTTGATAAAGCGCTCCGTAATTTGACAAAGGGCACTCGTGTTACAATTGCAGAAATCGGCCAAATAACGCCAGCAACATTCCATTGACGGAGGAATGTTGTCTTGCTAAGCGGCATTTGTACGGTCGTCATCATTTCAGCGAAGCAGAGGTCTGTGTTGTTCCTATAAATGATTAAATAAGGACTTTCCTCTTCCATTTCAATCCTTTGGGTCGAGGAGAGTTACATTTTTTTGTAAAAATTTGCCTTGTTCTGGTTCTACTGAACGATGGATATCTCTTTCAGTATCATCATCATTTGAAAAGTATTATACTTACCAAACGAAGTATGTTTTTTTTAATAAACTTTTTTCAAAGTGTGGAAATGACAAAACGAATATTCGACTCATCAATTCTCCTTTTTTTGGTTCTATTGAACCCCGAGTATCTCTTTCATTATCATCATCTCAAAAGTATCACACCTACCAAACAAAGTATGTTTCTTCAGTCAACTTTTTTGAAAACACGGATCCTTTCAGTATCATCATGTCAAAAGTATTAAACACACCAAACAAAGTATGTTTCTTTCAAAAAACAATTTCTTTAAACACGGAAATGAAAAAACAACTATTTTATAAAATACAGCAACGACCAAACAAAAATTCGACTCACCTTGACGGGTATGCAGACGAGCACGAGCAGCAAATCAGCGTAAGAGAGAGACAAGAGAAATACGTTCGTGGTGGACTTTTGCCTCTTGAACTGCAGGATTGTGTAAATGATGAGTGCATTGCCTACCACACCGACCACATAAGTCACAGAGTACACCAACAACACGGGTGCTAATTCGAGCCAGTCCAAACCGAGGCTTGTGTCGTTCGAACAGTACACAGACTCAGTGCAGTTGAGCACCGTGGAGTTCACAGTCCATGGGGACAAGTCACCCACCTCCAGAAACTCGGTCGCGTTTTCCTGAGAATACGCTTCGCACGAGTGGGTTGCGTTGATGCACTTGCCAGACTCAAAGTCAACAAGCGTTTCATTGGAAGCTGTTTCATTCATGTTGGAGACTTCACTCAGACGTTTGGATTTAAAAAATCATGCGAACCTCACGATGGTGATGAAGTAAGTCTTCAGTGCTGTATTCTTCGCACCAACGCGAAAGATAAATAAACCCACGCCGTGCACCATTAAGTGTTAGTTACACTGCCCACACGCATCTTGAGTTGGGCTTTTACGTGTCGAAAATCACCTATCTCATTGTTGCCATGAGTTGAAAAAGCACTTTCACGAGAAAATAGCAAGCAGATTTATGATTGTCCGACGAATTTCAGCGCTTTCCTAAATTGGCTATGCTGCTATCGAACCCAAAACTTTGGTGCATTCCTGAAAATTAAAAAAAAATTCAATTCTTAAATGCACTATTATTTGCAACGTTGAATTACGATTTATTTGCTAGATATCCTCACACGAACGTTTAAGGAACTGTCACAGGGAACAAAGACATCACTAATGGGAGGAAATTCTGTTCTAAAGGTTTTCCATAAATAAAGAATTTTACCTCGAGCTTTCCTCACAGAGAGCAACGACGCAAAGGCCTTACTTGGCCAGTATTTTCCATGGAGGCTCATTGACCTGCTCACGACGCGAAAAATTAGATGGCCATTGTTCCTGTAAATCAGGTGACCTCTCATAGGAATATGAGGCAAGAATTTTTATAGCTGCGAGATAAGAGTCCTGGGGGCGTGATAAAGCGAGCGGGGTTTGAAAAGGTGTCTCATGCCCACCAAAGGCCTCCAATCACAGTTTAAAGGACAAAGATTCTAGGCCAATGAGAGGAAAATTCTAAACGAATGAGAGGAAATTCTAAACGAATGAGAGGGAAATTCTAAACGAATGAGACGAAATTTTAAGCGAGTGAGAGGGAAATTCTAAACGAGTGAGAGAGAAATTCTAAACGAATGAGAGGGAAATTCTAAGCGAATGACAGGAAAGTCTAAACGCATGAGAGGAAATTCTTAACAAATGAGAAGGAAATTCTAAATGAATGAGAAGGAAATTCTTAACGAATGAGAGGAAATTCTAAGCGAATGACAGGAAAGTATAAACGAATGAGAGGAAATTCTAAACTAATGAGAAAGAAATTCTAAATGAATGTGAGGAAATTCTAAACGAATGAGAAGAAATTCTAAAAAAGTTAGAGGGAAATTCTAAGCGAATGTGAGGAAATTCTAAGCGAATGAGAAGAAATTCTAAGCGAATGTGAGGAAATTCTAAACGAATGAGAGGAAATTCTAAACGAATGAGAGGAAATTCTAAACGATGATAGGGAAATTCTAAGCGAATGAGAGGGAAATTCTAAACGAGTGAGAGGGAAATTTTAAACAAGTGAGTGGGAAATTCTAAGCGAATGAGAGGGAAATTTTAAACAAGTGAGAGGGAAATTCTAAGCGAATGAGAGGGAAATTCTAAACGAATGAGGGGAAATACTAAACGAATGATAGGGAAATTCTAAGCGAATGAGAGGAAAGTTCTAAACGAACGAGAGGGAAATTCTAAACATGCTAGAGGGAAATTCTAAACGAATGAGAGGAAATTCTAAACTGATGAGAGTGAAATTCTAAGCGAATGACAGGAAAGTCTAAACGAATGAGAGGAAATTCTAAGCTAATGAGAAGGAAATTCTAAACGAATGAGAAGGAAATTCTAAACGAATGAGAGGAAATTCTAAACGAATGAGAGGAAATTCTAAACGAATGAGAGGGAAATTTTGAACAAGTGAGTGGGAAATTCTAAGCGAATGTGAGGTAAATTTTAAACAAGTGAAAGGGAAATTCTAAGCGAATGAGAGGGGAATTTTAAACATGTGAGAGGGAAACACAGAATGCAGAAACGGTGCTAACGAATGAAAATGAGGAGATAAATAAGCTAAAATATGTTTGATACATTAGCAAGCAATTGGGAAAACTCTAAGAAATGAACCGAAGTTCACCAAATGATAATGAAAGAGGTTTGTATTAATAGTGATACGAATGCATCCAGCTCCTCTTTATATTTTCCACGGTGCCCGCTACCAATACAGGCTAAATAAAGTATTTATACACTATAACTTGGACAGTTTTAAACAGTACGAACAACTTATTTATCACAAGCGGTACAGAAGTAAACTATTTCTTGAGTCTAGTGTAAAGGTCACATTTGAGCATAGCTACTATGGACCAATTTGAAACAATTTTAACAACTTATTTATCACAAGCGGTACAGAAGTATACTATTTCTTGAGTCTAGTGTAAAGGTCACATTTGAGCATAGCTACCTATGGACCAATTTTAAACAATTTGAACAATTAATTGACCACAAGCGGTACAGAAGTAGATCGTTACATAAGTCTAGTGTAAAGGTCACATTTGAGCATAGCGACCTGTGGACCAGAATTTTGCCAGAAGACACGGTGTAATTTAGTTCGCATCTCGTCTTTTGTAGCCCAATTGCGCAAATATCGACATTGTGCTCCCCTCTCGCACGTTTCAATTAGGGCTGTGGCTTCGACGCGTTCCACTAGTGGTCACTGAGGGAGCTTTCTTAATGTTGCTGACCGACCATTAGACAGAAACTCAATTTTTATAAAAACTAAATTAAAGCTGAATGAAGGCACGATCCAAGTAACATTTGCTGCTTTCAATATTGCTTACTACAATTTACTTTAAATTTGAATTGAGTATTGAAGGAAAGTTTTACCGACAGCAGTCAGAGTGTTGAAGGCTGTGACTGTAGAAGTGGAGGCTCCTGTTGGCAGCACTCACCCACTCTCTGAAATTCCCCGGTGAAGATTGTGTTGCTTAACTGGTACTAATAACAGGCAGCAACTTTGTTGGCTCCATTATTTCGGAATTTGGGAACAATGCGTTTAAATGTGTAGAGACAAACCCTTTACATAATTGACCCTTCCCACACAAACCCCTCACAATATGTAGAAGCAAACCCCTCACACACAAGCCCCTCACAATATGCAGAAACAAACCTCTCACACACAAACCCCTCACAATATGTAGAAACAAACCCCTCGCAATTCAACTTCAATTAATAGCTTTTTGCACGTTTATTTGGTCAAATAATAATGTTATAAAGATTTACCTCAATTTAGTTCAGTTGCTTACCTACGTTTATTATAATTATTCGAGCGTGCGAGACCGTGCAAGAAGCAGGCGGCTAACATTGCCCGTTTTCTGCATATTTTCCATAAGCGAGCTCTGTTAGCAAACATGCGACTCCTCTGTACATAGTGCGCGTACAATGTTGGTGATTTGTTAAGGGAAGCTTAGTCTCTGTAATCTGTATACTTTGACGCTGAATTAGTGTCTATTTTCATGCATAACACAATTGAATGGATGCTTCAAAAATACGCTGAAGTTGTTTTAATCCGACGTTAAAATTACCCAGGAACTCCCAACACGGCTTCCCACTAGCTGGAAATGAGCTGAGTGCTTCATATATATATATAGAGCAGAATTGAGACGCAGTTCTGCCTTGCAGGGCTTGGGGAAATGTGTTTTCTCTAAAAGATCATTACACCTTGAATTTTCAAATCAGGTTTTTTACGCGTTGTTATAGAATTTCTGAGCCTAAGCAAGAAAGTGTTTATTGGTAAATCTTCAATATGCTTCGGTGTGCCCCAAGTTCAACAAACGAGGGCATTAAGCTGTCGCTCAAATGTTTGTTCTTCCGTTCCAAAAAGTTCCTGCGATCATTCTATTAATGAAATGTATTGTTAAATTTGAAATACTACGTAGCTATTTCTATTTGATATTTTATTGAATTTCACTTCGAAAACCTAAAATAATCAATTCACTAACGCGTGCCACACAAATTTCAGGGCGACCGAAGGACAAAAGATGCACACCACGTGCAGCACTCGCTCGTGTACGCAGTGAATACCGTCACCTCAGGTGTTATCGCAATATTTTATTCATAAAATGAAAAATGGTTTCATCAGTCGGCGGAAGTTATTTTTTTATGATTTAAATGGTAAATTTATTCATTTCCCATAAAATAAAAACTGGCTTCATCAGTCAGTTTTGGTATAATTTAAATGGTAGATTTGTTCATGTACCATAAAAAACGGGCTTCATCAGTCAGCTTTGGTTTAATTTAAATGGTAGATTTGTTTATGTACCATCAAATGATGATAGCTTAAACAGTCGGTTTTGGTATAATTTAAATGGTAGATTTATTCATGTATCATAAAATAAAAATTACTTTATAAGACGGTGGAAGTTTTTTTCATATAATCTAAATGATAGATTTACGCAGCCAAAAAATGGGGATTCACTCAATTAAACTCCTCGTTTGCTCACATAATGAAATGAGGGAGATGTAAACTATGCTCTTGAGTGATTCTAACACCATAGTTTTTTCATACGTGGCCATCACACTAATTAATTCATATGTTACCATCACACTAATTAATTCATATGTTACCATCATACTAATTAATTCGTATGTTACCATCATACTGATAAATTCATATGTTACCATCATACTGATAAATTCATATGTTACCATCATACTGATAAATTCATATGTTACCATCATACTGATAAATTCATATGTTACCATCATACTGATAAATTCAAATGTTGCCATCACACTGATTAATTCATATGTTACCATCATACTGCTAAATTCATATGTTGCCATCACACTGATTAATTCATATGTTACCATCATACTGATTAATAATTTGATTTATATTTTACAGGAACTCTCAAGGAACTCTCGATACATAAGGGAATAAAATATATCTGTCGGGCCAAGTGCGTGCCTGCTCTCACTGTGCCAAGGATTGCTTTCGTTGGGCTTCGATCATCTTTGGGTGATCGATAGCGCGGTCGATAGCGTGCTAGCGCGGTGATTTATGGTCCTGAGTTCGAGTCTCGCGAACTCCTCGTACATTTATTTATTTGATTAATTCATATGTTACCATCATACTAATTAATTCATATGTTACCATCATACTGATTAATTCATATGTTACCATCATACTGATTAATTCATATGTTACCATCATACTAATTTATTCATATGTTACCATCATACTGATTAATTCATATGTTACCATCATACTGATTAATTCATATGTTACTATCATACTAATTAATTCATATGTTACCATCATACTAATTAATTCATATGTTACCATCATACTGATTAATTCATATGTTACCATCATACTGATTAATTCATATGTTACCATCATACTAATTTATTCATATGTTACCATCATACTAATTAATTCATATGTTACCATCAAACTGATTAATTCATATGTTACCATCATACTAATTAATTCATATGTTACCATCATACTGATTAATTCATATGTTACCATCATACTAATTAATTCATATGTTACCATCATACTAATTAATTCATATGTTACCATCATGCTGATTAATTCATATGTTACCATCATACTGATTAATTCATATGTTACCATCATACTAATTTATTCATATGTTACCATCATACTAATTAATTCATATGTTACCATCATACTGATTTATTCATCTGTTACCATCATACTAATTAATTCATACGTTACTATCATACTGATTTATTCATCTGTTACCATCATACTGATTAATTCATATGTTACCATCATACTGATTAATTCATATGTTACCATCATACTAATTAATTCATATGTTACCATCATACTAATTAATTCATATGTTACCATCATGCTGATTAATTCATATGTTACCATCATACTGATTAATTCATATGTTACCATCATACTAATTTATTCATATGTTACCATCATACTAATTTATTCATATGTTACCATCATACTAATTAATTCATATGTTACCATCATACTAATTAATTCATATGTTAGCATCATACTGATTAATTCATACGTTACTATCATACTAATTAATTCATGCATTACCATCATACTAATTAATTCATACGATTAATTAATTCATTAATTCATAATTCATCATACTGATTAATTCATATGTTACGACTGTTTTGAATAATTTGAACTCAATCTTATTATTTAATGTAAATTTAACGCATAAATATATTTTAGTAAGATTAAAACAAATTACCACTCATTAGCGAAGCGTTTTCATATTATTTCGTGTATGTAGTAAGTGGAAAGTTAAAAAGTACCTTTTTGCCTCATGAAAAAGAGAGACTCTCCCTAGCAGCTCTTTCTTCTCAATCGCTACAAACCTACGGTCTTTTTCCTTCATCAAATCCCAAATGAAACAAAATATCACGATTGAAAAGTGACACATTTAACTACAGAATTTTATTACTCTATTTATTTGTATCTTACACAGCAGAAATGCATTCATCTCCTGGTAGTCTGCTGACGAAGTATAAAAATAGATTTTCGTCTTCAATATAATTGGCTCACTGCAGCCTGAGCAAATCCCAAGATAATTATTGCACATTTATCCATAAAATATCATTAGTTGGGAGCGAAAGATATTTCACCACAAATGACGTTCCTAAATTGCCAGCAAATATGTTTCCTTGCAAGTAATTTTGAACCACAGATCACTTCAGCGAGGATACCGAAAAAAATAAGGTTCAGCCTAAACATAGCAAATTTCGAGAACGTTAATATGTCGTCTGATATCTCTGACAACATTTTATCAGTTTCCAAAATAACTGACAACGTCATCTGGCTGTCATGACAATCTATAAATTGCTGAAGGACATTCTTTATTTAGCAAAGATAAAAATTGCATTGCCGGTATGGAATCGAGTAAAGAATTGATGAGTGTGTTGCTGAAAACGAGTGTGTTGCTGTGAGGATGCGATCGGTAGCGCCTGATGCTGCACAAATCAGGCTCACAATTCCTGCAGTACGCACCTCAAAAAAGCAGCCGCATTCCTGCCGTAGGGTGATGATAATTCAAACAGACAAAATGTTCAATTTCAAAGATAAATCTTTCTTGTGAAATGTTGTCATTTGATGTTGTAACACCTTTCGTGCGAAACATTATAATTTCAAGCTCTGCTGATACTTGCCTTGGCACTTGTACTTCAGCTTTGAAGGAAAAACAGACCGCAATTTTCATCAATGAGCTGATGTTTAATTATCAGAGACATGAAGCACGGCTTTCAAACAATACACATCTTCGTGATAATGCAACCGGCATCGAAAGTTGTACTGTATACTAGACTAATCTACCTACCGAGTTTTGCTTCCAAAATTTTAAAATTCAAACTGGAAACAGCCAAACTGGAAGATTTTGAATGGAAAATAATACGAATACTAGCCTAATCGACAGGAAAATTTTCACTACCGGTTGTACCGACTCGACGAAGTACGAGCAAATTATTCGACAATCAGGTCTTTGACCAATAGCGTGATCCCGCAGAAGTTCCTGCAATAAGGCGTTTGATTGCGGGGTCACAAAGTAGGGGTACCGGCACATCTTTGCTCGCGCAAGAGAGTCTGTAAATAAAGCACAAGGCGTCAGGAAGCTTTGAAACTTCGCTTGAAATCAGGCCACTTTCGCAATCCCGACTTTGATCCAAGGCTAAGTGAAGAAGTGCGTTCCGTGCAGCTGAAGAACCAAAAATTCACGCTCTGTCCTCGAGAGCTGCGCCCAATTTTTCAATTGGTTTAACTTTGGCTTTCGGTTTCAATTAGAAGCTCTAATGTTTTACGACCTGCCGTCTTCAAGAATAACTTTTGTAATTAGCAAGAGAGTCAAATCAGGCACTGCTCTGACGTCAGGACAGCCGGGGTATGGCGCGTGGTGAGAGCGCGTGCTGAGAGCGCGTGTTGTGAGCGCGTGTTGAGAGCGTATGTTGAGAGCGCGTGTTGAGAGCGCATGTTGAGAGCGCGTGTTGAGAGCGCGTGTTGAGAATGCGTGTTGAGAGGGCATGTTGAGAATGCGTGTTGAGAGGGCGTGTTGAGAGCGCGTGTTGAGAGTGCGTGTTGTGAGCGCGTGTTGAGAGCGCATGTTGAGAGTGCGTGTTGAGAGAGCGTGTTGAGAGCGCATGTTGAGAGCGCGTGTTGAGAGCGCATGTTAAGAGCGCATGCTGAGAGCGCGTGTTAAGAGCACGTGTTGAGAGCCTGTGTTGAGAGCGCGTGTTGAAATCGTGTGTTGAGAGCGCGTGTTGAGAGCGCGTGTTGAGAGGGCATACTAAGAGCGCGTGTTGAGAGCGCGTGTTGAGAGCGCATGTTGAGAGGGCATATTAAGAGCGCGTGTTGAGAGCGCGTGTTGAGAAGCGTCACCCCAGAAATGCGTGGCAAATACAAAGCTAAATGAAATGAGACTTCAACTAAAGTTCCCGCTTCAGAAAGACCCCAACTAACTAGCACAAGGGCTGCGTGAACGACATGTAGACAGGTCTCTAAAACTCGGGCTAGAGACTTGAGCATTTTACAGATCTAAAGCACACACCGCATTGTGAACAGTTTTTTGGATTATAAAAATGCTAAGGGTGATGCAGAGAGGCCAGGCGTTTTTTACAAAGCTGTGGTGAAAGTTAAGGTGGTGTGACAGATGTGTGGAAAACGGGTGACTTTCGTGAAGCCGTAGCCTATATTTTCTCTCTTGTTTCAGGCTGAGTCATTGAACCGTGGACGATAGAGCACCGCGTTTTTGCGAACGACAGTTTCGTCAAGAATAACGAGTCTATCACGGCCGTTCAGCGTGAGTTTCGTCGCCATTTAAACATCCACAGAAATCAAGCTGCGCCCGCTCACAACACTACCCTGCGTTTAGTTAACGCACTTCGTACACGAGGCACACTGATGAACAAAAGACCGCAGGGGGCTTGACAGAGCGATGATTGAAAAAGTTTATACAAACTTCCAAGAACGCCGCTGAAATGTATCTCTGATAACGGATGCCACATGACAGATGTTGCTTTCCTCACTTGATTTTGTAAAATGCCAATTCAACACGAGCTCGATCTGTTAATAAATTCCTGTTGGAAAAAATATTAACGATTTTGTGATTTCTTAAAAAAGTCCGTCCTCTCCGCACCACCCTGTATATTGTCGTACCTGTACAGCTGTCGGCGGTTATTCGTCTGTGAACTTGGCTACTGTACATGCTGTTTTTTGAGAGTGAAAAACCTTTAGTTTGATTTTTTAAATTGAGATATTTGACAAAAAAAACAGCACGTCTCTTGCCCAAGCCGAGATACAAACTTTCTATACCGAAAACCCCTGACCAAGTTAGACGAACTGTAATGTTAGGACGTATGTTCAGCCACGTACCTCCACAAAGTGTTGACAGCTGCCTGCCTCGAACATAATATTGACAGATCTTCTAATCTCTAACTTCAGACTTCTATACACTCGAGTGTTACTCAAGGAAGAAAAAGGAACAAAAACGCTGGGAAGAAAAACTGAAAGCGTTTCAAACACTTCATTGTATAGGAGTCACAAGGAAGAAAAAGGAATAAAAACACAGGGAGAAAAACTGATGGCGTTTCAAACACTTCATTGTATAGGAGTCACAAGGAAGAAAAAGGAATAAAAACACAGGGAGAAAAACTGATGGCGTTTCAAACACTTCATTGTATAGGAGTCACAAGGAAGAAAAAGGAATAAAAACACAGGGAGAAAAACTGATGGCGTTTCAAACACTTCATTGTATAGGAGTCACAAGGAAGAAAAAGGAATAAAAACACAGGGAGAAAAACTGATGGCGTTTCAAACACTTCATTGTATAGGAGTCACAAGGAAGAAAAAGGAATAAAAACACAGGGAGAAAAACTGATGGCGTTTCAAACACTTCATTGTATAGGAGTCACAAGGAAGAAAAAGGAATAAAAACACAGGGAGAAAAACTGATGGCGTTTCAAACACTTCATTGTATAGGAGTCACAAGGAAGAAAAAGGAATAAAAACACAGGGAGAAAAACTGATGGCGTTTCAAACACTTCATTGTATAGGAGTCACAAGGAAGAAAAAGGAATAAAAACACAGGGAGAAAAACTGATGGCGTTTCAAACACTTCATTGTATAGGAGTCACAAGGAAGAAGAAGGAATAAAAACACTGGGAGAAAAACTGATGGCGTTTCAAACAATTCATTGTATAGGAGTCACAAGGAAGAAAAAGGAATAAAAACACAGGGAGAAAAACTGATGGCGTTTCAAACACTCTAGTGTATAGCAGTCACGAGGAAGAAAAAAACTAAGAAGAAAAACTGGAAGCTGTTAAGAGCTATTATTGCTACGCAGGAACTGTTTCTAGTAGAATCTACATATGAAGACTTGGAACGTAATCATAATGAATAACATAGCGGCAGTAAATAAAGCGAGACCAGTCCAATCAATTCATATCTGGGGACAGTCAAAAGAAGAGAAATGATGTTCAGTCCACCGTTGAAGAATAGTAAAAAAACATAAATTAAACCTCACCGCAAAAAAAAAATTTGTAAGGAGGATTTGAGCGTACAATTCTCCGTTGCAGAAACGCGATAATTAGCAGTCATCCCAAGAACTGCTTCTGCCAACGCAGCATACCGATCTCCAACATTATTATTTAAACACCCATACACACACACTCATTCATTTAGTAGCAAAGATATTTTGGTCACATGGAACTCAGAACTGTTTTAGAGAGCGAGCTGTGAGCTCGTGCTATGTTTTATTCAGCGAGCGCCTGAGAGATTTAGGTGAGAAACTGTGGCTGTTTATCATGATCCAGAAGAGTTGACTTAAGAACCATTTAGCAGCGCATGCACAGCACAGTCGCACTTACCTTCACACCCTGTTTTAGCGGGAGTTGCTAGCGCTATGGTGCTCTGAAAAGCTAGATGGACGCTGTAAATCTTTTGTGTTTTTTTGGCATCTCTGAACTTGACAACAGAATGCAAGCCTTTATCCTTCAACGGACTGACCTGAGATATTTTGGAACCGATATTCTCAAGATTCTGAACTTTCCACGAGGTGCGTCGTGCTCTTGAAGAGTAGCTAATTTATTTTTGTAAATATTTATTACAGGTAACTATTCAGAATTAAAATCGTAAATTTTGCCTCAAATTTCAGCGCTCAAAAACAATAGGGAAAGTAACATTCAGACTTGACTTGACTCACCCTTTAGAAAATAAAATAATAGGCATCTAGGAGTTGAGCCTGCTCGAAACTCATCTCTAAAGCGTAATTCATTTTCATGCTTCACGAAACTTTAAATGAGACCCCTAGTGAGCCAATACGAGATGAGAAAATGTAGTTGCGAAGTACATTTTTTGTCTTCTCTGGGTCGTTTTAAATATTTTTCGTCAGTGGCTGTAACTCTACTGTTGGTTGAATATCGCTGAAGATATATGTTTCGACTGCACCAGCATAAGTATACGTTTTTTTAAAATGCTATGGCATTAGAGATTCTGAATCAGAAAGCATGTCATAACGTATGACTGCAGAACTGTACAATAAAAACTCAACAGAATTTTGTGGTGAACATTTCTGAAACCAAAGTGTTTTATAACCAGCAACCCGCGTTTAGTGCTGGGCTTTTGGTATTTGCTTCAATATAAAAATCGTGTTGGGAATTCAAGCAAGTAAGGTACGAAGTTGAATTTGCATTATGTATTACTGTTAATACGCACCCTGTATTACTGTTAATGCGCACCATGTATTATTGTTAATGCGCACCATGTATTACTGTTAATGCGCACCCTGTATTAATGTTAATGCGCACCCTGTATTATTGTTAATGCGCACCATTCATTACTGTTAATGCGCACCATGTATTACTGTTAATGCGCACCATTTATTAATGGTAATGCGCACCATGTATTACTGTTAATGCGCACCATGTATTAATGTTAATGCGCACCATGTATTACTGTTAATGCGCACCATGTATTAATGTTAATGCGCACCATGTATTACTGTTAATGCGCACCATGTATTAATATTAATGCGCACCATGTATTACTGTTAATGCGCACCATGTATTACTGTTAATGCGCACCATGTATTAATGTTAATGCGCACCATGTATTACTGTTAATGCGCACCATGTAATAATGTTAATGCGCACCATGTATTAATGTTAATACGCACCATGTATTACTGTTAATGCGCACCATGTATTAATGTTAATGCGCACCATGTATTACTGTTAATGCGCACCATGTATTAATGTTATTGCGCACCATGTATTACTGTTAATACGCACCATGTATTACTGTTAATACGCACCATGTATTACTGTTAATGCGCACCATGTATTAATGTTAATGCGCACCATGTATTACTGTTAATGCGCACCATGTATTACTCTTAATACGCATCGTGTATTACTGTTAATGCGCACCATGTATTAATGTTAATGCGCACCATGTATTACTGTTATTGCGCACCATGTATTACTGTTAATACGCATCGTGTATTAATGTTAATGCGCACCATGTATTACTGTTAATACGCACCATGTATTACTGTTAATGCGCACCATGTATTAATGTTAATGCGCACCATGTATTACTGTTAATGCGCACCATGTAATAATGTTAATGCGCACCATGTATTACTGTTAATACGCATCGTGAATTACTGCTAATACGCATCGTGCATTACTGCTAATACGCATTGTGTATTACTGCTAATACGCATCGTGTATTACTGCTAATACGCATCGTGTATAACTGCGAATACGCATACTGTTAATGCGCACCATGTATTACTGGTAATACGCATCGTGTATTACTGTTAATGCGCACCATGTATTAATGTTAATGCGCACCATGTATTACTGTTAATGCGCACCATGTATTAATGTTAATGCGCACCATGTATTACTGTTAATGCGCACCATGTATTACTGTTAATACGCACCATGTATTACTGTTAATACGCATCGTGTATTACTGTTAATGCGCACCATGTATTACTGTTAATACGCACCATGTATTACTGTTAATGCGCACCATGTATTAATGTTAATGCGCACCATGTATTACTGTTAATGCGCACCATGTATTAATGTTAATGCGCACCATGTATTACTGTTAATACGCATCGTGTATTACTGCTAATACGCATCGTGCATTACTGCTGATACGCACCATGTATTACTGTTAATACGCACCATGTATTACTGTTAATGCGCACCATGTATTAATGTTAATGCGCACCATGTATTACTGTTAATGCGCACCATGTATTACTGTTAATACGCATCGTGTATTACTGTTAATGCGCACCATGTATTAATGTTAATGCGCACCATGTATTAATGTTAATGCGCACCATGTATTACTGTTAATACGCACCATGTATTACTGTTAATGCGCACCATGTATTAATGTTAATGCGCACCATGTATTACTGTTAATGCGCACCATGTATTAATGTTAATGCGCACCATGTATTACTGTTAATGCGCACCATGTATTAATGTTAATGCGCACCATGTATTAATGTTAATGCGCACCATGCATTAATGTTAATGCGCACCATGTATTAATGTTAATGCGCACCATGTATTACTGTTAATGCGCACCATGTATTAATGTTAATGCGCACCATGTATTACTGTTAATGCGCACCATGTATTAATGTTAATGCGCACCATGTATTACTGTTAATGCGCACCATGTATTAATGTTAATGCGCACCATGTATTACTGTTAATGCGCACCATGTATTAATGTTAATGCGCACCATGTATTACTGTTAATACGCACCATGTATTACTGTTAATACGCACCATGTATTACTGTTAATGCGCACCATGTATTAATGTTAATGCGCACCATGTATTACTGTTAATGCGCACCATGTATTACTGTTGATGCGCACCATGTATTACTGTTAATACGCATCGTGTATTACTGTTAATGCGCACCATGTATTAATGTTAATGCGCACCATGTATTACTGTCAATGCGCACCATGTATTACTGTTAATACGCACCATGTATTACTGTTAATGCGCACCATGTATTACTGTTAATACGCACCATGTATTACTGTTAATGCGCACCATGTATTAATGTTAATGCGCACCATGTATTACTGTTAATGCGCACCATGTATTAATGTTAATGCGCACCATGTATTACTGTTAATAAGCATCGTGTATTACTGCTAATACGCATCGTGCATTACTGCTAATACGCATCGTGTATTACTGCTAATACGCACCGTGTATTACTGCTAATACGCATCGTGTATAACTGCTAATACGCATCGTGTATTACTGCTAATACGCATCGTGTATTACTGCTAATACGCATCGTGTAATACTGATAATACGCATCGTGTATTACTGATAATACGCCTCGTGTATTACTGCTAATACGCATCGTGTATTACTGATAATACGCATCGTGCATTACTGATAATACGCATCGTGCATTACTGATAATACGCCTCGTGTATTACTGCTAATACGCATCGTGTATTACTGATAATACGCATCGTGCATTACTGATAATACGCATCGTGCATTACTGCTAATACGCATCGTGTATTACTGCTAATACGCATCGTGTATTACTGATAATACGCATCGTGCATTACTGATAATACGCATCGTGCATTACTGATAATACGCATCGTGTATTACTGATAATACGCATCGTGTATTACTGATAATACGCATCGTGTATTACTGATAATACGCATCGTGCATTACTGATAATACGCATCGTGTATTACTGATAATACGCATCGTGCATTACTGATAATACGCATCGTGCATTACTGATAATACGCATCGTGTATTACTGATAATACGCATCGTGTATTACTGATAATACGCATCGTGCATTACTGATAATACGCATCGTGTATTACTGATAATACGCATCGTGTATTACTGATAATACGCATCGTGTATTACTGATAATACGCATCGTGCATTACTGATAATACGCATCGTGTATTACTGATAATACGCATCGTGTATTACTGATAATACGCATCGTGCATTCCTGCTAATACGCATCGTGTATTACTGCTAATACGCATCGTGTATTACTGCTAATACGCATCATGTATTACTGCTAATACGCATCGTGTATAACTGCTAATACGCATCGTGTATTACTGCTAATACGCTTCATGTGTATTTCAGTCAAGATTGATAAGGCAAACAGTCTTTCCATTTTTATGGACCCTAAAAACTCAAAATTATTACGTTTTCGGAAGCCCTGATTCTAGAGTTGCAACTCAAAATCATGCTCAATGCTATTAGAATTAAGCTTCTTTTATTATAATTCTAACTTACAAGACCGATACTCGGCCATACAAAAAATTGCAAGCCAGACTCTAACGCTGAAATTGCCCCTCACCTGCTTAATGGCCCTCGCCTACTCAGTGGCCCTCACCCGCTCAGTGGCCTTCACCTGCTCAGTGGCCCTCACCTGCTTAATGGCCCTCACCTGCTTAATGGCCCTCACCTGCTTGATGGCCCTCACCTGCTTAATGGCCCTCACCTGCTTAGTGGCCCTCACCTGCTCAGTGGCCCTCACCTGCTTAATGGCCCTCACCTGCTTAGTGGCCCTCACCTGCTTAATGGCCCTCACCTGCTTAATGGCCCTCACCTGCTCAGTGGCCCTCACCTGCTTAATGGCCCTCACCTGCTCAGTGGCCCTCACCTGCTCAGTGGCCCTCACCTGCTTAATGGCCCTCACCTGCTCAGTGGCCCTCACCTGCTCAGTGGCCCTCACCTGCTTAATGGCCCTCACCTGCTCAGTGGCCCTCACGTGCTTAATGTCCCTCATCTGCTCAGTGGCCCTCACCTGCTTAATGGCCCTCACCTGCTCAGGGGCCCTCACCTGCTCAGTGGCCCTCACCTGCTTAATGGCCCTCACCTGCTCGGTGACCCTCACTTGCTCAGTGGCCCTCACCTGCTCAGTGGCCCTCACCTGCTTAGTGGCCCTCACCTGCTCAGTGGCCCTCACCTGCTCAGTGGCCCTCACCTGCTCAGTGGCCCTCACCTGCTCTGTAGCCCTCACCTGCTCAGTGGCCCTCACCTGCTCTGTAGCCCTCACCTGCTCTGTAGCCCTCGCCTGCTCAGTGGCCCTCACCAGCTCTGAGGCCCTCACCTGCTCAGTGGCCCTCACCTGCTCAGTGGCCCTCACCTGCTCTGTAGCCCTCACCTGCTCTGTAGCCCTCGCCTGCTCAGTGGCCCTCACCTGCTCAGCGGCCCTCACCTGCTCTGTAGCCCTCACCTGCTCAGTGGCCCTCACCTGCTCTGTAGCCCTCACCTGCTCTGTAGCCCTCGTCTGCTCAGTGGCCCTCACCTGCTCTGAGGCCCTCAACTGCTCAGTGGCCCTCACCTGCTCAGTGGCCCTCACATGCTCTGTAGCCCTCACCTGCTCTGTAGCCCTCGCCTGCTCAGTAGCCCTCACCTGCTCAGTGGCCCTCACCTGCTCTGAGGCCCTCACCTGCTCTGAGGCCCTCACCTGCTCTGAGGCCCTCACCTGATCTGTAGCCCTCACCTGCTCAGTGGCCCACACCTGACTGTAGCCCTCACCTGCTCTGAGGCCCTCACCTGCTCTGAGGCCCTCACCTGCTCTGTAGCCCTCACCTGCTCAGTGGCCCACACCTGCTCTGTAGCCCTCGCCTGCTCAGTGGCCCTCACCTGCTCTGTAGCCCTCGCCTGCTCTGGGGCCCTCACCTGCTCAGTGGCCCTCACCTGCTCTGAGGCCCTCACCTGCTCAGTGGCCCTCACCTGCTCTGAGGCCCTCACCTGCTCTGTAGCCCTCGCCTGCTCAGTGGCCCTCACCTTCTCAGTGGCCCTCACCTGCTCTGTAGCCCTCACCTTCTCTGTAGCCCTCAACTGCTCAGTGGCCCTTGCCTGCTCAGTGGTCCTCACCTGCTCAGTGGCCCTCACCTGCTCTGAGGCCCTCACCTGCTCAGTGTCCTCACCTGCTCAGTAGCCCTCACCTGCTCAGTGGCCCTCACCTGCTCTGAGGCCCTCACCTGCTCTGTAGCCCTCACCTGCTCTGTGGCCCTCACCTGCTCTGTAGCCCTCGCCTGCTCAGTGGCCCTCACCTGCTCAGTGGCCCTCACCTGCTCTGAGGCCCACACCTGCTCAGTGGCCCTCACCTGCTCAGTGGCCCTCACCTGCTCTGAGGCCCTCACCTGCTCAGTGGCCCTCACCTGCTCAGTGGCAGTCACCTGCTCAGTGGCCATCACCTGCTCTGAGGCCCTCACCTGCTCAGTGGCCCTCACCTGCTCAGTGGCCCTCACCTGCTCTGAGGCCCTCACCTGCTCAGTAGCCCTCAACTGCTCTGTAGCCCTCACCTGCTCAGTGGCCCTAGCCTAAGCCGCTGCAGCTCCGTTACAATCAGGCAGCCAGACCCACTCTGGCAGTCACATCATACGAAGGCTAAAAATATTCTCTCCCTTATCTAATCTTCCTCATGCGTACAGGAGTGAAATTAACTTCGTAATTTAACACGCTCTTTTAAAAACAAGATTTCCTCAGGCTGATTTCGAAACACGTATTCATGTTTAAATTCTTTTTGTGCAATATATATAACATCGATCTTATGTTTTTTTTGTTTCATAAACATATCATCGATCTCAAGAGGTGGGGCCAGGCCGTGAACTGCTTACTTTACTTTGATAGCAGGCGATAACTGACGTATCGATTTTGAGTGGACGCCTTCCTTCCCCTTGAACTCAAACGCTGAAGTGTTTTGTTCGTGTGGTTGCAAGAATTTTTTACTGGTGTGCCTACGGTATATGTATCAAATTTGCATACGGACGCAATCATTTTTTCAAGTAGTGATAGTTTGATAACTAATGTTATTCATTTTCCGTGATTACTTGTAATCTTGTAAATCCATCGACTGCCAGTATTTGCGCTATGTTGCAGTGGCTCCCTTCACTCCGATTATTGCAGTCAGAGACTAAATGAAGAAATTTGAACCATGCTCTCACGGGAAAAAGTTTTATACTCAAAATGATCCAATCGCGAGTAAATATATGGAACAGTAGGTCAGTTATGTGTGTTTAGAATTGGATTATCTAACCACAAATTATCACATCGAACAGTCAATCAGTTATAAATGTTTAGAATTGGATTATCTAACCACAAGCTAACACATCGAACAGTCAATCAGTTATAAGTGTTTAGAATTGGATTTCCGTCTTGACGTTGGGCTTCTTTCCCCGTGGTCAATTTTTGTGAAAGAGTTACCTTCTTGCGGGTCACTCTCTTTGCAGGAGCTTGCGAGCTTTGCAGGGAATCAGAGTTTAATGAAGTACTCGGTGCGTCGGTCCTTTTCAAGATACATACGTCATAATAAAATAACTCGCTGTTCCTACTTATATACACGTACCTGCAAAATTCAAAACTCGTGCCTATACCAGCGAACATTTTGTAGTTCTTTCCCGTGAATGTATTTGAAGACACAACGCGCTTCTTTCTTCAAAATTCACTTAAAGACGAACTGCCAAACAACCCACTATTAAAGATTTTTTGGTTCCATGGTGGTCGAAATTGCACTCCGACGTCTGTTTATTCCGTCCATGTCCGACAGAAAATGGGATTGATTTTCAATACGGGAAGTGACAAACACCCCTTCGAATTTCATAGCAATCATCACACTTTGTTATGGTTTTGGTTGTACTCTTCTTCGGTCACCCCTTAAGTGTTTACCCACTATTTATAGCTGCAATTACGATCGCAAATAGAGGTATATCTTAGGTTTTATTTTCTGCGTGCCATTGTCCTACTTATCGCGAAGCATTGTATAACCTTTATTGCGCAGGGTCGATATTATATTTCGCATGTTTCCGGAAATATCCAGCATTTTTCGCCCAACTCCACTAACGAAGAACTCACAAGGAACGAAGGAAGTAATCACATTAATTCGGGAAGAAGAATTTTATCCCAGGATAATTTATTGAAATAACAATAATGGAAGTTATAATAATTGCAATAATAATCATAATAGTTTAACTAATAACATGATATTAAAATACTAACACACAGCAGAGGGAGGCTGAGAAATGGAGATTTGGCATCACGACATGTTTAACAGCAGCTTGAGACACTTCTCAAATAGTCGCTATTTGCCAGGAGCTGCAAGCCGGCACGAGGAGGACGCTGCCTCTGCTTGTTGGAAGAGTTACTTGCACGATCAGACTCTGACGATTTGTCATAAGTTATTATTGCTCCGTAAATGTACTGCTAGAAAATATATTTGCACTTGAGAGAGATGAATTTCGCAGCAGCTCACCGAGTCTCCAGCACTTGTGACGCACACAAAGATGACTCTTTTGAAAACATTGCACCTTCTTCAAATGGAATCTAATTCTTTTCATCATTCAAGAGAGGCTTCGTAAAGTCGAGCAGATTACAGTGTTTACGGTCTGCTCAGAAGACATCAAGCAGTCACCTCGAGATAACGCCTGATCAAACACGGTGCTTGCCTCGTCTAAAAACGTCTTGGCGCCTTCAATATGATTTCAGAGAGCTGTCTTCGCTCGATGAAAGCGCTCAAAAAACCTTAGCGATTTCAGAGGCTTCGAAGAAAATCTCGTGATCTTTTGAATTTCGTACTTTAAAGCACTTGTAATTACGCAAAGGTACAATTCTATTCACAATTTGCAGAACGCGAGAGACCTGCGCTCAAGAGACCTCTAGTGCTCCCTTCCCAGCCGTCGTTGTGATATTTCGTTTTCTTCAACTCTTCTCCGTCAGGTTGACTGCTGATTGATTCAATTAAGGGCAAAATACTTCTCTCGCTAACCCTCACTAAGAAAAGTCACATAACGTGACTCTTTGGTGCGCTTCGTCCCTCACTGTGTTATTTCAAAAAATTCGGTCGCTTTTCATCAGTTTTCCTTTACGAGTAAAACAACTTTAGTTTAGTGAGTAAAACAACTCCATTGAAATGAGTAAAACAATTTTAGTTTAGTGAGTAAAAAAACTTCATTGAAACGAGTACAACAACTTCAGTTATGTGAGTAAAACAACTTCATTGAAATGAGTAAAACAATTTTAGTTTAGCGAGTAAAAAAACTTCAGTTTAGTGAGTAAAACAATTTCAGTTTAGGGAGTAAATAACTTCAGTGAAACGAGCAAAACAACTTCAGTGACATATCGATAAATGTTATGAGAAAATGTGAATAATGTGGAAAGATTATACGTATATTGACAGATTTTCTAGTTCACCAGCAGAAGTCAAAACTCGTCAATTTATAACGGTTCATATGGCAATTACCTGCCTTCATGCTTGAAGCCCCTCTGTGGTAGTAATATCTTCGCATAATTAAGTTCCCAAACACGCTCATTTGCGGGGCATCGACCGCTGCGACAAGGGAAACTTAGAGTCCAGGATACAAACGACATACTGGCACGCTACATCCTGCCATGCAGATACAAAGCAATGCGACATTTAGCGTCCGAGACGCAGTTGCAGCTTCCACATGAAGGCAGGGGAGGCATTACAACTAAATCCATTAGCGCAATTACTCACTTCAATGAATTGAAGTATATAACATGGACATCACGCTGATAGACTGGAAAAACTGTGCCGTTGTGACAAGGAAACTTAAGGATGCAAACGACACATTGGCACGCTACACACTGCCATGCAGATTGTATCTGCCATGCAGATACAATGCGACATTCAGCGTCCGAGACGCAGGTGCAGCTTCCCCATGATGGCTGCAGAGGCAGCACAATCAACACAATTCGCGCTCTGTCTCTGACTTTTCGTTCAAACTAAGAGTTTTGAACTTTGCTAGTGGAGTATTCCAACCCAACCAGGCAAGCAGCCATGAATGACTAATCAAGGCCTAACGAGTCATTCATTGCTACTCGCAACGCTGGGCCTCAACTCGATTGGAAATCAATTAGTGCTCTACATCGCGGTAGAAACGAGTATGAAACCTTTTTGCTGAATTAGATGGAAAATTTTAGATTGTTGAAGTATCGACATACAACTAAAGTGTGTCGCATCTTCCAGCAAGCCGCAGCAGCTCGAAGAAAGTGAGATGCAAGACAATCTTAAAAACGATTCATTAGAGTTATCGAGAGGCATTCAAGAGCACAGACACACGCTCGAAGGCATCGTTCAGTTGACGTAAATTGAAAGGATTGAATCCTGAACTTATTGCACAACTTCTCAACAATGTTACCTACTATGATTTAATTTTCTAGGTATACTCCACAACAAAGCTTGGTATTCATTTTTAACCTGAACATTATGAAAACTACTGTTTTAAAAACAGTATGGATATACAAACGAGGTTAATTTCTCGGTGTGCACGCCATAGCAGCCAGAAAAACTGTTGCAAAAAACTGCATGCAAAAAATTAATGCTTGCTGCTCTGGCACTTTTGACGCTGCAGCCTCACCAGTGAATTATCGGCTCTAGGGATAGAAAAAATAGATGGTCAAGTTTTTCTAACATGGATTAGGCGCGTGACTTTCATACTCAGCACAAAATTTGGTAAAAATATGAAAACAGGTCGTGAGAGGGAAGCTTGAAATTGATGTTGCGTGTGTGAGCAAGCCAATGAGGGTATGTGTCAGTTCTATTGCTTTTGAATGAGGATTAGGACCAAAATTTTTACAGATATTTACTTACTTATTCTATTTATTTTTTCTGTATATTTTTAAAGTTCCACCTTTTACGTTTCAACCCAGATGATGGAATTACATAATTCCGAAATATTTGCAAAGAAAAATAATCAAAATGTTCAATTTTGTGTTCGTTCTCTTCTTATCATACGCGTGAAATTCCCTGAGAATCGACAATTAGAAATCCAACGTTGGCTCTGGCCAAGCCTGTAAGAGGCATCTGCCCAGCAACGCCCCCTTGTGCAACGTTCTCGTTACGTTTCAAGTGTCGGTCGGTATCAGAACGGCATTTGTGTAGTTAGTGAGTCTGAAGCGGCCTGGCCATGTGTAGTTAGTGAGTCTGAAGCGGCCTGGCCAAGTGTAGTTAGTGACTCTAAAGCGGCCTGGCCAAGTGTAGATAGTGAGTCTGAAGCGGCCTGGCCTAGTGTAGTTAGTGACTCTAAAGCGGCCTGGCCAAGTGTAGTTAGTGAGCCTGAAGCGGCCTGGCCAAGTGTAGTTAGTGAGTCTGAAGCGGCCTGGCCAAGTGTAGTTAGTGACTCTAAAGCGGTCTTGCCAAGTGTAGTTAGTGAGTCTGAAGCGGCCTGGCCAAGTGTAGTTAGTGACTCTGAAGCGGCCTGGCCAATGGTAGTTAGTGACTCTAAAGCGGCCTGGCCAAGTGTAGTTAGTGACTCTGAAGCGGCCTGGCCAAGTGTAGTTAGTGACTCTGAAGCGGCCTGGCCAAGAGTAGTTAGTGAGTCTGAAGCGGCCTGGCCAAGTGTAGTTAGTGATTCTAAAGCGGCCTGGCCGATTGCAGTTAGTGACTCTGAAACGGATTGGCCAAGAGTAGTTAGTGAGTCTGAAGCGGCCTGGCCAAGTGTACTTAGTGACTCTGAAGCAGCCTGGCCAATTGTAGTTAGTGTAGTGTTCTCCCCCAGGCTGCAACACGCTTCGGGCAGGCTTTGAGCTATCTTTTTCGTGATAGGATAGCCCGAAGCGAGTGCCTGAGGTACAACCGTATGCGGCAGGATATGGACAACACGGGGGTAACACGGTAATTATATTGGTGACTGTTAGGTACACGGAACACGGACCATTACACTAGGCCCTCGGTGACTACTATTAGCACTGTTCGTTACTCGTAAATTACGTAATGATTGGAACACAGCACTAATACGTGAGGGTTGAAATACAATACTATTCGAGAAGTACGTAATGATCGAAACACAATCCTCTGTGAGAATAGTACAAATATGTGGTGATTGAAGTACAATCCTATTCGAGAATGACCTAACCTGAAACTTAATCCTATGCGAGTATAGCACAAATACGTGGTGATTGAAGCACAATCCTAGTCGGGAATGACGTAATGATTGAAACACAATCCTATGCGAGAATAGCACACATACGTGATGATTGAAGCACGATCCTATTCGGGAATGACGTAATGATTGAAACACAATCCTATGCGAGGATAGTACTAATACGTGATGATTGAAATACAATACTATTCGAAACTGACATAAATTACGTAATGACTGAAACACAATCCTATGCGACAATAGCACAAATACGCGAGGATTGAAGCACAATCCTGTTCGGGAATGACGTAATGATTGAAACACAATCCTACGCGAGAATAGCACAAACACGTGATGATTGAAGCACAATCCTATTCGGGAATGACGTAATGATTGAAACACAATCCTATGCGAGAATAGTACTAATACGTGATGATTGAAATACAATCCTATTCGAAAAAAGGCATAAATTACGTAATGATTGAAACACAATCCTATGCGACAATAGCACTAATACGTGATGATTGAAATACAATACTATGCGAGAATTACGTAATGAATGAAATAAGCACCAATAGCTGGTAACGTCCGCGAGGACGCTACTTACGAACGCAGCGGCGAGACGTGATGATTGGTGCTACGTCGTGCGACTGTTACGAACAAGTCGGCTGGGGCTAGCGGGGCGCCGAGACGAGGCTAGCCGGCCAGAGCGGGCGAGAGATGTCGTAGAGCGGCTTGGCCGACGACACAGGCGCGGGGCGTTGCAACGTGGCCTTTTTAAGGCTTTGAAACACCTTGAAGCGTCGATAGGCAGGGTCGGTCTCCGGAGCTCGGTGCAGGTACGCGAGAGATAAAGTCGATCTCGGAAGCTAGATGCAGGAACACGAGGCTGGTGCTGGAGATGTGACTTGAACGAAGACGAGGGCTTGAGTGACCGCGGGCCTTGTTGGGGTCGCCTTATGTAGGCCTCGAGTGCGAGCCTTGAGTCCGGGCGTGAGTCCTGATTGGTCGCGAGTTTGTGAGCCTGTGGTGCTGGAGGCAGGAAGCCGTTGTAGCTTACGGGCACCTTTTCTCATAGTCGCGAGGCGGCTTCTCTCAGGTCCCGTGTTTGGTTGCCTAGACGCTTCGGGTCCGGAGGTGCTCTGGAACGGATGCGGTTGTAGTCTGGAGGCAGCTTTTCTCAGGTCTTGTGGAGGTCCGCGGCTTGCCGCTGGGATCACCACAGGTGTCCCTCTCCTGTTTTTTTTTCTTTTTTTTTTTTCTATTACAACACTTAGTACCTCACTGGTGGTCTGCTTTCTCTGCCGTATTTAGTGAATACTGCCTGTTTTGCTGTTTCAGGGATTGCTGTGCCTGTTCCAGGGAACGGAACTCCCTCGTATACTTCGTAGTTTGTTGCTCTCGGTGCCTTAGCCTGTTGTTGAGGTTTATCCTCGATGGTGGGTAGGTACGCTGCTTTGACCCTTTCCGTCGCGATGTTAGCTTTTTTTCCTTGTATATCTACGGTGATGTAGTTTGGTGTCCTTTGGAGCACGGGAAAGGGACCTGCGTAGGGTTTCTGTAAGGGTCTTCTGTGCCCCCCGTGTTTCACGAAGACGTTGGTCGCCTTGTATAGAGCGCTCGGGACATTGGCTTTTTGGGGTCCCTGTTGTCGTGGCAGTATTGGCTGCAGGTTTGTCACTCGTTTTTTTAGGCATTGTAGAAATTCTCTGGCGGGCCGGTCTCCTTTTTCTTTCTCGGGTAGCTCTCCTGCGAGGCGCAATGTTTGTCCGTATACCATTTCGGCGGGGGAGATGTTTGCGTCCGTGTGTGGCGTGGCTCGGATGTTAAGCAGTATGAGGGGTAGTGCGTCTGCCCAGTCTGCGTCAGTGACCGTAGCTTTTAACGCCTCCTTCAATCTTCTGTGCATCCTCTCCACCAGTCCGTTGCTCTGCGGGTGGTACGCTGTCGTTCGCTGTCTCTCAGCGCCCAGCGCCGTCAGCAAGTTTTTCCATAAGTTAGACTCGAACTGGACGCCTTGGTCCGTGATGATTGTTGTTGGAGCGCCGAATGATGCTACCCAGTCTTTTAGGAATGCCCGTGCTGTTGTTTCTGCCGTACAATCGGCCATTGGGGTAGCGGTGCACCATCTGGTGAAGCGGTCAATGCACGTCAGCAGGTACCGTTTGTTTTGTGACACGGGTAGTGGTCCGACGATATCGATGTGTATCGTCTGGAACCGTTCCTTGGGTACCGGCATCTTCCCGGGCGGGCATTTGGTGTGCCTTATTATTTTGCTTGTCTGGCATGGAATGCACTCGCGTGTCCACTTGCCGACGTCTTTGTTGAGTCCGGGCCAGATTACTCGCTGCCTCAAGAGGTTCCTTGTTGCTTGTATGCCGGGATGACTTGCCCCGTGGAAATGCTGAAATACGTTCTTTCTGCAGCTTTCCGGGATGTATGGCCTCCGTAGGCCTGTTGACACGTCGCACCAGAGGGGTGGTTTACCGGTCTGTCTGATTATGGGGCGTAGTTTGAGCGCGCTCTTTGATGCTGGGTGCAGCAGTTCTTCTAATTCTGCGTCTGTGTTTTGTTCGGTCATTATTTTGTCGTAGTTGATCGCAGGTCCTTTAGGTATTATTGTTGACACCAGACGTGATAGCGCGTCTGCGACCGTGTTGTTGTCGCCGCTGATGTGCTTGATTTCGCAGTCGAACTGTGAGAGGTAGGAGAGCTGTCTTGCTACCCGGGGGCTGTTGCCTTCCGTGGCTTTTTGCAGGGCGAAACAGAGCGGTTTATGGTCTGTCCTGATTTCGAAACTTCGGCCTTCCAAGAAATGCTCGAAGTGTTTCACTGCGAGGAATATCGCCAATAGTTCGCGGTCGTAGGTGCTGTATTTACGTTGGGTGTCGTCTAGTTTTTTGGAGAAAAATGCTACGGGGCGCTGTTCTTGCCCGACTTTTTGTTGTAGTACGGCGCCGACTGCGGTTCCTGATGCGTCTGTGATTAAGGTGCTTTTGCCTTCTGGAGCGGGGTGCGCTAGCAAGGTGAGTTGCGAGATCTCGCGTTTTAGGCTAGTGAACGCTGCGTCTAGTTCTGTTGTCCAGTTGATAATTTTCTTTGAGTTTTTGGAGTATCCTTTTGTCAATCCGGTCAGAGCTTGCATCTTTTCTGCTGCGGCTGGGAGGAATCGGTGGTAATAGTTGACTATTCCTAGGAATTGTCGTAGCTTTTTTACTGTTGCTGGTTGGGGAAAACTGCCTATTTCCTCTATTTTCTGAGGGAGTGGTGAGATTCCGCCGGCTGACACTCTGTGTCCGAGAAAGTCTAGCTCGGGCACTCCGAAAATGCACTTGGCGGGGTGCACGCGCAGTCCTTCTTCTTGTAGCCGTTGGAAGAGTTGTCGGAGGTGTTTTTGGTGCTCCTCTGCGTTTGCGGACGCTATCAGTATGTCGTCGATGTATGCCGTTACGAAGTCCATGTCTCTTGTTACCGCGTCGATGTATCGTTGGAACGTTTGGGCTGCGTTCCGCAGCCCGAATGACATCACGGTGTATTCGTACAGCCCAAATGGTGTGGTGATGGCCGTTTTCTGGATGTCCTCGTTTTTGACGGGTATTTGGTGATAGGCTTTGACGAGGTCGATTTTGGAGAAGATTGTTTTGTTATGCAGTTTGTAATGGAAGTCTTGACAGTGTGGTATTGGGTAACGGTCAGGTTTGGTGCTTGCGTTCAGTCGTCTGTAGTCTCCGCAGATTCTCCATGCCCCGGGTTCGGCTGCCTTTGGTACCATGTGCATGGGTGATGCCCAGGCGCTCTTCGACGGCCTGATGATGCCATGTTCCAGCATTTCCTTGAATTCTTGTCGCGCCGCTTCCAATTTTTCCGGAGACAGTCTCCTTGGTCGTGCATATACTGGGGGTCCGGTTGTTTCGATGTGGTGTTCTACGTCGATTTTCTTTTGTGTGTGCCGGATGTGTTGGGAGGTCGGTAATATTCCGGGGTATTCCTCGTACAATGTGTTGAATTCCGGGGCGGTTTGGTGTTCGATCCTGTGCACTCGTTGGCTTCTTGAAACGACACGTTTGCAGGGTACTTTGGTTCCGGAAGCTTGGGCGTTTACCATTCTCCGCGGTTGTCGTTTTCCCGCGAAACTGCAAGGTTGGGTACAGTTTCTTGCTCGGTTACCGAAAGTTTGGTGGTAATAGCAGATTGCTTGGTCCTGCTTGATTCTTGTATTGCTTCTGTTTCCGTACCTAGGTCCTGGGGTTTGGTTTCGCCAATCTTCTGCTTGCTTCTTGTTTTCCTGTGGGCGTAAAGCGTTTGCCAGCATTTTCTTGAGTTCTGCTATTTCCTGTAGGGCTTTGTCAAATTCCGCTCTTGAGACGGTAAGAGATGGTGGGTGTTTGACGGCAGTTACGGCGATGGGTTCACTCATGGCCGTTTGGCAAGCGGTTTGCCTTGCTATGATCTGATCTGCGATTACTCTGTATTCTTCGTCCGTTTTTCCCCTGCCTAGTGCCTCGATCAGCGGTTGTGCTGTGATTGGTAGCTTTGCGAGGTGCATGGAACGGATGACGGACGGTGGTAGGGGTGCTTGCCTGCAGCTGTTCAGTCGTTTCATTTCGAGGAGCAATTCTGATGGCGTATTGTCTCCCATGGTAGTTTTGACGATGGTGTCGTAGTTTGCTTCCTCGTCGTGTCGCACGAAACGGTGCGTTAATGCGGCTTTTAATGCGTCGTATTTGTCGTTTGCCGGTGGGTTCAGGAGTATTTCTTGGATCTCGGATACGATGTGTGTTGGGAGTCCTCCTAGTAACGCTCCGAACTTTGCGCCGTCGTCCAGGTTTGGTATTTGTGCGAGGAACACGTCGCAATGCAGTAACCATCCTTTCACATCTCCGCTGAATGCGGGCAACCGGATATCTTGCCCAGCCATGCCTCCTATTGCCTGCCGAATACCTCTGGGGTCAACCAGTGTAGTGTTCTCCCCCAGGCTGCAACACGCTTCGGGCAGGCTTTGAGCTATCTTTTTCGTGATAGGATAGCCCGAAGCGAGTGCCTGAGGTACAACCGTATTCGGCAGGATATGGACAACACGGGGGTAACTCGGTAATTATATTGGTGACTGTTAGGTACACGGAACACGGACCATTACACTAGGCCCTCGGTGACTACTATGAGCACTGTTCGTTACTCGTAAATTACGTAATGATTGGAACACAGCACTAATACGTGAGGGTTGAAATACAATACTATTCGAGAAGTACGTAATGATCGAAACACAATCCTCTGTGAGAATAGTACAAATATGTGGTGATTGAAGTACCATCCTATTCGAGAATGACCTAACCTGAAACTTAATCCTATGCGAGTATAGCACAAATACGTGGTGATTGAAGCACAATCCTAGTCGGGAATGACGTAATGATTGAAACACAATCCTATGCGAGAATAGCACACATACGTGATGATTGAAGCACGATCCTATTCGGGAATGACGTAATGATTGAAACACAATCCTATGCGAGGATAGTACTAATACGTGATGATTGAAATACAATACTATTCGAAACTGACATAAATTACGTAATGACTGAAACACAATCCTATGCGACAATAGCACAAATACGCGAGGATTGAAGCACAATCCTGTTCGGGAATGACGTAATGATTGAAACACAATCCTACGCGAGAATAGCACAAACACGTGATGATTGAAGCACAATCCTATTCGGGAATGACGTAATGATTGAAACACAATCCTATGCGAGAATAGTACTAATACGTGATGATTGAAATACAATCCTATTCGAAAAAAGGCATAAATTACGTAATGATTGAAACACAATCCTATGCGACAATAGCACTAATACGTGATGATTGAAATACAATACTATGCGAGAATTACGTAATGAATGAAATAAGCACCAATAGCTGGTAACGTCCGCGAGGACGCTACTTACGAACGCAGCGGCGAGACGTGATGATTGGTGCTACGTCGTGCGACTGTTACGAACAAGTCGGCTGGGGCTAGCGGGGCGCCGAGACGAGGCTAGCCGGCCAGAGCGGGCGAGAGATGTCGTAGAGCGGCTTGGCCGACGACACAGGCGCGGGGCGTTGCAACGTGGCCTTTTTAAGGCTTTGAAACACCTTGAAGCGTCGATAGGCAGGGTCGGTCTCCGGAGCTCGGTGCAGGTACGCGAGAGATAAAGTCGATCTCGGAAGCTAGATGCAGGAACACGAGGCTGGTGCTGGAGATGTGACTTGAACGAAGACGAGGGCTTGAGTGACCGCGGGCCTTGTTGGGGTCGCCTTATGTAGGCCTCGAGTGCGAGCCTTGAGTCCGGGCGTGAGTCCTGATTGGTCGCGAGTTTGTGAGCCTGTGGTGCTGGAGGCAGGAAGCCGTTGTAGCTTACGGGCACCTTTTCTCATAGTCGCGAGGCGGCTTCTCTCAGGTCCCGTGTTTGGTTGCCTAGACGCTTCGGGTCCGGAGGTGCTCTGGAACGGATGCGGTTGTAGTCTGGAGGCAGCTTTTCTCAGGTCTTGTGGAGGTCCGCGGCTTGCCGCTGGGATCACCACATTAGTGACCCTAAAGCGGCCTGGCCAAGTGTAGTTAGTGACTCTGATGCGGCCTGGCCAAGTTTAGTTAGTGACTCTGAAGCGGCCTGGCCAATTGTAGTTAGTGACGCGGCCTGGCCGAGTGTAGTTAGTGAGTCTGAAGCGGTCTGACCAAGTGTAGTTAGTGAGTCTGAAGCGGCCTGGCCAAGTGTAGTTAGTGACTCTAAAGCGGCCTGGCCAAGTGTAGTAAGGGAGTCTAAAGCGGCCTGGCCAAGTGTAGTTAGTGAGTCTGAAGCGGCCTGGCCAAGTGTAGTTAGTGAGTCTGAAGCGGCCTGGCCAGGTGTAGTTAGTGACTCTGAAGCGGCCTGGCCAATTGTAGTTAGTGACACTAAAGCGGCCTGGCCAAGTGTAGTTAGTGACTCTGAAGCGGCCTGGCCAAGTGTAGTTAGTGACTTTGAAGCGGCCTGGCCAAGTGTAGTTAGTGACTCTGAAGCGGCCTGGCCAAGTGTAGTTAGTAACTCTAAAGCGGCCTGGCCAAGTGTAGTTAGTGACTCTAAAGCGGTCTGGCTAAGTGTAGTTAGTGAGTCTGAAGCGGCCTGGCCAATTGTAGTTAGTGACTCTGAAGCGGCCTGGCCAATTGTAGTTAGTGACTCTGAAGCGGCCTGGCCAAGTGTAGTTAGTGAGTCTGAAGCGGCCTGGCCAAGAGTAGTTAGTGACTCTGAAGCGGCCTGGCCAAGTGTAGTTAGTGAGTCTGAAGCGGCCTGGCCAAGTGTAGCTAGTGAGTCTGAAGCGGCCTGGCCAAGTGTAGTTAGTGACTCTAAAGCGGCCTGGCCAAGTGTAGTTAGTGAGTCTGAAGCGGCCTGGCCAAGTGTAGTTAGTGACTCTAAAGCGGCCTGGCCAAGTGTAGTTAGTGACTATGAAGCGGCCTGGCCAAGTGTAGTTAGTGACTCTGAAGCGGCCTGGCCAAGTGTAGTTAGTGACTCTGAAGCGGCCTGGCCAATTGTAGTTAGTGACTCTGAAGCGGCCTGGCCAAGTGTAGTTAGTGAGTCTGAAGCGGCCTGGCCAAGTGTAGTTAATGAGTCTGAAGCGGCCTGGCCAAGTGTAGTTAGTGAGTCTGAAGCGGCCTGGCCAAGTGTAGTTAGTGACTCTAAAGCGGCCTGGCCAAGTGTAGTAAGGGAGTCTAAAGCGGCCTGGCCAAGTGTAGTTAGTGAGTCTGAAGCAGCCTGGCCAAGTGTAGTTAGTGAGTCTGAAGCGGCCTGGCCAAGTGTAGTTAGTGACTCTAAAGCGGCCTGGCCAAGTGTAGTAAAGGAGTCTAAAGCGGCCTGGCCAAGTGTAGTTAGTGAGTCTGAAGCGGCATGGAGAAGTGTAGTTAGTGAGTCTGAAGCGGCCTGGCCAAGTGTAGTTAGTGACTCTGAAGCGGCCTGGCCAATTATAGTTAGTGACTCTAAAGTGGCCTGGCCAAGTGTAGTTAGTGACTCTGAAGTGGCCTGGCCAGGTGTAGTTAGTGACTTTGAAGCGGCCTGGCCAAGTTTAGTTAGTGACTCTAAAGCGGCCTAACCTAGTGTAGTTAGTAACTCTAAAGCGGCCTGGCCAAGTGTAGTTAGTGACTCTAAAGCGGCCTGGCCAAGTGTAGTTAGTGAGTCTGAAGCGGCCTGGCCAATTGTAGTTAGTGACTCTGAAGTGGCTTGCCAATTGTAGTTAGTGACTCTGAAGCGGCCTGGCCAAGTGTAGTTAGTGAGTCTGAAGCGGCCTGGCCAAGAGTAGTTAGTGACTCTGAAGCGGCCTGGCCAAGTGTAGTTAGTGAGTCTGAAGCGGCCTGGCCATGTGTAGTTAGTGACTCTGAAGCGGCCTGGCCAAGTGTAGTTAGTGACTCTAAAGCGGCATGGCCAAGTGTAGGTAGTGAGTCTGAAGCGGCCTGGCCAGGTGTAGTTAGTGAGTCTGAAGCGGCCTGGCTAATCGCTGGACTTTAACCCGATCAGAAATCACTGCACTGACGCTGAAGAATCAGATAGAGCAAAGAAACCCCAAACATCTTTCGCAGCCGAAAAAAAATATACACTGAAGACAGGGCAGGTGCCACAAAAGGCATCGCAAGCTGGCGACCGCTAAAATCATCTCTTGGAAACCGCCTCTAAAAATAATGAAGATTAAGGCTTCAATTTTGAATTTAAAATTGTTTGTTGAACACTTTCTTGTACTGTTCACATTTTTTTTGTTTGTGTATGTGTTTGTTTGAAAAAACTAATGTTCAATTCTAAGTCTTTAGTGTAAATAGTAAAAACTCTAATCTGCTGTTATGATATATAATGTATTTGCATATTTTATGATATTTTTTTGGCTAAATCGCGTAAAGCTATACTCATATTAGATGATATTTTTTCATATTAAATGAATTTTTTTGGCTAAGTCGCGTGAAGCTGCAACAACATTCTGCTAAACATTCTGCTGGGCTACGACAATGGAATGTCGGAAAAACCGTTGGCTTGAGCGTGAGAACACCGATATGTACGTTAAGGGCGACTTTTCTCTGTTCTAAGTAAACCGTTACAAGCCTCGCTATATTTCGAAGGAGAGAGAGGGAGCAAGCAGAAAGCCACATCCCGTCCGCCAATCAGCGCTCTGGAAGGCATCACGCGTGTGGGTGTGTCAGAGAACGTACCAATTAGATATCGAGACGACAGGATAGTCAAGTGTTCTACCAATCAGAGTTGACATGTTGTCGCAGTAACAGCGAACATTCGCGATCGTTCTCGAAAATGCCAAGTGAAAAGACATAAAAGGGGTGAGACGAGAATAATCTGGGTCTTTTGGTGGAAGCTAGTGCGGAAGAGGTGCACGTATCTGAGGGGCACGCAAACGGGCGCCCGGGCACGCTGCTAGGGTGCATCCTACATAACCAGCAAATCAAACATCTGAGTATCGTTAGCTCATCGAAACTTTCAAGAGAGCCATGTTGGTCATCATCAATTATCGAAGTACCAATCTTGCAGCAGCGGCTACACGACGCACCTCAACCTCACGGTGTAAATTGCCCAGTACCCGTTCATCATGAAGCACTCGAAATGCTGCTACATTAATCCCGGGCTCACAAGTAACTTCAGCATAAAATATTGAAGCTGCACAGCCGCCGGAGTCTGCAACGATGCTGCACACTGCAAGTCCTGCATTGGTCAAGCAGACTCAGAACCCAGAGCTCGAAATTGGGACTGAGTGCAGCGCTTCGGTACCACGACCGGCCGACGAGCGAGAGGGAACATCGGTACCGCGGGGCGGTCTGATCTGCACTACGTAAATTCTTCAAGCAGCATTGGAAGTGTATTAAGTCATCGTGATCTACAATTGCAAGAAAGTGTTAATACCAAGTTACTGTTTGAGGGCTCAGAAAGTGATTTTAAGTGGAAAGATTCAAGTACAGCCAGCACATGGAATAGTGCTTTCCGAGTGGCGCGCAGTCTAATGTGATTTAGGTGATGTGTTTTCCTTAGCTGAGGTTCTGATTTTGTGTTGAGTATAATGCGAAGCATTCTGTATTCTGACACCATGCTGTAAGTCAAGGTTCTACCTTTTTTTTGGCATGACCATTTATTTCATATGTGCTCTAGCCAGGGCATTCATTCTATGTTTCTAATTTCATTTTTATTGTGCGTAAAAGATTCCCTGTTTGATAGTTGCCAAGAAATTCTGTGGAGCGCTTAATTATGCAATCGTCCGCTGGCGCTCATTAATTTTCAAGCTTGTATCTCTCATTTTGTGTATCATGTTGGGCCAGAATGTGTTGACAACCCTCATATTTTTCATCCGCGTGTTCTTTAGTAAAATAAAATCCATTCTAATCTTTCATTTCTTTTATTTTCCATGCTTGTCATGTGGGTAGCACGCGAACACAAAGGTGGTCCATTATTGTTTATTTGCGAAGGTTGAGATCCCTTCATGCGTGCGAGATAAACCAAATTCTCGTATCGCGACATTGTAAGAGTATCGTGTATTCCAGCCGAGTAACAGATTAAATGATCATAAAACATCATGAGCAAGAATTTTTTATACCCTTTTGTTAAATCGCCACATTTAAAGGTGTAAAACCTACTTTAACTTAATCCCATAATTTCCACATAAACTATAAATAAATAACTTATCTCTCCCAAAGACAATATGCACAGATTCTTGATGTCCAACACATATTTCCACAATCCAAACACAGGTGGCAAATATTCTCGACTCTCGCACTTGTTTAAAACCGGAAAAGGTCTACACAAGATTACCACAACCGCTCTCACGTTTACGTGTCATCAAGTTGCCTGGGACTAGCTTAACTTTAAAATCTGTGTACTATCCCTAAGGAAATGCAAATTATGGTTCATGTCAATTTTTGGATACAAATTTTTAAACTCAATAGCTTAGTATCAGTAAGCTCCTACAGGATAAGAGATTTCTTTCTGGAACATTTAAAGCATGTTCAGTAGGACCGTTCACACATCTCTTGAGAAGGTCTCTCTTGGTGAACAAAGTTATTTGTTGAAATACGATTTATCCAGCTGCTTCCACAAACCTAGATTTGATTCTCTTTTAATTCGTTACCGACGCTATGGATATCAGAGGATAGTGCACAAATTGCGTATTGACTTAGCCTTATTGTTTATAGAATCGTTAACTAGTCCAAAGCCAGTGATGCTATTTCTCACAATCAGTTATTTCTCAACTTTAGTTTATTTATTAATAAAAGTTAGACCTCAATGGCAGTCCGTAAATCTGTTGAGCTATGACGTCGTTCGCGCTGCGGTGTAAGCCCCTGGCTTATGAACATAAAGAACGGTTTTACGAGCCAAGTTGTGTGATGTACTTCCATCGTAAGTTCGCTAAAGGATTTAAAAGTAGATTGAGTACGTGCGTGGTGTATGCGAAACTCGTAGTTTATTGCACTGTGAAATGCTGGTGAATCTGTTAAAGTGGGACGTACTTCCATCGTAAGTTTGCTAAAGGATTTAAAATTCGATTGGGTACGTGCGTGGTGTATGCGACACTCCCAGTTTATTGCATTGTGAAATGCTGGTGAATTTGTTAAATGTGGGCCAGCACCCGACGGTGAAGAGTGTGAGGAACGAATATACTGAGGAAACGATGTACATAAGGCTTCACTTTCCGTTTATTTCATCGTTCCGCCTCAGTAAAATCCGAGAAATCTTCCGGCCGAAATTTTTGGCATAGACGTCAGCTAAAAGCGTCTTAGGCTGGCAGATAAATAGCCCTGAACCAATTTCGGCAGAATGGAGAGCTTTGATCTGAGGAAAGGCAAATAACAGCTTTTTTGTTGGTCTTTTGTGCAGTACTATGCCTGGTGTTATATTGAACTGCGGAAGCTACGCATCCATTCGTTTTCTGAATATTCAACTGAATCATGAGAACGAGTGTTAACGAATGTAGTTTCAAAACGCTTCTGAGGGGACACGAGGATTTTACCATCAGAACTGAAATAGAAGGAAGGCCTAACGATTCATTCATAGTTGCTCGTGAACACTGGTGCAAACAATTACTGGTGTAAACCATTTGCAGTAAGGAAAACGCTTGCATGCCGATGCATTAAACAAGAGGATCTCGTGCTTGGATCTCCACCGCGGAACGGTCGATCCTCGCACCGCCAAAGTTGATCCCCAATCTTAAGGTAAAAAATCTAGAAGTTATAATCAACGCTTCCTAGAATTGAGAACTCGTCTCCTGTGAGCAATATGAAAATATCGTGCTATTGAAATTGAAATTAAGGTGTAAAAATTATTTAAAATTCAATTAATTATTTGAAATTTTTAAAATTAAGCTTTCGTTCTGCTTTAAAGATTCTGTTTGCTTCCTGTTTAATATCTCATAATTTTTTATAAATAAGGCCAGTTTGAAAGCTGCTAGATTATCATTTTTTGAACGTGACTGTTGTGATTTTTAGTGACTTTTGCCTTTAATCATTTTGAAAAACAACGTTCTTGAAGCATTTGAAAACCGGCGAGACTTTAAAACGAATTTGAGGTAAAAACTTGTAATTGTAGCTAATTTTTTATACAAACGCAGATATGAAACTCAGGGTTGTTCGACACACAAATGGACGTTTTTACTCACAAACATTTGTATAAATATTCATGCCCTGACGACTCCATATTAAAAAACAAAACACTTCAAGGTCATTTGTTCCTTAGATGCTACATATTTTTGGTATTATTACTTAATGCCATGATTCTTCGTCAACTAAAATAGATAATAATAATAGATAATAGATAAAGCTGAGCGTAGCAGATAGCCCCCTGCAGAGCTGATGACTACAAACCAAGGTAGCAATAATTCTATACACTCCTATAATGTGTCGCCTCGTCTGCGGTGTCAGGCTGAGGTCACAGACCTCACTCGTGGGCCGTACACGTACGCTGGGACGCAATCAAATCTGATGAAGTAATAACACCAGGGTCGAACAAATATCAAAACTCGCTTTTCCTGGCATAGATGGAAAAGTAAAAAAATAATTATGTCAAAATGTTCAAAAATGGTCTCTTTCGTAGAGGCAGTAAACTAAAAACTGAAATATGTTGAAATAGTAAAAATTGTCTCTTTCTGTTCTATAATGAAATTAGGAGTGGGGCCTAACGTTTGTTTTAGTCCTTCAATTCATCAGTGAACATCATCATAGGAAGTTGAATACGCGAGATTAAGTTCATGATCGATGGTAAAAATTGTCTCTTTCTGTTCTATAATGAAATTAGGAGTGGGGCCTAACGTTTGTTTTAGTCCTTCAATTCATCAGTGAACATCATCATAGGAAGTTGAATACGCGAGATTAAGTTCATGATCGACTAAAAAAATTATTCACTGTTGTTTTGAGCTTTGAGGCAACACTAACGACAGATGTACTATGAACGCGCTGTGAAATACTTTCACAATTACTCAAAAATCTATTGTGAATAACCGTTATTCCTATCATGCCTAACCAGCTTCGGTCTCAACAGCTCTGCGATACATAATCATTATTTTCATTAGTGAAATGAGCGCTCTTTCATGTTGTAATTCTTTTTGCAAAGTTGAAAGAATGCGACTGTAGAATGGAAACCAAGAGATGAAATTTATATAAATAATAGCCTTGAAAGTACGATTTTACTGATGCTCTAGACACACGCTTCGTGAAAATAATTTTTTCATCATTATGACCGATGTGAACCATCTAATTATGTCATTTAATAAATAAATCATATAAATATAGTTTGTCTCATTAGAGGCTGGCGGCAGCGAATATAAAATATCCTATAGAAATGGTACCTAAGAGAACATATTTTTGGTCGGAAAAATATCTATCTAATAAAATATTCGATACGACGCCGGCCGCATTGGGATAGAAATCCACCCAAAAGAACATAATATCTGATGCCGTAGTGGCGGAAAATCGCAACCTAATAAGGAACATGATCCATGCGCTTGACTGTGGAATTACGAACAAGGAAACATTGCGTAGTATGTGTGTTTATGTGGTGTTAATAATCCTCTTGTGATTGTGCACAGAATTTGCATGGGTGGCTAGTGATTCAATTTTCGTAGTCAGCGTGAATTTCCCAACCGTAAAATGCGCTTCAAAATATGAGTGCCCTATTTATATTCTTCTTTATATCGTTTTCTGTGACTTAGGCAAGCAAAGATTGTGTTCGTGATGTAAAAAAGATATAAGTTGTGGCTTTGCAATATTTATTTTTTGTGTTTCTTTACCTATTCTGAGGTTACTGTTTGGTGCCGTGAGAACATACAGCTTTCTTAAAAAATTTCATCCATTCTGCCTTGAGGTTCTGTCTTTGCAAACTTACATCACCTCCTTGCCGCGTAACCTTTAACATTCAATGTGACTCATAAAAACAGCAGGAATGAAAGAAGTGGTTTCTAAAATTCAAAATATTAGGTATTTTGAAACGTGAACAGAGGCTTCTGAATAGATCCTTTGTGCAAATATTCACTATAACCAAAACTATGAAACATAAATTTTTTGAGATTGTTTAAGAGGATTGAGAAGAGTTTGAAGTTCTATTTATGCTTCAAGTATGATGCATGTTATATTTTATATGACCGCCGTTTACACTCCTGAAAGCAAGCTGAGTTGGGGCATTATTTCGAACGGTACGCGGCCTTCCACTGCGATGTTCATATGTTGTAGACCAGAATTCTTTGAATTTAGACAAAATAACTTTTATGCAGGTTTAATCAAGACTTCTTAGATGGTTAAAAATGTTCCTGTAATTTTTTTCGTGGCAATAATTGTGCTGTTACAATATACTGCTGTTTAAGCTATACCTTTTTGCTTGCATTTTTGCGTAGCATTTCAAGAAATAAAATTTTATACATTTATGCCTTCAATTTATACATTTATATCATTTATTTGCATTTATCAGTTTTATACATTAATGGTACTTTAAATTTTATACATTTGTTAAATGTTATACATTTCATGTATCGAATTTATTGGAAATAAACTGTTATTCTTTTCTTATTCTTTTCTTTATGGCCTGAACTTTCTCCAGTTTGTTGATAGTTTGTTGCGAAGTTTGTTGAGAACGGCGGACTAATGTTGCTCTGGATATTCAAGATGCGATCGGTCCAGGGCTTATATAAAACTTACTAGTGCACACGTGCTGGTCGGCATTAATCTGAAGAATTTCATCCCTTCTTTCTTGAGTTGAGTTAAATTCTTTTGTGCCGCTCGATGCTGTCCAGCGCTATACCAAAGAATTTCCTCGCTTCTTTCATGTGTTTAGCTTTCTCTAGCTACTCGGTGTTGCTCTGCATTATTCCGTAGAATTTCCAAACGCCGGTCTAGGGTGAATTTAGCTCAAGCTTCTCGTTGGCGAGCAGCATTGCTTCGTCTTGCCATTTCGCGTTGTTCATCCGATCATCTTTGGCGTTTTTCTTGCTGTCGAAGTCTCGCAACTTCTCTCTTGCGGTTGGACACATTTCTATCCATGGTGGCCTCTTACGCCGGAATTTTATTCTGAAACGTCGTCTATTATCTCTTCGGAGCTTTTCAAGAAAATCACAATTTCGAAAACGATAACTCAAGTTCCAAAATCTTGGGCTTTATACGAAGTGGTCGCCAGGTTACTGGTCAAACGAATTTAAAACATTTTTTTTGCATTATCAATTAAAAATATCAAAGTGACATGATGAATTTCAACAGAGAAAGCTCTATAGAAAATTTCTATTTGTGAAAATAAGCCGATTGCGTATTCTGGATACCATAATCAAGAGGAAGTCACTCGGACGGACGGACGGACGTGGCTCCTTTCATAATAGTTATATAAAATTTGACCGTTATACGTACATAAAACCGTCACCCAAAGTGAGATCCCATGATTTATCCGTTTTCTTCACAGCATTAAAAATACTGGTGTATGTACACGTCCCGTCAAAAATGACGGGATTGGAGATTTTCCTGACATAAATCTTGTAGATGTAGAGGACAAGCAAATATATCCATCATAATTGTACCTGCAATTAAAATATTCTTGCACTTGTACACAGGTGAATCTCTTATCACAGATACGGTCATTGAACATCCTTCAAATCAAATCAAAGAAGCCACTTCTTAAGAAGCGGACACGCAACAAATAAATAAACACATCAAGGGTATTATTGGGGAAAATTAACACAATGTCCTACGACTTGTGTTCAAAGTTTCTGTCTTTCAAGCGAAGAATTCTACTCTCATTCTTAACGCTTTTCTTACTTGCAGAGATGTCAGCTATTTCGTATCACAGATACCCTACTTACAGACCGAAAGAAAATTGACTGATGCTCAATATCCTGACTACGTTGTAAGCTAATTTTCATAGACCAAATAACTCTCGGAGTACATACACACGGGATGAACGTTTGTACCCAATCTTTGTCGGAATCTGCGACGCGTGCTAGGGAATCGTGTTCAAATATTTGCAAAGCGCTGTGGGGAAACACCAGCCACGAATTATGTAGGAATTGGTGCAATAGGAATTGTGAAGAATGAGATAGGAGTCTGCCAGAGCTAATGCAGGCACTTGAGCGAATGTAAGGCCTCAGGTGTGTGCCTCTCACCCCCCTACTCACGCCCCCATACACCTACACACTCACCCCCAAACACTCCACACACACCCACACACTCCCATACACCCCCACATACCCCCACATACTCCCCACGCACCCCACACACCCACACAACCACACACTACACACCACACACCCCCCCACACACACACCCACACACTCACACACACCCACACACACCCACACCCCACACCCACACACACCCCTCCCTGGGAACTGAGTGATGCTCATGAATCCAATTGGTAGAAGACGATGTGACTCCTCCGTAAGACGCACACACACACGTTCATGCACACACACGTGTACACATACATACATACATGTGGGATTTATACACATTAACGCTTTAATAAACATACGCACACTCACAACTCGCATTCTTTTGCCCAAATAAACACATGCTCATTTAAACATATGCATATCCATACCCGTCCGTGAACACACGTACACACACACACACACACGGAAAGCGTACACAAAGGTACACGCACAGCAGGATGCGTGCACAGGATCTGGGAGCCATGAGAGAAGACGAGAACTTTTAAAATTATGAACTGTGCTGCGATGAAATCCTATAGTAAAAAGAAGCAATTTATAAATAAACTTTTCTAAGATCAAATATTATATGGTTTATCAAACACTGAGTATAGTAAATAGAAGAGATTTATATGCGCATTTCATCGAATGAAATTATTTCCTGAATATAATTTCTGTTATACGTGCATTTTGTGATATATTTATTTGATGTTTTTTCATCTTATTCCAGTGACTTTTCAGTAAGTCAACGGTCTCGTTCGTAATTGCTGTTTTTAGCTTCCCACTGTGTACACACATCCTGCTCTTTAATTTTCCCCAAAGTAAATAATTTAATGGTAAAGATTTAAACATTGAGCAGGCAATGGAAAATTGTCAAGTCGAGAGATGATCTTCATTGGACTGCACACACTTTAATAAAATAGGTTTTAAAATATTAATTCTATATCGTATTATACACTTGAAATTTTTTTTAGTGGCGCATTTTGTCTTAAAAAAGTATTTGAAGCTTTAAAACGTGTCTATATATCAACAAAGCATCCCTGAAATACTCTGTACCTACAAACACCTTTACATTTACACACATACATACAAGCCCACACGTACACACGTACGAACACACATGCTAGCATTTACGCTCTTGTATACACACACGTACACAAACCCACACAATCATACGCACACACACGCACTAACATAGCTCTAGGTGTGAGACCATCAGGCTGTCAAAGCTATTTTTATCAGTATGTCAACGCCTGCTTCATTATAATAACTTGTATTTACAAGCATTAGCAAACTTAGACAACAAAGGAACACGTTCTCTAGTTTTCTGTCAATTATTGTTCAACCATCGAAATTACTCGCCTTACACTCGGGTATGTATAACAGCTAAAGATTTTGGTGTTAAGATATTTTAAAAACTGATGTTGCTAATGATTGAAACAACTTTGTAGGAAATGAACAGTTTTCCTTTCCTTAATACTCATTTGCGCTCGCACAAACTACCATACACAAACTACCATACACAAACTACCATACACAAACTACCATACACAAACTACCATACACAAACTACCATACACAAACTACCATACACAAACTACCATACACAAACTGCCACAGTGTGAGTTGGTTTGTCAAATGCTCACCTTTAGATTTCGTATGTTAACCTTTTAACCTCGTAATTTTTGCACTTATATTACCGTTATCCCCAACTGGCACTGGCATCAAGCAGTCTCCGATGTCAGGATGAGGAAGGAACTGACACTCGGCAGTGAGCTCCAAAGAACACATCAGGGAACTAATTTAACAAGAAATACAATATACTGAGGCTATTTTTAAAAATGGACCGTAGAGTCCTCTCGTGCGTTAAAGGGCGAAGCAATATCATTTTTGAGGCAGTCTTGGATCGTGACGTCTTCTCATGCAGTGTGGGAAGTGCGAGCCGCCGAATGTCACGCGGTTAAGCTTGTTGGTTTTCATATCTCGCAATTGCAAAAGTAGACATGTATGTTTTATTTTCCTCGTCTATGTAAAAGCGGACACGAACATTTTGTTTTCCTCGTGTACGTAAAAGCAGACGAATACATTATGGTCAAGCCTCCAACTCGAGCACTGCTACCATAATGACAGTTGCAATTTGGAATGCAGTATGAATGAAATTATTGTATGAAATACGTTGAGAATTACTAAACGACTGAAAATCCGCTAAAATAACGAGCGAAGTAAAAAAAATGCATCCATCTCAGCCCAAAAATATTACCTATACTGCATCTTCTTGAATCCATGTTGTATTTTCATCCAGGCTTATTTAAAAATCTTAATTATTTAGCAAAGCTCCAATTCTTGACTCTTTCACGGAAAAATGCAACTAATTATAAAGTCATCACTTGACAACTTATTGTTTTATTTACATATTACCTCTTTCTAAAGCTAGAATGAGCAAACATAATTCACTTAAATTCGCGTTCATTAGTACCATCATCTGTGTAATTTGTTGCTCCGAGAGCGGTGCGTGCCGTATCTTTGATACGCAAGCTAAGGGTCGATTTCGGGACTATGAATGACTGTGACCAAGGTAGAAATGTCCAAAATCAAAGCATGGAATTTCAAAATGGATTTGCTCGTCAAAATTGGACATTCCGCAGCGGAAGGCATCACTAAAGTGAACTGAGTGACGCGTAATCGGGAGGATTACCACTTCAGGTTTCTCTTTGGAGAAGGATCAAGTCTTGTCGTACGAAGCTCGTTGCTGTTGGCAACATGATCGATAGAGCTGATGGTAATAAGCTAGTGTTTTTGTAAATAACACTCTTGGTCCTGAGCAAGCCCATGCATGTTAGGGATGGCAAGATCTAGATTAAGTAGCGAATTAAGGATGAGATAAAGAGCGGGTGTGTACTACCCTGTTCAGTTGTGCTGTTCTTTCAGTCAAAGCGCACCATTTTTGTTCAACCATTTTATGGTGGTTGAACGCATTATTTTTATGACGCTCTGGAGGTACGCTAAAGTAGGGAAAACTGGCATTCAAGTTCACGTGCGCCGGAAGGATGATCTTGCCATTCAGATAGAGCTGGATGAAATGGTTCGTAATAAGACTCGTCTTTTTCGCTCACTGACTTGGAGTGAGACGATCTGACTACGCAGTAAGCGTTTTGTTAACCCTGCAGCTACGACTCGTTGTGTGAGGTGCTGCTTAGCCTTTGTTGCGCAGCATTTTCTTGACTCCTACAAACTTGCGAATAAAGAAGTCACGTCCGCTCTAACTTTGCAAAATTCGTCACCAATATTTGTTACAATACCAAATACCTTAGTTGTGACGGTAGAAGAAACAAGGCAGGTTTAAAACAGTCTTTTTTTCGTCGACTGTGTGGCAATGCTGACGTCATGGCAACGAACCAATATAAATAGAATGTATAAATATAATGTATTGAGTATAGTGAAGATTATATATTCATATACTTCCTATATTTGCAGTGTTGGCATCCTAAGTACTATCTATACAAGGTGCTAAAGTAGCACGTTGTGTTTGCAAGATATATATATATTGCAAATATTTGCGTCTATATATATATATATATATATATATATATATATATATATATATATATATATATATATGTATATAATATGTATATATATATATAATAATAAAATATATATATATATTATTATTATATAGGATACGGTACAAGGATACAATAATACGCTTCTGATAGAGATGCGTGTCTCTCTGATTTATTCCTACAGTTGTGTGCAGTGTACATCGTCGTGACGTCGGCATGAGGTCACGGAATTTTTACATCAGAATGGCTGAACATCAGGGTAGAAGCTTCCGCACTGGGAACAAATTAGCACACCCCTCTCACTCCGCAAAACACAATCACGCTGAAAAATGCAACGTACCGATATCCTCTACAGACTTCAAAATCTTAGATTCTGCTTCAACTCCGTAAGACCTTAGGATTTTAGAGTCCCTACATATTTTTGAATAAAAACTGGCCCTCAACAATACCGACAGTTCATAGCCTTTGCAAATTATAACTAGATAGCAATCTTGTCGTTTGTTTTTTCGTGCATTGCTGACTTTATGATTTGTACTTTTACGAACTGATGATGGAGCTGGACTCCGAAACGTATTCCTATTAAATATGACCAAGTCCCGTGTAATTTTCCTCATTTCTGAATTCCTCATCGAGTTTCAATCAAAGCTAAAAACTGCACCAATGCTGTGGCAGCAGCAGGTCAAGCAATGGCCTCATCAGAAGCAATATCCCACACCTGCCATTTGCAGCAACAGCAACACGACTGCAACAATATCAGCGGCTGCAGAGTTACCATAGCAGCAATAGCAGAAGTTATAGCTTGATGGCTTTGAAAGACAGCTAGGTGTTACTACAGCAGCAGCAGCATTAAACATTAAAGCTGTACAAACTGCAACTTCTATAACAGTCGTGAGAAGCGGTTGCAGCAGGAACAGCAGCGCTAAGAAGAGCATGAGAGGCAGCTATGTAACAACCCAGTCCAACTCTTTCGCAGCCTACATGCATGTTTTTCAACGCCTAAGCGATTAAAGCGATGAAATCGCTTAGATGGCGAAAAAATGCACGCAGGAGAAGAAAAAGTTAGACTGGGAAACAGAACGGCGATATAAACATCCGCTGCAACACTGCACAATTAGAGAAACGATAGGAAACATTGGAGCACAAGGAGCCCTTGTATCTCCCCTCACACACTGCCGCCCTGTCAGTCCGTCAAGCTTCTCTTGCAACCAATACTGTTTTGCTTCACGGATCCACGAACAAATATCCGTTTGTTTGGTTTGATAAACGCACCGAATAAAATTAAAATCAATATAAGGTGCCTTTGCTGTCATGGTTCAAGAGCGAGAAACCATGAATAAACACGCATACATTTCGCGTAAAATAGTCTGACACAAGAACAGAGACGTGAAAGACTGGCTCGAGATAGACTTTTGTTCAGTCACTTCCTTCCAGCGTCTCTTACAAACATCGATGTAGGAACGTCATAAATAATGATAATAATATATATGTATATGTATAACTCTTACAAACACTACCCGCTACTTCAGCACCATGTATAGTACTTAGGATGCCAATACTGTATATATAGAAGTATATGAATGTTTAATCTTCATTGCATTCAATTCATTATATATATGCCAATACTGTAAATATAGGAGTATATGAACGTATTATCTTTATTATATTTAATAATGTATATAAAGGACGTCGAATTACGAGCAACGATTGAGGAACTTATGCAATAATCTTCAAAGCAGCAGCAGCAGCAATATTAGTGCCCGCAACAACAAAGAGTTTGCAGCACCATCAGCAGAAATTACAGCACTAAGAACAACAAAAATATCTAGAAAATCAGCCACAATAATAATACTCGCGTCATCATCGGTAACATCTGCTGAGATGAGGACTGAGGCTTCTCTCAACAATGCACGGTTTCTCAGCAGTTATCGCAGCAGCGGTTTTCCATTTCGATCCACGGGTTTTCAAGGTGGAAGTAAGCTTGGTTTCTGCCCCATGGAACAGTTTTTCATGAACCAGGGAACGGTTTCTCAAGATACCAGCACGAGAGCAACACTCACACGACACAGCAACACCTAAAGCAACACCTACGCGCCACAGAACGCAACCCCAGAACGCGAAGTCGTGATGCTGAACGCAGCGCAGGGACGCTACACTGTGCAGTTGCGCTCATTTGTGATCACACGTCACATGATCGTGAGTGGGTTTGGCAAGGAGAATTTTAATTATAAGAATTTCCATCATAATTTCTATCATTTGTGATTACATATCGCATGATCGTGAGTGGGTTTGGCAAGGAGAATTTCAATTATAAGAATTACCATCATAATTTCTATCATTTGTGATTACATATCGCATGATCGTGAGTGGGTTTGGCAAGGAGAATTTCAATTATAAGAATTACCATCATAATTTCTATCATTTGTGATTACACGTTGTATGATCGTGAGTGGGTTTGGCAAGGAGAATTTCAATTATAAGAATTTCCATCATAATTTCTATCATTTGTGATTACATATCGCATGATCGTGAGTGGGTTTGGCAAGGAGAATTTCAATTATAGGAATTTCCATCATAATTTCTATCATTTGTGATTACATATCGCATGATCGTGAGTGGGTTTGGCAAGGAGAATTTCAATTATAAGAATTTCCATCATAATTTCTATCATTTGTGATTACATATCGCATGATCGTGAGTGAGTCTAGCTATGAGAATTTCCATTATAAGAATTTGTACCATAATTTTCATTATTTTCCATCACACATCGCAAGATCGTGAGTGGATAAAGCTAAGAGAATTTCCTTCATAAGAATTGTTTTCATAATTTTCATTATTTGTGTTTGCGCATCGCATGACAGTGAGTGGGTACGGCTAGGAGAGTTTACATCGTAAAACCGATCTGATTGTGTGCAATTTGGTACATCCCTGCTTTGCTGCAACTGCATCTATGCGAGATATTTGTGCGCATTAGAATACCAAACACTCCGGCAAATTTAAACGCGAGCTGCAAGGCAGATCGTCGCACATGAAAGTCTAAGTGAACGTCAAACATCAAGTGGAATTTATTTTTTTCAGCTAGCGACACGTGTTGTAACAAAAAAGATTGAAATCATTTTTCAGATGTTGAAAACTGTTATTCTTGAATACGCTGATAGTAATTAGTAATAGAAAATTACTGCATTTAAATGTGTGAGTTTAATTCTGATCAAGTGAACGTAAATAAATTTTTGTATTTACTCAGACATGAAAAATTATCTTCAATCCAAGGAATAGGGGAGAGTTATTTACAAAAATAAATTTACACCATCCTTTGTGGAGTGTTTTCATTTGCATAAAACGCACATGCTTAGTTTTTAAATGTAGGCAAGTGAGAGCTGAAATACTTTGGGAATCAAAAACCAACTTGTAATCAAATTCTACGGCATTTCTAATCCAACTCAGTTATCAAATGTTTTAAATTGTACCCTTTTAATCCCCAGTCAAATAAACTAGCTTATGTACAGAGATGTGAGCAGCAAAGCCAGTTGGCCGAGATCTGATGTAAATATCCTGTAGCATTTGCCATATTTTATCGCTGCTGCGGCTGCCGTTTATTAGGTAAAAGCGCCTAATATTTGACCAGCAAAAGAATTTTGCAAACATTACAGGGCAATTTTTCTGGGCGTAGAAAACGGTGAACGGATCTCGGCAGGCTCCATACCATGAGTCCACACCTGCATAATTTGATGGTGTTTTAGTTTCGCTTCTAAAGAACAAACGATGTGCGATGTTCTCAGCGTAAAAGAAGCATATTTAAATGACATATATCACAACGTGGTCAGCGAAATTTGAAATGAAAGACTATGGGAGCTAAATTCATTTAAATGAAAGGGTATAATATGCTTCAGTTTAATACACATCCACTGACTTATAAGTATAAGCAATCGACGTGTGCAAAGAATAACATGCTAAACTGAGAGAATAATATGCTTCGAGACTTTGCCCAAGTTCTGATATTTGCGTTCAACCTAAAATCGAAGTCGTCATTTCACTTGCAAAAATGATTGCGCTATCAAGCTTGCTTGCGACTTCATATTGAAGACACGCAGGATTTCAAGCGAAGGTTGAGAGTTCAGAGACCGAGCGCATCTTCCGTACCTGATGCACGCCCTTTGTTTGAGTTCAGAGAGGGCCTTCTCAAAAGAAAGAGAGTACAAATGGTGTAAAGTCTGTAGTTGTGAAGGTGTGTCATGGATAAAGTATGTATTTAAGAAAGTAAATAATAACTTTCAGTATACTGTAATAGAGCGATTATTGTCTCGATAAAAAAAAATAACTGGGACATTTTCGACAATCTAGAAAGTCCTGATGAAACCTGCATAAAAGTTATTTTGTCTAAATTGATCGAATCCTGATCTACATTCGACAAACATCGGGTCTTCGATGTGATGCTGTGGGAAAAAATTTTGTGATGCATTAGCTCAATGGCTGAATGTGAATATGCATTTATCTGTTAGGTTGTAGATTGATGTTTGTATTGAATGTTGCTGAATGAGATGTTGTTCAAGGACGTTTATCAATGCCAAGAATGAGGAATATTGACACCGACTTTGGCGACCTCCTCCTGCGGCGACTTTTCTCGAGTCTGCCATCAACGTTCCTACAATGGCAGAGATAGCAGACTTCACTCGACTGAAGATGAAAGAATCTTCCAGAATACATCACTATACTGTGGATTAATCCGAGTCATAATCTCCTAGAGCAACCAAAGGGTTACCCACAACATGACGAACACCAGTAACTTTAAATACATCAAGATCATAAATAGAATCAACGACATCAGTAAATTAATAACGTCATAACTTGAGTAGCTTCAGTAATTTGTTAGCATTGATAATTCAATAGAACTCGTTACTCAAACCATCTTGAAATCAATAACATAAATAACACGATAACACCACTGCCTCAATAACATTAGAGACATTATCATTTTATAACATGAGCGACTCAATATTAGTAGTACCTTTAAAAGATCACAAGCCAAAAAATTTCACAACCGTTGGAACAACAGCATCGACACAGCAACATCAGTACCTCAAAAATATCACAACTGCACCAAAAGCATATCAGTACCTCTAAAAGCTCCACAACTGTAAGAACAACAACACAACAACATCATTTCCTCAAAAATATCCCAACTGCAGCAGCAACAGCATCAACAACATCATTAGCTCAAAAACATTCCAACAGCAGCAAAAAACAGCATCAAAACTATAACATAAGTACCGCAAAAATATCGAGACAGCAGCAAGACAAGAACATCAGTACGTAGCTCAATGCCGTCACCCCATAGCTCAATAAAATCTCAATAGCATGAGCTATCGAGCTTACCACCGCACCATATACGTTACCCTGACACGCAGGCTACAAACCTTGAAGCTCTGCAGAAATACAAATTCAATACAAACATTCCCACCGCGATACCACTAATGCTTACCTGCTCCTTGTCACCGAGATTATCTTCTCTGTGTGCCGACAACATAATTTTGATTGACAAACCGAATGTATTGTTTCAACAACATAACCAATAAACCGAATGTATTGTTTCAACAACATAACCGATAAACCGAATGTATTGTTTCAACAACATAACCAATAAACCGAATGTATTGTTTCAACAACATAACCGATAAACCGAATGTATTGTATCAGCAACATAACCGATAAACCGAATGTATTGTTTCAACAACATAACCGATAAACCGAATGTATTGTTTCAACAACATAACCGATAAACTGAATGTATTGTTTCAACAGCATAACCGATAAACCGAATGTATTGTTTCAACAACATAACCGATAAACCGAATGTATTGTTTCAACAACATAACCGATAAACCGAATGTATTGTTTCAACAACATAACCGATAAACCGAATGTATTGTATCAGCAACATAACCGATAAAACGAATGTATTGTTTCAACAACATAACCGATAAACCGAATGTATTGTTTCAACAACATAACCGATAAACTGAATGTATTGTTTCAACAGCATAACCGATAAACCGAATGTATTGTTTCAACAACATAACCGATAAACCGAATGTATTGTTTCAACAACATAACCGATAAACTGAATGTATTGTTTCAACAGCATAACCGATAAACCGAATGTATTGTTTCAACAACATAACCGATAAACCGAATGTATTGTTTCAACAACATAACCGATAAACTGAATGTATTGTTTCAACAACATAACCGATAAACCGAATGTATTGTTTCAACAACATCCGATAAACCGAATGTATTGTTTCAACAGCATAACCGATAAACCGAATGTATTGTTTCAACAACATAACCGATAAACCGAATGTATTGTTTCAACAACATAACCGATAAACTGAATGTATTGTTTCAACAGCATAACCGATAAACCGAATGTATTGTTTCAACAACATAACCGATAAACCGAATGTATTGTTTCAACAACATAACCGATAAACTGAATGTATTGTTTCAACAACATAACCGATAAACCGAATGTATTGTTTCAACAACATCCGATAAACCGAATGTATTGTTTCAACAGCATAACCGATAAACCGAATGTATTGTTTCAACAACATAACCGATAAACCGAATGTATTGTTTCAACAACATAACCGATAAACTGAATGTATTGTTTCAACAGCATAACCGATAAACCGAATGTATTGTTTCAACAACATAACCGATAAACCGAATGTATTGTTTCAACAACATAACCGATAAACCGAATGTACTGTTTCAACAACATAACCGATAAACTGAATGTATTGTTTCAACAACATAACCGATAAACCGAATGTATTGTTTCAACAACATAACCGATAAACTGAATGTATTGTTTCAACAACATAACCGATAAACCGAATGTGTTGTTTCAACAACATCCGATAAACCGAATGTATTGTTTCAACAACATCCGATAAACCGAATGTATTGTTTCAACAACATAACCGATAAACCGAATGTATTGTTTCAACAACATAACCGATAAACCGAATGTATTGTTTCAACAACATCCGATAAACCGAATGTATTGTTTCAACAACATAACCGATAAACCGAATGTATTGTATCAACAACATAACCGATAAACCGAATGTATTGTTTCCACAACATAACCGATAAACCGAATGTATTGTTTCAACAACATAACCGATAAACCGAATGTATTGTTTCAACAACATCCGATAAACCGAATGTATTGTTTCAACAACATAACCGATAAGCCGAACAAATTGTTTCACTAGAACATTGGCTGATGTTGCTGCGTTCGCACGTGCGTCACGGCGGCGTCAAGACGCTGCTTCATGTGGGAGCCGGCATTCTTTTTCTGGCCTCTCATAAAAGCCTCAATAAAATGTGGACGCCTGCGGCAGGATACTCTTTTTGGTAAACGCGGGCGCATGTGGGTATGTTGTATAGGTGCGCGTGTATGTGTTTGTTTGTGTTGTGTATGTCCGCGCGTGTGAGAGTATGTGTTTGTTTGTGTGGTGTATGTATACGTGTGTCTGTTTGTATGTGCGCGCGTGTGCGTGTATGTGTGTGTGTGTTGCGTATGTGAATGTGTCTGTTCTGTATGTGCGCGCGTGTGTGAGTAGGTGTTTGTTTGTGTTGTGTATGTGCACAAGTGTATTGTATATGTACGCGTGTGTGTCTGTTGTGTATGTGCGCGTGATGTGTGAGCGCATGTGTTTGTTTATATTGTGTGTGTATATCCGTTGTATACATTTGTGCGAGCGTGTGTCTGTTTGTGTATGTGTGTTTGTGTTGTGCATAGACGTTGGTGCGTATCTACACACCTGACAAGTTCACATGGCAACTGGACTTCACATGAGAGCCCATGAAGAGGTTCACATGTCTAGTTGACATGGCAATAGAACTGTATTGTCCTGAATTGCAAAATTTAAAGAACATTTTTCGCGCAACAAGCTGTTGAGGATGGATTGTGTTACATTTTTCGCAGGAATTTTCCAGCCTCTTAGGAAAATAATTATTTTACTGAAGGGGAGTTTGCCAGTCCAAGCCTGTTGTTTGTCTACAAACTGCTGCGTCAGCGCGAAATTCTGAGTTCGACACGTGAGGTAGCGTCTCACATAGCAACCTGGGATTGTTTTTATTTTCAGAGCAACTTCTTGTATTTTCTTCCATATCCCCATGCCTTCCAGCGATTCTTCATTGTTTTTATTTTCAGAGCAATTTTTTGTACTTTCTTCTACATTCACATACCTTTTAGCGATTGTTTTTATTTTCACAGCAACTGATTGAATTTTCTTACACTAAAAATTTATTGGGTAACTAATTATTGTATTGAGCTTGATAACTTCTAAATTCACATGAGGGAAACACGAAAAATATTTTCAAAATCCCATTTCGACACTGTCCAACAATATACAGTTATATCATAAAAAATAAACTTCACTGGTTTTCGATTAAAATAGACATTTGAACACACTTTATTTCCGTAAAACACTAAATTTTCAAATCTGAAAACACACTTCAATTCCCTGAAACACAATCGCTTCAGACTTGAAACGTTGGCATTTTTATAGAGTCGCACGTCCCGCGGTCGCGGCCGCAAGCCAGGAGGGCACACACGCACACAACCTCCCACCACGGCGGTCCTGCGCCGAGTGAAGGATGCAAGTTCGAGTGACCTGCAGCGCTGCTCCGACGTGAGACCTGGCCAGGGCAAAGGTTACGGGTCCTTGTGACCTGCAGACGTGATCAGGCCTGCAGACGGGCATATATGTTCCTGATACATATTATCCCAAAACAGTATATTTCTATTTATATAAATAAAATTATGCTGTATATATATATATGTATAATTATATACATAACATAATTGAGCCTATATATAATTATATATATAATAAAATTTGCTCAATATATTGTCTCCATCCTAAGGCTGAGGGAAGAATTATTGGAAAGAGTTTTTTCTTAATCCCATCCGAGGATGAGCGTGTAGTTTTACTGGGTAAGTTCTTGATGCCCAAATTATATGTCGGAAATGTTTCTAAACATTCTTTTCACATAGATAAAAGCGCGAAAGATGCGATATGTTTAGCTTGTCGCACTTGATAATTATATAATTAATGCGCGCAATCCAAAGAGTTATTCTCAATTGTTAACAATAGGTGCCACGCACACCTATACAATACCGCACAATCTCATCATCAAGCAAGGGTGGTGTGCGCGGTATACTGTGTACAATAAGAGCAGAGTGATAAAAGACACATAATTAAAATAAAGATATCTAACCTTTCCTGGAACATGTGCATGCAAAACTAGATGTTCTTATTTCCTAAAATAATTATTAATAGTAATAATGATAAATACGATTTCTTAATTTTTAATTTTTACTCGTGTGTTTTGCCTACGAGAGTGGTGCTGCACACTGAGAAGTATTTTGACTGAAAATTTTAACAATCTTTTAAAGAACTACCGTACATCTCTAGTATTTCCTAACCAAAAGCACTGCATTCTTCAGTATTTCTTAGGGCGTAGTGAAAAAATGACGTAGAAAAAGAAAGATTCACGAGCAGTTTTTATGGTGCTCTTTTTCGAAATGTTGTCGTTCACGAGGCGAAGTTTTCGTCCTGCTGCCCGAGAGTTTGGCGGTGTGGAGGAGCGCCTTCAGATATATTTTTTTGCGCATCGAAGTGTAGGACTGGCGCTGTTGAGAATAGATTATGTTAAATTTTTTTTGCTAGCATTTTCTACCCTCTCACAAAAATAATTATTTTACTGAATAACTCGTTTGCCAGTCCAAGCTGGATTAAAAGCTACGCTATTGATTTGATATGCGGTCTTTTTTAGATACAGTAAATGCCTGGAATAGTATGGAGGAGTGAAGTAATGAGAAAAGTATAAGGTAGACCAAATGATTTTGAATGCATTTATGACACTTAAAGTTTGAAGTTAGAAAGAAGTTGGTTAGAGAGATTGTAGATTAATGTATTCAAAAAAGAGAATTGAATGGTGCAGTACAGAATTGAATGATGCAGTAGAGAATTGAATGGTGTAGTAGAGAATTGAAGGGTGCAGCAGAGAATTGAATGGTGCAATAGGGAATTGAATGGTGCAGCAGAGAATTGAATGGTGCGGTATAGAATTGAATGGTGCTGTAGAGAATTGAATGGCGCAGTAGAGAATTAAATGGTACAGTAGAGAATTGAATGGTTCAGTAGAGAATTTTACGGTGCAGTTGAGAATTGAATTTTGCAGTAGAAAATTTAATGGTGCAGTAGAGAATTGAATGGTGCAGTAGAGAATTGAATGGTGCAGTAAAGAATTTTACGGTGCAGTAGAGAATTGAATGGTGCGGTAGAAAATTTAATGGTGCAGTAGAGAATTGAATGGTGCAGTAGAGAATTGAATGGTGCAGTAGAGAATTGAATGTTGCTTTAGAGAATTGAATGGCGCAGTAGAGAATTGAATGTTGTACCAGTGAATTTATTTGATTGGTGCAGTAGAGAATTGAATGGCACAGTTAGAAAGAGTGAAGGATGCGAGAGAGAAATGACTGGATACGATGAAAAGAGAAGAACTCTGTGAAAAATTGATGTTTAAATCTTTATTGCGCAGGCGCAAGAGATTCAATCTATTATTTACTTCGACTGACACACTCATCTCAATAGATGATAAAATCAAACTTTGTAGGTATATGTCCGTGGAACAGGTAAATGATAAATCGCGATGTATTCCACACATTTTTTTTAATCTACCCATTTTAATGGCGTTTCAATTCTCAAAACTTCAGGAAAAATAAACAGTTGTGAAAATTGTTCATCTTTCGCGACTCAGAGACTCGGTTCGATATAAACTTGTCTCAAAATACAATAATTGAACTTTGGGAATAGCGAATGTTCCGCAACAAAAAAAAATAAATAGAGAGTATTTGTACACGCTTTTTTCCTTAGTTTCACTGAACTTTTTAATGTTTGCCATGCGAATTGTACCATGGAAATTTTGTCTCTAAAGTTCATGGGGCACTGCGAGTGGCTGAGCTGAGGGTGAGGTTGGAGTGAGGGTTCGACTGCGTGCAACTTCGCTAAAGTTTTGCTTGGAGTTCGGGCAGCGAATTGTCAAAGCGCTACTCTTTTGCACAATCATGGCTAAAAATACAGACGGGGAAGAACTAATTATTCTTCTGTTTTTACGATGAAATTAGAGCATATTAGGGTTCCCTACATTGGATTCTCTTTTCAACACATTTAGCGATTCTTTGCGTACAAGTGAGTTTGGTTCAACATCGAAGCCAAACAATAATCAAGTGACTTTTTCCCTCAGTTTTCAAGACACTCTTTGAACCATATACTAAAAGCAGATTAAAATACAGTATCGAACCGTATACTAAAACCGGATTAAACTAGAATAAAATGGACTGTACAAATGCATTCATGCATATGGAATCCTTTTCAAACTGCATTTCCAATATTATTGAAGTTTGAAAATAGCACGTCAGTACGAGAGAAGAGCCACGAAAAAAGCTTTGCCGGCGCACATGCCTTCGGAAGGCCGGGCAGAGCGTATCAGTGCTACGGAGTGAGATTAGCGCGAGTCAATTAGCAGCTCTGCCATTCCTGTCCCTGCACAAGCTGGCTAGACTCGTCTACTGATGCTAGTTCTGCTAATTAGTGCATATTTTTATCGCTTCTTTGCCTTTATCTCTACGGGGCGCTTCATATGACGTGCTCTTTTGAAGCGTATGTAAGTCGCACTCTGAGCTGCCTCAATTTTTGGTTCATTCGTATAAAGCTCGTTTTAATTTATGCTCCCGTTTCGAGGCGTCAGTTTTCAGTGACTCGAGAGTTCGTCGGGGGCAGCCATATGTGGCAATTTAAGCTATGGGGAGGATTTTTAACTGCAGAAACATAAGCGTAAGCGGTAACCAGCTAGTCGCAAGGAATTAAAATATTGATACAATTATATACCCGCTCGCTCGTGACGAACTTCTGCTTGCAACTAATCCGTGGGAAATAGAAGTGAGGTTTCAGTGATCGCCCGTGCAAAGCTCAGTGTCAGTTGGAGTCTCTACGCTATAGTTTCAGACATTAATGAGTAAAAAAAGTTAAAGATTTCATTTGAAAAATCGGATCGTGTTTAGAAAAATTTACATATTCCTTTTTTTTACGCAAAAAAAATGATAAAATATGAGCGCTAGAGAAATTTCACAGTAAATGACCTTACTTTAACAGTCTATCAATCCATCGACAATCTGAAAACATCCGAACAGTTCTTCAATCTCGTAAAATTCTGTCATTTATTTTGCACTCTTAACAATCCAATACTTTGACAATTTTCCTTCAACACACGATAAGAGCACATTATCGTTGTCAACAATGAATACGATCGTGCAGCCGAGGCAGCTGCTGCTTCCAGTGGACCACACCAGCAGAATATCAGAGCAGTTGAGGTATCTTTCAAACGTTGTGTGTTTAGGATGGAGTATCCTCATACGTAAATTTAATTATAGCTTAGCAATTTATTGAAGCGTCTATGAAATTATGAGAGTATGGTAGTGTTTCATGAGCTTCAGTGGATGATGTAAGTTGAAACTTGCATGCTGTCGTAGACATGTTTTGTGGTAGAGGAGCCGACGTATTGAGATGACTGCGTAACAATAACGAGACTCTGCGTTGATTTAAACGATGATATTTAGACACGGACTACAAAAGTGCGACGTTCGTCCACCTGATGAAAAATGTTATCCGTCTTTTTATCTGCGTTCGATTCGTTCTCCATGTACACGACAGTAATGTATATATAATTAAATTTTACGACCCCGTGAATGAGTTTCTGGAAGAGAATTCAAATTGAGCTTCCAGCCTCTGTTTACAAGACAATGATGTCTCTACAATCGAATTTTACGACCCCGTGAATGAGTTTCTGGAAGAGAATTCAAATTTAGCTTCCAGTCTCTGTTTACAAGACAATGATGTCTCTACAATCAAATTTTACGACCCCGTGAATGAGTTTCTGGAAGAGAATTCAAATTGAGCTTCCAGCCTCTGTTTAAAAGACAATGATGTCTCTACAATCGAATTTTACGACCCCGTGAATGAGTTTCTGGAAGAGAATTCAAATTTAGCTTCCAGTCTCTGTTTACAAGACAATGATGTCTCTACAATCAAATTTTACGACCCCGTGAATGAGTTTCTGGAAGAGAATTCAAATTGAGCTTCCAGCCTCTGTTTAAAAGACAATGATGTCTCTACAATCAAATTTTACGACCCCGTGAATGAGTTTCTGGAAGAGAATTCAAATTGAGCTTCCAGCCTCTGTTTACAAGACAATGATGTCTCTACAATCAAATTTTACGACCCCGTGAATGAGTTTCTGGAAGAGAATTCAAATTTAGCTTCCAGCCTCTGTTTACAAGACAATGATGTCTCTACAATCAAATTTTACGACCCCGTGAATGAGTTTCTGGAAGAGAATTCAAATTTAGCTTCCAGTCTCTGTTTACAAGAAAATAATGTCTCTACAATTAAATTTGACGACACTGAGAATTAAGATTTAGCTAACGGATGAAAGCATAAGCTTCGCCCTCTGTGAGGCTTCGTTGCAGAAGAGGCCCTGTGCACTGTGCAGCAAAACATTAATATTAATTAGGCAGCACTACGCAGGCATATTTGGTCATGTAACAAAAATATACTGCAGTAGCTCTTGCAGCTGTTTTACAGCTTCAGTTCATAAAAACACAAAGATACTAAAAAATAAACATATTCACATTAAAAATTGAAGTCAAAATAAGATGTAAGGAAAGTTATTAAGAAAAAACTAAGGGTAGAGGGTTTTTAAGAATAGATTTAATACAAGTGTGAAAAAATTCAATTGATTATTTATCAATCCTTTTCTGAAATTAAATATAAAGAATAATGTTTTAAGGGATTTTTAATTGAAAATTCGATGTTCAAGAAAACTTTTCACAAACGGAACACATCTTTATGGAGACAAATGTTAATTTTGGTTTAAACTTTTACGAGGTTTTCATGAAAAAACATATTCTACATTTAACTTTCAATTTTGAAACATTTTTTGAACGCTGAAAATTCAATCACAATTTCAAAAATTAAGAATTGTTCATAATTGGAGCACAGTGCGAACCATAAGTCACGCGCAGAAAGTGTTTCACGAAAAATGTTTTTCGATCTTCACTTAGAAAAACACAAAAACAGTCATGCGTTCGCTCGCATAATAAATTTCACTAACTGTTTTCTCGCAACCTGTAATGTAGGAGAATGTCCTGACAATATTTTGAGGTTATCGCACACCTTGTATGTTCAATTCATTGTTTTCGGCTACCAAACACAAACTTTCACGTCAGTTAAAAAAAATTGTTACCAAAATTGATCGTCCCTTAAGAAAGGCTCTAGAGCAGCGGTTCTCAAACCTGTGAGAAATTTCCCATTGGAGGAAAATTGCGGAGTTGCCAGGTGGGGAATTTCATACGTTTGTTTCCATCCCCATAAATCGATGGTATTGCAAAATCTAATACATCACATACAAAATTAGTTGACATACTTTACAAATCACAGTCATTTACAAACTGTTTTAATAACAAAAACAACCTTAATGAAGTATTTTATGTCATGTTTGGTAAAAAGTGACAACACTGCTGGGTTAGGAATGTCACAAATAAGTAAAAGGATGATGCTGTGGTGGGGAATGGAGAGTTGGCTCACTAAAAAGAGGTGAATTGGAGAAAAAAAGGCTAAGAACCACTGCTCTAGAGGAATCATACATAGACTAGAAACTATTAAGTAGAAGAAACGACCGTCGATAGAGAAAAGGCTTGCGTGGGATGCAAGAATGTACGATAGTTGGAAAAGAACTCAAATATCTGCACGAACGTGCTTTGTGTGACGCACGATGCAATGTGCTCAGAATGACGCAGGTCTTGTGGACTTGAGGGATTTTTCCCGCTGCGCTGGTGAGGAGCAAGTTGAATTATGAATGGGAGTTTTGGAAATAATAAATTTCAGTTTTTTTCTTTTGCGATATTTCGATATCCGTCTGCATAAAATTTTACTGAACTTTTTTTACTTTGAAGCATGGTTTCTCAATGTAGGAGCGTGGTATTGCGTTTCTCGAGAGTTCAAATAATTTGTCAAGACTTGAGGGCTGCGGCGAGGGAAGGGCTGCTGACATCTTTACAACAGAAGAGAAAAGATGGCGGCCGCCTTATCTCGCCGTGACATATCTGCTGTGCTCAGTGGCATGGAAACCCATATGGTCTGAGGGTAGAAAGCTCCGTTGCCTTAAAAACTGCTGGAGTCAGTTTCATGAATGTTCGGTGGAAAATTATTTAAATTCCGTGGAGAAAACCTTCATAAACGAAAAAATGAAGAAAACACAATGTTTAATGATTTTTTTTTAAATGTGGATGATAGTGGTCTTTAATTCTGATGTTAAGTCATGAATTTACTTGATATGTTCGTCTCGTCATCCCCTTCATTTAATCTTATTTTTTAATGAAAACGTTTTTCTACGCTCAGGAACACTCTGATGGCTCTTCCACTTTTGTATCGACATTTTTAGGTCTTCCGTAAAACATTATTGACTACAACTCAACAACGCGTCCGGCAAACTGACAAACTATTTACGTACGAAAAAATCTCCACGGAGAAAGTTTGCATAAAGCTTGCAAGGATGACCCGAAAAATTTGAATACAATTTTATCCGTAAATACGAGTATGCCACCTATCCTTTGTGTTCTTGAAGCGCTTATTCATAAGTTGCTATGCTAATACAGCCCAACTCGAGAGGCCTTCACGAACAACCGTGTGTGCCTTTATTTGTTCATGTTGATGTAACGCTTATAAGAACTGTGCCGGAAAATTGGTATCTTGTTTGGAAGCTGTTAATGTATATTAAAAGAAAGCTGTTAATGTATATTACAGAAAGCTGTGAATATATGTTAAAAAAAGCTGTTAATGTATACTAAAAAAACCTGTTAATGTATATTAAAGAAAGCTGTTAATGTATATTAAAGAAAGCTGTTAATTTATATTAAAGAAAACTGTGAATTTATATTAAAAAAAGCTGTTAATGTAGTTTAAAGAAAGCTGTTAATTTATATTTAAGAAAGCTGTAAATGTATATTAAAAAAGCTGTTAATGTATTTTCCAAGAAAGCTTTTAATTACATTTTAAAATATTCATTGTTAAAAATTAATATAATATTATTTAATAATTTAAGTAATAATCAAAAGTAATGATTACTAATTATTAAAGACAGTAGCTGTTAATGTATATTCTAGAATTTCGACCCTGCAAAGTTTCTTCTCCCCAGACGCGTCGCTAATCAGCCGGCAGGCAACTGGTTTTTGTATTCTCTTCGCCTAATGAAGTCTCGGGTGTTAATTCTTCGCGTAAAACTTCCAGTGCCTCATTTCTATCACATTTCCTTTCGTCCTTGCGCTCTAGCCTTTGTTTCACATGTTTCACATATTTATTTCACATATTTTAGCAGCTGGTTTTTGTTTTCTCTTGGCAGTAATGAAGTCTCAGGGTGTTAACTTTTCGCGTAAAATTTCCAGTGCTTCATTTCTCTCACATTTTCTTTTGTGCTTGCGCCCTAGGTTTTGTTTCACATTCCTTTCTTTTGAGTAAAATCGCATGAGATGCACTGTTTTTCTCAGGTCTGATCATGTGTTAACTTAGATCATTCAAAATATGCGAGGATCTTTTCCAGATAAGCGCCGCCACTATTGCGACACATAACTTCACCCACTCGTAACTTTTGAAATAATGCACCTATCGATTTCAAATTACTCTCGAAGAAATGAATGTTGAAATATTTCGTTTGAGAGTAATTTGAAGTCGATAGGGAAGTCGATGCATCGTTGGGACGATGCAAGATAAATCTTTAGCTTCATGTGACTGTCGCCATACCCTAACGCGCACATTGCTTTGAATTAAGAGTAATCTGAACTCATTGGGGCACATTACATGCTTCCAATTCTCAAAAATGCCATCTCAGTATTCTAGAGCAAATAAGAAAGGTATTTTTACGATTTGCAGCTGGCACTAATGGCCTCCTGGAAGATTTTCATTTGCCAAGTTCATTTGTTTAACTCTCGAAGCACAGTTCTTTGAGAAATTGTTTATGGACTTTCACAAAACTGTCTAGTCATCGCTTTCGTTGATAATCACAGATTTTTCTCCACCAGTGTTTTCTGTCTTTGTTATTCAGAATTTTAGACTGCCTATTGTGGAGAATCTTAACATCGGCCATTGCCCTGTCAGGTTTTAAACTATAGCGACATTCTGCGCTGCTGGGGAAGAAGAGAATCCAGAGTATCAGTAGAGTAAATTTGTGTTTGAAATTAACACACTGGAACCAGGCAGCTTCAGGCTGTACCGTCCCAGGCTGGACCTTCAATTAAGCCCGGTATACTCATGTGCGACACAAGTTACGGCATGCCCTAGTTACTAACATACACATGAGTAATGTGCCTTATTGTCCATTGTGGTGAAAGTACATATAAAATGAAGTGGTGAGAAAATAATGAAATATCCTGAAGGCTAAAGACTGTTTATAATGTATAAATAGTGAAGGCTTCTAAATGCTGCCGGCTGAAACTTTTCTCCTTTCTGCTAAAACAGATCCAGCTCGGACGAAAGAAACACACGCTCAGCGGTGGAGCTGCATGGAGACCTCTTTAAAGCTCCAATAAATTTCAAATAAAAAAAGAATACAGCGGAGTTATTCACAACTGGACTAACATGTTTACTATGTTTTCGAGGAGACAATGAACGATAATACAGATGAATAATAGCAATTGATGTTACATTACTTGCAGTAAAATGAAGCTCATATTTGTTACAATCGTAGAAACATTAATTTAACATGTGTTATTACTTGCTTTAGTCTAACCACAAACATGATGTTTTTTTTTTTAATATGAACATGTAATTCTTGCAAATGTTCCTACTCATGTTTGTAATGTTACTACAAAATTTACCAGCAATAAACTAATTAATGTTTCAATAAATCTTTTTTCCTATTTTCATGCGGATGACTTGACAACCGGAACAACTTGACATCCGGGCATACATGGGTCCGGTTGTCAGGAACTTTACTGTATTATTTTCTGCTTTGTCTAGCTTATCACATTGTCATTCGGAGAGAACATTTTAGATTAATTAGGGGACATTCATCAATTTTTGCTGTATTGAGTACGTAGCACATTCCAAAAAAAATTTGGCAATTATGAAAAACTTTTAAATTGAGAAATAGTAAAGTTAACTCACGTGAATTGCATGCATGGTAAGAATAAATCGGCCATATCGTCCGTTCAGACAGTGTTCTTACGAGCTCATGCTTGAAGTTCGTCATGTTGTCTATATTTTGCCCAATGATTCTCTGAGTTCTACGAACGGCTCTTGGATTCTGCAATTCCATTTAGTTTTGAATGCTGTTCTGTCGTCAAGCATAGCTGCAGTCTATCTTTCCCTTGAGTGAAGGAGGAAAGAAACAAGATATTATCTCCCTTATTTATAATATATTCACAATTTTGAACACTCATCTGAGATTACACGTCGCCAATACAGGATGAAGACCAAAGAGTTTACGGAGGAACGTTGGTCTAGATCTCTTCTCGCGACAGGTAACATCATAGACGTAAAGGGAGCATTTGATTCACATCAAAATCTGACTTCATAACATAATAATACACTGTACAAACGAATTTTTTTCGAGTTAATGAACTTCTACGAAACATTACTCAATATTTCAGCTCTTCAAATTTTGCAGTTTGAGTTGGCAAAGAATAACTACTCGAGTGTGTTCTACAGTCGCTTTAGCGTTGCGATGTTAACATGAAATGTCTCTGATGAGGTAGTAAGTTTCACTCTATTTGGTTCATATGAACTGTCACTCTTGACTTAATCAGTCCCTTTGGATAGTATTAGTAAATTTGTAACACATTGGTTTATTAAATATGTTATGGAAATAGCACTTCAACTCAGAATTTCCTGCAAAGGAGTTGTGAATTATACATTCCTTGACAGTAATAGTGATGACATTCCTTCCATTGTATAAATAGCTCTGCAATTTTCAAGCATTGCATCGATAGCATTAATAACCGTATTTCAATTATTTCATCAACAGCCGTGATCATATTATTCTAATCGTTATTCGTCAAAGCCAAGTGAAATGTAAAACGAAAATAAAAGGCATGGAAATGTTTTCTTGCAAGTTTGCCGCAGAAATACCATGCACGACTTTGTTTCATTTCATCGTGAAAGAAAGCATGGAAAACCGGAAAAACAACTACTCAATTTATAAGCACTTGTGGTCCAATTTACATTGCTTTTACTTCATAACCTTATTTCGTTTCAAACAATTTCAGCTGAACTATGCTCACTGGCCCAAGAGGGTGAAAATTTAAACTTGATCTATAACTTTATTAATTTGCTGTTATATCAACTACGCTTACTGTTAGCGGTAACCAACATCTCTAACACACATATCTAATCACCATTTTTCAATTAACAATTTTAGCAAAATCAGGTAATTTTCAATCTCATGCAAATGAATCAGCCTTATCCCTGACTGATAGCAGCGCAGACGCATGTCGTAGACATCGGTGGGCACAAAATTCTTTTATTTCTTGTCAGTCACGATATTCATAGGAAAAGTACCTGGGAAATGCCTAAACATTCTTAGCAAAACTTGTTTGAAAAGAGTTACGCAGTGTTTTGATGCACCTGTTCTCTGACTCACATTACAACTTTCTTTTCAGAATCTATTCTATCTTGTATTACGTTTTCAAGGAATACTGATTCTTTAGCTGTTAAAACCTTACTGGAGTCAAATAAGATTTGCTTAAAAATTTTATCGAATTACTACACAGTTTTTTAATGGCCTGTAGTTACATGGCACTGTGAATGATTCTGAAAGAAATGTGAAAGGTCCAGTCGTTGTTTAATGGGAGACTTCTTTCATTCGACCATGGCAAGATTTTGGTCACGAAGCCTGTAAATTTTGGGAAGCTCGACAAAAGGGAGAAGCCTCATTTGTCTTGAACTCGATTCTTACGATAAATAAAAAATTCGCACTGAGCAAATATTGTGCAATGCGTACGATGTACGCCGCTGAGATAGCTAAGTATTTCTTTGAGATTGCACCAAAAGCGTTTCACTTCCGTTTCGTTTTGTAAGAAGGATGAAAGAATTGCTCAAATATCACCCAGCTCGCGATTAGCAATCTACCATGCATTTCAACTCTTCTATTTATCACATCTTTTTCATGCTTAAGCTCTCCATCTAAGATCAGATAGACATCTGCACAACAAGATTTGAGCATCAGGGAATAACATGGGAGTAGATCGGGAATAGATCCGAAAGTTTGTGCGTGTGAATCTGTTAAAAATATCCACATGGCATTAACGGTCAGTGTTTCCAGGAATTACAAGTTCATGAAGACCTGATTCTTATGAAAGAGATTAACATTTTTTGAGGACGACCTGAAAATTTTCGAAAAATATCAATATTCCGTGGATTTCAGAGTTCGCGTCATAGTGCAAATCTGTACTCAGATTTCGTAAAGATGTAACATTTGTATATACTTTCCGTAAACTGAAATGAATACAGAATAGTTCATGATTGAATACGCTTGATAAAATTATCGCGATAAATAAATAACGCTATAATAGTTTCTGAGATAGATTCATTGTTCTGAGACTCCCTCTGTGAAATAGATTCATTGTTCTGAGACTCCCTCTGTGAAATAGATTCATTGTTCTGAGACTCCCTCTCTGAAATAGATTCATTGTTCTGAGACTCCCTCTCTGAGATAGATTCATTGTTCTGAGACTCTCTCTGTGAAATAGATTCATTGTTCTGAGATTCGGACCGTTCCTGTTAAATCGGCGGTATGATGGAACAAATGAAATAGACTGATTTCTAGAAAACCTCATTTTAGGATTGAAAGGAAAACCAACGTGGACATTTATTTGATTTATTGTATTTCAGAACACTGGAGAGGGATTTTTTGTAACCCGAAACGTTTGTTTTCATCATGTTATTCTTAGCCACGTTGGTGTTCCTGTTTATCCAAAAATGTGATGGAACATTGATGGTTTATTCGTGTGGATGGCAGTTATATTTTATCTGCCCGAGAAAGAATCATTCACAGCCTTGCTTATGAACTGATAACAGTAGAAGTGATCCACTCCCTGCCCCTCGCTTCAAACGAGGGTCTCTGAGTCGGAGTTGCTTCGGACGAGCTTGGAGCGACCTCCTCTGGAGAAGGACGGAGGCAGCAGCGACGTGGACTCCGAAACTCCAAACATCCAATCGTTTACGCTCCTTAAATCCATCTTTGTTGCCTTATTTTGAAATATTTTGTCATCTAGGAAGGGATATTTCGGGACTATCGATTTAGTGCCGCTACCTGCTGCAGCATCTGCGGGAATTTCTACATGATTTCTAAGAACACTTTCGTCGAGCTTGGAGAAAGTTTTCGCAGGAGAGTTCTCAGAGAACTCTTTGATTTTTTTACTAACTAAACTTTCTTTTCCCGATGAATCGTTATAAAAGTTGAACAAGTTCTTTTCGTACTTCCGAGGTGAGAACCCAAGCCTGCTCATTGGATCTCTGCCCACTAACTCGATACAAGGACAAGAATTTCTTTTCGCACGGGAAAATTTGAAAACTTCTCGCAAACCTTTCATGACTGGCCTGTGGTCGGTTTGATTATCTTCATTTTTAGATTTTTTGAGAGTTTCAATTTCATTAGCGGAATTTTTCCCCGAGCTGCCAAAAGCAGAGCTTTTCGGAGTAAAATTTGTTGATGGTTTCTCCGCAACGACAGAAATTAAAACATTGCCAGCCTCCGGAAATTTCTCAGTGCTACTGGATGGTTTTTGCATGCTATTTTCTGGCAATGTAGGTTCTACTGAAGAACGCTTCTCCAAAGATATATTAACAGGCATTTCTCGGGGTTCTTGCTCATCTTGCGGCTGCATGACCCTTTGATCACCGTCAGAATCAGACTTTGTCGAGTCGTGCGTCGTTTTAAAATCTTCACAAACAACGTTCCTGGACGCCTTCAGTTCTGCTGGATCGGTTTTCACCTCCAGGAAGCTCATAGTCGAGTCGACTGATGTCAGCTTCTTGCCAGGGAGTCCGTCAGTGTCATCAGCTCCCTCTGGATGCCGGCGCTGCTTGATCACCCACAGAGGCTCTGACGTTTTACCTGAGACACACAAAATGCAGATAAAATATCTTCAAACCGAATACAAATGATTTTTTGAAGATGATTACGGTTGTCCTAAGTTGCATGAGAGGCACTTCAAAAGATTTATGTAAGAAGGCTGAAGAAGTGACCAAAGCTTCCGGTGTTATCGCAAAGATTCTGCGTTTCCACGATGTATGCTCACACATTATTCAAACTTGGTTCACAACCAAAATTTTTCAAAAACTTTAACTCAACGCTAAAGAAGTTCTGCAAAAACGTGACAACAGATGTGTTTGGTTAAATTCAAAAATTCACAAATGCTCAAAATTCCAATGCAAAATTCACAAATGCATAAATTCCGAAGAAAAATTCACAAATGCAAAATTCAAATACAAATTCCAAAATTCACAAATGCTAAATTCAAAAATTGAAATTCATGAATTCATAAATTCAAAAAGAATTCGTTGAAGTGGTGAGGTCGGTGACACTGTCCCGTGAGACTGACCCAGGAGCCAGTAGGTGGTCATAGGGCCCTTGCCCTTGATGGGGATGGAGCCGCGCTTCTCGAGACAGAAGCCCTTCAGGTCTGTGAGGATGTTGCGCACGGGCTCTGAGCAGTGGATCCGCAGCGCTGCAAAATGCAATCTTAGGTAATATATTCAGGTAATATATTCACAAATTTTGACTATTATATGAGATTACCAATACAGGATGAAGTCTTAATTGTATCAAATTGGGTTGTAAGACACGACATAGCTTTGGAATGAAGGTCATAGCAAAGGCAACCGATTTAACAGAGATGTATTTTAAATCGATTGTCTTTGCTATGACCTTCATTTTAGAGATAAAAAATTATATATTCTTAATTTTGGACTCTCATCTGAGATTACACGTTGCCAATACAAAATGAAGACCAACGAGTTTACAGAGGAACGTCGATCAAGCTCCCTTCTTTCGACAGGTAACATAATGGACGGAAAGGGAAATTGAAATTGTAAAGTTTTAAAGTATTAGATTGTAAAGTGTAGAAATTTTAGTGTGTTTGACCGCGTAATTGTAAAGTTTCAGAGTATATGACCGAGTTGTTGTGAAGTTTTAGGGTATTTGTCGAGTTTTTATGAAATTTTATTTCATTCGACTTTGAAATTGTAAAGTTTTGAAGTATTAGATTGTGTAAGTGATAAATTTTAGTGTGCATTGCCGTGTAATTGTGAAGTTGTGAACGGTAAGCAAGGGTGTTAAATGATTCGCCATTCCTAGAATTCTCATTACCGAAAAATATTTTCTCGGTGAAAAATTAATTCGATCCAAAAGCGGAGAGTGCAATAAACGATGTATTGCAGATTGGAAATAATGCACAAATGAGTTTTCCGAGTCAAGTTTTTACGCCCATCATTTTACAAGCACTGTAATCCAAAAGCTATCTTCAGTAATTTGGGCTATTCCAGCACAATCTCACCAGTGCTCAAATGATTGATTTCACACTAATTTTATGTTTTTCTTGTGATGGAAAAAAATTCTGTGCGTAGCTCAGAAATTATTGAGATAAATTTGCTGTTTCCAGTTTTACAGAACTTAAAAATAAATTATTTCAATTTATTCTACCGAATACCTCTGTTTATCTTTAAAAATATTGAAAAATTGTATAATATAAAGGGAACTAGATCAAATAAACAGAAAAAAACCTAGACAACATATATATTTTTAAAGTTGAAGTTTGCATGCTTTCAATAGGCTTTATATATCACTGTTTATGCCATGCATTTTGCTGCACAACAGATTAATTTACTTAGTTAAAGGTACTTCTCGGTATATTCGTAAAATCCAAATTCCCTGTCTACTCTCGGAGCATAAACGGCCAGTACACTAGAAGGTCCACAGGTCGGTTCATACGTCGATACGAGGCCTGTCGAAAAAGTATCCGACCTTAATTTTTCCCGCGCAAAGTAGTGATTCTAAGGCGGCGCCACTGTGCACGGTGGAAGGAGGAATCTTAATGCGCATGCTTGACATTTTTCACCGCATTCACTTGGGCCAGTCACTGGCTGGTGGTCGCCAAGTAAGGTGCTGTTCTAAGTGTTTGTCGGATTTAGTTTTTTTGCAAGATGACTGAACGAATTGAGCAAAGACACTGCATCAAATTTTGTCAAAAGCTTGGTGATTCTCAAATTGAAACAATTCGTAAGATTCAGCAGGTGTTTGGGGAAGATGCTATGGGTGTAACACAAATTAAGGAGTGGTTCAACCGATTCAAAGATGGCCGCACATCAGCGGAGAGTGAGCAGCGTTGTGGCAGGCCCAAAACTTCTCGGAGTGCAGCTGTTGTTGAGAGGGTGCGAAATTTGGTGATGGCAGATCGTCGTTTGACCGTGCGGGAGATTGCCCAAGAGGTTGGAGTGAGTAAAGATTCTGCACATGCCATTTTGCGTGACGATTTGAACATGAACCGAGTGGCTGCGAAATTCGTGCCCAAGTTGTTGTCGCCGGAACAAAAAGACCTCCGTCGTGACGTTGCACAGGACCTTCTGGACACCGCCAACACTGATCCTGGGTTTCTGAACACCGTGATAACTGGAGATGAGTCATGGGTGTACGGGTACGACCCAGAAACAAAAAGACAGTCATCCCAATGGAAGCATCCCGAGTCTCCAAGGCCGAAGAAAGCGCGGCAGGTGCGAAGCAAAATCAAGGTGATGCTGACTGTTTTCTTTGATGTCCGTGGAATTGTGCATCACGAATACGCACCGGAAGGACAAACAGTGACAAAGGAGTACTATCAGGATGTTCTCCGGCGACTTCGTGATGCAGTTCGGCGCAAAAGACCAGACATGTGGACTGCGAACAACTGGCACTTGCATCACGACAACGCGCCCGCACATTCATCCCATTTGATCCGCAATTTCTTGGCCAAACATGGAATTACGACCGTTCGCCAACCTCCCTACTCTCCAGACCTGGCTCCTTGCGACTTCTGGTTGTTTCCAAAATTGAAGACACCACTGAAAGGATCCCGTTTTGAGAGTAGAGAAGAGATAATGCGGAACGCGACGACAGAGCTGAACACCATTCCAAAAGAAGACTTCCAGAGGTGTTTCCGGCAGTGGAAGGATCGGTGGGCTAAGTGTGTGGAAGCACAAGGAGCCTACTTTGAAGGGGATTAGGGTCCCAACCCCGTCAGGTTGTTGAAGTATTTTTTCTGGCCAAAGGTCGGATACTTTTTCGACAGGCCTCGTACGTCGTACAGGCCGACACGCTTGTCGATGCAAAGCGCTGACTAGCAACACTAGTCGAAACAATGCAGAGACCCGTACGCAAACCGCTATACAGGCCCAGATAAAGGATGGTACTCAGACGGCATTCCCCAGTCTAACTTTTTCGACGCCTGCATGCATGTTTTTCGCCGTCTAAGCGATTTTAGCGATTTAATCGCTTAGGCGGCGATAAACATGCATGCAGGCGGCTAAAAGGTCAAACTGAGTCTGTGTTCGCTGATGTTAAGACTAGCAAGTGTACTAGCTGTTGTACTAGAGAGTTATGAGTGATGCCGCAATGGAAATTTTTTTTCCAATGGTTAAAATTTAAATACTTCATCTTGAAATCTCGAGATCAAAGTGGATCTCAAAAACCCTGGCATTGATAAATAGGTAATATCATTCAATAAAACGTAACAAATTTGCATCCTAATTTATGACTTGAAAACCACTTAGTGGGGAAAATTTTTACGGGCTTGTTCTACTTGTAACAAAGAAATAATCACTAGTTTATATTATACACAAGATCAACATCGACAAGGCTTTGAGTTAAATGTTAAGAAAGAGCTCTTGGAATCTTACATTCAAATTCTTTTCATAATGGCTTGTGATTGATTACTTATGCGCACAATAAACGTAATTTGGTCTAAAGGCATCTGAATTTCACATCACGTGAGCGAGGTCCCCACTAACAGTTGATACATAATGTAAACTTTAGTAAAAGTATGTACAAATGGCGTGGTTCAGGAAAGAATGAATTTGTTTCGTTGTCAAAAGCCTACTCCACCCATCAATAGATCAATTCAACCATCTCTCACTGGTTTAAATTAAACCCCTTCCGCTGTTCACGCTTCAAAATATTTCAATGCCAACAAGAGACTGATCACTACATAAGACAAAGAACGCATGCGGAAAGTAAATAGCCCATTCAACCACTATTAGTCGCTTGTTAGTGGTAACGCGTTTAAACAATTTTAATAAAAATAGTAATAATCAATTACTATCGGTCATCTTCTGGTGTGATATAAATGCTCTCAGTCCAGACGACCGGTACATGAGTAAAAGTTTCACTCGGGCCATAAACGTTCCAAAGTATTTCAATGCTAACATGAAAATAATTATTACGTATGACAAAAAAATGTATGCAAAAAAAATGTATGCAAAGTAACTAGTACATTCAACCACTGAAAGTCATCATTGTAGCCTAATATTTATGCTTTCAGTCCTGCCGCTTCACCTAAGAACCACTGTAAGTTATCATTTCAGCCTAATATTTATGCTCTCAGTTTTGACGCTTCGCCTAAGAACCACTGTAAGTTATCATTTCGGCCTAATATTTATGCTCTCAGTTCTGACGCTTCGCCTAAGAACCACTGTAAGTTATCATTTCAGCCTAATATTTATGCTCTCAGTTCTGACGCCAGAGCATAAGCCTCACGGAGGCCGAAAGACTCAACCACTCTAAGTCATCATTGAGGTATGATATTTATATTATCAGTACTGTCCGCCTGGCCTAGGAACCACTATAATCATTTTAGCCTAATATTTATACTCTCAGTCCTGCCGCTTGGCCTAAGAACCACTATTATCATCATTGCAGCCGAATATTTCTGCTCTCAGTCCTGCCGCAAGAGTTTAAGCCTCACGCAGGCCGGAAGATTCCATCCTGGAGGCGGTGTTGACGGTGTCGCCGAAGAGGCAGTAGCGCGGCATCTTTTGGCCCACCACGCCCGCACACACCGGACCTGTAATTATGATGCTTTTATGAGACACGAATCTTATTTATTTCACGAGGGGTGAGATAGTCTTATTTAGTTTGAGGTTCGCAGTCTCCTGCTCAGTCTCCTGGTGGAGTCACTGATATGCTGACCAGGTGGTGGCAGATAGAACAACTCAACTAGTGCCAGGTGGGGGCTGTGCAGGCACCTGACCAACTGCACAAATGGTGGCAGGTAGAACAATTGAACTAATGCCCAGATGGTAGCATTCAGGCATCTGATCAACTGCCCAGGGGGTAACATTTAGAACAACTGAACTAGTGCCCAGGTGGCCAACTGCTCTGTCACGTAAAAAGGCAAAATCTCTACTCCCAACTGGAAGAAAGTTAGAAATGCGTATTAGAGGAAATTCAAATCTTAATAACGGTGGATGTTTAAAAACTAAACAAACTGATAGATGTAAATGAATTAACTGCTTTTTTAATCTAAACAGCATTAAATATGATTAGGAAATTCCCCGATACCGTCTCCACTGCGCAGTCTATCGAACGTCTTCCACATCAAGTTAACGTGAGCCATAAGCATAAAATGATGATTTTCTAGCTCACATAATAAATATGCTGAACTTGTACATTAACTTAGAAACTTAAAAATCAATTAAATCACGTTCCCCTTAAAGATAGCACAGCACTTGAGAAGAGGAATACAAACCGGAGTGCAGGCCTATCCTGAGCATGAGCGTGTCGTTTGGCCGGTGTCGGATTTTGAACTTTTTGATGGCGTCGAGCAGCGCCAGTGACATGCTAGCCACCTCGCTGGCGTGGCGCAGGCCGTTGCGCAGCGGGGCCCCGCTCACCTGCGCACAGGTGGCCGTGTTAGTTACCAGCTGATGCTCTTGTTACTGCCTCCTAATATGGTGGTGGTTATTTATAATGGAAATTACTGCCTTCTGATGGAATGTATGTGTTAAATACGGAGCTGCTGCTCTTGTTAATGCCTCCTAATATGGTGGTGATTATTTATAATGGAAATTATTGCCTTCTGATGGAGTGTATGTGTTAAATACGGAGCTGCTGCTCTTGTTAATGCCTCCTAATGTGGTGGTGGTTATTTATAATGGAAATTACTGTCTTCCAATGTAATGTATGTGTTAATTCAGGAGCAGCTGCTCTTGTTACTGCCTCCTAATGTGGTGGTGGCTATTTATAATGGAAATTACTATCTTTCGATGTAATGTGTGTTAAATACGGAGCTGCTGCTCTTGTTACTGCCTCCTAGTATGGTGGTGATTATTTATCATGGAAATTACTGCCTTCTGATGTAATTTATATGTTAATTATGGAGCTTCTGTTTTATTCTCTAAATTCAAACATAATGTATGTGTTGATGAATGGTAATTATGCATTTATAATGGGAATTCTGCCTTCTGATGTAAATTATAGGTGAATTATGGTGTTATAGCTTCTATAACTGCCTCCTAAAGTGGAAGAAATTATTTATACTGGGGATTATTGCATCCTGATTTAATGCATGTGGTAATTACGATTCTATAGCTATTTTTAATGCCTCCTAAAAAGTAGGTGATGGATAACATGAATTTTATGTTGGGGATTAATGCTTACTGAAATGGTGAGCTTGTGTGAGAATCGTGACGTACTGCTCTCATTGTAATTTCTTGAAACAATGGAGATGTATAACGTTAATTTTATGATGGGGGTTATTGTCCACTGTCGACCCACAAAGTAGCTTAAACTCGCTCGTGTGTGTTATATCACTTTTAGAATAGGAATTGCAGTCTTTTAAATCGGGGGGAATATTGATGAATTCAAAGGTGGAAATGGCTGTCAATATACAATTTTGTTAATAAGTTTTTAAAATTTAAATTGGGACTTACTGCCTGTGTAAAAAAATACGAATTTGAAGAATTTTATGGTATAACTTATTTTAGAATTTTATATAAATAATAATGAAATTATATTAAAACTTTTCAAAATATTACTGAAACTTCTCTGCTGAAAAAAACTGTTTTTCATCGCGAAGCTCGATTATTTTTAAGCTGCATCTCAACCTAACGTCAACTCTGATCATCGCACAGTAGCAATGGCAGCAATAAAGGGCAAAATTGTTTGTATATTAAAAAACCTAAATAACACTTTCAGTTTAAGTCTTTTACTTGATTGCAGTTAGGTTATATAAACTTTGGCAATCATTGATATCAAATCACCGTGTAAGCATCACTCCCCACCATGGGGTATCACTTACCACAGTGTAACCATCACTCACCACCATGTAAACACCACTCACCACCATGTAAGCATCACTCACCACCATGTATGCATCACCGATGGTTTCCACCTTGTAGACATCAAAGTTGCCGACGATTGAATCAAAACAGGTGTACAAGTCATTGAGGAAATCAACGATCTGAAAACAGGAAAAATTACATTAACTAGATATAAATCATATAAAATTTCAAGTAGTGAGATGAATGGAAAGTCTGCACAAATGTGATATTAGTACATATTTAGAAATATCTCTTTCACTGTACTCACCTTCGAGGCTAAGTTTACCCATGTGCTTTTACTCTAAAATAATGCTACATTTTCAGCACTATCTCTCCAGTAAATAATTCCATTAAGTTGATACAAAAGTATACTGCTGCAAAAGAATACTTCTCTTGAAAACAGGAAAAATTACATTAAACTAGATATAAATTATATACAATTTCAAGCAATGAAATGAATAGAAAACGCGTTCACTCAGAAGCTCAACGATTAAGTACATGGGAAAAAATTTCTAGCCACTCGTAGATACAAGTAAAGTCTAACTCTAACACAGTTTTTGGTATCTAACTCTAACACAGTTTTTGGTATCTAACTCTAACACTATTTTTGGTAAAATTTTACTCAAGCTAGAAAACCTGGTAATTTTAGTATTATTAGTAATTTGATTAGGTTTGACGAACTTGGTAATAAACGTGAAAATGTGTTGATGGCTAAATTTTTCAATAATAAACTAAAGTAAAGACGATTCGCAGACCTTGTGAGTGACCTTCCGGCATTGCAAACTGCAAGTTTTTAAACGACAAAATGTTAATGACGAATTTAAAAAAACCAATTCATGTGAGTCATAAGCATCAAACACGCCAAAATTGTGATAGGCTCATTATATTTAGTAAAAACCAACATATATTTAAAACAATAGATTCTTAGAAAGCCTAAACCTCTCTCATAGACTGTTAAGAAGGTAAAGTAAAATTTGGCAGTGAGTAAAGTTATGAATCCCATTTTAGTCTCAGAGTTTGTGTGTTTACAGGATGCATTCTCGCCACAAACGGTATCATTTATCATCGGTACCCTTAGGCCGTAAGTTAGGATCTTGAGTTAATTATTTGTAAAGCTATAATCTTATGAGCTTGCTCATGAGCTTTACTTTACTCTCAAGTTTACTACTTACGCAAGAACTACTTTACTCTCAAGTTTACTCAATTCAAAACTGACGTTAAAAAGACTTGGCATCTCCTTAACTCTTGCTGTAAACCGAATAACGCCGATAAAAAAAAAATTGAATATGTCATTCATGATAATGTGAAATACCATGAGAAGAAAGAAATTGCTAATCTCTTTAACAACTTCTTCGTAAACGTAGGGAAAACTAAAGCTGATGGTATTCCAAGTGAACCGACTGATCACCTGGAATTTATGGATCATATTCGAGAACCCAACTCCTTTTTCTTTACGCCTACAAACTCCTCCGATGTAATTACGTGCATAAACAACATGAAAAATAAATCGAGTGGGCTACAAACATTTCCGACCAAAGTACTTAAAGTTATTGCTGACATTGTAGCCCCGCTGATATCAAATATTATTAACCAGTCTCTTTCACTAGGCACTTTCCCGAACTCCCTCAAAGTTGCTAGAGTAACCCCTATCTTTAAAAGTGGTGAAAAAACCTGTGTAAACAATTATCGACCTATCTCCGTACTACCAATTATTAGCAAAGTATTCGAAAAGATTGTGTATAAAAAAGTGTACTCTTATTTTGAACAAAAATCATTTCTTTACGATAAACAATACGGCTTTCGCTCTAAAAAATCAACAACACAGGCCATATTAAATCACTTACAATTCCTTTATTCTAATCTAGATGAAGGAAAGCCTGTCTTCTCTGTATTTCTTGACTTTCGAAAAGCATTCGATTGTGTGGACCATAAAATACTACTCTCGAAACTACACTGTTATGGCATTCGAGGGATTGCCCATGATTGGTTCAGATCATACCTAACAAATCGGAAGCAATACGTTGTCATTGACGGTGCAAAATCAGACCCACAGACAATTAGCCATGGAGTTCCACAAGGATCAGTTCTTGGGCCTCTCCTGTTTCTGATTTTTATCAATGATATTGTAAAACCTACATCATTCTTCAAATTCATACTTTTTGCCGATGACAGTACGCTTTCTGTGGTCCTTCCGAACCAAAATCCCGCTATGATTGTGGAGAGTATAAATAATGAACTTCATAAGGTTTCATCGTGGCTCAAAGCTAATAAAATAAGCCTTAATATTGATAAAACAAATTATATTACATTCTCATACAAGAAAGATGTATCTCTCCCATGCATTAAAATTGGCCAAGGTGAAATCGAAGAAACCAACTCATGTAAAATTCTGGGCATCATAGTAGATAAACACCTGACCTTCAAAGAGCACATCACTCATATTAGTTTTAAATTATCAAAATCCATCGGAATCCTAAATAAAGTTAAAAATTTTCTGCCTGAAACAGCTTTACAAATGCTCTATCGAACGCTCATTTCTCCATACTTGCAATACGGAATAGAAGCATGGCACGGAACTGATAAAAATAAAACCAACAAAATTTTTACTCTGCAGAAAAGAGCTGTCAGAGCGGTAAAGAACCTAGAATATAATGCTCACACAAATGATTCTTTCAAAAATTTACAAATACTTAAACTTTCGGATCTCTACAAAATCTCTATCCGTAATTTCATTTACAAAACATTAAGAAATGATGGCGACAATAGCCTAAGACAATTATTGACTGCGCAAACTGGTCATCACGACCATTTAACCCGAAATAGAAGTAAATTCATGCTTCCTTACTATTCAAAGGTCCGGTCGCAACACAGTATCCTCTTCGTTGGAACCAAAACTTGGAACTCTATACCTGCTGAGATCCGTAAATGTAATTCGTACAAAGTATTCAAAAGACATCTTGAGTCTCACTTCCTATCAGAATACTGGTCGTGTAAGACCACCATGTCAAATCTTGCCTCCTACATGTAACTAATGATAATGTAATAATGTAACTTGCTTTGGGTAACATAACCGATCTTCAGTCTGCTCTTGAATCGTTTTATCGAACATACTGTTTAAATATAGCCGATTTGACCTATATTGTAAAATACAGCATAAAATACCGAGTAAATTATCTCAATGATCAGTCTAATGCGAAACTAGGTTAAGTAAACTAGGTTAAACATTATTGTACACCTTAGAATAACGTGATGATAGGATGCCCTAGAAGTCGCTGAACTTGTTCGGGCCCACAGGTAGCTATACTCAAATTTAACCATTGTACTAGACTTAAGAAACATTCTACCTCTGTATCACCTGTGGTAAATAAATTGTTTAAATTGTTTAAATGAGTTAGTTAGATATGGATTCCTTAATCCGTAGATTTTTAGTTACCTGATATCAATATTAGTCTACGGATTAAGGAATCTATATTTAACTTACCCAATCGCTGCTTGTAAGTTTCAAGCTTTATCAATAATTAACTAAAGATCCTAACTTATTTACCCAAATATGCCAATGCTGCACAACACCGTTCGTGACAAAAAAGCATCCCGTAAACACTCAAACTCTGAGACTTAAGGAGGCCCTCCGAGGCCCCTTTTCTCTCCGATGGTCATTTTTCATGTTTTTGTTAGAAAAGGACCCTTAGGTGGTGGACTATTTGGTCCTAAAATTTTATGGCGCTACGGACAATAGATCCTCCCCACGAGGGGAGAGGGGTTAAGGGGACCAAAATCTTAAATTTTCGACCCCATTTCGACCCCATATAAAAAGAAAACAAAAGAAGAAACGGAAAATTTGCGAACATACTTTTGTTAGATATGTTCCAAGGATTTTAAAACTGTATTTGTTTTTGTTCTAGCATAAAAACTCAATGAGTTCTATTCATTTGGAATATCATAACCAGTGGACAAAAAACCAATATGTCAATTTATAGAGGGAACTGTGTTTTTTTCAAAGGTTACATATAATAGTCAAATATCATAAGAATCAGACTGAAAACAATAAATTTCATAATTTTATGAAATAAGTAAAAAAAATTACTTTTTTTTATTTTTTTGTAAATTTCACTTCACAGTGTGAATATGATGTTATGCATGGAGATTATCGAAATAAAAACGAAAACAGCATTCAATTACATAAATTTTCCATTATATTACACTTCAACAAAAAATTTTGTTTTTGGCCTATACTGTAAAGTCAGTTATTTTCAAAAACCAAAAGAATAGTAGTCATTGAGTTTTATGCTAGGAAGAAAACAAAGACAGTTTTAGAATCCTTGGAACAATTCTAACAAACTGAAATTTCTTGGTTTCTCAATTTGTACGTTGTCTCTTTTTTCTGCTAGTTCAAAACCTAAAAATTCGGTATATAATTTTTAGGTATTGATCAAATATCGCATATACATAAAAAAATTTCAAATATAAAATTCAGCAATGTCAGTTTGTTTGCAATGTTACGAGGATTTCAAAACGGTCTTTGTATTTATTCTAGCATGAAAATTCATTGACTTCTATTCTTTTGAAAACATCCCAAAAATGAACAAAAAAACGAATTTAAAAAAAAACTAAGGCCTAAATCAAAAAACTTTCCGAATAAAATATGTTTCTCTTGCAAAAATACATATAGTGGCCAAATTTCAGACCAATCGGATTAAAATTCTATTTTGACGGGAGGGCCCCAATAAGCTGAATCGTAAGTTTCCTCACTCCGATTTTACCATTACAATTGCATTGAATAACTTAAACTGCCGAAAACTGTTCGGTGGTACAGTCAAAATTTCACCGAACAGTTTTTCAAAATTACAGTCAATTTCAAAACAGCTTAAAACCTAAAATTCAGAGTATTACACTTTATAAGACATTTATAAACTTAAATGCACTTGACAGAGGAGCGAAAAAACACACACACTACAGCAGGCTGTAGAAGCAGGCTGTAGAAGAGGGTTTAAAATAAACTACAAATGTGACACAGGTTTGACGAAATAATGGCATAACTATTATCATATAAGCCATTTAATCGAATCTTTTACCGAGATTTCACAATCTTTGCGTATCATTAAACAGATCTTTCCCCAATATTCACAATATTTGGGTATAATTAAGAAGAGCACATGCCAAAAGAGACCTCAAGAGCGGTGCTAGAGGCGGAGAGTTGCGTGAAGCCGACGATGTCGCTGAAGTAGATGGTAACGCTGTCGTAGTGCTCCGCCTCCACGGTGTTGCCTCGTCGCAACTGCTCTGCCACCGAGCGTGGCAGCATCTTGAACAGCAGGGCCTCTGCACGCCGCAAACGTTGCCTCAAACTCACGAAGTCATTGTGGGAATTGCTGCATGGATTGTGGGAATTGCTGAATGGAAATATTTGTGGGAATTGCTGCATGGCAGTCTTTGTGGGAATTGCTGCATGGAATTCTTTGTAGGAATTGCTGAATGGAAGTCTTTGTGGGAATTGCTGAATGGAAGTCTTTGTGGGAATTGCGGCATGGAAGTCTTTGTGGGAATTGCTGAATGGAAGTCTTTGTGGGAATTGCTGAATGGAAGTCTTCGTGGGAATTGCTGAGTGGAAGTTTTAAGGAAATTGCTGAACGGAAATCATTAAGTAAATAGCTGAATGGAAAAAAAGAAAGTTTTTATGGAAATTTCTCCATGGAAAGAAGAGAAGTCTTTATGGAAATTACTGATTGGAAGTCTTTATGGGAATTGCTGAATGAAAAGTATGGAAGTCTTCATGGAAATTCCTGAATGGAAAGAACGGAAGTCTTTGTAGAAATTACTGCATGTGACGAATGGAAGTTTTTAGTGAAATTGTTGAATGGAAAGAATAGAAGTCATTATGGAAATTACGTTTGATTGATACAAGCTCGAATAGAACAAAGTCCAAAAATAATATGTGAGGAGATATCTGAGCGATGCGTGATTCATGGCCTCAAACTTATGCGTTATTAGTTGAGAATGGAAGTCTTTATGGAAATAGCCTACGCTTCATTGAAACTAGATCAAGTAAAACAAAGAACAAGTACCATATTTGAGAAGATGCCTGAGTGGTGTATCATGCACTTTTTGAAAATATGAATCTTAGGTGCTAGTCATATATCACCGTAGCTCGTGGAAAACGGATACTCGTAGAAGAGGTTCAGAGATAAATTTTTTAAGTGGCAGATTTTTACTGCATTCCACTTTTTGCTCAAATCGCAAATGAGAAGGTGCCAGAAAGATAACAAATGTTCAAATGAATATTTCTTGAGGCAACTGAGTAGCGTATCAAGTTCACCCGAGTCTACAGGATTCGAGCACCAACCCGGGGACCGAAGAAGTTTAAAGAAAGCAGGGGAGAAGGAGGGAATTAGAGGATGGTGGTCATTTTTACAATCAAAAATAAACAAAAATAGGTTCCTGACGCATGTTTTTCAAAACATGGCACGAAGCTAAACACACCAATAACTAACAATGCTCGAAATCCCCTTATGCTTCGTAGCATTCTTTATTGCTTAAGCGTAGGCATGTTATTGCTACACTTTTTGTAAACTTCAAAATTCAATGTACTTATTTATGACAACCCTGAGTTTGTGTCCGTCATTCAGAGCACTTACGCTTCACTGCATTCGCTATTGCATAAGTGTAGGCCCGTTATAGCTACATTATTTATGAACGTCAAATGCAACGTATGACAACTCTGAGTTTGTGTCCATAATTTTAGAAAACAAGCCACAGCAACACACCTGTCTTTTTCTTCTCTTCGTCGAGCTGCTGCGTGCGGTCGGACACGAGGGCCTCCAAGTCGATGGCGTACTGTTCCATCAGAGCCAGCATGTTGTCGAAGATGTTTGCCTTCCTGCGGCAACATTGGATGCAAAGTAGAGTCTAGCGAGTCAGACGCTTGTTTTCCTGCGGCGACATTGGATGCAAAGTTGAGTCTAGCGAGTCAGACGTTTGTTTTCCTGCGGCAACATTGGATGCAAAGTAGAGTCTGGCGAGTCAGACGCTTGCCTTCCTGCGGCAACATTGGATGCAAAGTTGAGTCTAGCGAGTCAGACGCTTGTTTTCCTGCGGCGACATTGGATGCAAAGTTGAGTCTAGCGAGTCAGACGTTTGTTTTCCTGCGGCAACATTGGATGCAAAGTAGAGTCTAGCGAGTCAGACGTTTGTTTTCCTGCGGCAACATTGGATGCAAAGTAGAGTCTAGCGAGTCAGACGTTTGCCTTCCTGCGGCAACATTGGATGCAAAGTAGAGTCTAGCGAGTCAGACGTTTGCCTTCCTGGGGCAACATTGGATGCAAAGTTGAGTCTAGCGAGTCAGACGCTTGTTTTCCTGCGGCGACATTGGATGCAAAGTTGAGTCTAGCGAGTCAGACGTTTGTTTTCCTGCGGCAACATTGGATGCAAAGTAGAGTCTAGCGAGTCAGACGTTTGTTTTCCTGCGGCAACATTGGATGCAAAGTAGAGTCTAGCGAGTCAGACGTTTGTTTTCCTGCGGCAACATTGGATGCAAAGTAGAGTCTAGCGAGTCAGACGTTTGCCTTCCTGCGGCAACATTGGATGCATAGTTGAGTCTAGCGAGTCAGACGTTTGCCTTCGTTATAGTGACATGACAATGAATATCCTCAACATCGTGCAAATGAATTGAGAAAAAGAACATCTTATTTATATTGAGCAAATAACGTACTATTTTTCACAATCGTATGAATGAAAACGCGTTATTAATGTGTCGAAAAAGTTATTGTCATCATTATAGGGAAGAGAAAAATTTTTTCTAATATTATCAAAGGACTTAACACTTTCACCCCAACGGGCACCATCGGTGGCCGCTAAGGGTATTTTCATAATGCTGCTGACCAACCAATATTCACAAACTCAATTTTCATGCATACTAGATTAAACCTAAATAAAGGCACGATCCAGTACATATTTGCTGTTTTCAAAATTGCTTTCGACAATTGACTTTAAATTTGAGTTGAATATTGAGCTTCAGCTTAACCGACTGCAGTCAACGTCTTAAATATATTCTGCCCTCTTAGAAAAATGAGTAAGTTAATTCCATGATATAATATTGTGTCTGTAAACTTTAAGGAAGGAAATTTCAAAGCAAAAATAGTAAAAATATACAGTAAATTGAAAATACGAAGAATTAACTATTCCCAAAGATGAATACGAGAATTATAAATGACGAATTGATGATTCTGTAATGAACTGGCATGAAATCTTTAAATTTGACACTGACATCCTCGTGCTTCACGGATAGAAATATAGAAATTACTATAAGTAAGATATGAATGCAAATATGTACTGAACTGACTGTTACATTAGGTTATGATTTATCTGCTTGTCTCAGCAATATTAGCCACACACATAATGACCCGACCATGATATTTAATCTAAAGCCTAAAGCCTACAAAATTATTAAACAATTTAAAACAATTTATTTACCACAAGCGATACAGAAGTAGATTGTTTCTTAGGTCTATTGTAATTGTTAAATTTGAGTATAGCTACCTGTGGGACTCTATTATGTCATCTACTCTATAAATATAGCTTTACCAAAAGCGTGATGAGTAAACTCACATGCCCTTCCTCATGGGTCTGAGCCTCGTGCGAACTGTGCGGAAGTCAGGCCGCTCCTCCGGACTCTCCGCCCAGCACTCCTTGAGCACCGCCCGCACGCACTCCAGGCAGCCCTCCATGCCTCCCATGCCCGGTCTGCGTCCAGACAACAACGAACACTTAATTTAAACTACTTATAGTTTAATTTAAACTTCAAAGCCCACTTGACCAATTTAAAGCTTAATGTAAACAATTTATAGTTTAATTTAAACAATAAAACACTTTTTTAAACAATTCAATGCATAATTTAAACATCAAAGCACACTTAATTTTAAATATTTAAAGCTTATTTTGAGAAATTAAGTACACTACACCGCACACCACTTACAGTGCCGGTAGAGCTTAACACTCTGACCGCAACGTGGGCCACCGGTGACCACGGAGGGGATTTTCATAACGCTGCTGACCGGCCAGTAGTCACAAACTCAGTTTTCATAAATACTTAATGCTAGATGAGGGCATGACAAAGTTAATGATTGATTGCTATTTTCAAAGTTGATCCCGAGTGACATTAAATTTAAGTTGAATATTGAATTTCAGTTTTACCAACTGCGGTCAAGGTGTTAATTTAAACAATTTAAACAATTTATATACCACAGGCGATATAGCAGTAGATTGTTTCCAGTCTAGTACACTGGACACGTTTGAGTATAACTACTTGTGGGCCGAATGAAGTCAGCCTTAACGTTTCTGAATGGGTTGAGTATAATTACGAAGAAACGTTGTGGCAGTACTACATAAACGTCATGATTGATTGTTTCAATTCCAGTCCAATGCTGAACGGGAGTTGTTGAGCTTTCTTAAAGATGTCGTGCGAATAGTAAAACTATGAAGGTAATAGCAAAGAAGAGCTTTGAAATCATTTTAATGAAACCTTTCAAGCCATATTTTTATTAAATGCATGTATTTTTTGTTTTTACAGAGTATGACTGATGATGAGCTGAGGCTGATGAAGTTTCATTAAAATGATATTAAAGTTCTTCTTTACTATTGCCTTCATAATTTAAATGCTTAGCAGGCAATATATTCCTAGTAAAACTATCTAGCGTAGCGTACAAACGTCTGGACTAAATACTGCTCGATCAAAATTTTGGAAATGAAATTTGTTCTTGAAAAGCATTTTCGCCGCTTATAATAGGCTGCTGAAGATATTTTAGGTCGAGAGAAAAAATAAAACGAGAACTTTGCAGCATAAAAATGACACCAAATTTCCTTCATGAGATTAAAAGTACATAAAACGCGATACTGAGTGGCCGGCACAGATTAACACAGCAGCTTGCACAAGTCGCAAGCAGAAGTTGTGGCGAGGAACGGCACAAGTTTGTGGCGACATCGCGCCGGCAAAGTTGGAAAATTCGCCACCTCGCTTTCTGGAGCAGTCAATTCATAAGAAAAATGTCCGTGGAGTTACGACCAAAGTTTGAGGCGTTTTCTTGAGAAGACGGAGTCGCAGCAGCTGAGCGTTTGAATTTATAAGTAGTTAATCTAGTTGTTCTCAAGGAACATAACTTGCTGAAGCTGCATCAACACGAGTGTTCGTGGAATGAGAATTCGTGATAATTTTGAGGAGGAAGTGGTATTTTTGATCACAGATATCACAGATTTTAGACTTCATCCACCTTTGGGAAAATTTTAAACTTATCGTCTTACAATTTGTTGATATATGGACAGACAGAGATAAAAACAGTAAATTATGCTTAAAATTATTATTCAGTTATATTACCTACCCTTCTTTTTCTCCCAAACTAGATGAGCGTGAAATGTTTTTCTTTCATTCCTTAACCCAGTGTAGATTTCCGCTAATTCAATTTAAATTAACTTTTAACACCTCCATCTTGGAATTCTTTAGCTTCCTAATTTTTTCAAGTGTTTTCATTATGCTTTACATTCCTAACATCTTTGATACCTGTCACCGTGACGTTCTTTTCTCTAACACTTCCACTACCTGTCTGTGGCATACATTGTCATTTACATCACATCCATCTCCTTTCTAAATTTCCTCCATCACAGCCATCACCACTACCACCCAATCACCACCACCACCCCACCACCCCCACCACCCCATAACCCCCACCACCATCACCCCCACCACTTCATCACCCCCACCACCTCATCACCCCTACCACCTCATCACCCCTACCACCCCACAACCCCACCCCCCCAACACCTTATCACCCCACCACCTCATCACCCCTAACACCCCACCACCACCCTCACCCTCCCACCCACTTCACCTGAAAGGCCCCCCAGGCCGGTTCTGGTCCATGACGGAGAGAAGCGTCTCGGTTGCAGTCAAGCCCGTACCTCCCCACGCCCACTGGCGGCTGTGTACCTGTGTGCCGTCTTGTGTTAACTATACAGGCGGCTGTTTACCTGTGCGCCGTCTTGTGTTAACTATACAGGCGGCTGTGTACCTGTTTACCGTCTTGTGTTAACTATACAAAGGGCTGTGTGCCTGTATGCCGTCTTGTGTTAACTATACAAATGGCTGTGTGCCTGGGTGCCGTCAGTAAATAATAATTAATTATGAACATTACACAACGTTTACATGTCGGCATTAATGAAACCAAAAACATGAATGTAATACCCCATTAAATGGGTTCTAATGGCTTCCCTGGGGATCGATCGAACCCAGTTAAGAACCACTGCCTTATTAGGAGCACTATGATAGTGAAAAATTCTTACATTACCTTTTAAAATTTTTCGATGACCTGAAATCCTAATGAGTCAAATTCACGGGGTCAATTATTTTATTACTTCACGTGTGAGAGCGTGAATTATATACACACATTAGTGTGGCAAAGTGTGGCATGCTGATTATTTTGAAGTCTTAAATTTAAGTCATGAAGATTGCGTTATTTCACATTGTATTGTTTTGCATTTTGTGAGCCAGGTACACTGATTCCTACGATACCGTGCGTAATGTTCAATGTTGTTCGATTTCATGACTCATTATGATATACCCAAGAACCGAACTTTCCAGTTTGGACACACAGTATTGTACTATGCTTTACACTACTCATCTAGTAATGGACCAGGGAGGAATTCAGGTAGCGATTATTTTTAACTATTAAAACTTTTCCAGAAATCAAAAGGATTACTTCGACAAAATTCCATTTCCTTCTACCCAAAAAAAAATGCGGGTAGAATTCCCTCTCAGTGTGAGAAATATGAGATTGTGTTTAAACGTCAGAGAAGCGTTCTAATACTACATTATTAGACAATATTAACAGATAAGATTGCATTTTAATTCCACATCCTCGATACAGAATCAGATTTTAAACATTAACGTCAAAATGGGAGCGTGCTAATAATATATTAAAGAAACATACTATTTGAACTCCACATTGTAGATGCAAATTCAAATTTTAAACATGAACATCAACTTCATATTTAATGATAAATTTTACACAGGAACATCAAGTTAATGTTTATTTGATAAAGTTTATACAAGAACGTCACGTTCATATTTGTTGGATAAATTTTATACAAAAACGTCAAGTTCACATTGGTTTGATAAATTTCTACGCAGGGAGACAGCGCACCTCGTAGAGAATGATAGCGAAGGAGTAGACGTCTCCCTTGACGGTGCCCTCCAGCGAGGCTGTGAAGCCTTCCCGCAGCAGCTCGGGTGCCCTGTACAGCAGCACTGGGGGAAGAACATCACATTAGCTCTTGTTCAGTGCTGTGAAACATTCGTATTTATGTTACATTGTTCGTTTTTTTAGATACGCTCGTATCTATGTTGGCTCGTATTTTCATTTGTGCTCGTATCTATGTTACCATGGACGTATTTTTATTTACGCTTGTGTTTTTGTTACTTTGCTCATATTTTTATTTACCCTCGTGTTTTTGTTTTCTTGTATCACAAAGAGGATATTTTTGGAGCCGAGGTTCTTCCAATATCGTTAGAAGAATAAATAGACTCAGTAAATGGCTTTTTTTCTAGAAATATATTATGACCATGGGCCTCTATTGTTTATGATACAAGTACGTCTTATTGGCATTATCAATTACATTGAACTGTTTTGGAGTTCGAATGTATACGCGTAGGAGTCAATCTTCTTTGCTAACTAAATTAAAAAAACAATCATTCGTATTTTGACTTATTATTTATTTGTTTCAGGCCATCAGTGATTTTACAGATGCATCAAAATAGGACTCATAAAGCTCGGTAATATAAACAATATTCTGTGCAACTGCTAATTCAATACTGAAAATAACCACACTATTAACAAGAAGACACAAAATAAATATTAATTAAGTGTTATTTTTTTAAATCTCGTTCAAGACATAGCAGTTACACGAAGTTGGAACACCTCACATAGCAAATCATTATTGCTCCGCGATGCAACTACTCCAAGTATTAGGTAATATTAAGGATAATACAATTGCCTAAAATAAATAAATAAACGGGTTATTAACTCAGTTAACCCGTTTAATAATGTAACTATTAACGGGTTATTAAGAATGTGTTTAGAACAACATATTCAAAATGCGAATAAAATCATATATCATACATTACATGTTTCTTCCGCATGTATCACTGCCTCATTTAGTGAACTTAATATTCAGGAATCTCAATGACACCTCCTGAAGATAAAAATTCAAGTCTCAACACACGATCTCCGAATCAAAAATGAGAGGTTTGTATCTATCATGTAATTATAACATCTTAGGTCCTAAATTTCTTCTCAATGCAAGTGTTCCATGGATGGAAAATAAATCATGGAACTAATGTTAATTCCTTCCCATAGCCAGGGAAATGGAAATTGATGCGGTAAATTTGTTGGCCCATCGAATGATTGAAGAAGAAAAATTTCTGACCAATGGAACATATAGAAAAGTGTATCTGCGTTCTCACTGTAACGTACGGGCACTGTATTTGACTCTCCTGTTGCGTAAGGATGCTGTACCTACACTCTCCTGTTGCGTAAGACACTACCTGCACTCTCCTGTTGCGTAAGGGTGCTGTATCTGCACTCTCCAGTTGCGTAAGGACACCGTTACCTGCACTCTCCTGTTGCGTAAGGGTGCTGTAGTCGGACGCAACACAAAATGGCGCGTGAGACCGGAGAGTGAACAGTCCGAAGTCTGTGATCTTCACAACCCAGCGCGAGTCGACGAGGCAATTCGAAGTTTTGAGATTGCCGTGGCAGCGCACGGGCGACTCGTGCAGGTAAATCATGCCCTGAGAACAGAGGGAAACTTCTACAGCGGCGCCCATGGAAACTTTTACAGCGGCGCCCATGGAAACTTTTACAGCGGCGCCCATGGAAACTTTTACAGCATTGCCCGTACATTCTGGCATGCCTCTGCAACTCCGTTCTGTTGTCACCATAATGCAGGGGAGAAAACTGCGAATTAAATTGCGAGTTCACACGAATGAGTTTTTTAGTGAGGAATAGGTTTAACGGGAATTCGCTCGCACGCGCGCGCGTGCCAATGTGTTTACACACGAATCAGTTTTTGAGAGGAAACTCATTTGTGTGAACTTGCTCACACACTCACACGCACGTATCCGCACACACACACACACACTCGCTAATGAGTTCACACACACACGAATCATTTTCGTGAGTAAAATCTTTCGCATAAACTTGCACACACGCAAATGAGTTCACACACAAACACCAATGAGTTTTCGTGAAGAAAACGCTCCTACGAAAAGTGTAGGGAAATTTCTTGCATGCATAAAGTCCCATACAATCTCGCCGTGACGAGACTGCGGCGCTTGCAACAAGTGTCTCGCAACTGCACAGCGCTGCTTACATCGCTGGTGCTGGGTCTCGAAGGCAGCGCGTCCTGGCGTATTGCATACGAATAGGTTCTTCTCCTAAATGAAAATTTTCTCTTTTTAAGTAAAGGGAATAAGTTCTTTTCCGAAATGATTTTTTTTTTATTTTTTGAGTAGAGGGAATGTGATCTATTTCCTAAATGAACTCTAGCATGAACGCGAGAAGCGTTTGATTATACCTTAACACGCATCTGCTGTGCCAAATTCTTTCTTTTTTAGGAGAAGGGAATGTTTTCTTCTCTCAAATGAACTCGAAGATGAACAAATGAAGCATTTGATTAGGCGTGAAATGTGACAACTGCACCAAAAAACTTTACTTGCTTTTGAGTAAAGGGAATACAGAAAAGCTTTTTTTGAGAAAATGGAATAAGATTCGCATCGTGATGAGGCTCCACAGCGGCGGTCGCGATGCGGAGAAAACTTCAAGTTGACGGAGAAAACTTCAGCAAGTTGACGGAGAAAACTTCAACAAGGGAACGGAAAAAACTTCAGCAAGTTGACGGATAAAACTTCAGCAAGTTAACGGAGAAAACTTCAGCAAGTTAACGGAGAAAACTTCAGCAAGTTGACGGAGAAAACTTCGTCAAGTTGACGGATAAAACTTCAACAAGTTGACGGAGAAAACTTCAATAAGTTTACGGAGAAAACTTCAACAAGTTGACGGAGATAACTTCAGCAAGTTAACGGAGAAAACTTCAGCAAGTTAACGGAGAAAACTTCAGCAAGTTAACGGAGAAAACTTCAACAAGTTAACGGAGAAAACTTCAACAAGTTGACGGAGGAAACTTCGACAAGTTGACAGAGAAAACTTCAACAAGTTGACGGAGAAAACTTCAGCAAGTTGACGGAGAAAACTTCAACAAGTTGACGGAGAAAACTTCAGCAAGTTAACGGGGAAAACTTCAGCAAGTTGACGGAGAAAACTTCAGCAAGTTGACGGAGAAAACTTCAACAAGTTGATGGAGAAAACTTCAACAAGTTGACAGAGAAAACTTCAGCAAGTTGACGGAGAAAACTTCAACAAGTTGACGGAGAAAACTTCAACAAGTTGACAGAGAAAACTTCAGCAAGTCAACGGAGAAAACTTCAGCAAGTTAACGGGGAAAACTTCAGCAAGTTAACGGAGAAAACTTCAACAAGTTGACGGAGAAAACTTCAACAAGTTGACGGAGAAAACTTCAACAAGTTGACGGAGAAAACTTCAGCAAGTTGACGGAGAAAACTTGAACAAGTTGACGGAGAAAACTTCAACAAGTTGGCGGAGAAAACTTCAGCAAGTTAACGGAGAAAACTTCAGCAAGTTAACGGAGAAAACTTCAGCACGTTGACGGAGAAAACTTCAACAAGTTGACGGAGAAAACTTCAGCAAGTTGACGGAGAAAACTTCAACAAGTTGACGGAGAAAACTTCAACAAGTTGACGGAGAAAACTTCAGCAAGTTAACGGAGAAAACTTCAGCAAGTTAACGGAGAAAACTTCAGCAAGTTAACGGAGAAAACTTCAGCAAGTTAACGGAGAAAACATCAACAAGTTGACGGAGAAAACTTCAACAAGTTGACGGAAAAAACTTCAACAAGTTGACGTTGAAAACTTCAGCAAGTTGACAGAGAAAACTTCAACAAGTTGACGGAGAAAACTTCAACAAGTTGACGGATAAAACTTCAGCAAGTTAACGGAGAAAACTTCAGCAAGTTAACGGAGAAAACTTCAGCAAGTTAACGGAGAAAACTTCGTCAAGTTGACGGATAAAACTTCAACAAGTTGACGGAGAAAACTTCAACAAGTTTACGGAGAAAACTTCAACAAGTTGACGGAGATAACTTCAGCAAGTTAACGGAGAAAACTTCAGCAAGTTAAAGGAGAAAACTTCAGCAAGTTAACGGAGAAAACTTCAACAAATTAACGGAGAAAACTTCAGCAAGTTGACGGAGAAAACTTCAGTAAGTTGACGGAGAAAACTTCAGCAAGTTGACGGAGAAAACTTCGGCAAGTTGATGGAGAAAACTTCAGCAAGTTGACGGAGAAAACTTCAGCAAGTTGACGGAGAAAACTTCAGCAAGAGAACGGAGAAAACTTCAGCAAGTTGACGGAGAAAACTTCAGCAAGTTGACGGAGAAAACTTCAGAGAGTTAACGGAGAAAACTTCAACAAGTTGACGGAGAAAACGTCAACAAGTTGACGGAGAAAACTTCAACAAGTTGACGGAGAAAACTTCAACAAGTTGACGGAGAAAACTTCAACAAGTTGACGGAGAAAACTTCAGCAAGTTGACGGAGAAAACTTCAGCAAGTTAACAGAAAAAACTTCAACAAGTTAACGGATAAAAATTCAACAAGTTAACGGAGAAAACTTCAGCAAGTTGACGGAGAAAACTTCAGCAAGTTGACGGAGAAAACTTCAGCAAGTTGACTGAGAAAACTTCAGCAAGTTGACGGAGAAAACTTCAGCAAGTTGACGGAGAAAACTTCAGCAAGTTAACGGAGAAAACTTCAGCAAGTTGACAGAGAAAACTTCAGCAAGTTGACGGAGAAAACTTCAGCAAGTTAACGGAGAAAACTTCAACAAGTTGACGGAGAAAACTTCTACCAGTTGACGGAGAAAACTTCAACAAGTTGACGGAGAAAACTTCAGCAAGTTGATGGAGAAAACTTCAACAAGTTGACGCAGAAAACTTCAACAAGTTGACGGAGAAAACTTCAGCAAGTTAACGGAGAAAACTTCAGCAAGTTAACGGAGAAAACTTCAGCAAGTTGACGGAGAAAACTTCAACAAGTTGACGGAGAAAACTTCAACAAGTTGACGGAGAAAACTTCAACAAGTTGACGGAGAAAACTTCAGCAAGTTAACGGAGAAAACTTCAGCAAGTTAACGGAGAAAACTTCAGCAAGTTAACGGAGAAAACTTCAACAAATTAACGGAGAAAACTTCAGCAAGTTAACGGAGAAAACTTCAGCAAGTTGACGGAGAAAATTTCAGCAAGTTGACGGAGAAATCTTCAGCAAGTTGACGGAGAAAACTTCAACAAGTTAACGGAAAAAACTTCAGCAAGTTGACGGAGAAAACTTCAACAAGTTGACGGAGAAAACTTCAACAAGTTGACGGAGAAAACTTCAACAAGTTGACGGAGAAAACTTCAGCAAGTTAACGGAGAAAACTTCAGCAAGTTAACGGAGAAAACTTCAGCAAGTTAACGGAGAAAACATCAACAAGTTGACGGAGAAAACTTCAACAAGTTGACGGAAAAAACTTCAACAAGTTGACGTTGAAAACTTCAGCAAGTTGACAGAGAAAACTTCAACAAGTTGACGGAGAAAACTTCAACAAGTTGACGGATAAAACTTCAGCAAGTTAACGGAGAAAACTTCAGCAAGTTAACGGAGAAAACTTCAGCAAGTTGACGGAGAAAACTTCGTCAAGTTGACGGATAAAACTTCAACAAGTTGACGGAGAAAACTTCAACAAGTTTACGGAGAAAACTTCAACAAGTTGACGGAGATAACTTCAGCAAGTTAACGGAGAAAACTTCAGCAAGTTAACGGAGAAAACTTCAGCAAGTTAACGGAGAAAACTTCAACAAATTAACGGAGAAAACTTCAGCAAGTTGACGGAGAAAACTTCAGTAAGTTGACGGAGAAAACTTCAGCAAGTTGACGGAGAAAACTTCGGCAAGTTGATGGAGAAAACTTCAGCAAGTTGACGGAGAAAACTTCAGCAAGTTGACGGAGAAAACTTCAGCAAGTTAACGGAGAAAACTTCAGCAAGTTGACGGAGAAAACTTCAGCAAGTTGACGGAGAAAACTTCAGAGAGTTAACGGAGAAAACTTCAACAAGTTGACGGAGAAAACGTCAACAAGTTGACGGAGAAAACTTCAACAAGTTGACGGAGAAAACTTCAACAAGTTGACGGAGAAAACTTCAACAAGTTGACGGAGAAAACTTCAGCAAGTTGACGGAGAAAACTTCAGCAAGTTAACAGAAAAAACTTCAACAAGTTAACGGATAAAACTTCAACAAGTTAACGGAGAAAACTTCAGCAAGTTGACGGAGAAAACTTCAGCAAGTTGACGGAGAAAACTTCAGCAAGTTGACTGAGAAAACTTCAGCAAGTTGACGGAGAAAACTTCAGCAAGTTGACGGAGAAAACTTCAGCAAGTTAACGGAGAAAACTTCAGCAAGTTGACAGAGAAAACTTCAGCAAGTTGACGGAGAAAACTTCAGCAAGTTAACGGAGAAAACTTCAACAAGTTGACGGAGAAAACTTCTACCAGTTGACGGAGAAAACTTCTACCAGTTGACGGAGAAAACTTCAACAAGTTGACGGAGAAAACTTCAGCAAGTTGATGGAGAAAACTTCAACAAGTTGACGCAGAAAACTTCAACAAGTTGACGGAGAAAACTTCAGCAAGTTAACGGAGAAAACTTCAGCAAGTTAACGGAGAAAACTTCAGCAAGTTGACGGAGAAAACTTCAACAAGTTGACGGAGAAAACTTCAACAAGTTGACGGAGAAAACTTCAACAAGTTGACGGAGAAAACTTCAGCAAGTTAACGGAGAAAACTTCAGCAAGTTAACGGAGAAAACTTCAGCAAGTTAACGGAGAAAACTTCAACAAATTAACGGAGAAAACTTCAGCAAGTTAACGGAGAAAACTTCAGCAAGTTGACGGAGAAAATTTCAGCAAGTTGACGGAGAAATCTTCAGCAAGTTGACGGAGAAAACTTCAACAAGTTAACGGAAAAAACTTCAGCAAGTTAACGGAGAAAACTTCAGCAAGTTAACGAAGATATCTTCAGCAAGTTAACGGAGAAAACTTCAGCAAGTTGACGGAGAAAACTTCAACAAGTTAACGGAAAAAACTTCAACAAGTTAACGGAGAAAACTTCAACAAGTTAACGGAAAAACTTCAGCAAGTTGACGGAGAAAACATCAGCAAGTTGACGGAGAAAACTTCAACAAGTTAACGGAGAAAACTTCAGCAAGTTGACGGAGAAAACTTCAGTAAGTTGACGGAGAAAACTTCAGTAAGTTAACGGAGGAAACTTCAGCAAGTTGACGGAGAAAACTTCAACAAGTTGACGGAGAAAACTTCAGCAAGTTGACGGAGAAAACTTCAACAAGTTGACGGAGAAAACTTCAACAAGTTGACGGAGAAAACTTCAGCAAGTTAACGGAGAAAACTTCAGCAAGTTAACGGAGAAAACTTCAGCAAGTTAACGGAGAAAACTTCAACAAGTTGACGGAGAAAACTTCAACAAGTTGACGGAGAAAACTTCAACAAGTTGACGGAGAAAACTTCAGCAAGTTGACGGAGAAAACTTCAACAAGTTGACGGAGAAAACTTCAACAAGTTGACGGAGAAAACTTCAGCAAGTTAACGGAGAAATTTTCAGCAAGTTAACGGAGAAAACTTCAGCAAGTTGACGGAGAAAACTTCATTAAGTTGACGGAGAAAACTTCAACAAGTTGACGGAGAAAACTTCAGTGAGTTGACGGAGAAAACTTCAACAAGTTGACGGATAAAACTTCAACAAGTTGACGGAGAAAACTTCAACAAGTTGACGGAGAAAACTTCAACAAGTTGACGGAGAAAACTTCCGCAAGTTGACGGAGAAAACTTCAACAAGTTAACGGAGAAAACTTCAACAAGTTGACGGAGAAAACTTCAGCAAGTTGACGGAGAAAACTTCAACAAGTTGACGGAGAAAACTTCAACAAGTTAACGGAGAAAACTTCAACAAGTTGACGGAGAAAACTTCAACAAGTTAACGGAGAAATTTTCAAGAAGTTGACGGAGAAAACTTCAACAAGTTAACGGAGAAAACTTCAACAAGTGGACATAAATTTACTCCAGCGTCGGCACCCAGGAAAAAAATAGAATCCGACCTCGAGACGCGGGACATGAGAGCGACGCAATGTTTTTTTATTCCTATGCAACAGAAAACAAACTTTTGATCAAGGAACCGAAAACCTTGAAAAATACCTCGAGTTTGCCAGCTCGTCAGAAATATATCATCATAAAAACAGTCGTTTAGCACAACGCTCTGTTGGAGCGTCTACAGCGTATGCTTTATTTGCAGTCTAATTACACAGGTCCTGTAAAATACTGGCGAGAAACTTCGCTTCAGTTCAGAGTACACGATCTTACTAGTTCATAAAACCTGAGAAAGACGGGTTCATCTCAAATAATTGCCCTTCTCTCGACAGGTCATAATTTCTAAGCCATTTCTGGCAATTTGGCTAGCACGATCAAAATTTATATTGGCTTAATACAAGTAAGATATTCTTCCATTCAAAAACGGTAATTACTTCCAGCTATTAGATGTTCCAAATTTCATGCAATGAGTACAAAAATTCAAAATTCGTCCTGTAACACAAAATTTTAAATCATTTATATTTTTTTAACCATTGGCAGAGGTGATATTTATTTTAGAGACCTGAATAGGCGCTCGGAATACCTTCTCCGCACTCGTAAAGGCTGTAGTGAAAGCGAGGTTTCGATTGGTTTCACCTTTGTAAGGTCACAGAAGCCTGTTTTTTTTCGTAAAATGTTGAGACTGCCACTTTATGTACCGCAAAAGCAGAACTTTTCATCGCTATTTCTTGTGCTTTTCAGGCTTAACCGTGTGATTGATAGCAAGTTGAAATCTTTGAATGGAAAGAGCATGCATTTTATTTCTGACTTGTTAAACATATAAATTATTTATTTGCCTTATAGACTCTAACAAAACTGTCAGATAATCGAGCCCTCCAACTACGTGTCATGGAATTTGAACTGAAACAAAACCTTTTACTGTTTAATTGTGAGAAGTGTGATCTTTCTTAACAATCAATTGCTGTGAAATTGCCAATGACCTACATAATTCCCTCTTGATGTAGGTCAATACAATGAGAATAGCGTTGATTTCTCAACAAATTTAGCATCTCGTACTCTATCCGAATCTAAAATAATAACTTCCCTACCACTGACTAGAATTTCTGACTCCTGGGCGTTCTCCGGTACAAATTAGTTCATTATTATCGAAAGTTTAAAAACTGAATCCGACTCACCATTTCGTACTGCTTGGTTCATTACAATCACGGTTAGAACAAAAAAGGAAAAAATTATTTGGTAACTATAGCTGAAATCTTAGCCGCATTAAGTAAATTTCGTTGGTTAATATTTTGTTCATGTCGCTGCAAGTTGAAATGAGAAGGGAATGAGGATGACATTTTGCATCAACAACACGGGAAAGAATTTTCTGAATGACAAAAAACTTCGAGCTTTCCCCTTAGCAGCTCAAATTGATTGTTTTCAAAAAATTTAGCATAAAAATATACACTTCCTGATAATGACGCGTGTTGTGAGATTATTCCAACAGTGCTTTGCTCTAAAAATTTCCTCTGTTTTATCATTTCTACCGATAAATGAATATGCAATTAACTCATTGTTCATTTTATTGAACCATGTTCTCTTCTTCGAACGAATGCAACATTCTACGTTCTTTGTTCGATACTTTTGACCAAAAATATGAACCTATTTTCAAGAGTTTGTGGTTGTTTGATGATGTCAAAATTGGGCAACGTTTTCTGTTCAATATAAAAATATCATCCTATTTTCAAGTGCTTGCTGTCGTTTGGTAATGTCAAAATCGAGCAACGTTCTCTTTTTAATACCAATGACCAAAAATATGAACCAATTTCCGAGATTTTATGGTCGTTTGATGATGTCAAAATTGGGCAACGTTCGCTCTTCAATAACAAAAACATGAACCTATTTTTAAGATTTTACTGCTGTTTCATGGCGTCAAAATTGGCCAGCAACTTCACGAGACTCACGTTTACGATGTCTCCGATGAGTGACGCGTTGAACATGGCATCCAGCTTCACGTCAGGGTTGCTCAGTATGTCCTGGAGACAGAGTGGCAGTAAATAGATGTATAGATAATATGTTATTAAGGATTTTTTTATAGCAATCAGGCCAGCTACATAGGCGGTTATCAATGGCCAAGCCGGTACCCATTTCCAACACCTGGGTAGAGTGGAGAATTGTGGTCGAGTTCTCCCTTTTCCCAAAGGGGAGAAACACAGCACAGTCGTAACATGTACGCCCTTGCATCCCCGAAATCTTTAATACCTTTTTCACCCACAGGGATTCATTACAAGTGAACTGGAAACGTGACAAGCTTTGCAGTGCAACTCTGCGTCAATGTGGAGAGTCTGTCTTTTAAACCGCAAAACGAAAATGTTGCTTCAGATAAAATTACACATGCTTCTCCTGAATATGTAAACTATGGCGTCACGTAAGAAAACTTCACTAAAATTCATTTCCTTGAGGATGTCAAGCGCAATCTTATCTCATCAAAAACATGCAAAAAAATTCTTACAGTCAGCTGACGTATTAGTTATCTGCGATTGTCATATAGTAAGCTTGTATCCTGACTCGATTGCGTAAGAACTGCTAGCCTAATTTTCAGTACGAGATGGAAACAACAGATGTTAATATTACGCATGGTTAGAGGCAGAAAAACGAATCACTTTTGATAACAATCTTGCATGAAACCTGGGTTTACCTTCTCATTAGCTACCCTGACAAAATGACAACTTTATAAACGAATACTTCGATGATGTCACATCTGACTAATCTCATCATTCATTTTTACGAATATCTTCTAGGGTGCAAAGCGATAAAAAATTTCATCGACTTTGCATTGTCCTCATAGCAAGTACTTCATAAGATTACTTAACTGTAGTTAAGAACTCCGCCACGTTGTCGTGATGCAAGTCGCACATATAGCAACCACATTTTTAGACAATTCAAACAATTTATTTACCACAAAACGTCTTCTTAATGTGTTTCATTTCATACAACAAACATTTTCATTTATACTCCGACAGCCCGTACTTCAATTAATTGGTAAATTTGTCCGGTGACGAACAGTAACCGCTTTTCTTAATGCGAGATAAATTGCTTAATTCGAGTGTCATTTGATTGTTCGATTCAATTGAGGCCCTAAATCGGATGAGACCGAATATTGGTCGATTGAGCCACAATTCACAGACTCGACTGTTTTCATTACGGCTCCTGAACGGCGTCTGAACAATTTTATCTCCCATTCTTGCACCCAACACATTAATTTTGATCAATAAAATGCCAAGAAAAATTCAGATAATGACCGGCCTACAGCTTTTCCACTAAGGAAAAATTGAAATCAATATACTGAAGCATTTTTCCGAATTGAAAGAAAAGCGCGTTAAATTTGTTTAGATATCGAGCTTAAAAAAACAAAAATCGTCATCCTGAAAGTCCATCTTTTTATTCTTGGCATTCGGTTGATAAATCTTTATCTTTTTACAAAAATCTTCCATGCAGCTGTAAAAAAAAGTCAAAAAAGCTCGCGTGAGAGAGTTATTGTAACGCACACGCAACTTTGGGTAGGTTTGGAGGTTCTTTAGGGGTCGCTTACACCCCGAACATTCGATTTTCTGACTTACTGACGCTTGCTGCTCGAAAAATATAACACATACAGTGTATAAACATTGCGTGGAAAAAATTGATGTGAAATTAAACATTTTGTAAACATAGAATTTAGGAACTCTTTGTGGGTCTATACAGTAGTTGTCAGGAGCTGCCATGGCTTATATGGAGAGCCTCCTTCTCATTTACCTGAAGCAGGCAATAGACAGCTTCCGTTAATGGAGCACCTTGTGCGGAGGGGACAATTTACACCTGAAATGAAGTGTTTAAACCATCGTTCTGGTTTTGTATTTCAGGATTTGCCATCGTTCAGATTTTGGATTTTAGGATTTGCCATCGTTCAGATTTTGAATTTCAGGATTTGCCATCGTTCAGATTTTGGATTTCAGGATTTACCATAGTTCAGGTTATGGGTTTCAGGATTTACCATCGTTCAGATTTTGGCTTTCAGGATTTACCATCGTTCAGATTTTGAGGACACCGTAAATCCTGGACTGATGCAGTCCTTAGTATGAACCGTTATGAACTACGGTTCTGCAATAAGCTATGGAGAGGGTTATGAATAATTGTGAATTTATTATCATATGCAATTCTGAATTAAATGTTGGACGAAATAGGAAAATGGAAAGAAATATTTGTATTCATAATTTTTACGATTCATAATCTTTCAAATATTTCAACTACTCTTAAAACTACATAGCCATAATAATCGTATTGAGTGATGTATAAAATACTTTCGAAGGATGGGAAAGAAATTAATATTTTCCTGTGTATTTGTGCACGAAAATAAATTTTTTATAATGTTTATAAATTTTTATTCAAATGCAGTTGAAGGGAAATATTTGTGACAATTTCCCAAACTCAATATTTTTAGAATTCTGCTTTTAAAGAATAAAAATGTTCAAATAATTTGAGTCACGTAGGAAAAAATCGAGAATTACCAACACAGAGGCGAGTTCAAATTGAATTTTCTTGATACGCGCCTAAAAAGAATGAAGAAAGTTTATTAGCTCTCGTAGTCACCCTCAGAATTGATGCGTTAGAATTTTCAACTGCGCTTTTTTAAGGGAAAGCTAACTCCGCGCTTGAAAACTCACATACGAGAATACAATACTTGCAGTTTTGTACTCTCTACATAAGAAAATAATGGTCGACATAACATTCGACTGCTTCAGGATCTTATCACTGAGACTTGAACTGTAGCACATCGTCAACGGCAATTAAAAAAACAAAGCGAAGGAATTCAATGCTGCTATTTAGGATTTAATAGCATTAAAACATAGAGGATTAAACAGCAAGAAAATCGTTACCGGTATTATAATGCTGTGCTACCGATGGAAGGTTACTGCAATACCTGTTCCTTAATATTGAAGGAGATAAAACACCCTATACAAGAAAAAGAGTTCTCATTACTACTAATTAGAGGAAATGAAGATATTCTCGATGAGTCATTCATACCCAGAACATGCAACGTAACCCTTATGATGGGATATGCTGAACCTCCTCCGTGATTCTACAGGGAAAGTGGGCAACTAAATAAGGGCGAAAAATCGATCTCGTCGTCATTTTTAAGAACAACAGAAAATCAATGTCATCAGTATTTGATTTTAGACTGAATGTAATATCTGACCAAATAAAAAAAGAAGAAAAAATGAGTCAGCTAAATAAGGGAGCAATTGCATAAATCCCGCTTATATTTCAGATGACAGAAGCGGATGATGTAGATGTTATCAGTATTGGATCACCACCAAGATGGAAAGTGTGTTGATGTGAGAGAAAAAAATGATGCTATTTCCTGCACGAATTAAAATTGCCTGCGCGACGGAAAGTGCGTTGATGATAATGAAAAATAATGAAAATAATTATACTCTTTTCTGATATTAATAAAAATTGATGAAAATGATAATGCTATTTCTTGATGATACTGAAAATAATGAGGCTATTTCCTGTGCGATTGAAAATTTCTTGAGTGACGAAAAGAGTATTGATGATAATTTAAAGTAATGAAAATAACGATACTAAATATTGATGATAACGAAAAAATAATGAAAATAATGATACTATTTCCTGATGATAATAAAAAATAATGAAAATAATGATACTATTTCCTGATGATAATAAAAAATAATGAAAATAGTGATACTATTTCCTGATTGTAATGAAAATAATGAAAATAATTAAACAAACAATTTCTTGATGATAATGAAAATAATGAAGCTGTTTCCCACAGATAAACGAAAATAGCTAGCGTGACCCGTACCTTGAGGGAGCCTCTCGTGCAGTACTCCGTGACGATGCAGACGTGCGGGGCATCCACGCACGCGCCGACGAACTCCGCCACGTTGTCGTGGTGCAGGTCACGCATCTGGCAACCACATTTTTTAAAACAATTTAAGCAATTTATTTACCACAACCTATACGAAAGTAGATTTTCCACGCATAAACGTGTAACTCATAACGGACGTAAATTTTGTTCGAAAATACCCACCTCCACAATATATACATGCAACACTGTGTTCTATGTACGATGCATGTAACTCACGACTTGTGTAAAATCGTTTGAAACGACCTACCTAGGCCATATATACATGCTGAAATTATCTTATAAATTCACAGCATAATCTGTACAGTGGCTGCATCTATAACTCATTACGGCTCCTCTGAGATGAAGATTTTATTATTCTAGAAGCACATCTTTGCGCAAGAACTAAGTACAATAATTTACACACGGGTGATTTACACGTGTCCTAACAAATATATAATGAATCCTTCTGAGCCAAAGAATTTTCATCTTTGAGTTCTGGTAAGCATCAATTAAGTTAACACTTTGGAATCGTTCTCATTTAAAAACTACAATTCTGTCTTCTCTTCATCCAATAGTGACTTTCCCTGTAACAGCAGGCTAGTTACTTATTCAATAGTGAAGATTCGTAAATTAAAGTTGAGTTACTAAAATAAAAATTCAGGTCAAAAAACTAGCATCTTTCGAGGTGCTGTGCCATTACTTCTTTGGAATAGAAATGTTTGGTTCGACAAGAACAGGAAACAGAAGCCATCAGGAATGGTATCACATCCCCGGGATTTCAGTACCTGCCTGCTATAGTCAGGCTTGCGAGCAGACGTTGATTTTAAGCAAAGAAAGAAACTCTTTTGACCTCAAATAATGTTTATTTGGGTGCGTTTCATGTCTGGGAGGTGTTGTACAGAATAGGTAAATATTTCTCTCTCAAAGCATCACTCCGGATGTTTTCACTGCAGTGTATTAACGAAGAAAGATTTTTCTTGGAAAAATAACGGAGGATTTTCCTCGAATGTGAATTACTGAAGCATATTTATTGAAATTCCATTTTGTTCTTTGCCCAGTCAAACGAGAGTGTGTTTAAAACATTTATTTTTTGATCTATTTTGAACTGAAAAAATAACATTTTTATGAAGGATTGTTTTGTTCTACCCTCTGGTGACGAATAACATAAAAATTTTCAAAGGAAATCAAAGAAAGTAATACCGTGGTTTCGGAAAACTCTATGAATATGAACTATTTCTCGTCAAATTGTGCGTTCCAAGAATTGATAGCAAGCGCTCGGGCTATTTTCTTAGGAAGATGGGAAAATACAATAAGAAATGAAAATACAACAAGAAAGGAATACTTGATTGAAAAGCTCTTTTTCACTCTTATTTTGCTTTCACAATTTCACGTCATATTGTGTGTACCAAGAATTTGTGGAAAGAGCTCGAGCTATTTGCTTTGGGAGGTAGGACAATGCAACAAGGAAAAAAATTGATTGGAAAACTCTGTTCCACTGTGGTTTTCCTCTCATTGTTCGTGCATGGCGAGATTGAGATCAACTTTGGTGCCACATCGGCCGCACACGCCGCCCTCATTTGAGGTCCGCAAACAGCAAACTTGGACCGCCGTATTTGCGTGCCGCGCCTGACTTCTCGCCCCAAAATTGAATTAATCAAAATCTTCCGCAGCGCCCAAAACACAATCAGAACGCCCGAAGGTAAATTCATTACGAATTTTTCACTTTCGGTGGCTGATGGATTTCCTCGCATGACTTTTTTCGAGTTCCGATGTGAGGATTTGTAGCTTCCAATTTGCAGATCTAGTTTAAAAAAATTGCATATTCTAAATGAATTCGATACGTAGGTATATATACTTATTACAATATCATTCTAACTGTTCCTATTATTCCACTCTAAGATGAATAAATAAGTCAAAACAGATACTAAAGCTCAAACGATTAGAGTCGGGAGCAAATGGGACACAAATTATGACTATTGTTTCCATTAATTATTCAGAAAGCTTTAATTGCATATTATTATTTCAAATGAAATGCAATAAATATATTTGAGGCTCGTCGCTGGTAGACTCATTAGCAGTCCTTCGTTTTCAGCAGCTGAAAGATTTCTTTCGAAGGATGAATAATATTAATTACGTAATTAATTTTCTGCTTAGTTCTACGGCGTCTTTCAAATACTCAGGTGGGTCATAACATATCTACAGTCTTTGATAAAATAACAGTGGAAACCTTTCGTGATGGAAAAGATACTCTGTTGTTTCAGAGCCACCATGAGATACAAAAAAGGCTTCATTTTTGACAACAAATTGAAAAAAGGTTTTTATCAGTTTCAGACATTCGTGTAAATGTCTCTGGTTCTTAAAATTTAAATGTAAGCAATTTAAGTTTTTCTATATGGTAATCAAAGTCGTACAATTATTAGCGAGTTCAGGTTGTCTTCCATGACTTACTGAAACTCAAAGAACGGGCGAAAAATCATCTCCCAAGAAAAAGATGTCCCAATGAACTGCATAAGAAGGTGTAGGGTACTTCAACTAGACTGTCCTGCTTGACCCAGCTTAGAAAGGAATGTTTTCAATACTTTCTTTTAAACCTGTAGATGAAATATACAAGTCAAGGAACGAGGATTTATTTAAATCCCGTATTCTTTATTATTTTGACACAATATGTTACTTACGAATTGGTGATCAAATGTGTTTCAGGGAAATTGCACCTTGAGACTGGTTTCTCTACGATTTGCTGTTTGTAGACAATAACTCACATAAGAATCACTCTTTGAATCTCTATTGTCAAACGCTTACGTCCAGCCAAACCAGCCAAATTTAATTCAGTTATGAATTAGTTTTATCAATCCCGCAAACCTAAAAATTCTCTCTGAGTTTGAAATTTCCCATCAAATCTTGAGCATAAAATGTTCAATTTGTGATCAAACACGCTGTCTGTTTTGTGGGATCACTAAACTGTCCAGCGTTTGTTGTGTCGTCAGGCAGATGCAATGCACAGACGGGACGGGGACAGGGGCATTCAACAGAGGCGCCCAGCACGACGTAGAGCAAAATGTGTACCATGATCCCACCCAGAACCAAAAAGTGAACTCTGCTTGATCTCTTTCTACGTGACCTGAAAAGGTATGCACCCAGATTTCTTACCCAGCCCCGCCAGGTGGCGGTTGGTCCACTTTTATTTCTGCTCTTAACTCTCTTAAGGTTTCTAACCCAGCCCCGCCAAGTTGAGGTAGGTCTACTGTCATTTATTAGCCTTACAAAGAGCACTCACCCTCTTCAGCTCTTTTTTGAGGCTTCTGGTGATGTCAACATGTCGGGTGGAGACGGTTTTGACAGCCACCACCCTGCCTTTGTAGGTGGCGACCTGCATGCCGGAGCCAGTACGGCAGTTGCCGCTCGCTGTGCTGCCGTCGGCCGCGCTGCCGAGCGAGATTTGGCTGCAGCGCGCACTCGAGTACAGTCCACTCTGGACAACGCAACACATGATTTGTTTAGCACGCAAGATCGTTTAGGATGGGAAAATTGCTCTGCACAACACAGCACACAATATTTTTTGAATACAATTGTAATCTGGACTACACAATACACGATTTGTTTAGGACGCAAGAACGCTTAGGAGGGAAAAATAAGGGGCCTCCATGGACAACACAGCACATTATTTTTTTATCCCGCAAGATCGTTTTAGATGGGCAAATCAGTGGTCTGAACAACACAGTGCACAATTATTTTAGGATGCAAGATCGTTTAGGATAGGTAAATTTGGGGAATCTTCCCTAGTTTTGATGGGAATGGAAACGAGAGGAGAAACGAGAATAATATCCTTTTTTTTAATGCCTCGGGTTGAAAAAATTCTGAAAAAACAGAATTCACGAAACTAAATTTTCACTCATAGAGACAAAATTTAAAATTTACTGATAAAAACCTATGAAAAAAACTAAAACCTTCAAAAGTGATGACGCTACGATATTTATAGGATATGAACTTTGTTGATAGTTGAGCAATGGTTTGGCTTTAAAAATGAACAAAAATTCTAAAATTTTAAAGTCTAAAATGTTCGATGCGTCTCTAGGTATTGCAAACTGACTTTAATCGGATAAAATATAACGAGACTCTGCTTGGTCCTTAGTTGCTAAATGGGGAGGCCGGGTTAAATGGGCACCAATTCTGACACAGACCTGCTTGTGCTCCGCCGCTCTTATCTGAAGAGCACGGCTGGTCATGCCAACATACTAGGATGCACAAGGCGAGCAACAATATTCATAAACTCGAACAGGCTAAACGAGCAGAGGCAGTATAGACTTAAAGCTGGGAACAACAACGGTATATTTCTAAATTGAGAAAAAATAAAATTTTGGATTCGGGAAGTAACGCTGCTGAAAGTGTAACGAATCCGAACCTCATTGCCAAAAGTATGATCTGAATCGAATAAATGAGGAATCGATTGGAAAAGGGGACTTTTATAATGCTAGAGATGGTACTGAAAAATTACATTTCTGACCTAAAAATTTCCAACATAACTTTTAAAAAGAAAGAGCAATAATTATTTGTGAAGAAAAAATTATTCAGGAAAATTAATTCATCGTGAAATAGAGTGTAATTCAATGAAATTTTACATGCATGCGAGCGTTCGAATTTCATGCAGCTTTAATTTGCAACGAAAAGTTTCAAAACTGTAATTCTAGAACGCAAGCCAGAAAAATATTCCTTACAGAAGACAGAAATTTCTTTTTTTTCAATTTCAAATTATCAGGAAAATTAAACAACGTAAATTTCTATTCTCCTCAAATTCACTTGTTAATTTAATGTTTGGATGCCTACTGGAGAAATAGTGAAGAAACAACGTTACACGGGACTTGCAATGAAATAATAAATAAATATGAATGATGAGTTTGAATTCAAGAGGAAAGTCGGCAAGCCAATTAGTTTCAGAAAAATACGCAAAAATATTTGCGAAAGCTGGATCACGAGGCAAACACATGCAAGGACTTCTTAATTGTTAGTAGAATTTAATGTCAAAAAAGAATTTATCATGAAACGTTTTACTAGTTTCTAAAAAATATCGAAGGGCGAGTTCCATGAAAATAAAAATTGCACCAGGGACTATGTTATTTCAACACATTTTAAGAATTTCATGAAGGTAATAATGGTAACAAGATTTTTTATGTCTAACAAACCATTAAATAATTTATGCCTTCGCCAGCGATGCGACGCCTTTATCGAAAGTGTACTAGTTTTCAGTACAAAGTCATGACTTGTCAATGATTGATAACGACATTTATTGAACATTAAACGGTTCAATAACAGGAAAGAGACGGAAACAAGTTTTTTTCAAAATTACACGCTTATCCATTCACGTGTAACTGAAAACTTTCTCCATAATTTACTGTAGAATATGACGGTATGAAATATACAAAACTCTAAAATGAAATTATGTTTTCAGGACAATTCTCTTCTCTATTTTAGATATGAAATGTGCAAGGCTAATATCAGGAAAAGGAAAATATAAAGAAGCATTAAAAAATATTTGTCTCTTAGTCACCAATTAACAACACTAAGCAAGCAGAAAAATGGCTTATAAAGGTGTATAATAAATTCTTCCCTCCTCCCAATGAGCAAAAACAACTAAGCCAAAGGCCTTGCCAATGGAAGAGTACGTAGCGATAAAAAATTACGTAAAATTGAAACATGAATTTTTTTTATATAAAACAATGCAACAAAATTTTAAGCAGCAGATGCCATTTTAGTTTATTGTTAAACAACGTGTGTTCACGGTAATTTTTAGGAAGGTGTATAGTATTTCAGCGATAGCATCAGCTACATTACCGACAATTTACACAAGGAAGTGCAAAGTTTCCCTAACAGCTGATATACGTTTATATTGTGAGCGAATAAGAATTCAAAGATGCATTCTGCACATTCACCGAAAATTATCTTCAGTGTGATAATAAAAATAATTATCAAACGTTAAAAAATACAGTCGAAGCATAAAAGAACGTTTCCTGTGAATATAAAGCAAGCGAAGCATCAAAATTTAGGCCTAAGATTGTAAGAAAGATTTAAGCAATTTATTTTCTACAAAGATGAACAAGCATATTGTTGCTCGTAATACACCTGAACAAATTCAATACCTAGCAATACATCTAAACATGACCACAGCATCAAAATTGGACTGCCGGAGCCAATAAATACACTATCCAATGGGCGGGTAACACACTGTCTCTATTTAGAGTATCTACACCAATGAAATACTTTCTTTGGAACACATGGCCCAAAAATTTTCTCGAGATATGGAGTAAGCCTACCTTGGCCATCTTGAGCACCAGGTGACTCGCCGCCCACTCCTTCGCGCAGATGTCGCGGTAGTCGATCTTCCAAAGCACGTTGTCCAGCTCTTGTTCGTATCTCCAGCTCCTGTGTCACACATATGTTATTCCTACGGCACTTGTGGCGAACGGGGACAAATTTCTGCACGTGGTTTGATTAATAACAAATTGACGCCAACGTATCAGCGTTTACGTAAGTGCAAATCTTTTTGGTGTTTCAAGAATGCTTGTGCGTGCCGGTTGGCAATTTGCAGTGATGATCTCTTGAGGTGGGGCGAATGTCGATCTACAATAAACACTCACGATACAAAATATGGTGTGAAATACACGTTAGTTTTGACCTATTAGTAGTATGTAAAAACTAAAAGATTATTCCGCTGCATTGACGGTACTAGAATACGACATCGCTATGCAAAGACACGTTAGTTTTGACCTATAAGTGGTCTGCAAAAATTGAAAAATTCTTCCACTCTATCGTCGGTACTAGAATACGACAGTAGAATCTTCATGCCATCCCACACCAGTATAATGGAGACCAGCAGGAGTGTGGCGGTCCGGCAGGTGAGTGAGTGGTGGCAGAGACAGTGGGTAGCTGCATAGGCCACCATTGTTAACGATGAGAACTGTGCACCTATGTAAATATTTATGAGCATCTTGCTATTCTGGAAAACAAAGCATGAAAAGCAAGAACTATTTTAATCCTGTTTTCATTGATAATTAATTTAAACAACTTAAACAATTTTAAAAAATGCAAACAAATTTGAACAATTTAAATTATCTATTTACCACAAGCGATACAGAAGTAGATTGTTCCTTAAGACGGTTTTTTAACGAATTAATCGTTATTCTTCGAGTAAGTAAGGTATTCGTTGCTTTTATTCATCATTATATTTCATGTGCCTGTCCTCTCACATACTTCAGTCTGTAAATATTACCAGCAACATTACTCATCGCTAACCTAAAAAACTTAAGTTCTTAATTAGGTTAAATTAATTGCGCATTAGGAACCCACGTCGCTTCCAAGAAATTTAAACGATTGTGTACCAGGAAAAACTAATATTTTCAATACGAGGTAACATCGCGCTGTGACTGTGGAAATCTGTTATTTAGGTTCGTGGGACTTGTATGAATTACTTCATTAGTATTCGCTTGCAGCATTGAAACTCGAAGCTTATTACTCCAGCCCCATGAAAAGCAGTGCTACCCAGGCAGTGAATTAATTATTTAATTTCATTCCGGGGACCTTTGCTTTGAAAATGAAACGGATTAGTTTCATAGGCTGTATTTGTGACGATTATTCGTGATGTATAAGTGTACAAAAATTTTTTTTAATATTATGTCGATTATGGTGAAATAAAGAGCTTCAATTTTCCCACAATTAGGCGTTCACTGAAGACGTAAAACAGCGGGATAGTGCAGCAAAATTTACACAACATAATATTGTATTAACGAGAACTTAAAGAGTGTTTTCAATATAAGAAATATTTAAATACGTTTGCTGCCTAATTTTTTTAGGAACTCACTGAAGAATGAAAATTTAATGCTCTCATCATCAAAGATTCGAATAATAATGAGAGAAACATTATTATGCCTTTCTAACAACTATGCACTTCTTAGACAAATCAAGCAAAAGCCAATAACATCTCGTATCTTAAATCAAAATTTACTTGAACTGTGCGTAATACTAGTCGATAGTGTTTGTTTACGAACTAACATACGGCGTATCACTAAGCTGCCTGGCAGTTTGCAGTTCTCGATGAAGTTCTAAGTCGAATCGCAGATTCCTTAGGCAAGACAGAGCCTCTAACTAAATACTTGTGGAACTTCTGCAAGCTAAGTTGAGGCGCTCAAATGCTTCAGATTGGCACTGCAGACAATCTAAAACTTGGTCCAGTGATGCTGTAGAACAGCTGACGTGGCTCGGCACAACTCAATGTCAGAGACAGGAAGATGTCTACAGGGTGCCTTTAAGTGAGTTCGGCGTGTAAATTATGTCAAAAAAAGGTTCAAAGTTGAATGGGTTCGTAGAAGGTCAATTATAAAAATCCTTATGAATAGATTGCGTAAAAAACTAAAATTAAAAGCTGCAAATCTTACGTGTTATTCATGCATTGTTACGGAGTTTTTTGAGATATTTGATAAGTTTTAATCTCGTTAGTGGAATTTAGACGCAAAGGCCATGAGTTTAAAGTCATGAGCAAACCAGGTAACGCATTTTGAGTTTGAATTTACTATTTACAAGTGTAAGGAAAGAGTTACTTTGATGGTTATTAATTTTTCTAAGTGTAAATTTGTATTAATGTCTTTATTTATTTCTCAGGGCAACTACTGTGAACTAAAGTATAAATTAGGAAATGAAACTCATTTTACATGGAAAGTAAACTTTCTAAGGAGGCATAGGGCAAATTTAGCACACACTAGAGTTAAATTTGAATATAATTAATTCCCTTTATTAGATGGAGAGTCATTTATCATTTTCTTAGAAGGAGAGTCATTAAATATGGACTACTCACATAACTACCAGAGCGATATTCGCTACAAAATACGATCTACTGCAAACCATGTTTGGGTGCACAGAATGCAAAGTTATGAGCGCAGTATGCCAAAATACGAAGCGTTTTAAGTAAAATTATGGGATGCTTAGGCACATTACGAAGCTGAGTTTCAATTTACAGAGTCGCGTAAATTTGCAGCTGTGTAAAAATACGGAATTGTGGCCCAATTTACGGTGCACTGAATACCAGAGTTCAGTCCCGTGCACAAAACGCAACAACAGTCGCACAAAAAATACAGTTCATCTCTTGATGTTATACAATTCTTCAGAACTTAAGATTTCATTCATGTTTTCATGTGCTGAAAATTACAAAGCGTTGTTTTGAAAGTTGAAAAAACTACTGTCAAATTTAATAACTGTATTTCAAATATCAATTCACTGCACATGAATCATTTTACAGTGCTGTAAACAGCACATTGTTATTGTTTGCATTACGAGAAAATTAAGTAACTTGAGCCCAGAAAAACTGAATGATGCATTTTATTTTCCAGTCAGATCGCATGAACTGCAATGCTCGCTTCGTCGTTTTTTTTTTTTTTTTTTTTGTCACGTGAAGTTACAGTGAACTGAAGATTGTTGTCAGTACAAACAATTCACCAAACTACAGTGCACTGTACGCTATTCACTGGAGTTAGTGTGTATCCATGCGGCTGTGAATTGCATCATGAATTATTCATGAATTGCATGACCAGCAAAAGTTGATACAAAATAAACGAGTACCATATTTGGATGTACTTTGCAGTGTCAACATTACGGTGCGTTCAAGACTCATTTTACAAAGGGTATGGACAAAAATTGCAGCAGTGCACTGAGAGGTGCAATGCCTCAGCAGGTCATTCCATGAGAGTCGCAATTGAGCGCGAGGCCTTTGTTCTTGTTAGGCGCACAAAATAAAAGAAATTTATTTGAATTTCAGATATCTGAAGTAAATTTTGGGTCCATGTGTGGATAATACACTATCTCTATTTAGAGTATCTACAGCAATGAAATACTTTTTTCAGGTCACATGGCACCAAAATTTTCTCGAGATATGGAGTGAGTTGAACATGAGCGCGAGCAGACGCTTCCAATGAAACAATTAGTTATTTTCTTCCTATGATATTAGTGTTATGATCAGGGAGTCCTGTCGAAGGTTCGCTCATTAAAAAAACAAATTTCAGGAGCTCGAGAAAATCACGGCATTTTCTAATTTTCGAGTTGTACGCTCATAAGCTCATATTTATACAAGCTTATATTTCAAAATAAGAAAATAATATTTTGTGATAGGCGTTCAGTGTTGCATCTGTCGCGCAATTATAGCCTCAAAATAAACTTCTTAATTACATCGTGACGCAAAGAAGCTATCAAAAATAATGTCCGCAATGAGGTTCTGGGTTCGATATTACGAACAATTTTATTATTGAAAAATGCGTGATTAACTTTCAAAAGCATTTTTCTGATAAAAAACCTTCATTTGCACTCCATTTGAAATAAAGTCGCCAACTACACCACTTGCTTTCCTGTCTTATGCTTTCTTGTCTTTCGCTTTCCTGTCTTATGAATAGGACAAGGAGGCGATGACCAACCATTGGAGGCATATTTTCAATAACAAATACAATAACACGGAGGCATATTTTCAATTGAGGCTTCATGGAATGCATACCCAACAATTTTATCAAGGTGGATAGCCAAGCGTGTCAGGTAAGTGTGGTCCTGTTGCAGCGGGCCGTTCATTTGCGCAGTTTTTCGACGTTCAAGGATTTGAGGAGCCTTGAAGGAGCAATTTGAGCGAGACTCTGGTGAGCAACAATCGCTTGACTGGTTTCTCATTAGCGGAAACTTCTCAAGCGGGCTAATCTAACTTAGCTGCTCCATTAAAGGGAAGCTTTTTGAGAAAGGAGGCTGATCCGGTAATTGCACTCTGACTCCAATTTTTACCTTAAATGAACAAACTGAGAAAAGCATCAAATAATTACGAAAACATTAGACGCAGCGAACCAAAAGACATTTTTAAAAACAATACGCGCAAGACATAAGCAACTCTCATGGATGACCCATCAAAACGCGCACCGTGTGCGTGCGGGCGTCTGATGTCAAAGAGCACACTAAAACCGCTCGCATTTTTCAGGTATGAAAATATCAGTTTTCCAGCATTGTCGTGCTTTATAGAGACGCTTGACAGACGCTTCTCGCTCTTTAGCGTGCGCTTTAACGGCGACACACGCACGCCCGAAACGATGCGCGTATTAGCGTAAGTGAGCTCGGTCTCGCATAGCAGCGAGTGGGAGACGAGGGAGGTCAAACTTCAAGGGGAACTCTGCATGGTAACAACTCGGGCTTTACCAGCGCAGGCAGCAGCTTCCCGACCAGGAGCACGAGCAGCATCTGCAGCACCCGGTGTCACAAATGATAAAGAAATTAAGGATAGACGATCAGTTCAGTAACTTGAGTCACCCGGTGTCATAAATGGTGGAAGAATTAATGAGTTGCCATAAGTACAATGACCTGCATCACCCGATGTCAAAATCATGGAAACATTGAGGATAAATGGTCAGCTAGGTAATTTGCGTCATCCGGTGTTACAAAGGGAGAGAAATTAAGGATGAACGATCAGTTCAGTAATTTGTGCCACCCAGTGTCAAAAATCATGGAGACATTAAGAATAAACATTAAACAATAAGTTCAGTAATTTGTGCCACCCGGTGTCAAAAATCATGGAGACACTAAAGATAAACATTAAACAATAACTTCGGTTATTTGAGTCACCTGGTGTCAAAAATCATGGAGACATGATGGATAAACATTAAACAATAAGTTCAGTAATTTGTGCCACCCGGTGTCAAAAATCATGGAGACATTAGAGATAAACATTAAACCATAAGTTCGGCAATTTGTGATACCTGGTTTCAAAAACGGTGGAGTAATTAATTGTTTGAAATAAGTGAATTAACCAGCATTACCCGGTGCCGCAAATAGTGGGAAAATTAATGATTTGCAATATATTTAAAAACCTGTATCACCCAATATCAAAAATGATTGAGAAAAAATGGACGTACGGCAAGTAAATTCAGAGTCTCAAGTGATGAGAAATTAGTGATTTACAAATTTTTCAATTACCTGCAGCCCCCAGTGTCATGAATAATGGAGAACAAAGTAGTATGCAAATAGTAATTACTTACTGCACCATGGAACTCCATTTATTGCTGTCAAAATATTTACTAGGTACATAGGAATGTTTTGCATAGCGAGCAAGAATTTTATATCGATAATGAATGAGAAGAAAGGCGGTTGAATTTCCAAGCTGATGCCCAAGCTAAGAAACAAATGATTTAAATCTAAGAAGAACGATCGTAGTTAGCGCTAAAACCCCAAATTCAGGGAAGTAATTTTAAAACAAAAAAACTTAGGCAAGGACAATTGTTTTTAATGTACGAGAATAGAAGGAATATTTGAATGTTCGTTGTAAATTAGAAGATGAAATACCATTGATGCTACCTAGAAGTAAACTCGAACACGAGGCTCTCCACACATGATTTTATATTTTATGCGCGCAGTAAATAGTTTATGTTTTATGTATGATGCGTTAAATAATTAGCCAACAGCTAAAACAGCCGAAATTAGGTAATTCAAATTTGCAAATTCAAATTCGTATTCCATGAATTTTATTTCAGCAATTGAAGCTTCTTTTAAATATTTCAAGTTTTCTGTGGAAATTTTATTTTGGGCTGAGACGCTGCACAATTCCAGAAAATGTCAGGAATATATTTTCTTCTAAGCAGTTTCCCTATGAAGGTAAGAGCAAAGAAAAACTTTAAAATCATTTCAAAGAAACGTTTCAAGCCTCAGCTCATCATCATTCATAACCTGTAAAGACAAAGAAAAATTACATGCATCGAATAAAAACACAACAAATTCACAAAATTGCTCTTCGAGTATTCCAATTGGTATCAAAATAAAACGACGACATGACGTTAAAAAACGGAATAAATCTAAATATCAGAATTTCACTATCCATCATCGTACACGAGAGCTGAAACGTAGAAAAAGTTTATAGGAGCACGACTAAAATGCGCAACGGTCATAAGGAGTAAATGTTCACGTGTAAGAGAACATTTCACGTGTAAGAGAAAGAGAAGTACTCAGTAGTATGGCTCCGGCGTGTGGTGCTACGGTGATAAGGGAGCTTCATAACTACGCCGTACGACTGAAAACATAACTTAATAACGTAATGAACTAACCCTGTTTTTGAACCGGCACAACCAGAGACTTTTATAATTGACGTGCTTTTATGCAAGGCCCAAACGCTCATTAAGCTAAGAGGAAAAACATAGAAGATTTTAAACAAACTTTGTAAAGGTGTATCTGATGGAAAATTCACGAGGCTCAATGAAGAGCTAGGCTCGTCTTAACTGAAAACTGCGGTAGTTCATCACATAAATAATTTAGCGCTTGCGTTTCCTAAACATCCGGAGCTCATTTCGTTAAAAACAATTCACAGTAAGCAGAATAAAATTCTGTGGCTGGAAACCAAAGGTCTTTTTACGGTTTGCTTTGGGTTCCTGTGTCTCAAAAGGCACTGGAGAAGTCTTGAACTGAAAACAAATTAGAACATTCAACGGCAGCGCTTATATTATATAGAAAGGCAACATTAAATGACACCGCTGCTAGAACACAGTTCCGAGTCCCTGTAAGTCGTCGTCATTCGTGACTTTTAAGGAATTGGAACTCGGGGTAATTTATAGATACATAAGATTGGTAAAATTTCGTTTTATTTACCACTAAAGACCAGAAAAAGACTAGAATAAGGTCCTGGCTGGGACCCAAGGCAGGACACCAGGATGAACAAAGATGAGGGAATCCTGTCAGTCGAACTTCAAGGTATCTCGCCAACTTCAAAAAAATTTACTTGAAACCGATATTTTCTGCGCAAACCATGCAAAGAGTACAGAAAATTCTTCACTCTAAATCGTTCAAAAGATAGATTCTCAAAAGCGCTCAGCTTGAAAGATCGGTATTATAAAATAAATGTGCGCTCGCATGAGAGGCTAGCGCTGAACTTGGAGACGATTCATGTAGAGAAAAGGCAAGAAATGAACTCACTTGTGAACGACGTAGGCAACCACCAACGTGAGCATCAGCAACGCTCCCACCACACTCGCTGCGATCTCCACTCCCATGGCTGATGGAGGGCAAATACAAATCAATCACACAAATATCATTTGAATCATACAAATATCACTGAGCCTCGGTGATGTTGAGCCTCGGGCTCTGAATATCTCTACTAATACGCCTTAACGCGTTGACTGCGATAGGTTAAACTGATGTTTAATGTTCAGCTAAAATTTGAAGTCAAAAGTTGTTAGGAATTTTATGAATACCAAATATTAACTGAGTTCATTTAATGCTATTAATTTTCAAAAAATTGTTAAAATTTTCCAAACGATCCAGCTACCGGTCGTTTCGCAGCAGGAAATGCCAACGCACGACCCACAGCGGGTCGCATCGCAAGCAACGTGTTTAAGAAAATTAAGAAAATTGGCGAGGCCAAACATGCCGAAATTAAAATATTTTACATTCGTACCTTTCTATTCTGAATGATGGAATCTCGCAAAACTCGTGGTTGGATTACAGGGACTGATGAAGTCGTTTGGTAACGTCCACTCATAGCAATTGATCACATCAAGTCAAGAATTATAAATACACATAAATTTACAGAAAAAAGCTCTAGATAATACGTTTGCAAAGTTAATGAACAAGATTCAGTCCCCAACACTCACCCACAGCTCATCAACATTAGATCGCTTCCTATAGTTACATTCCCATGCATTGACGTCGCTCAAATAGAACATTCTACATAGATTGAATTATCAATTTTTATTCTCTGTTTTTACGTATGACAAGTTTAACAAACAGGGGTAACAACGAAGATGTTTTCAGTCACATTCAAGGCTTGAACTCTCATTGATGAACTTTGATGTTGCAGTATACAAAAAACTTGAAATGTAAAAATGAAATTTTAAATTCAGCAGGTAAATAGACAATCATATTCTTCCAACACTTGTAAACATTTTAAATATGTATGTAAATTTGATATATTTAAATGAACTATTTAAGAATCAAAAAATCTAAAATGAAAAACTGTTTGAAGAACTTTCTTAGTTCTCAAGTGCTCTGGAACGTCCACTAAAATCCAAGTTTAACTCACATGACAAAAAATGGAAGAAATTTTGCGTGAGCTTCGGGGAAGAAAAAAAAGAGCAGGGGAAAAAGTTGCGTCTAGAGAGTACGCAACAGAATCGTTTAGCATAGCCTAGCTATGTTGAGTTTGAACTCTTTAACTATAAAAAATGAGGAGTTTTATACTATTTAGTTAAAACGGAAAATCTTCACTACAATCAGAATAAATGAAGTCTAGTGCATGTAAATTGTTTAGGATTATTACCGCCGAAAAGAAAGGCAAATTTATCAGCACAAAGTTAATTCAAACATCGTCAAAGCTGGAGATGCGCAAATAAATCCATGTACGTACAATCGTAATTCAAAGTTTATGTTATTAAAGAATATAATAAGTAAATATATAGAATAATTTACATTAAGACCTAAATATTTGAACCAAAAATATAACAAACACAAAAAGGGAAACTTTTTTAGAAAAGGGAGTATAACTAAAGAAGGACTGAACTCGAATGTTTTGCAACAGATGCAATACACTGGAAACCTGTGGTCTAAATTCCAGCGTTGCTTTCAGAGCACGACTTCAAGTACTTCAAGAGGGAGCTACAAGGCTTCGTCAGCGTTTCTAGTGCCCTCATTAGAGTAAATTTGGACCGGAAATTCCCGATCGAAAGCAGAAGTATAGTCCGGCTCCTCAGAGAACGCGTCTGAGGTAGACTCTGCTCTCTACGGCTGAAAGTCCCTTATAAGGATACGGTGCGCTTGCTGAAATGCGGGTATTGAGGTGTAGGTACTGAGGTTTGGGTATTGGGGTGTGGGTATTGAGGTATGGGTATTGGGGTGTGGTACAGTCATTTGAGTCATTGATATCACATGGCCCACGTTTGATCTCACAGAAAGAAATCGGAAACATGTAAGATCGTTTTTTACTTTCCCCTACGTGAGTACTATCGTGAGCACACCAGAGCAGTCAGAAGAAATAGCTTGGGTCATTAACACGTCACCGCAACGGGGATTTTGTACATACTAATGTAAGGAATTGTAGGCGTTTTAAAAAGTGCTATAAGCCGAGCACTTTTCAGTAGATTAAGATTTAAAGTAGATTTAAGTAAATTATAATTTTGTTAAAGACTGCAAAACTGATTTCTTTATTAACTCATTTTAGTTGCTAACTCTAACTCAGAATAAACTTAGACACGACTGAAAAGTAAAATTTACACATGAAGGACTGTGTGGGACACATGATTTACAGGCAGAAGTCTGTTTTTTTACGTGAATCTTATTCCAATATGGCATTTTTTTAAACAAGATTTGGCAATTAAAAACTATCAGTATTCAGCAATCCTTATTATTATTATTATTATTATTATTATTATTCAATGCTGAGTATCCTTGTATTAAATATATTTTGAAAAAGACTAAATTGGATCATTTTCGCGAGAATCAAGACCACTCTTATCAATAAGTGAGCTACTCAAAATTCATTTCGAAACAGGCCTAATTGGATCATTTTGACGAGAATGAAGACCAAATCGGATCATTTTGACGAGAATGAAGACCAAATTGCATCATTTTAGCGAGAATGAAGACCACTAGGACAAGCGAGCTACTCACAGCGACAGCCGGCCCCCTGGTAGCCGCACGGAGGTTCATCTATGGGCGGCTTGCCCTGACGCCAGTCTATGGTGCCGGTCAGGTGCAGCTTCTGTCGTCAAAGAAAATGATCAGTTTATAGGAATGAACAGTTTATTCCCAATGTTAACAGTTTCCAATATTAACAGTTTAATGAACAGTTTATTTCCAATGAAGTTGATACGTTATATGTACAACATTGAGTTTTAAAATATCTTAACATTAAGATCCTAAGTTGATATTCATACGTAGGTATCTTAATACCCATGTCAATTGTCGAAACAAATGATTGAGAGAAAACCACAAAAAATGCATTCATATATCTTTGCATTAAGATCCTTAGTTGATATTCACGCATGGGTATCGTAATACTCGTGTTGATTGTCGAAACAAATGAATGAAAGAAAAGGTTCTCACATCGAAAGAGAAATGTCACGACAAATGCATTGTACTTGTGAGTTTAACTGTGTTTTATTCGATATGATCAAGTGATGAAAGATTTGGGTAAATTTGTGCAAGACAAATGTGATGTTGGTATAGTTAAAAATCTAAAAAAATAAAAAAACAGATGAAATTTGAGATAATAGCAGTAATATTTCAGTTTGTCGAGATGCGACATAAATAAGACCCCTTGATTGGTATGTTAACGGTAACAGCTGTTAAAATACAAATACAAAATGTTAAAATACAAAATTTTTCTCCGAGGCAGTGCTAGTGATGAGGATGTACAAAATTCATGAGACTGCGTTCAATTTAAAGACATGAACAGAGCATCAGAGCAGGTACAACAAAATCTTGACTCTGGATCCCACCAAAAAATAATACTTCATGTCTCTCTTACAATCTTCAATTCGGGCTTATTTCAAATTGAAAATGAAGCCTAACTTGACTCAAAAACTTGCGGTGATAACCGAAAGCCGTCTCAATATCCCACGGCTTAGAAACGTTCTCGTTGCGTCCCAACCGAAAGGAAAAATACAATACTCGTACTTTCATTTCGTTCATAAATGATTTCAACTTGCTTCAAATACTACCTAGAAGAATTTTATAAATTGTTATGTTCACTTCGTGCATTAGGAAAACTGTTACGACGTTATGAATATGTATTTATAAGTAACTCTGTGCATTTATTCATTATTTGAAGTTTCACAATTTTTTAGTCCTCACCCGAGAAGTCTAAGACGGTGATGTTAAAGAAAGGAACTGCAAGAAGAGTTAAACTTGGTCATAGGTATCATGGCCAAATGAAATTAATAGCATTTGACACTCGCCCTCAACAGCCCTCCGTACCCCACCAGTTTGCGGGTTAAATAGAGAAATAAACGGAGCTTGAAAAAAACAGCCCTCACCCTCAGCCCTGCAAAAAAAAAAAAACAGCCCTCAAATTTATAAGTTTTATTTTCCGAAATTATACGATTTTGTAAATCAATCTGGTATAAAAATCACTGCCAAACGAATACTACCAATGACACTAGTAGACGTTCTTAAATAATTTAAGATTCTCTGAAAAAGGGAACATGGAACTAAAAGCCTCTGAACAAAAGTACAACATATAAGATGAGTGTTTCTAATAAAACATAGAAGATACATTAGAAGGAAAATAAAAGCGCGACAATAATGATAATTTTTGTAAAATTTGTGAAGTGAATTCACGTTCACATTTCGGCCAAGGTACTTTTTGATTGAGTTTTCAACCATACTCGACAGAGTTGATGGCTCTCCATCAGGCCTCGTGTCAGCCATTTCTATCTTGCCCTATTTTCCAGTTCCTTTCCTCCATGAAAGTGAATACGTATTCAAAAATAGAATGAAAAAATAAATAAACTTTAGTAAAAATTTGAATCATCACTGAAACCAGAAAGAATATTCTGAATATTCTGAAGATGTTTTTTCCTCACATTTTTCACCCGTGTTCGGAGCAAATAGAACAGAAAAGTAAATAAACTTGAGTGGAAAATTGGAATATCACGAAAACCGGAAAGAATATTCAGGAGCACATACGGCAATGTTCGTTGCATTAATGGTGGGAACTTCAGACAGGATATTGGAGCATCACTGAAACCGGAATGAAAAATCTGGAACCCGTACAGCAATGTTCTGAACATTAATGGCGTGAGCAGCAGACGTGATATCAAAGCAGGCAAGGTCCTTTCAACACTACACAGGCGGGCAGACAGTTCGGAGAAGGCATCCGCATAGTGATCTGCTCGAGTTGTCAACTAACATTAAGAAAGTCATTAAAGTCTAGCAGCACCAGGGCGGGCGACCTGCAGCTTCTGTTGATGGCAGTCCGTGTGCGCCTCGCATCCAGTCTGCCTTGATTGAAATCCTGCTTGTCTCAGGCGCTAAACTAAAGGGATGCGCGGTCCGGCGCTCTAGGGACGAGTTTAGAGGCGAGTGCAAGTCCATTTCAGGGCACGAGTGCAAGTCCTTTTCAGGGATGAGCACAAGTCCATTTCAGAGGACGAGCACAAGTCCATTTCATGGGACGAGCACAAGTCCATTTCAGGGGATGAGCACAAGTCCATTTCAGGGGACGAGCACAAGTCCATTTCAGGGGACGAGCACAAGACCATTTCAGGGGACGAGCACAAGTCTATTTGAGGGGACGAGCACAAGTCCATTTCAGGGGACGAGCGCAAGACCATTTCAGGGGACGAGCACAAGTCCATTTCAGGGGACGAGCACAAGTCTATTTGAGGGGACGAGCACAAGTCTATTTGAGGGGACGAGCACAAGTCCATTTCATAGGACGAGCACAAGTCCATTTCAGGGGACGAGCACAAGTCCATTTAAAAGACTCTAATCTCGTTCCCACAGAGAGAAGCTATCTCGCGGATATGATGAATTTAATCTAATATTTTGTTCACTTCAACATATCTAGAGAAAGTGGCGTACTGTGATCCAAGCTGGAGCGAGGTGATGATGGTCGCATTTATTGAAGGCACCTCTTTTTGTCAGGTTCAGTATCAGTGAAATACAGAACCAAAGGTTTCCTTTTATGTAAGGTTTGTAGTTCAGGTGGATGTTTTTTCCTCGCATTTTTCAGCGAAAATTTTCAATACTTAAAAAACGGCAGTCATTCAGAAATAGAAGGGTAATCCCAATACATAACGTGTACGGTGCATATTGCGAATTAGGCTGAAGTTAGAGTATAGTGCAGCTGAAGTTAGAGTATAGTGCAGCTGAAGCTAGAGTATAGTGCAGCTGAAACTAGAGTATAGTGCAGCTGAAGTTAGAGTAAAGTGCGGCTGAAGCTAGAGTATAGTGCAGCTGAAGCTAGAGTATAGTGCAGCTGAAGTTAGAGTATAGTGCGGCTGAAGCTAGAGTATAGTGCAACTGAAGTTAGAGTATAGTGCAGCTGAAGCTAGAGTATAGTGCAGCTGAAGCTAGAGTATAGTGCAGCTGAAGTTAGAGTATAGTGCAGCTAAAGCTAGAGTATAGTGCAGCTGAAGCTAGAGTATAGTGCAGCTGAAGCTAGAGTATAATGCAGCTGAAGCTAGAGTATAGTGCAGCTGAAGTTAGAGTATAGTGCAGCTGAAGCTAGAGTATAGTGCGGCTAAAGCTAGAGTATAGTGCAGCTGAAACTAGGGTATAGTGCAGCTGAAGCTAGAGTACAGTGCAGCTGAAGTTAGAGTATAGTGCAGCTGAAGCTAGAGTATAGTGCAGCTGAAGTTAGAGTATAGTGCGGCTAAAGCTAGAGTATAGTGCAGCTGAAGCTAGAGTATAGTGCAGCTGAAGCTAGAGTATAGTGCAGCTGAAGTTAGAGTATGGTGCAGCTGAAGCTAGAGTATAGTGCAGCTGAAGTTAGAGTATAGTGCGGCTAAAGCTAGAGTATAGTGCAGCTGAAGTTAGAGTATAGTGCAGCTAAAGCTAGAGTATAGTGCAGCTGAAGCTAGAGTATAGTGCAGCTGAAGCTAGAGTATAATGCAGCTGAAGCTAGAGTATAGTGCAGCTGAAGCTAGAGTATAGTGCCTCTGAAGCTAGAGTATAGTGCGGCTGAAGCTAGAGTATAGTGCAGCTGAAGCTAGAGTATAGTGCAGCTGAAGCTAGAGTATAGTGTAGCTAAAGTTAAAATATAGTGCATTTTGCTTCATACTTAGGAAAAATTAATGTTTATGGAGGTCGTTTCGGGAAGTTGACGGCTGCTATTGAAACGTATTGTTGAGAGGTTATAGTGAGAACATTGCAGTTAACTCATATTGGTGCCAATGTACTGTAAATCTAAAAGTAAGGTAAATTGTGTGGTATTGTATCTTGTTCGGTAGTAAAATTTATGACATTTCACCTCACAAAAAGAAAGCATCGCACATTATGTTAAAAAGTTTAGATGAAAAGATAAATTGCAGAACACATAAACTAAAAGATTTTCGAATCACTGTATGTTTTTCTCGATGAATGATGAATAGTAAGTGATAGCACAAAAATGTGGTGAAAATTATAAAAAATATAAAAAAGGATGCGACATTTGTCTCTCAGATGTACTAAGGTAATTTGTGGAGCGCGAATCAAATTCGAAAGCTAAACTTACTTCACAAGAAAAAAACAAACGCAGCGGCTAACGAAAAAACATAGTCTATTTTTTTGAGCTCAGTTGGAACTCAATAAAATTCTAATTTATCCCAAAAGACAAAACAAACTGGTCTCAAAATCTTTTTATATCAATGTTTTTTTTTTCAACTTGCAACAAAGAATGCGGCGGAAGCCCAATACCCTCCGGATCAAATATAAAAAAAATGTGAAACACATTTTAAAACAGAACAAGCTCGTTTTATTGCTCGAAAACTTTTTGTGGGAAAAAAATTGTTTTCCTGGAGGGAATACTTCCGAAAAAAACGTGAGAAACTTTTCCTGGCGCCTTCGAGCTTCGGTGAACTGGAATCTCGTCTGGCCAAATCTGCTTCTGGCGAATACAACTCGGCTGAGTGGCAACGCTGCCATTTTTTGTGCGCCTGATGGTGTAGTGTTGATACCTTCTCTTGTTTCCTTGTGCGTCAGATGGTGTAGTGTTGATACCTTCTCTTGTTTCCTTGTGCGCCTGATGGTGTAGTGTTTATACCTTCTCTTGTTTCCTTGTGCGCCTGATGGTGCAGTGTTGGTGCCTTCTGTTGATTCCTTGTACGCCTGATGGTGCAGTGATGATTTTTTCTCTTTTTGGTTTAATCCAGGATTGAGTTGTAAAGCTCTTTTGCACCTTGTCATGCAGTCAGGATACCTTTTCATATGTACACGTCCAGGACTGAGTAGCGGAGCTACAATTCTTCTTGTGCACTACCATGTAGTGATGACACTTTCTCTCACGTACAATGAACCTACTAAAAGAGTATCTGATGTAAAAATGTTGAACTTCTGAAGCATTATTACTTGAATGTAATAAGTAGAATTAAAAAACATGTATGACCGTAACTTTTATTTTGTTCTCTGTTAGCTGTCGGAATGGCCACCCCCAGGCCACCCTCTAGCTCAATAGATTTATTTATTTGAACAACAAAATTTACAAAAATTCTGCTAGGTATCGACATCGGATGACGCAATGGACTGCTTAGTTATTATATCGTTCTACATATTATCCATAATAACTACTGCCGATAGGCGTCCTCAAAGCCGCAGAACTCTAACGAATTTTCTGCACTCGCACTGCTCGGGTTTCGTCTATCTCAAAAAAATGACAAGCAATTTTCCGTTCGACGTAGATCGATAAACCTCGTATTTAAACCTTTAATTATCAAAGGGTTCGTCTACCTCAAAAACAATAATTGGCAATTTTCCTTTCAACGTCGATCTATAAACCTGGTTTTCGAATTCTTGATTATTTAATGGATATATGTACACAAAATCACTTCAATCGAATTTTGCAGAAGGCACTCAGCTTTGACCAAACACGCGTTTATCATCGATCAAGTTGATAAATATGCTCAAAATAAAAACTAGCGAATTTTGCCGAGGCAGTCAGCTTTGACCCAACACGCATTTATCATCGACGGCCAGACGTAGAGCGGTCCCTTTGCCAAAAATTTGACACGTCCACGGCACTCAAAAAGTGAGCTCCTCATTTTCTCATACCCAGAGGGTCACCAAAGCGCATCTCGATTCCTATAAAAAGAAAGGGTCGCATTCGAACCCGCGATGCCCGTAGCTCAGCGGCTCTGGGAGTCATAAGTAGCCTCCTGAGGAGAGATCGTCCAGGCAGGCTGCGAAGTGTTCATTTAGCTCGTGTTAAATTGAGCATATTTGTTTCGAATTTATACATGAATGTTGCATTAAAATTAATTTTATTCATTTTATACGTGAACTAGAGAAATAAAATTAATTTCGTCCAATTTATACTTGAACTGGGGTATTAAAATTAATTTTATTGAATTTATGCATGAACTGGAGTATGTAATGAAATTAATTTTATTCAATTTATACATGAAGTGGAGTAATGAAATTAATTTTATTCAATTTATACATGAAGTGGAGTAATGAAATTGATTGTATTCAATTTATACATGCAGTGGAGTAATGAAATTAATTGTATTCAATTTATACATGCAGTGGAGTAATGAAATTGATTGTATTCAATTTATACATGCAGTGGAGTAATGAAATTGATTGTATTCAATTTATACATGCAGTGGAGTAATGAAATTGATTGTATTCAATTTATACATGAAGTGGAGTAATGACATTGATTGTATTCAATTTATACATGAAGTGGAGTAATGAAATTGATTGTATTCAACTTATACATGCCGTGGAGTAATGAAATTGATTGTATTCAATTTATACATGCAGTGGAGTAATGAAATTGATTGTATTCAATTTATACATGAAGTGGAGTAATGAAATTAATTTTATTCAATTTATTCACTCACAGGGCGGAAAAAATTAACTTCACACACTTTGAAATCTCGCCAGAAAAAAAATTATTAGAATAACTTTGCAAAATGTAACAATCAAGTATATAGGAATATTTTTTAATGTAAACTAAATTAGCAGTCGGCATCGAGCATGGAATACTTTGAGCCCACGGCAACAATGAAGCGCTAAAACTGCACAGGCTTAAGAGAAATTTCCGTCGTCGCGGCGATACTGCTGATGCCGTCAGATATTCCGCGTGATCTTGGCCACGCTACACGCTGTTTTATATCTCTAAAATGTTCAAAATTCACCACCTGCAGGGATGCGAGATGCTCATGGCTCAATTGTCATTGCGACAAAATTCACCATTTAAAATGCACATGGCGTAGCTTTGGATCTACACGAACTCACACAGTTACGCTATCACAATTTACGCTATCTGGAAATCGAGCTCCTGATCATCTAACGCATTTGCCACAGGCAGGTGATGGTAAAGCAAGTCTTTATCGTCACAACAAACGTAGTTTTGTTGTAGCATTTTTCTCACAGAATTCTGATTTATTAACATGCCTTCTGGAAATCCTTTTTAGCATTGAAATATTTGGAAAAAGTTTCCCCGAGCCGTATCGTAACGCTGTGAACATCGAACTAAAAATATGAGCTTCTCAAGTTGTTTATAAGATTACTACGCCAAAACCATATTAACAAAGCACGTTTAATTATATTTCAGATGAAACTGAACTCGGCTGGACGCAGTCTCTGATGCGTCGACGGCGACGAATCTCTTGAGCTGACGTGGGAAATTTGAAGCGTAATCAGGCGCTAGAAAGAGCACGAGTGGAAAAGAGCACGAGCGGAACAGTGCACGAGCGGAAAAGAGCACGAGTGGAAAAGAGGACGAACAGAAAAGAGAACGAGTGGAAAAAAACACGACCGGGAAAGAGTATGACCGTGAAAGAGCGCGAGCAGAAAAGAGCACGACCAGAAAAGAGCACGACCGGAAAAGAGCACGCTCGAAAAAGAGTGCGAGCAGAAAAGAGCACGACCGGAAAAGAGCACGACTGTAAAAGATCACGAGCAGAAAAGAGCATGAGCGGAAAAGAGCACGCCCGGAAAAGAGCACGACCGGAAAAAAGCAAGCCCTGAAATGAGCGCGAACAGAAAAGAGCACGACCGGAAAAGAGCACGATCGTGAAAGAGCGCGAGCAGAAAAAGGCACGACTGTGAAAGAGCACGACTGGTAAAGAGCGCGAGCAGAAAAAGGCACGACTCACAAAGAGCACGACCGGTAAAGAGCACGAGCAGAAAAGAGCAGGTGGAGGTTATGTTCGTTCAAGACAAGCCAGGCAAGATAATGAGGGTTAGACTTTGTTTTCATCCGCAAACTGAAACCTGAAAAGATCACGTCTGATCGTTTATTTTATTCAAGATTAGAGGGAGTCACAATTCAATTATAAACGAAGTAAAGCATGTTGCATTAAATGCAAAATAACGCAAGATCGTAATCCCGAACATTAATATTCAGTCATCTCGAAGAAGTATGAAATATCACACTCACCCTGAAACAGAGGTTCTCACGGGCTCTAACCATACTCAACGAAAACAATGAAATCTAGTGAAATTTTCTGTTAATTTTACGTAGTCTGAAACGGAAAAAATGTAATTAAATAAATTACAAATCATCTAATCTTTTTTTCCAATTAGATGCTTGAAATAGAGTTCAGAAATCTAAATATGACCATACAATGAACACCAACTAATATTCTGCGCACACCAAGCTTCGCTGCTTTATGAATTCAACTGACAAGTTGTAAGTCTATCTGGCTTGCGCCTAAGCTGGGTGACTAGTGTTGTCACATGCTGTCTAATGAAAGGTTGTTTTATTAGGCAAAAATGTATTAAATCTCGTTGAAAGAGCACCTAGCGAATAGAAAACGCTGTGATTTTTCAGGAGTCGAGCAGCGCCTTCCGTGCCATTGCTGGATTAAAGCAAACTTTGAACACGAGAAAATGTAAAGTTATTTGAAGGACTCTGTCGGGGACATTCAATTCCGCGAGCAGGAAAAGTAGGCTAAAAGAGCAGCTCGCGCTGTGGAGGTGTAGAATTGAGTCTCTACAATGGTTGGCATGAGTTCTAACGTTTGGTTACATGCATTCAAAGTGCACTTACCTGTACCACTTACCTGTACTTACTGTTTGCTGTACAAGGCGGCTAATGTAAAAAACAGACCATCTATTCAAAAGAGACTGTTATTCGGTTTACATTTTAATGATGGCTCTTCCTGGGCTTCTAGAGCCATCATAAAAATACACTGGACGTCTAATATTACAATTTTTTATAAGTTAGGTAATTGGGCGCCTTCAAAAATTGTATTTTTGAAATATTTTTTTGAACCTGCTTATGCGAGTAGAATGTTTTTAAATATCACAGAAACGAATTTTGTACAAAGAATGTCTTTGGCAAACCCAAGGGTCTAGTCATCGAAACACATTTTTGTGACAACATTATTTGGTATTCTACCTTGGCGTAAGTCAAACCAATTAAATTCAAAGCAAATTTCATGAGTGTCAAAAGTAGTGACTCACAGCAAGGTTTCAATTGATAGTAAAAAATACATTGGCGATCAAATTTTAGAGCACTACATTTAAAAGCATCTTCATCAAGCATGCGACGAATTTCATTTACCAACGAATTGAAATTACGCTCTTTACTCACTATTGATGGCAGAATATCATCCTTGTTATGAGTAGTAACCTTCTTTCAGTAGGTAGCTACTGCCTGTAGTAATTCTTATGTGTGGTATTGTGGCCACAATAATCTTTGTTGAGCGGTATACAACCTTCAATACTCCTCGTGAGGGGTTCTCTACCAAGACCAGCCATTTTTTGGATTTGTATCCTTTAAAGCGGTCATTGCTATGAGTGGCATCCTGCCTACAGCAGTAATTTTATGAGTGGCATCCTGCCTACAGCAGTAATTTTATGAGTGGCATCCTGCCTACAGCAGTAATTTTATGAGTGATGTCCTGACTACAGCAGTAATTTTATGGGTGGTGTCCTGCCTACAGCAGTAATTTTATGAGTGGCATCTTGCCTACAGCAGTAATTTTATGAGTGATGTCCTGACTACAGCAGTAATTTTATGAGTGATGTCCTGCCTACAGCAGTAATTTTATGAGTGGTGTCCTGCCTACAGCAGTAATTTTATGAGTGGTGTCCTGCCTACAGCAGTAATTTTATGAGTGGTGTCCTGCCTACAGCAGTAATTTTATGAGTGGTGTCCTGCCTGCAGCAGTAATTTTATGAGTGGTGTCCTGCCTACAGCAGTAATTTTATGAGTGGTATCCTGCCTACAGCAGTAATTTTATGAGTGGTGACCTGCCTACAGCAGTAATTTTTATGAGTTGTGTTCCGCCTACAGCAGTAATTTTATGAGTGGTGTCCTGCCTACAGCAGTAATTTTATGAGTGGTTTCCTGCCTTCAGCAGTAATTTTTATGAGTTGTGTTCCGCCTACAGCAGTAATTTTATGAGTGATGTCCTGCCTACAGCAGTAATTTTATGAGTGGTGACCTGCCTACAGCAGTAATTTTTATGAGTTGTGTTCCGCCTACAGCAGTAATTTTATGAGTGGCATCTTGCCTACAGCAGTAATTTTATGAGTGATGTCCTGACTACAGCAGTAATTTTATGAGTGATGTCCTGCCTACAGCAGTAATTTTATGAGTGGTGTCCTGCCTACAGCAGTAATTTTATGAGTGGTGTCCTGCCTACAGCAGTAATTTTATGAGTGGTGTCCTGCCTACAGCAGTAATTTTATGAGTGGTGTCCTGCCTGCAGCAGTAATTTTATGAGTGGTGTCCTGCCTACAGCAGTAATTTTATGAGTGGTATCCTGCCTACAGCAGTAATTTTATGAGTGGTGACCTGCCTACAGCAGTAATTTTTATGAGTTGTGTTCCGCCTACAGCAGTAATTTTATGAGTGGTGTCCTGCCTACAGCAGTAATTTTATGAGTGGTTTCCTGCCTTCAGCAGTAATTTTTATGAGTTGTGTTCCGCCTACAGCAGTAATTTTATGAGTGATGTCCTGCCTACAGCAGTAATTTTATGAGTGGTGACCTGCCTACAGCAGTAATTTTTATGAGTTGTGTTCCGCCTACAGCAGTAATTTTATGAGGGGTGTCCTACCTCCAGCAATCTCAACCCTGCTTTTCCGATCCCTTATGGGCTCTTGATTTAAACTCGTAAGGCAACAACTATGTCATTTCAGCTCGCTCACTGAAGGATTGATCAGCAAGAAACCCATTTGAAGTAAGTAATCGCACACCTCTATTTTCCAACAGAAACATAACATCTTATGTGAGGATATGCCTGAGAAAAAGCCGTCTAAAGAGTTTACTTAAACACAAAGTGAGTTGTTTTAAAACACAACAGGAGATTACAATTGTATAGATGACCTCAGGTGCAATGGTTGAATTGCAAATGCACCGAGGTATTACACTTCGTACCGTTACTACCCTTTTCACCAAAGTATTACGCTTTGCACCAAAGACCCGTTTCACCAAAGTATTACGCATTTAAGTATTATGCGTTGCACCTGAATATTACGTTTTGCACGAAATTATTACGCTTCAGTGACTAGGAACAAATGAACAGCTCTAAAAGAGCAAGAAAAAGGTTGCATTTTCTCCGCATGATCTGGAAATGAAGTTGACGCTGAAGCAGAGGATCAAGTCAAGATTTTATCGATGAGGCGAGCTCTCAGACGGCATCTGAGAAAGAGCGAGTCCGCTATAGTGCAGAGGTCAGCGAACGTCTTCAAGCAGTAGGCAGTTACTTGAAAATATTTTCAAGCTCTTTGCAAGCGTGAAATTTAATCTCATTCCAAGAAATATTGTGGTGTTCGTCTTTCTTTTTTCTTCTTTCATACTGCCATGGAGTCAAATTTCCTTCTTCCACTTTTGACATACACCAAAGGCTAAGGTAACATACTCACGTGCACGGTTCCTCGTCATTCACTCACTCCTGGAACTCAGCGTGATGTTCACTCAGCTTAAGCCTCTAAGCCCCCCTTTCCTTTTATATTTCTCTATGTAATTTATACTGTAATGAATTCTAAGATCAATACTGTTCACTTCCACGATTGAGGAGGAAATTTCCTCAATCGTGGTCGGTCGATGATCGAGTAAATGCGACCTTTTCAGGTCACTGGAAAATTAAATCAAAATAAAAAAGTTTTCGCTCATTCATTGCTGATTGACATCTGATTTCTCTGCATCGCTTGAAAATTCCTCTCACGTAATTATCTTTATTTACACCCAGGTTACAACACCCCGTTCCCGGTCATCACTACAAGACTTGGTGGAGATTCAGTATCAGATTGTGTATCAGGGGTGATGAGGTGCCTGATGTTTTTCAACACCAAGAGTGATGAAATGCCTGATGTTTTCCAAAATCAGAAGTAAAGAGACGCCTGATGTTTTACACCCTAGTTGTGGCGAAGCGTTGCTGCCGGGCAGAAAAGTTCCGTTATCGCTGCTATGAAACAAAAAATTGAAATGGGGAAAAATAGTAACAGAAAAGACACTCTTGCTATAAGACACGAATTTTCTCGTAGTTTTTGAGATAAGCTAGTGTCCCAAGACACGCTGTAGGACGATCACCTGCAGTGCACTCCTCATGAATAATTGAGGAGCCTTCAATGCACCCCAGCGATGTATGTGGTTTGCTCACCGGCAGCCCGAGTTTCTCGCCGCTGTAGAGGAACAATCCGACGGTCAATACATGTAAAAGAACACTCACCGGCAGTCCGAGGTTCTCGCCGCTGTAGAGGAACACTCCGACGGTCAATACATGTAAAAGAACACTCACCGGTAGCCCGAGGTTCTCGCCGCTGTAGAGGAACACTCCGACGGTCAATACATGCAAAAGAACACTCACCGGCAGCCCGAGGTTCTCGCAGCTGTAGAGGAACACTCCGACGGTCAATACATGTAAAAGAACACTCACCGGTAGCCCGAGGTTCTCGCCGCTGTAGAGGAACACTCCGACGGTCAATACATGTAAAAGAACACTCACCGGCAGCCCGAGGTTCTCGCCGCTGTAGAGGAACACTCCGACGGTCATTACATGCAAAAGAACACTCACCTGCAGCCCGAGGTTCTCGCCGCTGTAGAGGAACACTCCGACGGTCAATACATGTAAAAGAACACTCACCGGTAGTCCGAGGTTCTCGCCGCTGTAGAGGAACACTCCGACGGTCAATACATGTAAAAGGACACTCACCGGTAGCCCGAGGTTCTCGCCGCTGTAGAGGAACACTCCGACGGTCAATACATGTAAAAGAACACTCACCGGCAGCCCGAGGTTCTCGCCGCTGTAGAGGACTACTCCGACGGTCAATAAATGTAAAAGAACACTCACCGGCAGCCCGAGGTTCTCGACGCTGTAGAGGAACACTCCGTCGGTCAATAAATGTAAAAGAACACTCACCGGCAGCCCGAGGTTCTCGACGCTGTAGAGGAACACTCCATCGGTCAATAAATGTAAAAGAACACTCACCGGCAGCCCGAGGTTCTCGACGCTGTAGAGGAACACTCCGTCGGTCAATAAATGTAAAAGAACACTCACCGGCAGCCCGAGGTTCTCGACGCTGTAGAGGAACACTCCGTCGGTCAATAAATGTAAAAGAACACTCACCGGCAGCCCGAGGTTCTCGCCGCTGTAGAGGAACACTCCGACGGGGTAGAGACCGAACTCGCCAGGCTGCTGCGGGTCTGCCTGTCTGCCGACGAGGGTGTAGTTACCCTCGGCGTCGCCGCTGTCGTCCATGTGTACCATGTACCTGAAGCGTGAATGTAGCGTCATACCACGTGTGTTTGAAAACACTGCACCTAAAGTGAAAATAGCAGCTTATAAAAGCTGCAAAGCGGCTGGAACGAGCGAAATGGTAATAAATTGTCTCAATTAAATTATCTCAAGGCAACAAATAGCATCACTGGAGGCACGGCTCGTGATGCTCATAAAACTGAAGCGATAAGACAGCGTCAGGAGCTCGTGGAATTGTTTTGGCAAACGTTTGCCGAAACGAATTGTTTCGGCAAACGAACAGAAAAATCATTTTTTCGAAGTAAAATTGCCAAATTAATTTTTCGTAGGACAATTATTTTTTCGTTGGTCGAATCCAAGTGTAATGTTTGATGGCTTAAGAGATTTCTACGATTATTGCCCCAGGTTTTTCGATTCGTGCAACTGGAGAACAAAGCAAGAAACGAATTGCCTTCAGAATGATAAAATTCTCGAGAAAATAAACGCTCAGACATTATAGCGCAAGCTCGATTGGAAACAATATTCGCTGTTTGAAACTCTAATGAATCAGTGGGAATACTTGCTATTTCAGTCATTTCTTAATCCCAATGTAAGAAAATATGAACTGAATGAATAGTTCCACAATGGGAAGGCAGACTAAGAATCGTTGAAACTATGCAATATTAATGCAGACAGGAAAAAAATATGGGTGCAAAAAAGCAGCAAAGTGGGACGGTAGGCAATTGTTTTTGAATCGCTGCTATTAAAGCCAGGCTCTAGTTGTATGTTTGCCGATGCTAAGATCTGGGCTACACGGAAAAAATTATACACAGAAAGGCCATTTTATCTGCTGAAAACTTACTACCGAATGAGTGAAAGCGAAATTTTTAAATGTTTACGAAGTCGGTTTATCTCAAGCTCAAGCCACGGATAAAAATTTAAAATGGATGCTTCTAAAAATATCGTTACTGCACTTGACGGTAAGCAACGTCAATTGAAATCTTCACCCAAAATAGTACTGTAATTTTCAGCCGCGGATCTCCATTTCGCTCACGATGAAATCGTTTGGGAGCGAATAATCCGAGTTTTAGAGAAACAGAATTTAGTTGAGGAGCACATCAACCTCGGGCAGCGTGGTACTCCAGACCTTATTGCTCTCAATCCCATCGAGATAAGCCGAGAAAAAATGACTTTTGAGTCATAAAACTCATATTGTTTGAAATTTTTCTTCTACCTATTTGCTAAAAGTCTCGACCGCGGAAGTTTTTGATGAGCTCTGAGCGCGCAGCAGCACATCAGAGGGAGGGGTAACAGAGCGGCAGCTGGAACGGCAGCTGGAACGGCAGCTGGAGCGGCAGCTGGAGCGATAGCTGGGCACTTCGATCTCCCGTGACACCGTCAGCAGACCCGAGAGCTTCACAAACAAATACACTACACGCAACACACTCTCGTGTTACTTTCCAATCATTGAAAATTATTGAACTCGTTTACGCAGTTTTACGCAAGCTTCAACGTCACCAGCAAGTACAATTCTTTCCCAGTCTAACTTTTTCGCCGCCGGCATGCATGTTTTTTTGCCTCCCAAGTAATTAAATCGCTTTGGCGGCGAAAAACATGCATGCTCCGGGGAAAAAGTTAGACTGGGTTTGCTGGCACAAAATTTGTAAAACGGTAGTTTTATGCTATATATTTGAAGCCACTCTCTAAAAATCTATATTTTTGTCGAATTATAAAATGCAATTGGTGATGCTGAATACGTCGAAACGTTGCATTTTACAATTAGACATAAATATAAATTTTAATGAATTGCTGTGTTTTAGTACAAAAAATGCTAGGAGCATTCCTGAACCAACTTACACGTCAAGAAATTGGACTACTTCGTAAGGCTGAAAAGTTAGAAAAGAAATTCATATTCGTTCATTATGACGAGTAGTTTGGTTATATATTACTGCTGCGCATCACAGAAACACGCATCACAGCGCATCACAGTATATTACTGCTGCGCATCACAGCAGCACGCATCACAGCGCATCACAGTACATTACTGCTGCGCATCACAGCAACACGCATCACTGCGCATTACAGTATATTACGACTGCGCACCACAATAAGGCAGTTCTGACCAGCTGAACCTTACTATTGTTCACTCGACACAACACGAACGTCATACAACGGCATCTGTCGGTTATTGAGCTCAAGTATTCCTTTGAGGCTAATCAATATATACATTAGAAATGTTATTGATCAATGAAGAAGTTATTTATCAACAAAGAAGTTATTTATCAATAAAGAAGTTATTTATCAACAAAGAAGTTATTTATCAATAAAGAAGTTATTGATCAATGAAGAAGTAACATATCAATAAAGAAGTTATTTATCAATGAAGAGAAGTAACATATCAATGAAGAGTAATTTATCAATAAAGACTATCTACACACAGAAATTATTTCTTGTGAATGTCGTTTTCTTGAAAACATTATTGTAAACAATTTTTGAACTAATTTTTAATAAGTTGCATCAAATTTTGTCACCACCAACTTTGCACGTGAGCTCACCACCAACTCTGAACGTGAGCTCACCACCAACTCTGCACTTGAGCTCACCACCAATTCTGCACTTGAGCTCACCACTAACTCTGCACTTGAGCTCACCACCACCAACTCTGCACTTGAGCTTACCACCAACTCTGCACTTGAGCTCACCACCAACTCTGCACTTGAGCTCACCACCAATTCTGCACTTGAGCTCACCACCAACTCTGCACTTGAGCTCACCACCAACTCTGCACTTGAGCTCACCACCAACTCTGCACTTGAGCTCACCACAAGCTCTGCACTTGAGCTCACCACAAGCTCTGCACTTGAGCTCACCACTAACTCTGCACTTGAGCTCACCACAAGCTCTGCACTTGAGCTCACCACCAACTCTGCACTTGAGCTCACCACAAGCTCTGCACTTGAGCTCACCACTAACTCTGCACTTGAGCTCACCACAAGCTCTGCACTTGAGCTCACCACAAGCTCTGCACTTGAACTCACCACTAACTCTGCACTTGAGCTCACCACAAGCTCTGCACTTGAGCTCACCACAAGCTCTGCACTTGAGCTCACCACCCACTCAGCATGTGAGCTCACCACCAACTCCGCACTTGAGCTCACCGCCAACTCTGCACTTGAGCTCACCACCAATTCTGCACTTGAGCTCACCACAAGCTCTGCACTTGAGCTCACCACAAGCTCTGCACTTGAGCTCACCACCCACTCAGCATGTGAGCTCACCACCAACTCTGCACTTGAGCTCACCGCCAACTCTGCACTTGAGCTCACCACCAACTCTGCACTTGAGCTCACCACCAATTCTGCACTTGAGCTCACCACCAACTCTTCATATGAGCTCACTACAAGCTCCAGAGACCTCTCCCCACACAATAAAGGACCGCTCTCGGCAACAGGGTGTCGGTATGAGGTCATTCATTAGCTTGAATGCTTCCCTGTGTGTACGGCCAAGTCTCAATATTAAAGTTTATGAAGCGTTCAATTTATGATGTTTAGGAAGCGTTGAGTTCTATTTTGAGCGAACGTAGCTGCATAACAACTCAATGAAATGAAATAAATTTGCTGAAAATGAAAGCCTCACGTTTTAAGTTTCTGACTTGCTGATAGCCATGGAACCGTATTTAATGACTACAAAATAGCGTTTTAAAAATTATCCTATGAGCACTCGGTTAAGTTGCCTAACTGGCAACAAATGCGGAATTGAAGTGGATCTTCTATGTGAAATCAACTCACTCGACAGGTGCAGAAAGCTCTGGCTTGGGAACGGACCAACTGTCCTGCTTGTTACAAAATCTTCACAGCCTCTCCAGATAAAAGTTTGCGACTTCAAAACCCAAGCTCTGATTATAGGATTTCAGTAGGAGTGATCTGCTGGAAGTTTGCTTTTTTTTTTTGACTTCCCTCATGGGGCTTTCCCGAACTCGTGTTAGAAATTTTTTCATTTTAATTGGAAGATTTATGCCATGTGCGGGGGTCAGGCAGATATTGCTGCATGCGTTGTTTTCCAGTAATCAGCTTCACGGAAGTTGCTGTAAATACAAAACTAATTCCGTTTACACTGAAAGACGCATTGCGGAAGAAAAAACGTTTTATAGATGACAATCAAATTAGAACAAATACTCGTAATTTGTGCAGAAGCAATACCCACAACCCAGTCTAACTTTTTCGCCACCTGCATGCATGTTTTTCGCCGCCCCAGTTATTTAATTCCTTAGGCGGCAAAAAACGTGCATGCTCCGGTGAAAAAGTCTGACTGGGAAGCGAGTCCGAGAAAAGTTGTAGCAAACCAAGTTTGTGGTGAAGTTTGACCTCGTCACGATACGAAAGAAAGGATAAAGGATAAATCTGTGTTCCGCGTGCTAAAACTGTGTGTCCGACTCGTCAAATAATCGATCAAATCTGTAACGATAGTAAGGCAGATAACTGTATCTCATCTTTTACAGGAATATAAGACAATATAAAATTATTTCTAGTTGCATGCACCTCAATTACGATGAAGAAGTTGAACATCTTCTCGAATAGAAAACTTGAAGCTTCATCCCATAGTCAGAAATGTATACTATGTCATCGTATTCATGTTAAATTTGCGAATTCAAATATTTTTGCGTTGCTCTTTATTTGATAGCATATTTTCGAAACTGCTCAATAGTATATTTCTTTTCAAAAAGCACTTTACTTCGAACACGAAGAACTGTCACTCTGGTAGTTCTCTTTATTTATACCTAATTTTTCCTATTCCTTCGCATCCTTATTTCCTAATGAGTGAAATTAGCTTTTAGTAAAGGAGCGAGGTGTGCATGACCCCTCAACGAGGATCTAATGCTTGTATCGAACTAAATTCTAACATTTTTCCGTGCTTTTCTCTCAACCATTTGTTACGACTACTGACATGGTTATTGCGATACCCTGTGTGAATATCAATTAAGGATCTTAATATCAAGACATTTCAACACATTTTTTTGTGCTTTTCGCTCAATCATTTGTTTCGACAACTGACATGGTTATTGCGATACCCTGTGTGAATATCAATTAAGGATCTTAATATCAAGACATTTCAACGCATTTTTTTGTGCTTTTCTCCCAATTATTCGTTTCGACAATTGACGTGGACATTACGAAAAATAGAAATAAATATATATGTATATTTTTACGTTGGTTCTCCTTTTTATCTTAGGATACCCGTGTGGGAATATCAACAAGAGATTTTAATGTTTAGATTTTTCAAAACCCAATGTGCTCCATTTCATGTATCCCCTTAATGGAAATAAACTATTTTTTCTTCCTTTCGATCTTTCTTTCTTTCTTTTTTCCTGAAAATAAACGCATCGATCGCCGTGGGAGACCCGATGAATTTTAAATCCTTTTAATCAACTTTAAACGACATTACTGCACGATTAATGTTTTTAATTCTTTCAGTTTTGACTTTAATTAACTACCAGACTGTGAGTTAAAGGGAAGGTGCTGGTACAGGCCAGGTGTCTAATTCAGTAATGGTGAGCAGGTCCGCTTTTTAATTGTTAAAGATGAGGCTTTCAGAGTAAGTACGACAAAGAGAACAAGGATTGCAGCCCAGTCTTGATTGATGTTTTCTATTCCTATAGCCCAGTGTTAAAACCAACGTTGAAGTGTTTCCTCTTAATTTAAAAAGAGAAAGCTGTTCAAAATTATGAAAGAGTGTTAATCTATTGAGGTATGGTACAACACGTCAGCTTTCATTACAGAAGCAGAGAGTATTAAAAATATTATCATAATATATGCAAGCTATTGTTACTATTACTTTCGAAAAATCCTGACTTTTACGCCCGAAGCCTCTGCTAGCGACAGCTCATAGAAAATGCTGGAGCCATAGAAATTTATTGCTAGCGACATTTGTATTCACCATTATGCTTACCAAATCCACTGAAGTATTTGCAGAGCATCAGACAGCGCAAATCGTTGATTTATTGATTCATTTTTCTGCGTTGAATTTAATTTCTTCTACACCAAGATCCTAGAATGGAACAAGCATCACTATTAATTCTTCTAAAGAAAGGTAGCGCTAATATCCACCTGCATTCGAATTGCAACATGTTTACCTACCTGAAATAATAAAAAGTCTCCCATCTATACTCGAAGTACAAAGCCCCCTAGGAGCTCAAATAACAAAACAATGAACTAAGCAAAAACTGCGATAAACGAAACAAAGAGGGAGTCTCAGAATGAGCCAGGGGCTATAAATTAGCTTTTTTCATCAACATTGCAATGCTAGCCGCGGAAAGTCAAGAAGTAAGAGAGTTGGCTTTGAAAGGCAACACAATGAGGGCTACCTAACAAAGGCCCGTGCTACTCAAAACTGCCCAGTCTGACTTTTTCGCCGGAGTATGAAGGTTTTTCGCCACCCACCCAAGCGATTTAATTACTTGGGCGGCGAAAAACATGCATGCAGGCGGCGAAAAAGTTGGACTGGGAAGGCGCTCCTTTACGGTTCGGTAGAGCGTACGCACCCTGAGAAGCGCAACCCTTGTGTTCGTTTGATGAGGAAAGAACTGTACGCTTGGCGTAGACACCAACGACTCCCTTCATTTACGTTGAGTTATTTGCAGGCGGCGTTTGTGACAGGTAGTCTAAACTAAAAGTGCGAGTAAACAAATGAAATGAGATTTTACTCTAAATATTCGTTTAATTGACATCGATATACGTTAATGCGATCAATTAACCGTCTCCAGCGATGACCAGCACACATGGCAATTCCAAATAGCACAGTACAAACACCTTTAACAACCCAAAATAGTATTTTAATCTTCTGCACCCAAGTTAAAGCTCCTTTGCACTCATTGATACTGGCTTAAGCCCACGAAGGTTTTCCATTCATAAATGCTTAATAAACACTTTTACATCCGCTACAGACATATCAAATGCACTTTTCAGTCGTTTCCTCGATCCATTCGTTTATTTTTCATCTACCTTCCTTGCCCCTTAGATCTTCTTTCGATTTATCTTTTTGAATTTCCCGACGTTTTTTAGCCCTAGTAGGATTTTGGTGATCTTTATCTGTAAACTTTCTCGAAATTTTTTTCATAGAACACCTCTCGTCATGCATCACAAGAGACTGAGACCGAATAAATATCTCAGTAGAGTAATTAAAACTATTTTTCTCACTCACTTTATTTTAGAACTTGTCCAAATGATATTCATACGTGCAATCGTTTCTTAGGTGATACGTTGCTTACTTCCTCACGATAACTTTCATGGTTAGCAACACAAGTGAAACAAATTATGCTATTAATTACTTTCTTTAACCTTCGATGCTTATGAAAGTGCCCTGATTTATCAACTTTGCACACCATCACTAAAAGCTTATTAAATTCGTACAGTGATTCCTCTCTTTAGTAGTCGCTTGGCTAATGAGAATTAGTAACTGACCTTATTCCTATGCATGAGCTGGCTGCTCGAGCACGGCTCTCATTCAAGAAAATTTATGCACATCTGATAAGAAAAATCGACCCGACCGAGCCTCTCCCCATTGCAGACTTGTAGGCATTGAAGAAAATTTATACATCTTTGATTACAAATCGATTTGAATTTATACTAGAAAAATCGACTCGATCGAGTCTCACCCCATCGCAGACTTGTAGGCATTCAAGAAAATTTACGCACATTTGATCGTAATTTAATTCGATTTTATGCATATAAAATAAAATTTATTTGCTTTGGTTAATGAAGCCTCACCCCATGGCAGACTTGTAGGTCTTGCCGAGTATCTCTTTGATGATGAGGCTGCCGTTGTGCGGGTCCCCGCCTGCCTTGAGCGTCGCGTTCAGCGCCCAGGCGTACAGGTACACCGCGTCGTACAAGTACGCTGCCTCCGCCCTGATCTAAAGTCAAAACACACTAGCTCATTGAAGTCAAAAACTTAATTCATTACTAAAGACAGGAGCCATTACCATTATTACTAAAGACAGGAACCATTATCATTATTTCTAAAGACAGGAACCATTAGGCGTACAGGTACGCCGCCTCCGCTCTGAGCTAAAGTCAAAATAAACAAGCGCATTGCTGAAGACAAGAACCTTTATCAAAAAAACAAGCTCAACAAAGTCAAAAAGTATAATTCTTTACTAAAGACAGGGAACATTATCATTATTATTATTATTAATGCTAAACATAGGAACAATTATTGCTAAAGACAGGAACCATTCTCGTTCGTAATTTCTTACCGATCGAAACTATTCTCTTAAATATGAAGTAGTTATTACGGACAGGATAGGAACTTTTAATTTCATTTTTCGCAGTTCTTACGGACAGAGACAGTTTTAAATTTGGTAATTAATACGAACAGGACAGGAGATATTATTCTAATCTGTCGTAATTCCCTACGGACAGAAACTATTTTCCCAAATTATAGTCCTTATTACGGACAGGTCAGAAAGTATTTCTCAAGTCCGAGGTGATTATTGAGTGTATGCTGTAAAAGGAACGAGGTAAACAAATATTCGAGCATACAAATATTTTGGGTATATGAGTGAGCGTGTAGAAGTGGTCAAATATGCCACATGTTGAGTTTTCATTGTTTTTGTTGATGTAAATGAGCTTCTTCAAAAATCACAGAATGATTTCTTTGAGCTCCAAGTCCATCTTTTATGAAATTTCACCGGCTTTTAGAGGAAAATCTCCGAGTCTATTTACTCTTAACGTCACATAAGTTTATTCAGGGATGCATTTAGCACAAAATGAAAATAATTAAAAAATAAAAATTTTCACCACAGACAACCTAGCGCAAAAAAAATAATGGAAGCACAAAACAATTCTCGGAATCCAAAGATTAGAACAGTACAGAGCTGAGTAACCAAGGGAACGGTGGGTTACCTGGACAACCGTGTGCCTACTGGCAAAAAATGCAGTGGCAAGTTTAAAAAAGTGGTTATGAAGTTAACAGGGATTGACGTGGAAAAGATATGTACCGAAAGACCACAAGATCAATGTTTTCTAAGTCTAAACCATAAAAAATAGAACTTTTAACATAATTAAAAACATTAATGACACTCTTTCGTATGTTTCACACACACATAAACTCATTCGCACACGTACACGCATGCGCGCCCACACTACATATTACTGTTGAAACAGAACTGAATAAGGTACATCGTACTGACTTGTACTTTTAGAGAAATTGTAAATCTGTCCTTTTTTAAGTTTAACCATTGTTCGAAGTTCAACTTTGTGAACGTGTCTAAGAATAAAAAAGTCTATCTCGAGGGTCGTGCGAATGAGATTCCTGTATTTAGTGATCCATTTGGCCGACGTAGCTTCGAAGTTCAACTCTGTGAACGTGTCAAAGAATAAAAAAGTTTATCTCGTTGGTCGTGCGAATGAGATTCCTGTATTTAGTGATCCATTTGGCCGACGTAGCTTCGAAGTTCAACTCTGTGAACGTGTCAAAGAATAAAAAAGTTTATCTCGTTGGTCGTGCGAATGAGATTCCTGTATTTAGTGATCTATTTGGCCGACGTAGCTGCGAAACTTGAATCTTAACTAGCAACTTAGTATTGGTAAGTGGGAGGAGATTGCGATTTTTGAACGTTTATTCCAAGAGTTAGTGAATTTATTTATATATGAAGCGTTATGAATTAGTATTGGTAAGTGGGAGGAGATTAAAATTTTTGAACGTATGTTAGAAGAGTTCGTGAAATGATTTGTTTATGAAGCGTTGTGATTTTGTAAAAAGCAATTGTCTGTCTATGATGTTTTTATGAATTAATTCAAAGGAAATGAAAAGAAGTTCAAGCGCTCATCATTAGGCACGTAAGTGTGCCCCAGCCATGGACAATATTAACGTTAAAAGTGACTGGCTAAACATTAAAGGAGAATATTTTATATTATTATAGCAAATTAAACATTAAAGAAGTGACGATTTTGAGCATTAGTGCAAAATTCATGAAAAAAAAAGAATTTCGTGTAAAGAGAAAGAATTTTGTATTTCATACAAAAAAATTTGTTGTAAAAAAAATCATTTTATTAAGCTCAACATTTATATACTTACTCGTTAATTTTTGGAAGCCTACAGTGCTACATGCTTTACTCATCCCGACTTGAATTCAAGTTCGTAATTTTCAGAGTTTGTTTGAATGTTTAAAAATAGAATAAACTTTTTCTTGGCTGGAAAAAACTAATACACCTGGAAATCCTATGCATGTCGTTTAATTACCAAAAACCGATGTTTTCAAGGCAATGAAAGCTCTTATTCGCTGATTGAGAAGCCGTAATATTCGTGATTAGGTTGATTGGAAGTTAAATTCAACAACGAAATTCCGCAAAAATTGCAAATTTTACGATGGCAAGGCTGAAAGGCAATCAGAGCAACCAATGCCGTCCGAAATGCAATGATTACTGCATGATCTTCATTCGCTTTATGATTATCTTATTAAAAATACTGCCAGATAATTGGAGAAATTGGTATGAGGCAAGTGAGGTGAGCACAAATTTATATAGCTTGAAACTATTCGCTGAAATAATAAAAAATTAGTAAAAATACTGCCACATAGTTCGAAAAATTGGTATGAGGTCAGTCAGGCGAGCAAAATTCGCATATATTAAAACTGTTCGCTTAACTTCCTTTTGATTAATCAAATATTATTAATCCACACACCTCGACATGTTAAATAAACAGTATCACGATGAACTAGCGTTCGTTTTCCCTTACACTTGCGTCTGGAAATAAACCTGAATCTCTTTACGCGAATGTCAGTTTTGCTGCTCTGTACTCGCAATGTAAAATTTGTTTATGAATATTTTACAGAAATGAAGTGTAGTTCAAGCTAATTGTCACTGTTTTGAGCTTTTGAAATCTATTGACGCCATAACAAACTAAGGTTATCTGATAACTTTCGTTAAACTGAGCAGATCCTATAAAGTAATGTAGACTTCAACCATATAACCGAGCAGTTTTAGTTCTCAATGAATTTTTTTACGGCTTCGAAATATTTTCAGCACTTGATTTAGGCTCAATACAATATAAAGGCAGAATTTTATTCACACGTGGGAAGTTATTTACCATCGGCCATGTTCTTTTGAATTACAAAAAAAACACAAAGAGGTCTATCACATCGACTTGAACCTATCGACAAAAAAATATTCTAAAACTTTGATTTCGGGTACAAATTCTATTGAGTCTAGCAACATCGAATGAAATATGTTAACGTTATGAAACGGGGTTAAAAATACGAGTAATATTCTACATACAAGGCCAGTCTAATCTACAACTCAGATTTCACCTACAATTCTGTTGAGTGTAGTAACATCGAATAGAATATGTTAACGTTATATAACGGGGACAAAAATACGAGTAATATTCCACAAGTCCAATTCAGCAGTGCGTCGGGTATCCAATTCAGCAGTGCGTAGGATTTCGTCGGGTATCCTAGGCCGCTCTTCCGCTCGACTGAGGCCGAAAAGATCTCAGTTGCGGCACCGAAGAATGGGCCGGGCAACCAAGGCGTTTAGGGAGCGCGTGCATTGTGTGCCTTACGCTAGAATTCACAACAACAAATTCCAAAGCAGACAGGTCTCAAAAATTTCAGGAGCGTAATGGAGGAGAAATATTTTAATCTGGTCGTCGATACTGAGAATTTTGGTCTCCTCTGAAGCCATGGGCCTTCAATTTGGTTCATGAAGCTAGATAATTTGGAATAAAATACGAATTAGAGAGCTTGACCTAAATTTAGTTTTAACGCCCTAAGAAAATTGAATTCTTCTCGAAAGTGGAATTAAAGCAACGTTAGAAGAATATAATATTAAATCTCAACGTCAATAACCCGTATTAAACCAAATTGAAACCTGCCGTATAATTTAGCGGAATTTTTACCCATAAATAATAACCATCATGACTATTCTAAACAAATCAAACTTCTATTCGTACCTAGTAAGACGTTTCATACCTTAAAGTACAATTTACAAACAGCACTCGCAATAAATCTATACTATAATAAGAGCCGCGTCCGTCTGTCTGTCTGTCCGAAGCCAGCCAAAAGTGTGTGATGAGCGTATCTGCGATACAAGCTCGGCCTCATCAACTCTCTAGAGATTTAATTTTTTGTTTCTTACGGCCTTTCTTTCAGTGGACTAGTCTATAAATAAAAGTCAGAGCGAAAACTAAAGAAATCACTTGCAGTGTTTCGAATAGTGGCGATAAAGCGGCCACCGTTTCTCAGTATTTAACAGACGTATTCTGTCGCAAAGTATCAGCTTGCGTGTGTCCGCATGTTGTAATTTAATGTATGATACTTCAGTCCCGTCGTGAGCAGCACGCCGACAAGCAAGAGCTGAGGAAAGAGATGTGCAAATACAAACTGAAATTTCTGTGTCACTTGAGTCCAGTCTTACATTCTACTTATTTCGGCACAGTTCTCTGGCTTGCTTTCTTGTCTCTACTTAAACAACATCGTTTACTTTTGTCAGCTAGACCGATAGTAAATCTGTTTTTGTTTCATCTGCTGGAAAAGCTTTCAGTCAACTTTTAAGCTACAAGAAGATGGCGAATGATATTACCTTTCATCCAATTCAATAATTATTAATTAGGAACTGTTTTATTTTTCCAAACTAATTCAAAGGTAGATATTGAAGCTTTGGATTGGAAAAGTCATGAAACCACGTCACCGCAGCGTCACAACGGCTCCTTCTACCGTCAGTTGTGTTCACCCGCTTGAAGCCTCCCATCACCCCCAGAGCGTTGGGGTAACAAAACGGCTCCTTCTCCCGTCAGTTGTGCTCACCCGCTTGAAGCCTCCCATCACCCCCAGAGCGTTGGGGCAACAAAACGGCTCCTTCTCCCGTCAGTTGTGCTCACCCGCTTGAAGCCTCCCATCTCCCCCAGAGCGTTGGGGTAACAAAACGGCTCCTTCTCCAAGTAGTCGTTCACCTTCTCAGCAAACATGTCCATGCCGAGCGGCGCCGATGGCAACACTCCTTAAAACCAAACACAGTAAACATCGCTTGTCAAAAGAAGTAATTAATGGTGCAACAGTTTCAAACAACACGCTTTAAGTTTTCCACCTGCGGATCAGAAAAACGGCATAATATTTTTGTGCAAAAAAAATAGTGTGAAAAAACAAACAAAATATGTTAACATCGCTAGTCATTAGAAGTTTTTAAACGTGCCACAGTTCCGAACAACACGCTTCAAGTTTTCCACCTACGCATCAGAAAAGCGGCAAAATACTTTTCTGTAAAACAGATGTGTGAACAGTTTCATTATCAAAATGGTTATTATTTTATTTTTGCAAACTCATGAAGTACAGTCGTGATCAATTTAAAAAATGCTGTGAAAAAAGTGTAATCAAAAAGAAAGCTTCGTTAAGTAACCATGTGCTATTTGCTCACGTTTTTACTACACTGATATGTTGCCCATCTCCCACACTTTCCTTGCCATATTCTCGACTGAAGCTGTTAACCAAGTTAAGTACAAGTAAATTTTCAGACAAGAATTTTACGCTGTTTTTCCTGCACGAACCATATCTCAATTTTGACGAAACTCCATATAAACAAAAATTTCTCGAGAAGTTTCATTCTAAGACCGTACTTTACAACTTGACGACATTCCAGTCATGATGAAAAGTAGAAATCGAGCAATGGTAGAGGACTATAAAATTAAAAACCTTGTAAATTCATCATCTAATATTCGTTTTTAACTCAAATAAGCCTTTGTAGTTAATCATGAACATCTGTAGTACAAAATCGGGGGATTAGAAATACGTATTGAAATTCATCCTAAAGTGAACAAATAAAGAGCATGATAAGGAGCGATGAATGTATTTCGGGTACCCTGCAAAGCTGAAGTGAGTATCTGCCTAAAATGTGATGTGATACTTCATTAGTTAAATTTGCACGAATCGATGGTTACGCATGCATTATTTTGATAGACATGCGCATTACCTCATGACAGTAAGTTCGACAAAAATAATGTTACAAATAAATCTCATGATCGACAAGAACATTCCATCAGTACCATTCGGATGGCTTGAACTCAGTTCAACGAAAACAAATCCCGAGCTGTACCGTCTCCTTCAATTGATAAAACACGTTGGCTGCCCGCATTTCAAAAAGCTGGCGTGAGTAGCCCGGTCAGTTCGAGAGAGAGAGGCTTCTAGTTTGCGTCGAGGAGATTCTGTTATTATTTACGGCCGCTTTGCCGCCAATCGCAAAACTGCACTTTTGCTCTTCAAAATACGAGACGCAAAATGCGCTCTCAAATCGAAAGTATTCGCAACGAGAATTCCGCATCTGGAGTAGTTCTGCACGAGCCCTGAGACAGAGTGGCAAAATGTGGGGGAAAATGTTGAATAACACGAGCTGCTGCATCCGTAATCGAGCTGTGACGTGGGAGCGCTGTTTTGGTCGCTTTTCATCCATCTTGGCTGCAGAATGAAGGATTCAATGATGAATTTGTAGCTGAAGAGGAAAGACGTGCAACTATTTTGAAAACTTTCAATGCCAAAAATGTAATATATATATATAACGTATAATGCATAATGTATGTATATCCATTGCTGTAATCATTTCTCAGATCAAGTGGGGTAACATTTTAACGCATCGTCCCGGTTTGTGTATACGAGGGTAAGTGCATCTAAATTTACTATAGCGTATCTGACTAGTGTAAAACCGTTCTCTTTATTTGCTCAATTATGCCAGGTACAAGTGGGAAGCTCACGTGACAGCACTCCCTAAATGATATGTCTCTCCGCCCAGCGTCAGTGCTAGAGTAATTTGACACCTCTTCAATTTCAACGAAAGATAATTCGGACTCAAAACCGGGAGAAAATGAACACGGGAATCAGTGAACCTGACGCTATCATTCTGTGTGTGTGTGCCATCAATGGAGTACGCAAGCCCAACATTGTGTGCACAATGTTGGGTTCGTCCTCATTATGTGCACAACGTTGTGTTGTGTACACAATTTATTGGCGTGGTCTTTGTGAACACAAACTGAACAAAGCTTTGCTTTACGGCTGATTCCTCCCGGCCATAAAATTCCTTGATGAGAATTGCACTGCCAATTGCTAACATTTAACCCAAATGCGTCGGTAGCAAGCAACTGCAGTGAGCTGTTCAGAAGAATAACTGCGCTGTAAGTTCTCACCGATAAAGTGCTGGTACGCTTGTCGTATTGTGTCGTTCGTATTCTCTTCCAGAAAATCTCGCAGATACAAGCCGGGCTTCTCAGGTTTGTATTGCTGCAGGGACACGCCCACCACAAAGTACTCGCCTGGAACAGTGCAAGTTATTTTTACATTAAAAGGCCCTGGAACAGTAAAAGTTGTTTTTGCATTAAAATACCATGTAGCAGTAAAAACTGTTTTTACTTTAAAAGGTCATGGCACCGTAAAAGTTACTACTACGCTTCAAAGCCCAGGAACAGTATGAGTTGCCTTAAAAGTTAAAAGGCAACGTTTTTCTCAAATTAGGAGCTCCGTGTTGTTGTTTATCGAAAATTGTATTCGTCAGTTAACATGGCCCGGTTAAAAGCTATAACAATATTCGAATGGTGAGTAAAAGGCTAATATATTTCTCATATTAGGAATTTAAATCTCCGTGTTTTTGTTTACAGAATATTGCACTCGCCTGTTAACACGACCTCGTTAAAAGGTGCAGCAATATTCGATTGTTGAGTAAAAGGTTAACAGGAGTAATCACAATTTCCGTTACCAGCATCTGATCGGATTTCCGAGCATCTCTGACGTACCTCCATGTTAACCTTTCACATCTACCAAGTCAACATTTTTTTAATCATTTCTTTGCGGTACACAAAGCGATTTTCAATTCTCACAAATAATTCACAAACCGAATTTTTAAATTTAAGTTGGAAAAATTTTGATAGCTAAGGCACTCGGCTAAATTTGCCAGTCAAAAAATTCAACTATGAACTCGAACGTAAAAAGTGGCGAACAGTTCTCCAATAACACGACGAGCAATAGGTCTCGCCCTAATGCTTTCAGTGCACCGGTATTTCATCGGTGACCTTGTCTGTACTCACGGAGTTCATTTGTAGCCCACACGGGTCCTGCTGAAGCAATTTACAGTAGTCAAAAGAAATTAGATGTAACTTAGATGTATTTTTGTACTGCAATTAGCCCAGAGCAGTTTTGTAATGTCCACATTCACACAACAAAAATAAGAAGAAAGTTGTCCACATTTACAAATTTTTTAACATTACTCCTCTCTCTCACTCATCCAACACTTGGCTTCTTCGACACCTGTGAGCTATATGAGCTGTTCATTAAAACGCTGTTGCATATAATAAAGAACATGTCTTTCCAAAAAAAATAATATTGAACTCCTACCACGCGTGCACTACACTTGATGATTTAGAACTTTTATTTCTGGTAGATTATGACACTGAGACCCATTGTAGATATTTTTATTCTGTAACAATTTCTGTACTATCAAGGAACTATTCAACTCGCCAACAATCTCATCATACAAGCTCGAGAAGGCCACAAAGTTCGCACGTGATCTCTATTTCATGGACAAGGTCGCGCTGGAAGCGATGTCCGCTTCCGTGAAACGAAAATTAAAGAAGCACCGCCAGTGTGCAGGTTGGTGGCAAGGAATATGGTCTTTATGTACACAATGCTGGCTGTGAAAAAAAACAGCGAAGAAAAACAAAATAAAAACGTTCGCCATATGCACTTGGATAAAAAATAACAAGCAGAACGAAACGAGGAAAATGAAGCTCCTACATCAAAAAAATGTGGAAGCTGATAGGATTTGAGTGGCTGCTTCCATCACTGTTCGCTCTTTGGTGGGTAAGTTTCAGAACCACGTCAGAAACTTGACTCTAGTTTTCCGCCATGCATGTTCCGAGGCCTTACTTGGAACTCCGGTCTATCCTTAAAATTAAAAATATTCAAAAAATGGGAATTGAATGTCTTATGCAACTAATTACTGAACTTTTATTTCTCTTTCCATTGATTTTTTAACGTTTTAAGAAGTAATTTTTCCGACATTATTTCTGAGGTGTTCTACGTTCCACAGTTGACTACGACAAAAAAATCCTCCTGAATGGTCAGCAACGAATATAATTTCATTTAAATGAACAGACGAAAACTTTCACTGAGGGTATTCGCTACAAAAATTCTCCTCCTCGAAATTTATCAGCCCCTACGGGTCGGATTTCACACATTTTACGTTATTGTAGTAGTACCACCCGGAGTAAAACTCCACCTTTTGATTGTCTACCTTATGACCTGCGGTTAGAATCCGAAATTCTCAAGTTCGTGTATTTCCGAATAAAATTTGTTCTAGTAGTATCCAACAATCCTGCACTCTTGCTAGATGCGGCGTGTGCTCACAGGAAACGCACAAGTTTGAGGATTTCAGTCACAAACAAAAGCACGCTGGTGACAAGTCGGTAGGGGAACTTTCCCTCCCGGATGTGCGGCTGCGTACGACAGAGGAAAATGCTCGAAAATTCAGCTCCTCAGCAACAAAACATGTTTTCTGACCGTTTTTATAGTTTATAACACGATTGTAAAATGCCATAGATTTTTAAACAGTAAAATAGGAAAAATTACATTGACATTGTTTATGTCCATTTTTGTTTGAACAATTTTCGTCGGAACAATTAAAAGAATCAGAACTCAATACGAACTTATTTTACAACAAAAATATTGGCATCCGCCTGCCTGTGCTCCTCGGAAAGAGCTTTTGTTTTCGTGAACTTAGGACTCTCGCCTCAATAAGACCTAGTCTGACTCCCGACATCATTTTGAAACGAGAATTCCATTGTACCGAATGCTGACAGCTCAATTTTAGCACTCCATTTCTTCTGCTGAAACTTCCCTGCAGCAAATATAGTGTTGTTTTGCACCGACGAGAGCCCAGTTTGTTATCTGAATGTAGTTCTGTATTGAAAATGTTGATCGATGTGTTTACATGGGGTACAGGGAGAGGTTTACATTTTGATAGCACCCCAAAGAAATTTTTATTTGTTCCAATGCAAGTCTTTTACACTATTCTTCCGTGCACTATCACACGGCAAGCGAAAAAATCTTCACAAAATGTTAGGATGCTGACGATGCTCTGAAGATAGAGTACAGAATACCAACTGAGAAGCCTGGCTGCTCTCTACGAGAGTAAGCGTCTTCCTAAAATTGAGTGACGTCCAGAAAGCTCTTCGAACGAACTTGGCTTGTACATCAGGTCAAATTTTTACTTCATAATTAAAATATCCCAATATGAACACACAAGCCATAATTTCACATCAATAGAAAATAAAATTCGGAGTCATATTCGTAAATTTTGCTGTTTTGAATAGCTTTTTTGAAGCACGTTTCAAGTGCTTTACAAGTCATGTCACTCAAATTTAACACTCGTTATTTACAATGAAATTGTTTGCAGACTACAAAATGTACGCGTTTATGGACCGATAAAATTGTATGCAGACTACTAAATGTACGCGACTAAATGTACGCGTTCAAGGACCGACGAAAAAGAATTTAATTTTCAAAGGGTGGTTCGTCTGATGTAAACTGCAGCACTGACCTTGTTAAACCTCTATCTAAATTGCTGAAATTTTCTTTCAGTGGGTTGTCCAGCGTGCAACATTGCTGCGAGTCAGAGTGTGTTCTCCTGCGTACTTTTTGCAAATAATCAGAACAAGTAATTTGTTTACTAAAATTACGTCTCTCACGTTTGCGCGGAATCGTATTTCCTTTCATCGTGTCAAAAAAACTGAAATTGTTGAAATCGTTTCGGAATTGTTATTGTGAAGGCAGCACACGAAAACTTTACCTCAAAAAATAAGTAACTAATTCATTATTGCAACTTACGATTTCAGCCGAGTACTACATTTACAAAAGAAATTTTTGGTTTTGCCTCACTATCACAAAAAATGTCGATATATAACAATATCATCAACATTATTTAGAGATTTTAATATTATCGACTATGGTAATCAATCCAGCCACTTTTGCGGTTCCTGCGGTCGTAAACCTCTGGCAACTTGAAACGCAAAGCATTTCTTGAATTCGTTCAGTAATCGTTACGCAACAATTCGTTGCAAACTTCAAATAATAATAGGGATCAATTTTATTCACACGTGAGGCGTACTAATTACGCGCGCTAATTCCAAAACTTTGGGCTCAAACTGTCGTTAAAATGCATTGAGCCGAACTGAGATGGCTCGGGACAAAAGTTCAACCGTGCAACTAAAGAGGCATTTCGTCCGTCTATAGCACAATTTCATTCGTAGTTAAGCAGTCATAAATGCTTAAGCAGTTATAAGCAGTTATAATGCTTGAGTAATTACAATCCCTAATAAATGCTTGAATCGTTATAAGTAGAAATAAACGCTTAAGCAGTTATAAGCAGTTATAATGCTTGAGTAATTACAAGCCGTAATAAATGTTTGAATAGTCATAAGCAGTAATAAATGCTTAAGCAGTTATAAGCAGTTATAATGCTTGAGTAATTACAAGCCGCAATAAATGCTTGAATAGTTATACGCAGTAATAAACGCTTAAGATGTTATAAGCAGTTATAAATGCTTGCGTAGTTATAAACAGTAATAAATGCTTAAGTAGTTATAAGCAGTAATAAACGCTTAATCAGTTATAAACACAGTTACAAGCGCTTTTCAATTGAGATCAGATCAAAACATAAAAATGTTTCAATAAATGCAACGCCGTTATAGCACAGGATCCTATTTAGATAAGATTCTAAGATCCCGTTTAGAGAAGGATCGTGCACCCCACAGTCTTTTGGGCAACGATTGGGCAATAATCCGAGTTAGTTGGTAAAGTCGAACGCAAATTGTAAGAGGGTAAATCCCTTGAAACGAACGAGTCCAAAACGGCAATGCTCTTCAGAGAGATTTACAAGGATTAGTCATCAATTATGACAAACTTAATTTAGGGGATTAACTTACTGTTAGAAGATAGTATGCTTTTTGTACGCATATTTCTCAGAGTAAATTCACGCCCACAGAACGATCCTGGATGTTGATTTACTTCCTCAAAGTTTTTTCAATGGAGGAAATGAACGGATGAATCTGTTCAGTGCTCTACATTCATGAGTGTATGTATGAATACATATTTTGGCAATCATAGCTTGGTATCCATGGCAGCTGTAGAAAATTTTCGCACTCTGCTTTGATGTGGTTCATTTTAAATTTTGTCCAATGTTAATTGCTGCTTAAATAATGCTAAACTGATGCACCGAAAACCAATTCAATGAAGATTTTTGTGCATAGCTAATATTACGTAAAAATATATCATCAAAGAATCATTTAAATGCACCAACCATCCCTCTAAGAACTTCTCCTGCTGATATAATGTAAACCTAATAAAAGTAAAATAAATACTGGAAGTAAACTCCGTAGACTAACTTCTGATTTGATTATATTGCATTACTGTAGACTGGGAAATAAATTATAATGTATTGAATTTACAGAAATTTCAAATATCTTATGTTTAGGACCAATTAAAAGTATCTATTAAACTTGGTTATGAACCAATAAGTGCATCAAGTGGTCCCACCGCTTCGACTTTTATTCCCAGTAACAGCAGTTAGCAAAAAAGAAACACTATAGGTACGATATCAGAATACATCAGCTGTAACGGCCGTCTTAATATGGCTCTATTACAAGCTGTAACGATATTCAAATGGGAATTAAAAGGTTGAGAGGTGTATGCCATTTCCGTCACCCGCATCTGACCGGACACCACAGCACTCCACTTCACAGTTGCTCCTGACTCATTCGGTTGCAGCGAACCGTCAGTGATATATTAGCGTTCTTAGCACTGACACATTAGCATTCTTAGCACTGGCACATTAGCGTTCTTAGCACTGACACATTAGCATTCTTAGCACTGACACATTAACATTCCTAGCAATGGCACATTAGCGTTCTTAGCACTGACACATTAGCATTCTTAGCACTGACACATTAGCATTCTTAGCAATGGCACATTAGCGTTCTTAGCACTGACACATTAGTATTCTTAGCACTGACACATTAGCATTCTTAGCACTGGCACATTAGCGTTCTTAGCACTGACAGATTAGCATTCTTAGCACTGACACGTTAGCATTCTTAGCAATGGCACATTAGCGTTCTTAGCACTGACACATTAGCATTCTTAGCACTGACACATTAGCATTCTTAGCACTGACACATTAGCATTCTTAGCCCTGACACATTAGCATTCTTAGCACTGACACATTAGCATTCTTAGCCCTGACACATTAGCATTCTTAGCACTGACACATTAGCATTCTTAGCACTAACACATTAACATTCTTAGCACTGACACATTAGCGTTCTTAGCACTGACACATTAGCATTCTTAGCACTGACACATTAGCATTCTTAGCACTGACACATTAGCATTCTTAGCACTGACACATTAGCATTCTTAGCCCTGACACATTAGCATTCTTAGCACTGACACATTAGCATTCTTAGCACTAACACATTAACATTCTTAGCACTGACACATTAGCGTTCTTAGCACTGACACATTAGCATTCTTAGCACTGACACATTAGCATTCTTAGCACTGACACATTAGCATTCTTAGCACTGACACATTAGCATTCTTAGCCCTGACACATTAGCATTCTTAGCACTGACACATTAGCATTCTTAGCCCTGACACATTAGCATTCTTAGCACTGACACATTAGCATTCTTAGCCCTGACACATTAGCATTCTTAGCACTGACACATTAGCATTCTTAGCCCTGACACGTTAGCATTCTTAGCACTGACACATTAGCATTCTTAGCACTAACACATTAACATTCTTAGCACTGACACATTAGCGTTCTTAGCACAGACACATTAGCAGACGCTTAGCGTTAGCATCTGCCCAGTCCATTCGCATTTAAAGAGTTTTAATTTTTCTTTATAATTTCGAACTTTTTTTCCTTGGTTGTGAACGTCTGGCGCTCGCAAATCCTCCAATTGCACAGGTGTCGTGTTTTTTTGAAAAAAGAATGGATCACTACATGTCTTTAGCATCAGTTGATGGCTTTCCTGAGACATGATAGTAAATGGATAATCCAGGACAAAGCATAACTAAGTGCACTACACATAAAATTAGTTTCAAACGTGATGAACATTTTTGAGAACAAAAAGTGGAGAACTTGAGGAAAAGAAAAAGGATTTCCGCGAGCCCCAAAGCCTCCGTTCGGGCTCGGCGGAATAGAGACTGAGAACTAATCTTATTTCAATGGTTTGTTTAAAGTTGTACCGAAGGGGATATTACATGTCAGCTGTGAGAAGAAGAAGACAGATTTACGAGACACTAGAAAGTTCGCAGAGCCGAGTTGAACAGCGCGATGCAGGAGCTTTGCGTCTCGGAGTACAGTCGGAGTTGGGCCCAAGTATAGAATTGGATGCAACGTTTGCAAGCGTGGTGGATAGGGACGATATAGTGGAAAATTTAGGGAGAAACTATCCACCCAAGACACAGGGGTAGCAGTACCAATTATCAGGGGAACCCAAATATAGAATTGGATGCAACGTTTGCAAATGTGGTGGAGAGGGAAAATATAGCATGAAACCTAGGAACTATACTTCCAAGTCGCAGGGGTATAAATACTATGTGTCAGGTGTCATTATTATCGTATTACGTGCCGTGTTTAGTGTGAAACGCAAATGACGGAGTTCTCGAGATTGACGATGGAATGGAAATACGGCTGCTTGAAAAAAATTGAGCCAAGTTCTTAAATTTTGCCTAGTGTTGGAGTGAAGAAAATTCGGCATTTTTACTAAGTTCTTATTTCAGCTTAAAAGTGTCTTCTTACTTCAGTCGTCATTGTTTATCAAAAAAATAGATGAAGTGGAAAAGTGGTAAAAATAAGGCAGAAATAAATTACATGGATTGTGCAAAAACAAAAAAATAGAATCCACGAACATTAATGAAAATGAAACAAAATAAAATAAATGACAAGAGATAAAATGAATGACATTACGTAAACAAAATAAATATCATATGATTAAATTACATAAAATCATCTTCAATTATATCAAGTTAGAAAAGAAACAAAATTAAACTAATATGGCAAAAATTATCAGAATACCATCAAATACATAGAAAAGTGGGTAGACATCGTAACGAGGCATGTGAATAATGGAATCTTGCCGAGTGCGATATGCAGAACTTAAGAAACTGTACGAGGCAAAAATTGAAGGATGGCTCGTTCAAGTTTCTAATTAAAATTTATTTAAATATTTAATAATTCAATTTGATTCTTCAATTACTTTTAACAATTTCTTAATTTCTGCAGTCGGACCAGGCAAGATTCAGTTGCTGACGAGTTTCGTTAAATTTGATTCTATTTTTCATATTTTGGACATTATTTTATTATTTTTTATTTGTGCATTTTGTTTCAGTCTTTCCCCATACATAACTTAAGTTGGTTTAGTTTTCTTTTGTTTGCTTCGTTTTGTTTGTTCAATTTTCTACTCTCATTTTTCATTTCACTACTGAGGCATGACCAGCTCTGCTACTAAGTTCGGTGTTCACAAGACGAGCAGTTTACCAAGAGGAAGTAATATTCGCATTGCTGTCGTTCAAAAATCTAGGCCTTCGCTCAAAACAAAGCTGATCAAATTCTAGGGACCTTTTGCGGTCAAAGGCATAGCTTTATAATGTGGATTTTTTATTGAAGACAGTTTTCTGATTCAAAATCTATCAATCTCAGCGGTTTTCCTCTTAAACGCTGAAAGTAAAATGAAGCATTAAATATCGATTTTACTATTTTATTCATCAGTCTAAAGCGTTACTTGGTTAAGTGAATTAGTTTAAACATTATTGTACACCTTAGAACAGCGTTGATGGTAGGATGCCCTAGAAGTCGCTGAACTTATTCGGGCCACAGGTAGCTATACTCAAATTTGACCATTGTACTAGACTTGAGAAACTATCTACCTCTGTATCGCTAGTGATAAATAAATTGTTTAAATTCATTAAATTGTTGTTGTTTTGATACATTTAATTCGGTGCTTTGCTCGGTGAATGTAGCATGACTAATTTCAACTCAAGAAACGGTCTTCAATATTCCTGTTTGAAAAAAGTAGAAAGGACAAAGTTCAGCGAAAGAGTTTAAGTCGTTGCCGTCAATTTAAATTGTACCCATCCTGTATGGCAGCATCAAGATCGAGAATTTTCTTTGCGGTGTTACAACCAAATGACACTAACTCGTAGAATCAATACGTCGAGCATATTTTCCTGAAATTCAGTACTATGAAGAGATATACACTGCCATTTACCACAGATTTCAATCTGAAGGTCAGTGACATTGCATGTTGCGTTAAACAGCGGGAATTAAATTCACGCGATGACTAATTTAAATCTTAAAAATCGAGGAAGTGTTTGTGTTTTTATCACCTAGAGGCCATTTGAGCGTTCGTTCAAAACTTTCGGCAACCTTCTAACTTGTGCTTGACTTCTCAGAAAAAATTCTTCGCGAAATCTGATGACTTCAAGAGAAAATTTCAAACCTTCTACAAATAAATTGACTTCAGGGAAACGAAGAAAAAGTCTCTCGATGAGTCATTTGTAGAAATTTCCAATGATAATTTTTTTAATTTTCAAAAGCAATCGATTTTCTATGTATTACAATATTTTGAATCAATATAATAGCAACCGTCAAATGTAACCTATAAAATTAATTGAATGATTAGATCTGAAATATCAACGATTAATAAAAGAGTAGGTCTCGATGAGCGTTGATGATAGGATGCCCTAAAAGTCGCTGAACTTATTCGGACCCACAAGTAGCTAAACTTAAATCTGTCAATTGTACTAAACTTAAAATACAATCTTATTCTGTATCTCTTGTGGTAAATAAATTGTTGTTTGAATTATTGTTTAAATATTTGATCAAGCGTGTATAGCTTGTGTAGGAGCCACGAGACAATTCAAATTCAAGAGATGGCCTGAACACGGCGGGGCTGCAAGGCTAATTCTGCCTGCGTTGACTCGGCTGTAATGCACATTAACAAGACATTCGGGAGCTCGATGAATATACCTTTACAGCTATGTCAGCGTGTTTGTTCTCCGTGTGTTGAAATGAGGGTTTCACGAGTGGTCGTGTGGTCAGAGGAATTTTTCCGACTAATTATTTCTTCAGATATAGATTCATGCGAGGTTAACTTAACACGTCCCTAACATTTTGTACGCAGCTAATTTCCTAATCTACATCTAACGATCACGTCCACATCTGAATTACCTGTGTGCACGAATGGGAGTTGAGCAGAAAATATTGATTGGGTTTATATATCATTTACCTCAATTAAAATTCGTAATCGTTGGAATAGAATTATATCACTTTCGGAAAAAACTAATTTGCTATTCCATTCCATATATTTTTAAAAAAGCGGTTAAGCAGTTTTAAAAAAAATTATGTTTACTGTATGTTCCAGCTGAATATTACCTCACAAATTCATGAGCTGAAATTGCAGTCTTTAGCTCACAAGTAAATCGCACGCTTATATCACGAGCATGATCGAATTTTCGAAAAGCTAAACTACAAACACTACTCTCAGTACTGATCTTCCCACGCAAAACTTTCCTCAAATTTCCCCCCTAAACGTGCCGAGCGACTAAACCATACGATTAAAAAGAAAAATAAACAATGGCAACATCGACGACGAAGTACAGAGAGATTGCTGGGAATATCAACTGAAGGAAATAATGCAAAGAATATGAGGAGAGTAACTGAGAACTAAGGCTGAGACAATATGCTCTAATCATATTTTCACAGCCCTAATAATCACCCACGTACGCATGTATGGGATTTATAATAAATCACATACATGTGATTTAATACAATGTGTAAATACATGTGTAAATCACAAACCTACGCATGTTTGTATGTGATTATTAAAGCTGTGACAATATGATTAAAGCATTTTTTCAAAACCCTACTGAAAACATTTCCGTGGTTGGATGCCCACTGGAAACACTGCCCAGAGATGCATGCTCTAAGTCGACACAGTCGCAGTAGTGAGGTGTGTGAGAGTGCAACCAGCAAAGTTTTGTTCAAAGTATGAACCTCTCAGTGCAGGCTTCAGGTGAAAGAGTTGTGTAAAAACATTACTTTCTCGCAGACAGGGAAAAATAAACACGAGGACCTCGCAAGTTATTCTGGATGTCATCGGTGAAAAGTAAAAATATTTTCTCTTTCAAATAACATTAGAATGTTTTACAGGTCACTCTTTTGAAATCTTTTTATTTTAATTGGTTAACTAATCTTAATGAATGACGAAAAGGCTGACATGCTTTTTCGCCACCAAAAGCGCACACCGCAGAAATGTGAGTGAAGTACAACCATCAAGAGCGTTTAAAAAAAACATCAAACCTTTATAAGTAATAAGCACTGCTCTAAAGGTCACCAAACAAAATTAGGGAGAGAGATGTTCCATTGAGATGGAGTCTAATCTCTTTGAAAGCTTACGCGTGCTTCCGCACAAGAGAAGAAGGTTGGAGATCAGGCTAAAGTACAAGCCCTCTTTGAGTCGTAAAGAAAGTAACAAAACTTTGGGGCCGACGCAATGTTTTTGAAAGGAAATAAGACAGGAAAAGACATGAAGCTTTGTTATCACTGAAGAGTTACAGCGATCTCCGCTGGTGTTTTTTCAGGGCATCAGTACGATAACCAAGAAATCCTGGCCCAGCGTCCGGCGTCACGGCTGCTCTATTGTCCTGTGAAAGTATAGAAAAATTCCCATTTTCTCAATGGCCCAGCGGAGTTCATTGGAGCAAACAAGACGATCACGAAGGCATTCGAGGTCACTGCAAATTAAAAATGCGGCGTAAAATATGACTTCACAAGCAATAACAAAACTTTGGAATTTTATAGCGGGATGGAACTGTGGAGAAACACTTTTTCCACAGTTTTCCCTCCGTAGAAGAACATTTTCCTCACATTTTTTCTTAATTTGTGGGCGCAATTTTTCAGTGTTTCCAAGACCTGGAAAATAAGCTCTACTTCTAACACCAACGTAAGGGTGATAGTAAATTTAGATTAATGAGTAAAAATCTGTTGTAATTTATTACGGTTCTTTAAAATGCGTTTTTTTAACAACATGCCATTTTTATCGAGCCAAAATTCCGACATCTTGCTACAACTGCTCATTAAACAAGTGTGTAAAATATTTTACCAGCTATTAAAATTTCACGAAGAATATTGATAGACGAAATATATGCCCTAAAACGTCAAAACTAGACAGCCAAATCGAAAACACATAATGTGATAGAAGTCTTTCCGAACAAAATAGTAATGTATCTTTTTGTCTCAATGTATGTGTGGTACGTGTAGCCAATTTTTTCTGTTATAAAATTGTGTTTCTGTTACTCCATTTCTTGTTGGTGACTACCTGTACTTCTCGGTTGTATCAGAGTTACCTGCATGCTAGCTTGTTTCTCCGTCGTTTTAGCTCAGTCAATGTAATGCTTTCCAGAAGGAACTTAATGATTGTCAGGAACCTATCCATAGGCATGATTCACTGAATTATGTGCTTTATCATTACTGGACTGGGCATATTAAATCGGACCTGAATATAGAACGAAGGCCTGCGATGAGCTATTAATAAGTAATTTTTCTTCCTTTTCAGCGAATTATTATTGCCACGTGGTTACACTCCTCAAAGATACTTTTTAATATCCATGAGGATGTCTTTCGGAAGCGGTTATTAAAATATTTCAATCACTAAGCAACGGAAAAAGAACAAGCAACAACATCTTCCTACCCCAAGAAATAAGCGGACACAAAACTGAACGAAACACAACATCTCCCTACCCCAGAAATAAGCGGACACAAAACTGATCGAAACACAACATCTCCCTACCCCAGAAATAAGCAGACACAAAACTGAACGAAACACAGCATCTCCCTACCCCAAGAAATAAGCGGACACAAAACTGAACGAAACACAACATCTCCCTACCCCAGAAATAAGCGGACACAAAACTGAACGAAACACAGCATCTCCCTACCCCAAGAAATAAGCGGACACAAAACTGAACGAAGCACAACATCTCCCTACCCCAAGAAATAAGCGGACACAAAACTAAGCGAAGCACAACAAAAGCATTCGACGAGGAGCACAAATTGCGCGTGCTTGTTTTGTCGGCCCGTCTTAATTGAAGCCGAGGCCGTCATTGCCGTCCAAGGCCCGACAATTGCGCGGCCTAATATTGGTACAAGCTGCCCTGCCTCCAGCACGCCTTCAATTCGTCGGAGGTAACCTCGTCAAAACAAGCCCGCATTCCTGCCTCAGCGTCGGGATTTGCAGGTCGTAACTCACAGTTCCTGTACACCCTGGCGTGCTTGTCTCGCACATGAGATCTACAGCTGTCCGCAGCATGTGAAAGTTGTCATACTCCTTCACATGAATTGTGAACGTAAACTTACTTATTTAAATTTGCTACTTTAATTGTTTCTCAAAGATGAGAGTCTACAGCTGTCCGCTTGGAGAAGTTGTCATGACTCCTACAGCTGAATTGTAAACCAAAACTTATTTATTTAAATTTGCTGCTTTAATTATTGAGACTTTATTATTTTCAAGCTTAAAAGCAAAGTTTCCCTTTCGCTTCAGCCTCTAGTTTATATTTGGCTCGTGTTTATACATTGGTAATTTAATCCCCCTAAATTAAAGCAAGTAAAATGGTCAAAGGGTTTCCTAATTACTAAAAATCGTGCGTTGCTGCATTGGAGGAAAATTTCTTACAATGTATAGACTTGAACAACAAAATCTAAAGAAATTGATTTTCATTAAGCGCTCTTTTGTGAAACACAAATTTAGTAATGAGAAAAATATTAAAAAGGCAAATATCACCAACTATACATGTTACAAAAAGAGTTCTACATTTACACGTGTCGCTGAGATAAGGCTAAAGTGAAGTTCGTTCGTGCGTTGGGGGCAGGTCAGAGTGTATTTAATTCGAGTTAATCCGCACTCCTCGCAGTGCGTTCAGGCCTCAGCGTTTAAAGGTAGTTCATTTCAGCTTTTCGAAACGCCCTAAAATGTATTCAAAATCGCAGCAATCGATTTCGTTCACATGGAATTCAAAAATGCTTACGGTCATTAATCCGGAAATTGCAACAGTTGCTTTTGTTCTGATAGAATTCGAAAATTTTTACGGTTATTAAACTGGAAATCGCAACAGCCATTTTCCTTCTCATAGAATTCGAAAATTTTTACGGTCATTTATCCCGAAATCGTAATAGTCGTTTTTGTTCTCATATAATTCAAAAACTTTTAGGGCATTAATCCGGAAATTGCAATAGTCGCTTTCGTTCTCATAGAATTCAGAAATGTTTACGGTCATTTATCCTTGTGGTGACATTTGCTGGTACCGTACACAAGATGATCGTCACATATCGCTTCTGGAGGCGTAGCTGGCAACATTTAGCATCTAAACTTGTCGCTCTATTGCCTAAATATCACGAAGTGGAAAAGATCATTTAAGGCGCAGATCTAGACTCGTATTGCAAAGAACTAAATGATAAGTAACATAACAAGAAGCTTTCCATAGTCAAAAACGTCATGGTCTCAAGGCTGAAACGGTGAAGGGATATTTCTATTGACAAGTATAGATGTTCCTGAAGTTTAAGACCACGATACGGATAGGTGCATTTGTCCAAATTAAATCCCCATGTTCCATAATTATCCAAATAAAAATACATGCAGGCTTTCAACCTAAATTAGAGACAAAAAAAATTACTTCGTGCCCAGTGGTATGGCAACCATACAATCTCACAAAATGCAGACATTGTCTGGAATATAACCAGCATTGCCGCAAAATGCGAGTGTGTTCAGCAGCCTTTGTGGGACTGTAAATGTGATTCAGTGGTGCCTGTAGTGATTCGTGTCTGATGGAACGGGACTTGGGGAAAGTCAAAAATGTGGAGTTTGGTTCATTTGTGTTCCCATTTTCTATTCTGTTCTTTTCTGTTTTAAATATGTTACGAGTGTGTGTGGCGAAGTCTCCGAACAAATTGCATGGCCCCAAAATGTGGCGTTTGGTTCACTTGTGTTGCCATTTTCTACTCTGTTCTTTTCTGTACTAAATAAGTTACGAGTAAGTTTAGCAGTATCTCCTAAAAAATTGTATGAGCTACTGAAGTGCTAAGACATTTTCAATTTCTTACGTACTTAAATAATTATCATGTACGAAAAATAAACCGGACACCGGCTTAACAAAAGCTGCTACCTCAAATTAATATGGTAATGTTTCAACCTCACCTCATATCAAATCAGACCTAAAAATAGAACGAGGGCCAGCGATGAGCTATTAAAAAGTAATTTTTTCGTCTTCTTTCAGCGAATTATCATTAACTTGTGGTTACAATACTCAAAGATACTTTTCAACAATCTTGAGGGTATCTTTCGAAGGGCGTTTCCATAAACTGAACCTCGTGACGTCAGCCCAAAGTGTGCATAACGTCCTCCAAGATGCCCAATTGCAGTCCCCACGGTATCTAACGATTTATGTTATATTTTTATAAATAAAAAATTGAGGTAAAAAGGAGAGAACTAAAAATACCGTACAAAATCTCAACTCAGATTAAAAATTGCAAGTAAAACAGTAAAATTGAGCTTTTCGAGCGTTTAATTTCTCTCATTTTTATTAAGATCAGGAAACCTCCCGAGAACTTTTTTGTCAAAATGAAGGTCCTTCGTTAATGGCAAGAAAACCTGCAGATATCAGCAATGTGCTTCCATAAATTCTCGTCAGCAAAATACAGGATAAAAATCTAAGCAACCAACTGATGGGCAATACGTTGCCGCAAATATATGCTAATAGACAAAAACTTTGGAGCGCTGCAGTCTTCCGAAGAAGAATAAATTTAGAAGCTAGGGTTATGAAAACAAAATTCGTCGCTGCTGGTCCCTGACTGGAATGAAAATCGAGTGTGCAGAGCGAGTAAAACTTTAATATAGTGAACTTTCACGATTTCAATCAAAAGCAAAACAAATGTAATGGATGTTAGGAAACACAAAGTATCAAAAGTGTATTAACATTCTTATTTTTAGACGGCGCAAGTGAAAGTCGAAGTTATCCACGCTCATATTAGCATAACTTTGACTTGTCTTTCTCCACGAGGAATGCAAAAATAGTCTCAACTAAAGAATTACAATCAAATAGAGAAGATATGCCCGGCCAATGTCAGCGTCTGAGGCAGACGCGCTCTGATGAGTTGTTTCACTCGCGTGGTGCTGCATCTCTGAGCGGTGTGTAGGGTATTCAACCACGCCAGGTTTGGATGCTTCAATTAACAGACAAGATGCACTCGATTCCAGTCGCCTGCTTGGTGCAGACAACGCTGCGGAAAATAAGGCAGCAGACCAGTAGCAGTTTGCTGCCGCAAGTCTGAAGCAGTCCGGAAACTGTTTACTGCGGCAAGTCCAAGGCAGTCCTGGAGCTGTTTGCTGCAGCAAGTCCAAGGCAGTCCTGCAGCGGTCGTAGCTTTCCTGGCAGCCAAGCTCCATAGAGGAAAGTTCCAAGCCAAATTCATTCAAAGTTGCTAAACCAATGCAACTGAACACTTAATATGAACTGTTTTTTCTGCGGGTAGAAGAAAAATTCTGCATCCTTTTGAATGCTGAACTGGCCCTCGAGGCCCTCATAAATGTTTAGTACCCCTACCATAAAATAATAATCGTCTGAAATTGGTTCATTCTAGCCGTTTTAGACGAACTTGAGGGGCCCTCCACTAAAATTTGAATTTTGATCCGATTGGTCTGAAATTTGGCCAGTATATGTATTTTTGAAAGAAAAACATATTTTATTCGTGTACATTTTTTGATTTAGGCCTTATTTTTTTCGGGAAATTTGAAATATTAGTTTTTCAGTAATTTTTATACATATTTCAGAAAGTTAGAAGTCAAAAAGTTTTTATGCTAGAACAAATTCAAAGACAGTTTTGAAATCATTGGAACATTTTTAAAAAAGTGATAGTGCTTTTATTTTTTATTTGAATCTTTTTTATATATGCGATATTTTACCAATATATAAAATATACCGAATTTTTGGTTTTGAACTATGATAAAATTAAAATGTACAAATTGGAAAATAAGCACTATCAGTTTGTTAAAAATATTTCATGGATTCTAAAACTGTCTTCGTTTTCTTCCTAGCATAAAAACTTTTTGACTTCCATCTTTTTGAATGTTGAAAGTTAGAGGTGTTGGGTATAAGCCATAAACAAAATTTTTTGTTGAAGTGTAATATAATGGATAATTTATGTAATTGAATGCTGTTTTCATTTTTAGATCGATAATCTCCATGCATAACTTTACATTCAGACTTTGAATTGTAATTTACAAAAAAATGAAAAAAGAATAAAAATTTTTACATAAAAATTTTGAAATTTTATATTTTCAGTCTGATTCTTATGAAATTTGACTATTATATGTAACTTTCGAAAAGAAACACAATTTGTTCATTCATTTTTTCGATTCAGGCCTTAGTTTTTGACAAAATAGGACATATTAGTTTTTTTAGTTCATTTTTATTGGTGTTTCAAATGAATATAAATCATTGAGTTCTTATGCTAGAACAAAACCAAAGACAGTTTTAGAATTCTTGAAGCATTATAAACAAAGTTACGGTTTCAAATGTTCCATTTCCCGTTTTGTTTTGTTTTTATATGGGGTCGAAATGGGGTCGAAAATTCAGGATTTTTAGTCCTCTTACCCCTCTGGGGGAGGGGGTGAACTAATGTCCGTAGCGCCATAAAATTTTAGGACCGAATAGTCCACCACCTAAGGGTCCTTTTCCAACAACAAAACAAAAAAAGGATAGTAAATGAGCTCTATTACTATCAAAATATAGTCTCGGAGCTCAATTAACATCAAAATATATTCTCGGAGCTCAATTATTATCAAGACATATTCTCGGAGCTCAGTTATCATCAAGACATATTCTCGGAGCTCAGTTATTATCAAGACATATTCTCGGAGCTCAGTTATTATCAAAATATATTCTCGGAGCTCAGTTATTATCAAGACATATTCTCGGAGCTCAGTTATTATCAAAATATATTCTCGGAGCTCAGTTATTATCAAAATATATTCTCGGAGCTCAATTATTATATAAATATATTCTCGGAGCTCAGTTATTATCAAGACATATTCTCGGAGCTTAGTTATTATCAAGACATATTCTCGGAGCTCAATTATTATATAAATATATTCTCGGAGCTCAGTTATTATCAAGACATATTCTCGGAGCTCAGTTATTATCAAGACATATTCTCGGAGCTCAGTTATTATAAAAATATATTCTCGGAGCTCATTTACTATCAAAATATAATCTCAGAGCTCAATTATTGTCAAAATATAATCTTGGGGCTCAATTATTGTCAAAATATAATCTCAGAGCTCAATTATTGTCAAAATATAACCTTGGGGCTCAATTATTGTCAAATATAATCTCGGAGCTCAATTAGCCATGTGGCTAGAGGTTCTGCCGCCGTGCGGCAGACCCGGGTTCGAAACTCGGCGCTGGAGGTGGCGATTTTCTCTGTTGGGTATAGGAGAAAAATTCCAAGCACAATACCCCACTCTACCCAGGTGTCTGAAATGGGTACCGGTCTTGACCGGGGGAAAGTGTCATGGTGTCCTGGTGTTAGTTATAAGGCATTTGAAAATCCAATGAACAAGGGGATATGTATCAGGCTTGATTGGAAATAAAGCATCCGTAGATGCCTTCATTATATATTTATATTATATTATCATTAAAATATAATCGATTCATTAACACAGCAAGAGAGTGTTAAAAAACACCCTGTGATAAAGTTCTTCCTTCATGAAGTCATCACTTTATTATTTCTGTAACGAAATTCTGTAATGGTAAATTAAAAACACGATTTAACATACATAGGACATGAAAATATGATATAGTGTAAACTATGGTATGTTCCAAGAACACAAAAACCTGACTCAAGAATACAAGCCCACGCAAAAAAATATAAAAAGCCCAGTCATAGCTCAGTCGTTGCCTGCTAACAGAGCGTCCTAAAACGAAGAGCGTATCACCCCAAACCTTGGCGCCCAAGTCTGCGTTCTATACCGCCGCCTTTGTTTTATTCGACCACGGTTTAATTTTTAAAGGCTGCCTTTGTCGTGGTCTGCCGCCAGCCAAGGTCATAGTCTGGATACGCGACACATCCAGGCAACCGCTTCTCTTTTTCGCTCTTTTTCGGGGTCCACAAATAAATAGTGCGCTCAGGCAGCTCGAGTGTGGTGGCTGTCATGTGACCCGGTTGTATCATTTCTCTGTGTGGGCTTAGCTCAGTTTTCTTATTGCGACGAGCGCAACTACATAGTAGTACTTTGATGACAGTCCATGGGAATGTATAAATTTGAACGTTAATTGATTGATGGAAAAAAGCTCGGAATCTTGACAAATTATTAATAAACTGGATCCTACATTTATTCATGCACTTTGACCCCAGTCCATGAGAATACATATAATATCTTGATTTAGGTTATTGGTGTGAAAATTCACCAAATGTATCAGCAAAATTTAAAAACGATACGTACCAACTAATATGTAGAACATTTTGTCCAAATCATTGACAAGCTAAATACTAAACCTATGCTCGTGCATTTGAACCCCAAATAACATTTATAGTTCCTCTTGGCGTAAGGTTGAACGCTCGAGGAGAACAAGAAGCAGACAACTGCGCTGTAAAATTGTTGCGGCGAATTTTGAAAGTGTGGCTCACTGCAGGCGGAGTTTAATGGTACAAATAAAGCGTATCTGCAGAGCGCAGCAGCAGCCCTAGCGCACCAACGGGCGCTCACAATTATAGTGAGTGCCGGGGCATAAACTGTGGAGCGGCTGCTCACTGAACGATTACGTAGTGAACTGAAGAGCAGCTGCTCACTGAACGGTTACGCAGTGAACTGAAGAGCGGCTGCTCACTGAACGGTTACGTAGTAAACTGATGAGCAGCTGCTCACTAAACGGTTGCTTGGCAGACTGAAGAGCAGCAAGTCAGTTAACGATTACTTAGTAAACTGAAGAGCAGCTGCTCAGTGAACGATTGCTTGGTAGAATGAAGAGCAGCAAGTCAGTTAACGATTACTTAGTAAACTGAAGAGCAGCTGCTCAGTGAACGATTACTCGGCAGACTGAAGAGCAGCAAGTCAGTGAACGATTACTTAGTAAACTGAAGAGCGGCTGCACACTGAACGATCACTCAGTAAAATGTAGATCAGTAAACTGAAGATGAGTAAACGATGACTCACCGTTCTCGAAGAGGCCCTGTTCCTGCATGAGTGTCATGAGGCCGATAAACTCATAGTAGTGGCCCAGCACGAGGTAAACTGCAATAAACGCAACACGTATTTATTTAAGGAGAATTACAGTAATTACGAACCAAACGAATACATCTTGCATTTATTTGATGAGCATTACAGTAATTACGTACCACATGTCACTTTTAATCAGATTGTGCGACGAAAGGAACTCATTTTTGTTGTGCTTTTCTGTCAATCATGTTTTGTTTCAAAATTTTACAAGAGTATTACGATACCAATGTGTTAGATAAGTTAAGGATGTTAATTTTAAGGTATTTTAAAAACCAATATATCAGCATTTCATGTTTGTATTTTATTGGATATAAACTGTTTTTTCTTTTTTTTTAATATGACTCTATACTTCAGACAGTAGAATTGAAGCAAAGGTACTTGTGCTTTAAGTATGTGGCAAAAAAATTGTACATTTTTCTTAAAATTACACCACGACACAATCTGCCAGTAGTAGCTGACTGAAACAGTGCTTCTCTTGCAACACTTGCTAGGAAGTAAAGTACATCTTTAACAATATAAATAAAACCAGAGATTAGAATAGTAATGACCAGAATCAGCTCGAATTCAAGTGCTCAGGCTTTTGCTAACTACCCATAATCACAAATAACGGCATCATCATACAGAGAAAATAATATGTAAGCATGTCAGTACAAAATGTGGAGTAAAAAAAAAATTTTTACTTTCGCTAATTGAAGAAAACTTTGGAACCCATCATCTTACCGAGAGATTATGCAACTTTTCAATCACCTCTTCATAAAAAATAATTTCCTCCAACTTATGTGCCTTTAGTTGTAAGCAGCACCGGATTCACATCTCGCTAGCCACCCCTGGACCGAGAAATTTAAATTCACTGCCACATTTTTAGTTTTAATGTCAGTTTTAAATTTTAGTTTTAAATTTTTAGATGTTTTAATGGCAGTTTTTATTCTTAGTTTTAATTTTTTAGATGTTTTAATGGCAGTTTTTATTTTTAGTTTTAATTTTTTAGATGTTTTAATGGCAGTTTTTATTCTTAGTTTTAATTTTTTAGATGTTTTAATAGCAATTTCATTTGTAGTTTTAAGTTTTAGTGGTTTTTAGTAGTTTTAATGCTGAGTAAACTTTCGTAGCTGCAGAAAGAGAATCTGTGGCAATAATATCGTTCATTTGGTGTATGAATATTAATGGACGTCTTAAATTTTCATCATCCTCCATTAAAAAATGAATGTGTGAGAATCATCTCACTACACTTGTCTCTTTCCATTGGTGTTGTATTAGTGTTATTTAACTTTCGATGAATCAAATTTTTGTCTCTGAATGTGCTATCTGAAAATTTCTTGCTAAAAAACGGATTTCCATTTCTCTTAGATTCGTCTTATGCTCTTTTGTGGTCGTACAGAAGTCGGAAAATTGTTCGCTCGTTGGCACGTCAGAAATTTAAATAAAACTCCCCGAAAAGCGCAGAAGTGGCTTTGTTTGTTTTCTTTTCATTTTCGAATGAGGTCTGTGAAAAAATAAAAGATTTAGGGATATGACTGCCATGTGCGTCTCAATAATATCGCGTTTTTCCCTTAAGGGAAAAATGATGCAAATCTAATTCAAAGTATTCAGCGCAATCTGTAGCATTGGCGCTTGTCGTGATTAATGACGCAAAATTGTAACTGAGATAGTATATTCATAATAATCTCAGATTATATATTCTAAGAGAATATAATGATGTAAAATTTTAAAAGAGATAGCATACTCTATTAATCTCAGATTATATATTCTGAGATAATATAATGAGGCAAAATTGTAACTGAGATAGTATATTCATAATAATCTCAGATTATATATTCTAAGAGAATATAATGATGTAAAATTTTAAGAGAGATAGCATACTCTATTAATCTCAGATTATATATTCTGAGACAATATAATGACTTAAAATTGTAACTGAGATAGTATATTCATAATACTCTCAGATTATATATTCTGAGATAATATAATGACTTAAAATTGTAACTGAGATAGTATATTCATAATAATCTCAGATTATATATTCTAAGAGAAAATAATGATGTAAAATTTTAAGTGAGATGATAAATATTCGCACGTTGGATTTAATTGTGTAGATGACTTGGAATAAAATGTCTCAGCTAACGGGGCTCAGCGTAAAAAGTCCCATCAGAGGATGATGATTATTTCTCACAGAATTCTAGCCAAGAAAAACATTACGCACTTAATTCTGAAAATTTAAAACGGTAGATACGAACTGAAAACCAAAAAATATGAAAAATGGCATGAGCGTTGAATTTATTCACGTGGAAATATTTTAACTTGAAAATAATTTATTCGTAGATTTTAAATTACCTTCTGTGCTCTGGAGCTCATGACTTCACTGATTTACTTCTTCACATTTTTTACAATGACAGTTTTGACTGTTCTACGATTCACATTTCCTAGATTGCAGCCAACGCTGTGAAATTTACATTTTACAGTTGACGGCAGGTACAGACGCAGAGTAGTTTTGTCCAACCAAGAACGTTATTTCAACTTCAAAAACAGCATGAAATATTTCCTCAAGAAGGTATGCTTCCCAAAAACTTTTGTGCGATAGTCAGACAACAGGAGAAATTAGTGTCATCTTCACACTCATAGCAATGAATGAAAAATTGAATTCATTGTTAGATAATTCAATGAAGAACTAATAAAGAACTAATTTCAAAGAGTTGCTTGAACAATAACGATAGCCATTTGATCATATATTAAAATTGATGGAGCATCACACTATGGCAGGAATAAGATATAATTTGGTGGCCGTAAAGAAGACCAGCGTTGTTAGGTTACTACTACGGGAACCTGAAGCCATGTATAGGACTTAATGCTCTTCGAATTTTCCTTTCATCATTACCGCCAAATTCACCCATTTACAGTCAACAAATTGCAACGCTAATTTCAGATTAACTATTGCAGAGCCTAACTGATCATCAGAACTCGTTTTGAAAGCCTGTTGTTTTCTCGAGCTCTTCGACTTGGACACAAGAATTATGTACTATTGAAACTGCGAAATAAGAATCCAGCGAAAGTTCCGCTTCCGAAAACAAGATGGCGCTGTCATGAGCCGAAGCTCTATATCAGATGGCTCGATAATATCTTACAGTTCAGCATTTTAACATGTTTATTGCAGTAACGGATATATTCTTCGAACTTTCTTCAGTAGACTTCTCCAAAAAAAGAACACATTGTAGCCAATCTCAGCGTTCTATAAAAAACGGAAACAATTGTAGCTCAAATAATTTCGACTTTTGGCCACTGGAGAAATGATGTCCGCAAGTGCCAATTGAGCGTCTCCGGAATTGGCTCGGCATCTCCTGCCGTTGATGGCGGCATCAATCATAATGCGTCATTTCCGTCGTTTGAAAAAGATTGCCTGCCACTGAAGCTCCACTCGAGAAAAAATGATAAAACGTTATGATATCGTCTAGCGATTGCGCAATCTCAAGAAGATGTGTGTGTTGAGGCTTCAAAAAGGTGCGGGTGATGCTATCTATATCTGTGCATCATACAAATAGAAGGTACAGAAATGCCCCGATTTTCTGCCATTCATTCTAAATTAATGCGAAATATGGTGTCCTTCTTAACCCCTAAAACATATCTTTTAAATTTTCGCAGCGTGTATAAATTAGAAAATTTTCTGTCAGAATTATATCTGTCCATCGTACGAATTAAAAGTACAAATATGCTCCAGTTTTCTGCCATTCATTCTAAATCGATGCAAAATACGATATCCCCCTTAGCTTTAAAAACATATATATCTTTTAAATTTTAGAAGTGGAGCACAAATTAGGACATTTTCTATCAAAATTATATCTGTGCATCATGCAAATTGAATGAACAGAAATGCCCCGAATTTCTGCCATTCATTCTAAATCAATGCAAAATACGGTCACCTCTTTAACCCCTAAACCATCTCTTTCAAATTTTTTAAGCGTAGCATAAATTAGAAAATTTTCGGGTAAAATTCAGAGCACCTAGCTTGCTGATCTGAGTAAGCACCTCTGGATGGTACCAGGCATATGAACGGTTTTTCTTCAACTTTACTGTCGAGCTCGAGTTTTTCTTTTAAAAATCATCATGGAAAACCAACAAATATAATATCTCCTTATTTCTAGCCTGGTTAAAACATGTGCCCTGTCGTGATACAGCAAAAGATACAAAGATAATATTGTTTCTAGTACTTAAATTTGTCTCAAAATTTTTTTTCAAAACGAAATTATTCTTCAACAAACTTTTTTTACATTGTTGTCCTGTGATGAATCCATTTGTCCGGCATTCCATTCGCTTCAGTCATTTGCATGCAAAAGCAATTGCAAACCGACAAATGCTACTTTAATTCTTTTAATTAAAAGTAATCACGTATCTAACAAAGCTTCATCTAGCAATGCAAGAAAAATAAATGCCCTATTCAAACCAGGAGCCTGCTGCCAATAACCGTTGGAACGATGAAAACAATAATAACATAGAGAAGATTTCACGCATCTTCTTAAGTGAATTTGCTTATCCAAGCTGGTGTTACCAGTGCTCTATTCAAACCAGGAGCCTACTACTAATAATCATTGGAACGAAGAAGACAATAATAACATGAAGGGTTTTCATCCTCCTTCTTAAGTAAATCTGCTTATCCAAACCGGTGTTGCTACTGCTTACTTTATCCCTGAGGTTCTGTGTTTAATTCCGAGAACTCTTTTCCGGCTCGCAGCCACATTTTTACTGCCAGAAGAGAATGGCTGACATTTAATACAGAATTTTCAGGCAACGCAAACCATGCAGAAACTCCACTCTGGGACTTGCAGTGGATTTTGATATACATTGGAGCCAAAACGTACGACGTGGTAAATGTAACAAAGATCATAGCTCTGATGATAGTTTCATTTCTATTCTTACATAACGTTTTTAGGCTTGAATGAAATCCAAAGGCCACAACCACGATTATGGCAGCGTCAGCATTTTGCCACGTGCAAATGACGGGCTTGCGTTCGCATTACACTACCCGAAATGATAAATTTACGCTTGCTAATATCGAAAGAAAACAAGGAGAGTGAAAAAAGTAAACGTCTAATCTTCGCTTTAGTCCTACAAGGACGCGCCCTCACAGGCGCAAGTGGTTTATTAATATTAGCCTTTATCCATCTTCTCTCAAGCAATCTAAGTTAGCTCTCAGACTGGCAAAACATAAAAGTTCGTGACTCACATTTGTTACTGAGAAGTTGAGGTCATTAACATCCTTTACGACCATAACAACTTCATTGTATGGAAATTTCTGTCTCATGACTGAGCAATGAGAGGAGGCTGCAAGGTGACTGCAGTGTTTTGTAACAAATGTAATATTTCACGCTCAACTATCTAAAGTTTATTATCATGAGCGTTTCAGAGTTAATCTCACATCTCTAAAGTCATGAGTCAGACATTCTGGCCAAAAGTATACTCGATATGCTAGAAGAGCATCTCGACACTTCACTGCTTCAAAAGCTGCTTTGTCATTCGTTAAACCAATGGATGTGCTACCTAAATCACACACTGCAAAATAATAAGCCTTATGAAAAATGAAATACCTCGTTAAAAATATATAGAACAGGAACTTATCCACTTGAATGATAAATCACATCAATGATAAGATCCTTAAACAATGAACCATATAAATAACCCACCTCTAACTTGAAAATGCACTAGAATAAGGGCATGCGTGACTGACTGCGGGTGAGGTAGAAAAATACGTAAATGATGGACCATATAAATAACCGACCTCATACTAAATATTTCTCTAGGATAAGGGCATACCAGATAAACTACTTCAATAACAAAACCCGTAAGTAAAGAACCACATAAATAACCGACATTAACTATTCCCTAGTCTAAGAGCACGCATGACTCACTACGACAGAGATAGCAAAATATGTTTTTAATGAGCCATATAAATGACCGACTTCTTAACAATTTAATAGAACAAGGGCGCGCGCGACTGACTGCGACAGAGGTGCCGGGTGTCTACCTAACAATTCCCTAGATTAAGGGCATGCCTGACTGACTGCGACAGAGGTGCCGGGTATCTACCCAACAATTCCCTAGATCAAGGGCATACATGACTGACTGCGACAGAGGTGCCGGGACCCAACAATTCCCTAGATTAAGAGTATGCATGACTGACTGTTGCAGAGGTGCCGAGTATCTACCCAACAATTCCCTAGATTAAGGGCATGCATGACTGACTGCGACAGAGGTGCCAGGTGTCTACCCAACAATTCCCTAGATTAAGGGCATGCATGACTGACTGCGGCAGAGGTGCTTGGTGTCCAGCAGCAGCTGTTCGAAAGGGTTGTCGCCGAAGCCGTGGTGGTAGGTCTCCTGCCACGTGTCCTCCACCACCACGCTGATGTTGTGTGAGGCCAGCACCTGCTTGATGGTCACCGCCACCCGCCCGAACCCTTCATCGGGGGACGCGTTGAACAGGAAGCTCACCTGGGGGCAACGGGGGGGGAGGGGGGGGGGTTGAAGGAAGTTTTCTCAACGGGACTGTTTGTTTAGATGGAGGCAACAGGGCTGTTAGTAGAGCCGTTCTCAACATGAAACTCATCTTGGGGAGCAACATGGGGTAAAGGAGGTGTGGTCAACAAGAAGCTCACCTTGGGGAGCAGCATTGGGTTAAAGGAGGTGTGGTCAACAAGAAGATCACCTTGGGTAGCAACATGGGGTTAAAGGAGGTTTGGTCAACAGGAAGCTCACCTTGGCTTGGGGAGCAACATGGGGTTAAAGGAGGTGTAGTCAACAGGAAGCTCACCTTGGGGAGCAGCATGGGGTTAAAGGAGGTGTGGTCAACAGGAAGCTCACCTTGGAGAGCAACATGGGGTTAAAGGAGGTGTGGTCAACAGGAAGCTCACCTTGGGTAGCAACATGGGGTTAAAGGAGGTGTGGTCAACAGGAAGCTTACCTTGGGGAGCAGCATGGGGTTAAAGGAGGTGTGGTCAACAGGAAGCTCACCTTGGGGAGAAACATGGGGTTAAAGGAGGTGTGGTCAACAGGAAGCTCACCTTGGGGAGCAGCATGGGGTTAAAGGAGGTGTGGTCAACAGGAAGCTCACCTTGGGGAGCAGCATGGGGTTAAAGGAGGTGTGGTCAACAGGAAGCTCACCTTGGGGAGCAACATGGGGTTAAAGGAGGTGTGGTCAACAGGAAGCTCACCTTGGGTAGCAACATGGGGTTAAAGGAGGTGTGGTCAACAGGAAGCTTACCTTGGGGAGCAGCATGGGGTTAAAGGAGGTGTGGTCAACAGGAAGCTCACCTTGGGGAGAAACATGGGGTTAAAGGAGGTGTGGTCAACAGGAAGCTCACCTTGGGGAGCAGCATGGGGTTAAAGGAGGTGTGGTCACCAGGAAGCTCACCTTGGGGAGCAGCACGGGGTTAAAGGAGGTGTGGTCAACAGGAAGCTCACCTTGGGGAGCAACATGGGGTTAAAGGAGGTTTGGTCAACAGGAAGCTCACCTTGGCTTGGGGAGCAACATGGGGTTAAAGGAGGTGTGGTCAACAGGAAGCTTACCTTGGGGAGCAGCATGGGGTTAAAGGAGGTGTGGTCAACAGGAAGCTCACCTTGGGGAGAAACATGGGGTTAAAGGAGGTGTGGTCAACAGGAAGCTCACCTTGGGGAGCAGCATTGGGTTAAAGGAGGTGTGGTCAACAGGAAGCTCACCTTGGGGAGCAACATGGGGTTAAAGGAGGTGTGGTCAACAGGAAGCTCACCTTGGGGAGCAACATGGGGTTAAAGGAGGTGTGGTCAACAGGAAGTTCACCTTTAATTGGGGGCAACAGGGGGGTTAGTGGAGGTGTGGTCAACAGGGCTGTTAGTAGAGCTGTTCTCAAAGGGACTGTTCATCGAGTTGAGGTTAACAGGACTATGACAGAGTTATGGTTCACAAGACTTATAGTGGAGTTGTGGTCAACAGTGCTGTTGATTGAGTTGGGGTCAACGGGACTGATCCACAAGGCTTTAAATTAAGCTGTGGCCAACGGGACTGTTTACTCAGTTGTGAACAATAACTGGGTAGATGTGAATAAAAATATTTCGGAGGATAAAGTATAATAAAAATTGGGGTGAAAAAGCTTGTGTTGATTGATCAAGTTTAATGCGAAGAGGATTGTGGTTGTGAATTACGTGATCGAAGCAGCCTACACAAAAAGCCCAGCAGACGAAAATTTGCCGGGAGGTTGTCGATACTCGATCGAACTTTATCCTAGGCGAAGTAAAAATGAGTAATTAAATCATGATATTTCTAGACAAACATATTCAGAACGTAACTTTAATTCAGGTATGGTTAATATTTACTCTGATTTCCATAATAAGTCAAGTGAGTGCTGTGAAAATACAATTTTCATGTCTTTACCGATAACATCGCTCATAAATAAAGTGAACATAACTCAAATTCCTCGCAAAATATTCAATTAAACCCAATGCATTTAAGGAACTCATCTTTGGCACATTACTCATGCCTAGAATAGTTGAGTCAAGCAAAGAACGTAAAACCGCAAAGGAACTCATCTTTGGCACATTACTCATGCCTAGAATAGTTGAGTCAAGCAAAGAACGTAAAACCGCACAACTTCCCTGAGTATCACGCCTAGTTTCCCCAGCAGCAGCACCTACACACAGGCAGTGAGCAGAAAGCTCGAACTTGGTACGATGATCCAGACACAATCTGAACGCGTCAAATGCATACCAAACAGCAAGACTCAGGAGAGCAAAATCAATACCTTGTTGTTCCTAAATCTCAGCTACTATGGATTCTATTTATGGACAAGATCCATCAACTGACTCTTGTTTCTCAAAGAAAAAGAATTGACTTGTGTGTGACTCATTAGAGTGAGAACAGAACGCCTTTCACAGTTAGAGCGGAAAGCAAACTTTTGAAAATGTCATATGCTTCTTCGAAGAGAAAGCGCAAAATCATCAAACGGCATAAAGGAACGTCTTCAAACTAAATTTCATCGTCAATTTCTAAAAGCATTAAAGAGATATTACTACTTTAAGGAGCTCGAAAGCAGATGATTGCGCCTCAGAGAAAGTTTCTTGTGTACTCCTGAGAGGGCTTTTAAAGCAACATTTTTCTTCGCAGGAGAATTAAGGAAACAAAAAAGCCAGGCGAAAGAAAGCGTATGGAGAAACTCTTTGAAAATACGACACCTTCCTCTCGATAACAAGATGCGCTAGAGCGTGGGATGGGAAAATATCGGCTTGAAAATACGGAGGCATTTGGTGTGAGGAGAATGTCGGAAGCCCGTCTCTTCGCAGCAAAATGTGCACAGAGGTTACATTGAAGCTGAGCACCTCGGCTGTGAAGCGCGATGATGTTTAGTTGACATTGAGGTTAGATGACGTTAAGTTTATTTTACATGTGAACGAAGTTAACATTAATGGGGCTTACGTAGCAAACCAAATTCGAGAGAATTTTGGATGCACCTGAATTTATTGTGCGTATATATCTTAAACAGCAAAATTGCTAAAGGAGTTATAGGCACAAATGAGGGCAAGATTAAAGAAGAAAATTGCAAAACTCAGATGCTAAAAAATCCAGTAGCATTTCCAGAGATTATCTTGGAAAAGATTACCTTCTGATATTACGGTAATTCCAATCACATTTACTTAATACTCGCGTAATTTTATTAAATTAAACTTTAAATTTACCTCAAAACCTGAACAAAAATAAGAATCTACCACTACCTCACTCCGAACGGAAACAAAAACAAGCTTATTTTTCACAATTCCATCTGAAGCACAAGAAGCTCTCATAAATTTGAAAAAAATGACATTGCGCGGGCAGGTCCGTGGCTGAAAGCTATTGCAGTAATTGCGCTCGGTGAAATATCTTCCTGCGGCGTCCGCGTGGGCGGCGCTGTGGAACGATAACCAGGTGCAGGGCGGTGCTGTGGAGCGATAACCAGGTGCAGGGCGGCGCTGCGGAGCGATCACCAGGTGCAGGGCGGCGCTGTGGAGCGATCACCAGGTGCAGGGCGGCGATGTGGAGCGTTCACCAGGTGCAGGGCGGCGCTGCGGAGCGATCACCAGGTGCAGGGCGGCGCTGTGGAGCGATCACCAGGTGCAGGGCGGCGATGTGGAGCGATAACCAGGTGCAGGGCGGTGCTGTGGAGCGATAACCAGGCGCAGGGCGGCTCTCAGACAGGGCGACCAGCAATGGATCCCAGACTCCGTCAAAGGCCGCTTTTGACAAAATTTACGTGTGGTACAGATGAAAGGAAATGTCTCTTTCAATTATTGGCTACAAGGCGTGCTGTTTTTTGGTCAAAAATCATCGAGATGATGCTTTTTCAAGCGCAATTCGTAGGTTTCTGGCAACAGAAATGAAGCATCCATCGTGCAGCCAAGTAGGCAAAGCACTTTCTCTCTCAGCTGCGCAGTTACGACGTCATTTTTTTTTTTTGAAGATTCTGCCCTTGGCTGCAGGCATACTACTGAAGAACCTCTCGCCCAATTAGAAGCTCAGTTAAACTAGAATCTCTCGCTCAAATAATGCTAATTCATTGCTATTGAAAAACACTTAAGGCTGAGACTTTAAGCTTCCTTCGGACGTATTTTAACTCGACGCAGTTTTTCGCTCCTAAATGGAGACAAAGTGAGTTTGGTTCCCTATCGTGAATGGTCATTAAAAGCTTGTCTGATTGGAAGACAAGTTTCATTTTTCTCTAAGTCAAATTCTGTTTTTAGTAGCAATTGGTGTTTCTGATGAATTTAATTTAAATTTGATCTCAAAGATAGCTAAACTTTACCAAAGAAAACAAATTGCTCCAAGTTCCAGTGACAAGTGAATGCATGCAGTGAAGTTGAATAATTATGATTAAATGGCGGAGGAGCGGACGATTCAGTTAATTATCAATACACGCGATACATGAGATGAAAATAATTATTATAGACAATTTTAATTGAAAAGCGTGTAAACTTTGAATGCAGCAACTAGCTACAGATAATTAAAAATGCCTTACATCGTCCCGTAGATAGCTATGTTAGGTATCCTAAAACTTTTATACAGAGTGCAGTTTTCAGTCAATATTGAATAGAAATAATTTGTCCATAAGTTGCGGTCATAGAAGCCTTCAGAAACGATACGTTCGAAATAAAACTTGATTAAGAAATAAGATGTTATAGCGTGGAGCTTCTCTCAGGTGCAAAAGAGCGCAGTGTCTCCTACCCAGTCTAACTTTTTCGCCGGAACATGCATGTTTTCCGCCGCCTAGATTTAATTACTTGGGCGGCGAAAAACATGCATGCAGGCGGCGAAAAAGTTAGACTGGGTATGACTTTCAGCAGTTCGTTGCAATGAGGTATATTACGGTTGATTTGAAGCACTACATTGCGCTAATAGTTCTTATTGCAATGAAGATCTATTGCTGCCGTTAGATATTTAGTGCCTGGAAAGCTATACGTGCGCTTAAGCAGAACACACTGCCAGCAAGCAGAGTAGGTCAGTAGTGGGATCAACTGCGTAGCCGCCTACTGTGGTTCGTTTCCGATCAGTGGAGTTCACTGACGGAATGGCTGCTGTGAGACGGGCAGACATGGAAAAAATATTGCTTAAAAACCGAACATGACGCCCGTATCGCTGCAGTATCACCACTCAAATGACCTGTTGTATTACTGCGCCGGTTTTAAAATCTATTTTTATAAAAATTCAGAAGAAAAATGTGCAATTAAGTCTCAACACAAAATAAATATTTTTGTTTAACTTTATCTTTCGTTATTGATTCATTCATTTTGTTTTAAGCCTATTCTGTTCAGAAGTGTAATGATATACATACTACTCTCGCGTTTATAAGATAACGTCTTGGTTAGGGAATACCAGGCTTGCATAAGTAAATAAGGTGAATGTTAACAATTTCAATTTCGTGTAAATAACGAAAGGCTCATGTGATTTTTTTCAAAAATCACAGTTTCATGTGAAGCACTGATGCAAAGAATCAAAACATTCCTAATCTTTAGAAAACTACATTTTCGCGTTAAATATAGTATCCTTCAAAAATTGGCTCGTCAACTTATTTTACGTGAATACATCTTACACCACCATCTTGTAAAAACACTATGCTAAGATAATTATCGACAGCAAGCTTTAAATAAAGTTTCTGTGCCGATCGAATTAAGTTCGGCAACTTTTGTGCCCTCACCGATCGCTATACACTTGTATCCAACAGCTCACTCTCATCAACAACCTTGCACCAAGAGCAGTATAACTGACGACCGAGAATTTTAGCAGCAATGGCAGATACATAAACGAAGTAATTGCTAATTGGTCCAGATTTAGGAGCACGTTTTTAGGACCCCAAATTCAGAAATGAACAATGTCGGCAGCGAACCAAACTCCTGCAAGTTCCATGACGATACCAGCCCTGCAACAACACACTCCATTCTGTCGGCTGTGCCGTCAGCTCGCAGTTCATTAGAGTTTACGCTGTCGTAATATTTTTACAGCTAACCAGCATACTAACAAATGAAAGGAGGCTCTTGGCAAACTTCACGCAGGCTTTCAACGCAGCGCAGACAATGCACGTCCTGAGCGGGATATTTTTGAGTGCTGGCAGCAGCGGCTCAAATTTCGATGAAAAATCGGTGATAGTGCTAACACAACATGATATATTGCGATGATAGTGCCCACAAAACATCAGGCGTTGCGATGATAGTGCCCTCACATGAAACTCGCCCCACGATGATAGTGCCCTCACCACATGATATGTTGAGATGATAGTGCCCACTCAACATGAGGCGTTACGATGATAGTGCCCACATAACATGAGGCGTTACGATGATAGTGCCCACACATCATCCAACAAAAAGGAACAGCTAAAAATTCATTTTCGATGTTTCACACGGGTGTCCTGAAACATCACAATAATGTTTGGGAAGTCTGCTCAACCAAATTTAGTCAAGCGATGTTCAGAAGACCGGACCATCCAAGTCAATTTAGGAGAAATGCACACATAATACCGGGTGGTGCAAATCCAATGGCCGAGTTTAGAAAGGCGCGCGCAACGGCTGTGGTGGTGATGGTAACATGTGTGTGGTCACGACCCTCTTCCTGAAGCCATCTTAAAAAGGTGAGCACACAAACTCCATTGTATACTGATTCGAATAATACAATGAATAATTCTGTAAGTATTGTTTTACTTTCCCCTAATGGCCTTTCAAAACGCGGGCATTTGATTTGCATAAATAGCCTTTCAAAACGCGGGCATCTGATTTGCCCCACCCTGTACATCGCTCAATGCCGAGTGGGTTTCGTCCACCCAGCGACCTGCTGCTTTAAAGCCCAACTATGACGGCAGCAACATAACACCCCCAATTAAAAACACACACGAGCTCTCCTTTTTGATATTCGTCGGAGAATTTTGCAGTGAGAGTGTTAGCTCGGTCAATGAACTTGTCATGGCATACGCGCGTTAGAGCAAGAAATATCGAGGAATTATGAAAAGCCTTCGAAGTCTGAGTTTATTAGGATGGAAACAAAAATTTTTTGTTCCAACACTTTTCCAGAGGGGGAATTGCATAATTACGCGCAACATATAGAAAACTAGTTAACTACGTAAATTTTTGTGCAAGTGCATAATAATTGAATATAAAAAAGTTGTAAGTAAGCTTAACTTTACGAATTTCTGTATGAGTGATTGAATCCAAAATGAAAATTTCTTCATTTAACTTTCCATGCCCGTTATTTGCCGAGTCTTCTTTTTTTGTGCTCATTGTCTTTTTTATATGATCAGAGTTTAGTGGTCGTCCTATTCGATTTTCTTTACCTGTTTGCTTCAGCGTAGAGCTATTAATCAAAGCTTGAATTTTCAAAGGCAGCAACTAATTTCCAGTCGGGTTCAAGTCTGTAAACAATTTGTCAGTACTCAATTTTGGCCAAGCTTTCGACTTTTCGAAAATTTTGGATTTACCATTGCTGATAGTGACGAGCTACGATTGCGGAGCTGTGATGTAAAATACTCTATTAATTTCAATGATATGCTAAGAACAGCTACTACATTAAATACTCAAAACTTCTGTGAGGAACAAACTAAAAATGAGAATTATTTTGAATTACTGGTCTCCAAAATAATTTTGCACTAACTTCTTCTGCCTCTAAATATAGAGAAGTATGTACTGCTTAAATGCAACCAGTACCGGTGTATTTCAGCGCTTTCTGAACGCACCAACGGCATTTAGACACTTTCTACTCGCTTAAAATTATTTCATGGACAATTAGTCCTTACATTTAACCTTTAAAATCTTCAATGTTAAATAGAAAACTTTATGCTGTGCAAATATTTATGTGAACCTCTTTTTTAGTCAAATTTAATTTCGTAAAACATATTCTCAAAATTATAAATTTGTTGGCTTTGTCAGCTATCAGATTATAATTATAAGTCAACTCTTCAGATTGAAGTGAGCTAGCAACAAATTTGGAGACGGCAAAAATAGTACGCCAAAACTGAAGACGTTTTCAAGGCCTGCATCGCCAAGAATACTAAGAATACTGATGGGAAGAACTTCCTTTTTAAAATGTCTTCAAGCCATTCTTCAGTTGCTTTAATGTAGTAATTTCGACACATATTTACATAAGCGTGCACATCATCCTTTCAAAATAAAACAACAACAAATGCAAACCAAACAAATCCCGCTTCAAACGTAAACAATTAAGAACCAATTAAGTACGATGAAGATGCGATCTTTATCCTGTTCCAGAGTCCTGAGCAAACTAAGGTCTTCTTTACTCAGTCAAGTCACGCAAGTCACGAGAAAAACTAGCATCAGCGAGAGATTGAGAGACCATGAATATAAATGTCCAATCCCAAAGTTCTACGATCTCTAACGAATCCGGGAACAAATCCGAGCGCTTCAGCCACGAGCTCACCTTTTTCCAGTGGAAGCGTTTGAGCAGCGCGGCGACGGACTTGCTGATTTGGGTGTCCGGCGGCCGCGTCCTGGCGAACGTCGGGAACTTGGTCTTGTCTGACGTAGACGGGTGCGTGCAGAACTGAAGAGAAAAACATAGATATTTTTAGGAAAAACGTTTCTCAGGGGTGAAAATATCCGTACGGGTGGGTGCAGAACTAACGAGAAAAACATGGAGATTTTTAGGAAAAACGTTTTCCTGGGGTGAAAATATCCGTACGGGTGAGTGTAGAACTGACGAGAAAAACATGGAGAATTTTATACGGCTGTTTTATTCCAATCAATCAATCTAGCCTGATGCATCGCATCTAGTACATTGGTTTTTCACATGCCTTACAACTAACACCAGGACGCAATGACGGTAACCCCGGTCAAGCCGCTACGCATTTTCGACTCTTGGGATCTGTGGGGAATTGTACTTGAGTTCTCTCTTCTCCCAACGAGGAGAAATCAGCGCGCAGCGCCGGGATTCGAACTGCCGACACCCTCTCAGAGGACGCGCTCATGACCGCTAGCCTCAGGGGCCACAAATTAGGAGAACCGTTTTTTTGGGGTGAAAATATCCGTGGTGTACACACAGTGGTTTTCTGATGAAAGCAAGTGATGCCATTTGGAAACAAATAATACATTTTTGAGTTGAAATTTGGTTATAGGAAATATTCATATGCTTGAGTGGTTTTCTGTGAGGCTGGCGAGGAGAGAATTAACTAAGCCAGCTCTACACCTTGTTCACTTCAAATTAATCTAAGTCAAGTTCAATTTAATCCGAGTCAAGTTCAATTAAATCCGAGTCAAGTTCAAATTAATCCAAGTCAAGTTCAATTTAATCCAAGTCAAGTTCAATTTAATCCAAGTCAAGTTCAATTTAATCCAAGTCAAGTTCAAATTAATCCGAGTCAAGTTCAAATTAATCCGAGTCAAGCTCAAATTAATCCGAGTCAAGTTCAAATTAATCCAAGTCAAGTTCAAATTAATCCAACCCTTAGTTGAGGTAAAAATGATGTAATTATTTGTTAATACGAGTTTTTTGTTAAATATGTATCTATTGGATGTGATGAGCAAAACTGTTTTCGAGGATTTATTTACACTCATAGATATTTATACGCATGAAATTCCACTTTATCCCATATATGAAATCAAATACATGCCATTACAAAATATTATCATTGGACGATATGTAGATTTAATCTTTAAAAGAAATATACAAGTGCGTTTCACTGAGTTCTACTTTCAAGACTTAAATATTCATAAACTGATTATTATGAAAGTTATTGTAGTCTTAAAAGTATTATATATTGAATTGTGAACACACACAAATAAAATCAGTATTAAATTAGAAATATTGTTCTTGTATTATTATTGTGTATTGTAAGTGGATCCTACATTTCTTAGCAATGACTAACACGGAATTAGAACGGATGGCAACATTTATATTGCTAATGCAAGAATGTATCTGGGTAGTAATGTACAAGTATAAATTGTAATCAAACGGAATCGTACATTAGTACTCAGTGAAACGCACTTGTATATTTCTTTTAAAGATTAAATCTACATATCGTCCAATGATAATATTTTGTAATGGCATGTATTTGATTTCATATGTGTGATAAAGTGAAATTTCACGTGTATAAATATCTATGAGTGAAAATAAATCCTCGAAAACAGTTTTGCTCATCACATCCAATAGATACATATTTAACAAAAAAACTTATATTAACAAATTATTTCGTCATTTTTACCTCAACTAAGGGTTGGATGAATTTGAACTTGACTTGGATTAATTTGAACTTGACTCGGATTAATTTGAACTTAACACGGATTAATTTGAACTTGACTCGGATTAATTTGAACTTGACTCGGATTAATTTGAACTTGACTTGGATTAAATTGAACTTGACTTGGATTAATTTGAACTTGACTCGGATTAAATTGAACTTGACTCGGATTAAATTGAACTTGACTTAGATTAATTTGAAGTGAAAAAGGTGTAGAATAGCGTGAGGAGATGTGTGTAACATTAATTGTGTGTGTACGCGAGTTTGGGTAATTAACAATAATAGCCTCCAAGAAACAATTTCCGGCTTGTGTTCTGTGAAAAAACGCCATTTTTAATCATTTCTTTCCTTACTTGATCACTTTTTGGAAGCAAGTACAAGTAAAATCAGAAAGTAAATAGTAAAGAAGTGATGATACCAGAGCAAAATTTGCAAAAAATTTTCTTCGAAAATGGATGTGAAAAAAAAATAAGCTTAATCGTGGAACAGATATACTGGGGAAGTTTAAAGGTTTGTCCCATTTGAACTTGATATTTTAGTCACTTCACAATCCAACACAAATGTTTGATCAAAAATATTGTGCAAAATTACAACAACAAAAAAGTTGAGCAAAATTTACATTACCTCTTTTTTAGAGAGATACGAACATGTTTTCATGACAGCGATGCCAAAATTACAGCGTACGCATACACTCCTGCTGCAATGTTTGGTGTACATCAGACACGTTCAAAATATGTTATACGCATTTCCACCAGGTATTTGCCTACCATCTCACTCTTAAAAAAGAATAGAATAGAAGATGGCAACATAAATTAGAACATTAATAGGCAGAGCGTTCGAAATAAGAGTGATTATATTTCAGTTGTTCGCACAGAATGTAGTGCAACATGACGTTGTGAAATACAAATGATGTGGAGCCTGCACGCTGCCTCTGATGAGCCTCTCGATCCCTCTGAAGGGTATCGCAAAGCCTTAATTCGTTCATTTGCGCTTCTATTGAACGCTCATTTAAATAATGAAACATTTTCTTACCTATTATTGAGTTTTTGAAAGTCGTGTAATTGCCGTTAGGTATAGAACCTTCAGAATATTTGAGAAATATATATTAATATACTTAATGAGAGGCAGCCTTCAGAAAAAGTTGTAAGTGCGAAAAGAAGAAAGAAGATGCTGTCTAAGAAGATATTTTTATCGTGTTCAAAATGAAGAAAGCTCGAAGGGTGTTATATTTTATCAATTTTAATTTGCTTCGAGTAAGATCATTTTCAAAAGTTAATGCAGTGTGGAGGAATGCATGCGGGTTCTGGTGACTTGACTTACTGACTGTTGTGTGTAGTGCACTCTTGTGCATGTAGGAAGTGAACATTTTTCTTCTCGTGGGAAACTTTCGCTTGGCGTCATAATGTACACGGAAGATAAAGGGCTGCTTTAGGACATCTAATTCATTTTTGATGCCGCACGTTGAAGAAATAAAAGCTGCCGTTTATTGAGCTTGTCATCATTCTCATGATTCATAGGGGAAAAAACATTAAGCCTATGACATTCGTCAAAGAATGACCTCTCGTCGACGTAAATATACTCATTAGAACTTATAAAAGTTGTTAGGGTTCTAAGTATTCACCTTTACAAGACACTTTAGCAAATGTTCTAGCACATCAATTCTTTTTGCACGCAATTAACACTGCACCGATATTTGATTTGGAGTAACAACAAGTAGTGAAAATAAAATTTTTGATGAAGTTCAACCGTCAACAAAAATGTGTGAATACTTCGCAAGAAAAATAAGAATTTCATGTCAACGCTTCCAGGGAGAAACAAAAGTTTCGTTTGCTTGTTATCAGTGTCAGTTTCAGTTATCAGTTCAGTTCCAGTGTCAGTTATAAGCATCAGTTCGCTTGTTCTCCTTGGCTTATAATATGTGAAAATGCTTCTATTTCAGGTTTTGAAATACACCACGAAAAATTGTCCGCAAACTTTAAGTTATCAATTTCATCGCATGAGCAGCTCGAATTTCACAATTGTGACGAATTTAAACGTGAACGAATGATGTATGGAAGCTTGCCAATAACGTTAGGAGTATTAAAATTCCGGTCGTTATCCTTGCTGTGAATGTCCGTGAGCAGAAAGGGGATGCTATGGGTAATGTTCTAACACTATCAGCCGGCAAAAAATTGCTTTAACTATACTGAACATCAAAAATATTACGCACTCTGCAAAAAAAATCCTTTTCGCTGAATATATCTGAAAAACTTCATGGGAAAGTATTTGAAATGATTATATACAGTTTTAAACGTTCCTCACAAACGGTTGAGGCTTTGCTCATCTCAGTTTGTGAACTCGTTATACTATGACCCGCGGTCTATTCGATGAAAAGTGCAAAGTAACGAAAGCGTTTCTCACTATTTTCGTTGACTCATCCATTTGTTGAAGTTATGACTCAACTCCTAAGATATCTGGAAATATTTCACGTAATGCTCCGCCATTGTTGGATCGGAAGAAATGTGACACATTTAGAAAGTAATGTTCTCCAAAGAAGGCCAAACTTTCGCCCAAAGTAGTGGAAATTGAGCTCTTCAATCACGAGGCCGCAGAATGCGGCGGAGGTCTTGGGTCTTGCTATAAAATTTTCTTTCAAAAATGAAAATTCTGCGACTTACTCGAAGGATAAAGGTTTAGCTCACCTGAATTTATTATACTTGGTTTTTATTTTTCACGAAAAATTATTTGAACGTACCTTGATACAGAAGAGTTACTAAATTCGATAGAAAGTGTTCAATAAGAATTGATTACCCGCAACATTCGATTAGGACGAACGTATTGAAGTTTCCTACAAAGTGATATCTATTTCTTTCTCCTCTCCAGCAGTGTGTGCTATTAAAGTTACTCAATTTTACATTCGCATTCAATGACAAAAGGGAAAGTTCTTGATCAAAGTTTGAGAAGAAGCGCTTCGGAATTTTCCTAGCGTTGGTACACTCTTCTTACACATCAAACGTCTTACATCAATCATTGGAAATGATTTTCTTGACTCTTAATTGGTCTTAATACAACTAAACTAACGAAAAGTGTTTCTTCATTCATTAAAATATTTCTCGCCCCGCTATTATAAAGAATACTTTCAACAGGTAAATTGTCTATTAAAAAATTTTCCGGCATGTTCATGTGGAATCACACTCAGTTTGGAGCGGATGACTTAGCTCCAAAGAAGGCTACGGTGCATCATGAGGCTCGAAGAAAGTCTTCAACAAACGCGCGATACGAATGCACAGTTTGATCCATTATTGTGTCCTTCGTTTGAAAGGACAAATTGCTGCTCCCACATAACTAATAGAAATTGTTAGCATCAGTTATAGCCACCTTTCCAACGGAAAGGTTCTCACAAAACATTTCAGAGAAGTTGACTAGAGTTGTATATTACCTCACAAAACCTGGTCCTCAATTTCAACGCAGACAAGATTTGAAAGGGACGTCAAATGTGTTGGTTAAGAATCGATGATTCAGAAACACTGCAATTGTTGGCCCATAGGGCTAACAGGAAATTGCTGGACCATAGGACTAACAGGAAATTGCTGGACCATAGGATTTACAGAAAATTGCTGGACCATAGGATTTACAGAAAATTGCTGGACCATAGGATTAACAGGAAATTGCTGGAACATAGGATTAACAGGAAATTGCTGGGACATAGGATTAACAGGAAATTGCTGGAACGTAGGATTAACAGGAAATTGCTGGACCATAGGATTAACAGGAAATTGCTGGAACATAGGATTAACAGGAAATTGCTGGAACGTAGGATTGACAGTAAATTGCTGGACCATAGGATTAACAGGAAATTGCTGGACCATAGGATTAACAGGAAATTGCTGGAACATAGGATTAACAGGAAATTGCTGGAACATAGGATTAACAGGAAATTGCTGGAACGTAGGATTAACAGGAAATTGTTGGAACATAGGATTAACAGGAAATTGCTGGACCATAGGATTAACAGGAAATTGCTGGAACATAGGATTAACAGGAAATTGCTGGAACATAGGATTAACAGGAAATTGCTGGAACATAGGATTAACAGGAAATTGCTGGAACATAGGATTAACAGGAAATTGCTGGACCATAGTATTAACAGAAAATTGCAGGAACATAGGATTAACAGGAAATTGCTGTCCCATATAACTAACAAGAAATTGCTGGCCCATAGGACTAACAGGAAATTGCTGTCCCATATAACTAATAGAAATTGCTGTCCCATATAACTAACAAGAAATTGCTGGCCCATATGACTAACAGGAAATTGCTGGGCCATAGGATTTACAGGAAATTGCTGGACTATAGGATTTGCAGAAAATTGCTGGACCATAGGATTTACAGAAAATTGCTGGACCGTAGGACTAACAGGAAATTGCTGGCTCCGCACCAATAAATGCGACCGAGATCCCTCATCAGCACTTCAGCTGAACGGCATTCGCTTCTGTCCTTTCACGAACTGCGCAGCGACCCTGGACCGACGGCGAAATATCGGCGTCGTAAAGCCGTGTATGGCCGAGGCGAACGCACCACGCTAAACATCTCTACGACCAACTGAGTGTGTGATAATCGACAGGGAAGGGTGATCAAATAACATAAACTTGACTTATTAACGATGGGTGAATAATGGAACTAGACTTCGCCTTTTTTTCCAATTACATAGATTGGACTAGATTAACATTCAGATTTTTGATCGTGCTTCTTAAAAGTGAATTGCTACTATTTATTGACGCAAATTTCGTACTTTGCCTTGAATAAAGTTAGTTTTGAATAGATCTTAGAATCGAAATGCAAATCTCAGGGACAAAAAGCGTATTTTCACCGAAGTAAACTAGCACTGAACTAGGTACATAGGTCGGGACAATGGCGTGTGCTTCATGTGTGCGAGGGTGCGTCAAGAACAACTGGATCTTTTCCAGATAAGCCCCGCCACTAATGCAACACATAATTTCACCCACTTGTAACTTTCGAAATAATGCACCTATCGACTTCAAATTGCTCTCAAACGAAAGGATGAATAGTGCTTCTATCGACTCTATATTATTCTCAAACGAAAGAATGTTTTAATTTTTCGTTTGAGAGCAATTTGAACTCGATAGGTTCATTATTTAGAAAGTTACATGTGGGTGAACTTATGTGTTGCATCAGAGGCGGGGCTTGTCTGGAAAAGATCCGAACGACCTTTATGGACTCAGAGGAACATTGATCTCATGTTGCAAGCTCGTGCAGCCATACCCTCGCCGATCTCCTCACAGATCTTATTCTCGATGCCTGCTGCGGAAAAACGAGAGGAACAATGGGCCGAACGCCGCTCGGCTTCTCGACTGTATTGATGTCGCGGGCTCTGAATTGCATTTGTTCCCTACAAGCTTGGGGGGCAATCCAGTCTTTTGTTTACACCGTCGATACCATTTCAACTCTAGATTTATGATGACAAAGGACAATGTATTCTTTCATTCAGTTACTGTGATCAGGTGGAACTAATAATACGAGCATCTTTAGAGTCATGGAAAGAAACGTGTTTTTTGTGAGCCCTGCTGCGTCTAATCGGAAATGACTTTATTGCCGTCCTTTGAAATTTCCAGAGCGTACTTAGAACAGCTCAAAATCGCACAAACAAGGACTTGTTGAGTACGTGTAATTGGATACACAATATACGTTTTATATAGGCCGTTAAAACAAAAATAAACTGCAGTGTCATAACGCATGATGCAGAAATCAAAGAAATGATTGATTATCGAATACTGAATGCCAATTTTTTCGATTAATCGACAAGATTTTGGTGATTTACTAAAGTTGTCATGAGAATTTTTGATCATAATTTTTTTCCCAATACTAACTTATGACTAAGTTTATCTGATGCATGAAAATATTTAGGTCGTAGTAATTGGAATTTAGTGGGTCGAAAAAATTTGGTACAGAAAAAAACACAAAAACCTTTTTCTGTTAGAGATGATGAAATTTAGCTTCGATGGGACAACCTCTACCACTTGATTCAAATTTATTTGAGCCTTCGAAGGCTTTTTGTACGTATTTTAATCTGAAGAACAATGTAAATAAATTCCAGAAAGAAAATTAAATAAAAAATTCAAACATTGAGAACTGAAAGCACAAGTTAGTGCGCTCAAGTGGACAAAATTATACGACTAATTACGAGCTCATTGAGCTAAAGCACAAAACCAAAAATCAGAACGCTTGTTTCAGAAGAGAACTTTATTCTGCTTTCCTTTTGAGATGCAGCATGACTCACTCAGGATGGGAGAGAGGCAGCATGTATCTCACGTAGGATATCATGTGGAGGCAGCATGTATCTCACGTAGGATATCATGTGGAGGCAGCATGTATCTCACGTAGGATATCATGTGGAGGCAGCATGTATCTCACGTAGGATATCATGTGGAGGCAGTATGTATCTTACGTAGGATTTCATGGGGAGGCAGCATGTCTCTCAAGTAGGATATCATGGGGAGGCAGCATGTATCTCACGTAGGAAATAACTAAGGATGCAGCATGTATCTCACGTAGGATATGAAAGAGGCAGCTTGTCTCACAAAGGATATCACGAAAAGGCAGCACGTCACTCACGTAGGATATGAAAGAGGCAGCATGTCTCACAAAGGATATCACGGAGAGACAGCACGTCACTCACGTAAGATATCATGGGCAGACCGAAGGCAGCCGCCATTATGGCCTCATGCTCGCAGGTTTCCTGCGGGCCGACATACACAGATATGTTGGCAGTCCAGAGGCGAGCGGTCTGCAGGATGCTCTGCAGGTCCTGGCCGTACGTCTCCGCAACCTTCACCGTCAGCCGGTGACCGCCCACCAGCGATTTGTTGCTATTGATCTGAACATACAAAAACACATTTCTACGCACTGATACATTACCTTCCTCTGTCATGGGACATGGGGTTTTTTAGTAGAATTTTGGACATAACAGGAAAACGTCTTTACCTTCCTCTGTCATGGGACATGAGGTTTTTTAGTAGAATTTTGGTCATAACAAGAAAACGTCTTTACCTTCCTCTGTCATGGGACATGGGGTTTTTTAGTAGAATTTTGGACATAACAGGAAAACGTCTTTACCTTCCTCTGTCATGGGACATGGGGTATTTTAGTGGAATTTTGGTCATAACAAGAAAACGTCTTTACCTTCCTCTGTCATGGGACATGGGGTTTTTTAGTAGAATTTTGGACATAACAGGAAAACGTCTTTACCTTCCTCTGTCATGGGACATGAGGTATTTTAGTGGAATTTTGGTCATAACAAGAAAACGTCTTTACCTTCCTCTGTCATGGGACATGGGGTTTTTTAGTAGAATTTTGGACATAACAGGAAAACGTCTTTACCTTCCTCTGTCATGGGACATGAGGTATTTTAGTGGAATTTTGGTCATAACAAGAAAACGTCTTTACCTTCCTCTGTCATGGGACATGAGGTTTTTTAGTGGAATTTTGGTCATAACAAGAAAACGTCTTTACCTTCCTCTGTCATGGGACATGGGGTTTTTTAGTAGAATTTTGGACATAACAGGAAAACGTCTTTACCTTCCTCTGTCATGGGACATGAGGTATTTTAGTGGAATTTTGGTCATAACAAGAAAACGTCTTTACCTTCCTCTGTCATGGGACATGGGGTTTTTTAGTAGAATTTTGGACATAACAGGAAAACGTCTTTACCTTCCTCTGTCATGGGACATGAGGTATTTTAGTGGAATTTTGGTCATAACAAGAAAACGTCTTTACCTTCCTCTGTCATGGGACATGGGGTATTTTTAGTGGAATTTTGGACATAACAGGAAAACGTCTTTACCTTCCTCTGTCATGGGACATGGGGTATTTTTTAAGGCAGTTTCGGACATAAAAGGAAACTTCTGGTTTCTGAATGAAGGAAAATATTTGTGGACTTATTACTTGTTTACTTGCATGTTCAAACACTCGTAATTCACTATTTCATCCTTGGTACGATAGGGACTAGCGACGCGAAAAAATTTCCTATAGTTGAAAAAATTTTATTTTCTTTTGTCCAGCCAATCCAAATTTTTTATATGAACACCGATGCTGATACTCCAAGACGTATTTCCAATAAAATAAAATGTTTCCAATAAAAAGAGGCAGTAAGCACCGTAAGCAATATAAAATTTAAGTAATTCATCACCCAAATATGTGCAAAACTTCAACGCGAAATGGAGCTCAAATAGGGAAATAACCATTTTTAAACCTACCACGATAAACTACAAAGTTTAGGGCAGGTTGCATGGAAACTAATTTTTTATTCAGAGCCGATAATTGGATCTTCGTGCCGAGGCAATTTTGGCAGCGAGGTCACGAGGCTCGAATGGAGACGAACGAAATACGTAGATGTTTCCGCTGTATAAGTTCGAGAATTGATGCTCAAAATGAATCGTTTGTGGAAAAAGTAGAGATGAAGCTACTCCTCGCACGAGCGGCTCAATATTTCTAACAGGGGCCAGAAAAAAAATGTGTCAGGTTTTTCCTTTCCGTCGGGACTCTAGATCAAATTTAAACGTGAATTGCTAATTTAAGAACTAAATCGAAAATACAAGGAGCAAAATTTTAAGCAATACAGTACAGCAAGGATGTTATCTACGCGTTTCGTTAGACTCAAAGTTGCGAGAGAAAAAGAAATTCGCAAAGGTGGGTAAAAATTTCATCGGCTATGACGGTGCTCATAATTTATGGATGGCCTAATTCGTTTGATTAGCTCGTTGCATAAGCATTAATTATCAAGAAATATTCAAAATTTATAGCGTTTAGACCCTTAAATTAATTGAAATGAGGAAAATATTGACAAATCCTACCTACACATCTTATATTAAGATATCATATAGGTTGTGAAGGCTTCGGAGTGCATTTTGGTGCAGGTCCTTTTTTCGCGGCAGCGTGGTAGATTCCTAATAACTATTTCTTATTTCCCTATCTCAACTTATCATTCTGAATGTCCTCAATTTTTCTGAAGACAAGCGGCTTATTTTAGCTGTGATTTGTAAGCAAGCCCAGCTCAACATTTTATTTTCAACTTGAATGTTTCACAAGGTAAACCTTTTTTTAATTTTTCATAAAAAATATTTACGTTTACCCAATCCAACCGCCTCAACTATTCGACTTTCGCTCAATACGTTTCTCGCTCAAAAATAAACGCAGGTAAGAAGTATCTAATGAAGAAGGACTTAACTTAATTAAAAACTTAATTTAAGGACTTGACTTAACAACAACAAAAATGACACTGGCAACTTACCTCTCAAATCAACTTACCTCTCTTTACCTCTTACCTCCTAAATCTATAAAAAATACCAAATCAAGAACTATTTGAGCTTGAATCATCTGATAAAAAGGAGAACCAACGTAAAAATATACATTTCTATTTTTTTTTATATTTTTACGTTAGTTCTCCTTTTTATCTTACGCGTGAGATTCCCTAAGAATCGACCTATTGCAAATATGATATTGAATCATCTGAGAGTGACATAAACCGATACAGTGCAGCTCGCGAGGTTGTCGAAGTAAAGCAGTTTATGCTCAGGTTACGCGTCCGGTTAATGCCGAGAAAAATGAACGGGGACCATCACTCATACCAGACAGACGCCCAAATGTGTGCACAGCTACGTCTAAATTTCAATATTCGTGTGACACTGTGCTTTAGTCACGGTAGTTAATTGGCACACGAGTGTTTGCGGGACAGGGTGCAACATCTGTCTGTCTGTTTGTCTACCTGTCTGCCTGTGTGTCTGTCTGCCTGTCCATCTGACTGTCTGTTGTGTCTCTGTGTGTCTGTCTATCTGCCTGTCTGTCTGTCTGTCTGTCTGTCTGTCTGTCTGTCTGTCTGTCCGTCTGTCCGTCTGTCCGTCAGTCTGTCTGTCAGTCTGTCTGTCTGTCTGTGTGTCTGTCTGTTTGTCAGTCTGTCTGGCCATTTGAAAATTATTGCCAAACATGTTCCTACAATTATTGATGAAACGAAAAAACATTTAAAGTTGTTCTTTCTTCTAGAACATAAGTTTGATGTTAAGTGTAAATCCTACTCTTAGAATAAATCTGTATCAATTACTCAGCATAAGTCCTATCTCCGTTCAAAAATGCTTATCCTGTTATTTCGATGTAAAGTAGCGAAGAGGATCAAACTAATGTCTAACTATGAATCGCATAGCTTATCACTTACTCTCCTGTACAATAATTGCGTATTGTCAAAGCATTCCTTGAGAAGAAGAAATAGAAGGTAGAGCAAATCAAATACCCGAGTTTAAATGCAACGACTGTGGGGGTGATGGTAAGATGTGTGGTCACCACCATCTGCCTGATGCCATCTTCAAAACGTGAGCACACAAACTCCATTGTATACTGATTTGAATACTACAACAAATAATTCTGTAAGTATTGTTTTACTCTTCCTAACATCCTTTCAAACCGCGGGTATTTGATTTGCCCCACCTTGTACTCAGACCATTATTTACCTCATCGACGGTGAGTGTGAGCAGACATACTTAGAACACTATTCACCTCATAAACGGCAAGTGTGTTCAGAAATACTTAGGACACTATTCACCTCATAAACGGCAAGTGTGTTCAGAAATACTTAGGACACTATTCACCTCATAAACGGCAAGTGTGTTCAGAAATACTTAGGACACTATTCACCTCATAAACGGCAAGTGTGAGCAGAAATACTTAGGACACTATAACCTCATAAACGGCAAGTGTGTTCAGAAATACTTAGGACACTATTCACCTCATAAACGGCAAGTGTGTTCAGATATACTTAGGACACTATTCACCTCATAAACGGCAAGTGTGGGCAGAAATACTTAGAACGCTATTCACCTCATGAACGGCAAGTGTGTTCAGAAATACTTAGGACACTATAACCTCATAAACGGCAAGTGTGTTCAGAAATACTTAGGACACTATTCACCTCATAAACGGCAAGTGTGTTCAGATATACTTAGGACACTATTCACCTCATAAACGGCAAGTGTGAGCAGAAATACTTAGAACACTATTCACCTCATAAACGGCAAGTGTGCGCAGAAATACTTAGAACACTATTCACCTCATAAACGGCAAGTGTGAGCAGAAATACTTAGGACACTATTCACCTCATAAACGGCAAGTGTGAGCAGAAATACTTAGAACACTGTTCACCTCATAAACGGCAAGTGTGAGCAGAAATACTTAGGACACTATTCACCTCATAAGCGGCGAGTGTGAGCAGAAATACTGAAGACATTATTCACCTCATCGACGGCGAGTGTGAGCAAAAATACCTAAGACATTATTTACCTCATCGACAGCGAGTGTAAGAGCCCCAGAAATGAGCAGTCCTGGCCTCTTGTACTTCTGATCGTCGGGCAGTCGGTCGGAGCCGGTGAGATACCCGATGGTGAAGTTCCGGGGCACGCTCAGATCAAGCTTTTCTTTTGCGTTGACGTGGTTGTCGATCGAACACTCGGGTGAGGAAAGTAATTTATCCACTAATGTTGTCGATTGATTACTCCAGTCACTCGGTGTGTCTTCAGAGTCAACTTTTAGTGTGTCTGTGAAGTTTGCTTCTTTCTGGATCCCAGGTTCCGGAGTGACGTTCCTCCATGCATATTCGATCAGTTTACCGGACGGATCTTCTCGATGAGATGCCGCCGCTGAAATTGGGGTGACCTTCTCAGCAAACTTGGCGCCTCCAGAGGCAGATGGCAGCGACCACGTAAGGTCTACGAAGAGTATAAAGAAGAAAAGCTCTTCTTTAAAGCAGGTTCTTGATGCGAACCTCATGGCGGAAACATGAAGAGAATCTTCAAGAAACGAACCTGAAATTCAGAGAAGCATAAAGTTATTGATTCAGCTTGATCCTGTGTACCGTTTGTGCGTGTATGTGTATGCGTGTGTGTGAACATCCAAATTATTCTATTACATGGAATTATCGTCTAAATCTGTAAGAGGAAAGAAAAATTAAAACCAATTGAACGATGTATTATCTTAATGCTCTGTCAGACTTAACGCAGTAATTATTAATGCCTCTATCGGGAATTGAGTCTCTGAAGATGTGTCCCTAACAATATGAATAATTACACGGCAAAAAATTAGAAAGCTGCTAAATGCTGTTTTTATAATGAAGGCAATTTTCATCAAATTGAGTGACTACATCGAGTAAACATAGAATAAATATGTTACTGAAAGTGAGCCGTCAATAAAGTTTTAAAATAATCTACGACTAAATTTTACGTTTGGGCAAGCCTGCCATCTTGAGAAGAATGAAGGCTCAAGAGATACAGTGGAATCCTCACAAAATATAGGAAAATAATGACTAGGGTACAATCAAGTGAGGGCATGCAATGAAAGGAAAAGTCTGCATTGTTTTTACGAAGGCAGGGCACAGCACGACGGATCTACAGGGTAATTCAACTCCCTATATTTAAAATCTTGTGATTTTTTATGTGCAGATATTTTTGTTCAAATTTTTAATATATGTTCCTTAATATACAGTGTGACAATTTCATTGATCTAGTTTTTTTCAGAATGAGTATTTTGTATTCAAATTCAAAGGCCCATAGAGTTAAACGCCCGGACATCTCTATGGGCCTTCGAATTTGAGTACAAAATAATCAATCTGAGAAGAAAAACAGGAACAATTAAATTTTCCCACTGTATATTAAGGAGCATAGATTAACAATTTTAACAAAAAATAATTGGTACATAAAAAATTATAAGATTTTCGAAATAGGGAGCTACTTTTCAATCACCCTGTATAATTTAGGGTGTCCAAGCTTATAGAGGTAGCAATTCAAAGTAATGATATCAAATCCAGCACATGCTGCTCTGGTTCCTCGGCAAAAGAAAATGATTCCACCGAATTTTCATGAACATTGGCCAATATTTAATGGTCGCGCAAAACGAACGTTTTTTATAGCTCCCGTGAGATTCGACCTGAATTTCCATCAAATAATTAAATTCGGGCTTTTTCTTTTATTGCATATAGACCGACAACTAATGACTGTAGAAATTTGATATTTATTGAGAGTATTATAAAATATCATTGAAAGGAAATAAATATAGACTCCATCGAATTTCCCTTCTCAATATATTGATAATATAATCATCATAAGGCAAGATATTTTACCTTATCAACAATTACGTCTTAGGACAACTAAATTTTTATCAGTAATGTAACTGATGCATCGAATTCTAATTTCCTGCAGAAAACAAAGTGTTATTTATGCTGTAGTATTATAAGTACAAAGTGTTATGCAATGCAGTAGTATTTGCTGTAGAGGGGTGAGAGGTATTTGGGGTGAGTGGTGCCTCGGTTTAGTGGGGTGAGTGGTGCCTCACTGTAGAGGGGTGAGAGGTATTTGGGGTGAGTGGTGCCTCGGTTTAGTGGGGTGAGTGATGCCTCACTGTAGAGGGGTGAGTGGTGCCTCACTGTAGAGGGGTGAGTGGTGCCTCGCTGTAGAGGGGTGAGTGGTGCCTCGCTGTAGAGGGGTGAGTGGTGCCTCGCTGTAGAGGAGTGAGTGGTGCCTCGCTTTATAGGGGTGAGTGGTGCCTCACTGTAGAGGGGTGAGTGGTGCCTTGCTGTAGAGGGGTGAGTGGTGCCTCGCTGTAGAGGGGTGAGTGGTGCCTCGCTGTAGAGGGGTGAGTGGTGCCTCGCTGTAGAAGAGTGAGTGGTGCCTCGCTGTATAGGGGTGAGTGGTGCCTCACTGTAGAGGGGTGAGTGGTGCCTTGCTGTAGAGGGGTGAGTGGTGCCTCGCTGTAGAGGGGTGAGTGGTGCCTCGCTGTAGAGGGGTGAGTGGTGCCTCGCTGTAGAGGAGTGAGTGGTGCCTCGCTGTTTAGGGGTGAGTGGTGCCTCACTGTAGAGGGGTGAATGGTGCCTTGCTGTAGTGGGGTGAGTGGTGCCTCACTGTAGAGGGGTGAGAGGTATTTGGGGTGAGTGGTGCCTCGGTTTAGTGGGGTGAGTGATGCCTCACTGTAGAGGGGTGAGTGGTGCCTCACTGTAGAGGGGTGAGTGGTGCCTCGCTGTAGAGGGGTGATTGGTGCCTCACTGTAGAGGGGTGAGTGATGCCTTGCTGTAGAGGGGTGAGTGGTGCCTCACTGTAGAGGGGTGAGTGGTGCCTTGCTGTAGAGAGGTGAGTGGTGCCTCGCTGTAGAGGGGTGAGTGGTGCCTTGCTGTAGAGAGGTGAGTGGTGCCTCGCTGTAGAGGAGTGAGTGGTCCCTTGCTGTAGAGGGGTGAGTGGTGCCTTTCTGTAGAGGGGTGAGTTGTGCCTCGCTGTAGAGGGGTGAGTGGTGCCTTGCTGTAGAGGGGTGAGTGGTACCTCGCTGTAGAGGGGTGAGTGGTGCCTTGCTGTAGAAGGGTGAGTGGTGCCTTGCTGTAGAGGGGTGAGTGGTGCCTTGCTGTAGAGGGGTGAGTGGTGCCTTTCTGTAGAGGGGTGAGTTGTGCCTCGCTGTAGAGGGGTGAGTGGTGCCTCGCTGTAGAGGGGTGAGTGGTGCCTCGCTGTTGAGGGGTGAGTGGTGCCTTGCTGTAGAGGGGTGAGTTGTGCTTCGCTGTTGAGGGGTGAGTGGTGCCTTGCTGTAGAGGGGTGAGTTGCGCCTCGCTGTTGAGGGGTGAGTGGTGCCTCGCTGTAGAGGGGTGAGTGGTGCCTTGCTGTAGAGGGGTGAGTGGCACCATAAGGCACCACTCACACCTCTACTCACGCAATAAGGCACCATAAGCTGAGTGAAAGCTAAATTTCCGCCATAAATCCGATGAAAAAGCAAAGAGGAAACAAGGAAACAAAATTTGAAAATCGTGATAGAAGTCTGATTCGCAAGTATCTACGATACGCGAGCTCAGTTTATCCCATGGAAGCAGCACTATCATTATGAAAGAAAGTTTTAGCCTCCCTTTACCACAACAAAGATATTCAAAAAGGGGAAGGATGAGGGCACCATTTAGTATGGAGTTGAGGAAACGCGGAATCTATGCACAATGCACAATGTGCATAGAAACAGTAAACTAAGAAATGAGTTCATGAAACAAGAAAAATATTTGTTATTGTAAAATAGAGCTCACCTAATGCCCCTACAACGTCGACCACTGCACGCTATACCAGTGACCGCTGCACAACCTGACGCCCAGCAGAAAACTGAATGAAATGCGCGACCAGTAAAAGACGAGATAGGAAGCTGAAAATTTTCCTGGTTAAATTTCTCACAACAGGAAACAAGGGCAACAAGTGCTGGAGTGTATCCGATTCACTTCGATTTCTTGGGACACCCTACTGAGTGTATATAGGTTGAAGCATGACGACTGAAGTTATAAGAAGCCAATGCACTTCAGTGACCTGGTGAGGAGAATTAGCTCGAACAACTCAGCAAAACCTTCCCAAACTATTTTATGAGCGCGAGTTTCCCTGAGTCAACACTGGAAGAGACGGGAGCGTAAACTTATAAAAAAACACTCGCGTTGTAGCTGCCCTTGCGCTCGTCTCGACGACCTGAGCTCTGCACTAAACAGCTCAGCAAATCGAACAAACACCAGGCGCTTTTCAAAACAGCAACGGCCGAGCTGCAATAAAACTCCCTAATAATTTCATAAAAGCATAGTTGAACGCTGGGCCAACATTTTTTTCCAGGTGCAATGGCTTTCCGTATTTTCTGGCGCGCTGACGACCTCTGGAGTATTGTGAAGAGGTGCCGCCAGCAGAGCATTTTCTTTGGTTCTTCTCAGGCTGCATGCAAGAGCTGTCAGAGAAATATTCGTTTTCTCGACAATCTCTTGCCTGCCACGCAATTATTTCGTGTAAACTTACATAATATGCACGTAAGACAGAAGGCCTTAGAACATTTTTTATCCCCAATTTAATTATTTGTCTTCAATAAAAGGAAACACTATCGTATTTGAACAGCTTTCTATTCACAATTCACCATTTTTTCCATAAAAGGACCCACTTTTACGCTCTAACGACTCACCAATGAGGTGTGCTTTACTGATTGTCTAATATAATTATATAAGTAAGATGTAAACATATATTCTTCCATTTCAAGAGATGAGTCCCTTTCAGTCCGTATACTGCAGCATTAGATGGCCACCTAATACTGATGGCTTTTTTAGGGACTTTGCTTCTTTGGCTCAAAATTTTACGAAAAGTTTTCTTCTTCGTAACTCCACATTTTAACACGTTGGTTTTCAAAGAAATGTAAATACTCCTTCATGAAATTTAAAAATATCCCTTTGAGAAAGGAAATTCGACGCAAATGATGATGTTGCGTTGTTTGTGCAGTTATCAGAGCATGAAGTATTTTACGGTGATGTTTGAGGCAGAAGTTTTGTGCAACTGGTACTACGCTGAGCGGGCTTTCTGACAGATGCCTAAACGATGTGATGTCCCACAATGCTACAGCGTGATGCTGTGTGGTAACGATTAGATAATGTTTTATTCCAAGATCAGTTCGTTGAACTACTCTTGGAGAACATAGTTACGCTGTCTAAATTCTTCTCAAAGGTTGGTTTGTTGAACTTCTTCTGGTTACTTAAACTCTCTCTAACTCCAGTTAGAGTAGTTAGTTGGTTAGTAGTCTTTCTCTAACTCTAGTTAGAGTAGCTGGTTACTCTACCTTTCCTTAACTCTAGTTAAAGTAGTTGGTTGCTCTAACTTTCCCTAAATCTAGTTAGAGTAGCTGGTTACTCTATCTTTCCCTAACTCTAGTTAGAGTAGTTGGTTACTCTACCTTTCCCTAACTCTAGTTAAAGTAGTTGGTTACTTTAACTCTGTTGAGCTACTCTTCCTTTCCACTGATTTTTAATTTTTTTCCTCCCTGGACGTTCATAAAAGTAGCTATCGGATTCCCTTCAAAAACGTAGTTTCATACACGCGTAGGTGCAGCTTTATTGTCACGTACTAAAGTATGGGGTTGTCTACGACTCAAAAAAATTTTGTGATAAATAAAATCCATGTTTTTACTTCACAACAAGAAGGAAATTTTTCAGTGTTTTATTAATGCTCCTGAAACCTTTGCTTTTGCTGTAAAGGCACCGGAGAACAAAAAATGCTGCAAAAAACAGCAGAATTTTTATCTTTTTCGCAGAAATGCCGCAGTGCCTTATTTGCCGAGGGTATGAGAGCAGATGTATGTGGCATTCGTTCCCGAAATTATGTACCCGAGTAAAGTTACTAATTTTGGCTAAAGCTGAGGTCTGGGTAGCAAAACTGGACGGGCAAAACCACGGAGGGTAGAGGAAAACTTTGAATACACACGGCAAGGAAAATAATTAAAATTTTAAAATTTTATCAATAAAATGATTTTTTAATAAGAGAATTCAAACCCCTAAATGATATTTAAAGCATTTATATTGCTTAAATGCTTTTCATTTCTTTAAGTTTGCTCATAGAAATAATGACGTCACCCTAGTGGTCCGCTATTTGTCATGGATCGAAGGACGAAATTGAGTTGGCTACTCAGGCTTTGGGAAGTTTTCGGTGATATGAAGTAATACTTTTTCTACAAAATGAGTGTAGAAAGAGATTTTTTCGTGAAATTTTATGTAAAATGAAGAAAATTTAAGCACCGTCGAGCGCGTTTGACCGGCATAAGACCGCGCTGTCAGAATAAACCATTCGAACGGGAGAAATATTAAACTTGCCCTTTTTTTCAATATCAACAAATTTGATTTTATGTTTTATCAATAGGGTTAATAGTTGAGCTAGGTAAGGTATTTCATTTTTTTTTTCATTTTGAAAGTATGTTACACAACATTATCAGAAATCGTCGGTTTCAACAGGAGTATCGCTCAGTTCAATAAACAAACGCTAAAACGCTCAAAATTAGACATTATGACTTTGAGAATTTCCTAAGCTGCAATTTCACTCTTAGAAAGACTGCACAGGCTGAAAATATCCTTAGCTGCAATTTCTCTCTTAGAAACACCGCACAGGTGAAAAATTTCCTTAGATGCAATTTCTCTCAGCAACACATCACAGCTGCGCATGACGACTACGATTCCCTACCTTAAATCGTAAATAAATCAGAATACAAACACTGTCTGTGAGCGATTTTTTCCAGCTTTCCCACAGCGCAAAGGTTGCGAGCAATTCCATGAATCCTTCCGTGGCGTTCAGACGCACTAAAGCGGGCGTGGTATGGCTTCCTTTTGTTTCCTTGCGCCTGCATTGGTCTTCGGAAAACCATTCATAAGGCCGGAAAAATGTAACGCGTGCAATGCAATGCCGGTGTTTCAGCAAGTTCACTCACACTATTCATTCAAGCATATTCAAACGCAAATGTTTCATCACGCAATGAAAAACTCCTAACCTTTCAATAACTAAAACATAAATTTTGCTCCAAATACACGTGCGAAGTTGTGAAGTATCAGATATTCCTTCTGGAAACTCACAGGAATATGATCAATTTTCCTGTAATACTCTAGAAAACACCAGTGATAACATTTAGCTAAGACTAATAACATTAACCAAATAACAATAAAATTCAAGCAATGTCAATAATAACAATATTTACGTATCTTCATTTCTATACCACGTATTCTTGAAACATTTATTTCTTTCAGCACTGAAAATGGAATAATTAGATTCCGAAATGTTTGAATCAATAAATGTTCTCAAAAACGTTGGTTCTTTTTTTTCTAGAAAAGATTCTGCAAGAATCGCCCTATAAGTACATTCTAACACATATTCTTGTTGTGGATTGATGCAGCAGCATCCGGTGTTTCTCGTGAGTGTTTTCTGTTGAGAGAAATTCGTTGCTGCGTGTTCTTGTCATCTCATTCCATAGGGACTGCAGGCAACCGCAGCATAGGAATTGTAACTGGAACGAGATCGTATCTTTACTCTCCGGAATAAAATATTCGCAGCGCTAAACTTCGCGATAAAATATTCCACATTTTGTGTGTTGTGGCCGCAGCCCGACCAATATCGGTGTGTAGGAGGCAGCAGTCAAAACTTTCACGGTAAATCGAATGGCATGAGACTTTACCGCGATAGGAAGTCATAACTCTGTTCATGATTGGTACGAGGGTTTAAATTATGCTTTGGTTATTTTTTCTCTGAAAGCAAACAAAGAATTGGCTTCAGTTTCCTCATTGCACAGCTGTGAGATAAGACGCATTGGCGGGACCTTCAACTTTAAAGAAGCATCTTCTTATTTTTGCTACACTGAACGTGAAGCTATATACGGTTGTCTCTTGATATTGGACATCGTTTCATCACCTAGCGATGTAATTCGTTTCGTTTAAATTGCCGCAAAATCTATCGCTGAATTTTGGGTCAAATTCATAAAAAAAGTATTTATATATCTTTCGTACTTTGCTCCATTTGTTTTAAAGATTCTGATTACCACAGACAGTAGAAAATTTGTTTTGTTTACTGAAGTGCAACCAGTCTGTCAAACTTGAATGGAGAATGGTTTTTTCTTAAAAGTTTTAAAAACTAACAGCAATCCGAAATAGGTTCGGAGAAAATTGTTGGTAAATTTGTGAGTAAAACTTGATACGTTCTCAATCAAGACACAAAATATCATCTCTTCTTCCCTAAATATTCCTTTCGATAAGAACAAATTAAATGTATCAATTTAAGACCTACTCAGAACTCAAAAACAGGTTCGAAGAACAATTTTTAGAAACTTATGAGTAAATATTTTTACTTTCACAATCAAGACATAAAGTATCATGTCTCTTCATTGAATATCCCGTTCGATAAGCACATGTTGAATGTGTAATTTTTAGACCCTCTCTACATTGATTTCCCTGACGAAATGAGCCAAATGAAGCAGAAATACCCATCTGCACGCTTAGCAACCAACTTTAGTTGACATCGTATTCATGAGATATTATTTCCCATGAGCTGTTCAATAATTCAGGTTTTTATAACGTGTGAAATTTGAAAATGCGAGAGTTATTTTTGAAAATTTACTCTCGCTCGTTGTCGTTACAAGATTCAGAATCAAGACTGAATCAAAATCGCTCCTACTTCAATGCGTTGTATTTGTTGTTTTAAACTGAAACGTAAAATATGTGTGAATACAGATATGCAGCTCCCGAGTGAACAAAAATCAAAGAAGTTACCAGTGACATGTGCCTATTGCGAGTTTACGTCTGCTGCACAAATGTATGCTTAAATTTAACCTATCTGTTTGCTCATATGTAAAACAACAACTTTACTCTAGTTTTTTGGAGCGAAATTGCATTCAGATAAGACGCACGATACCGACTTGGATTAGGCTTACGTAGATTGTTCCGTAGAGGCGCAACCTACCTGTACATACGTCAATTCGGGGGAAAAGTTGTAGATGACTGAAGTTGCCATCTGCAAAACATTTCTGACTCCAGTGGTTAAGAACGCGCCCTTCACTGGAAGGTGTCGGCAGTCGAAATCCCGGCAGTGCCGCCCGGTGATAATCCCCGTTGGGAAAAGGGAGAACTCAGCCACAACTCCCAGCTCTACCCAGGTGTCGGAAATGGGTACTGGCTTGACCGGGAGTAACCGTCATCGCGTCCTGGTATTAGTTGTAAGGCATTTGAAAAACCAATGTACGAGATATGTATCAGGCTAGATTTGAATAAAACATTATTTTTTTGCTGTGCTTCTTTGCTTTCGGAGGCTGGAGGTCATGCGCCCGCTGCAAATCTGCCTTTAAGAGATCACATGGTGGTTACTCCGATGAAATTGATGTAAGATGTGACCAACAACCTCAGCCTGCCCTGACTCCACCATATCGCAGGGAAGTCTTGCTTGGGAGAATTTTCTATATTTAAAACAGTATCACTCGAATGCATGCGCATATTCCTCGAAACATATACAAAATTTGGGTAGGATTGACCAAGAATTCGAACGGGAGAAAACATCGAACTTAAAGAGGCTCAAGAGACGCAGACTCACCAAGTCTACAATTTTAGCCTGCCCTGATTCTTCCCTAATGGAGACTTTAGAAGTGCAATTTTCCATCGCCGTCTGGAGGCCTTCAAAGAATGAGAGTTTCAGAGTTTCTGCAAACCAATTCGAACAATTCTTCCTTCAGTGATCAGAAGTAAGAGAAAGTAATTGCGTACCAGGAAAGAAGGGAAGTTTTTTAGCTCGAACAGGCCTCAAATGAAAAACTCCGACGCAAAATGAGCTTTGATGAGCCTTTTTCTGCGAAAACTCAATCTTACTTGAGCAAAGTTTAACTTGATATCTGCCGAACTGGAATGAGCACAGAACACGAAGAATGCAGGCGTGTTTTCGAAAGAATTATATGCTTTAAGGATGAGTGAATGAGTGAATTTGATGAGTGAAAATGCATGCACCGTCCTCTCTACGTCAAACGGAGTCAACTTTGTATGCTCTATATATACAGAATTGAAAAACTTCATTTTTAAGTTCTTGATGATATCTGATGACCTGCATTGCCACGGTATCTTAACTATAAAGAAATATAATAATTTTCATTGTTTTTCTCATTACGCAGCGAAAATATTTAATGCATCATTATCGAGCTAAATACTTGAGAAGTCAGAAATTAGACCATCTCGTTAGTGGAAATTTTTACTCACTCACGCATTTCATAATCTTTATGAGAAGTCGTCATGAGAATGAGGTAGAAAATTTTGAAGCTTTAAAAAAACTTTTTATGTTTTGCATGAGGCTATAGCGAAAGAAAATAGGAAAAATACCTCAAATAGAGTGTTTACCACCACAGTTCCTGTCGACGATTGAGTAGACGGTTTTTTAGTAGAGTTTGTTTCGTAACTCTTTTTCCGTGATGACGCTAGCTCTCTCTCCCTCTCTCTCTCTTTCTCAGCAGCTTCAGCGAATTGGTTACATCTGAGGAGACAATTTCCTACTGAGTGCAATAAAAACGAAGGGCATCCACCATTATCGTACTTAAAAAGCTATAGTAAATATAGCTGAGTTCTAAAATATATTTTTGTATTTTATTATCAATATAATTGCTCCCGAAGATACAGCAATCAATCGACCCATTACACTTGATTAGATACACTTACAACTCCAGGGACGCCTTCCTTGGGACTCCATGCAGTTGGTTATCCTGGAATGTGAACAACTTGCTCTTAAACTTGATCATCTTCATCCTTACTCAATATTTTGCTTTCATTTATTTCAAGATGCGTTACATTGATACCATAAATTATAATGTTCTTTGAATACACCATTAATTGCGTTATATACTTAATCTTACACAATTTGTTCGAAGTTTAGAGCATATTATATTATCAATTTCCCCTTCATAATGCCATACAATTCAAACGAAAGAAAAAATAAGTTTAACAACGTTTGATGAACAGGAAATTCCCTGGTCGTCGCCACCCACTGGAGATCGCCTGCCCAACCCTCTGGATACCAACAGTCCAGTCCTCTGGAAATCTGTCCAGCCCACTGGAGACCACCTATCCAGCCCACTGGAAATCACCTGTCTATCCCTCGGATACCAACTGTCCAGTCCTCTGGAAATCTGTCCAGCCCACTGAAGACCACCTGTCTAGCCCACTGGAAAGCACCTGTCCAGCCCTCTGGAAATCTGCCCAGCCCACTGGAGACCACCTGTCCAGCCCACTGGGAATCACCTGCCCAGCCCTCAGGAAATCTTCAGTCCAACCTACAGAATATCACTGTTTTTGGGATGATGAAAAATTATTCGAACGCCATGAGGAAGATTTCGTGCGTTCATTCATGACTGCATGCGAAGTACACTTGTATTGGTGATCATTCATTCATGAACGCATACAAACTGCGCACATGCGTACTCGCAGTAAATGGGGACATCAGAGAGATTAATTAACTAAAAATTTTTGAACTTGCTAGAGCCTAGAAAATAATTTAGTAAGTGTTGTTATTCCATTCTTAAGACATGAAATGAGATTTAAGAAGAAATAATATTTTATTCCAATCAAGCCTGGTAGCGATCATTTTCTACATTATTTTTTCAAATGCCCTTTTACTAACACCAGGACGCAATGACGGTTACCCTCGGTTAAGCCGGTACTCATTTCCGACACCTGGGTAGAGTAAGGAATTGTGGCTGAGTTCTCCCTTTTCCCAAAGGGGAGAATCACCGGGCAGCAACGCCTGGATTCGAACTGTCGACACCTTCCCATGAAGGGCGCGCCCTTAACTTCTCGGACACGGTGACCGCGGAAGAGATTGCCAACACACAGAAAGATTTCGGTAGGCGTACTTATGCACACACGAGTTCATCACACTGTTTATAATAACAAATTCTAAAACGTGTCTATGTGAATAAAATCAATCAAACTAATTTTTTGGTACAAATCTATAGGGCGGCCGAAACCAGCAAATAACAGCGGCGGGGAGTTGAACAAGATCAACGCGCAAAAGTGAAAGAATAGAGAAGAAAATTAATTTTTAGGCTCTACTAGACTTACAGTAAGTACACGCTCGTCGTACCTCTAAGGTCTTCTGCTGTTATCGGACTCTTTAACTCGGTGGAGTGCTCGTATAGGAATTAGAATAACATGAGGTTCCAAGAGAATTCACTGTAATACAATAACGTCAATTTGCATCACGTCTGCTGAAAGATAAAGTGAGCGACTCATTCAGAATAGAAAAACGTATTAATCGTCCATTGATCGGTGTGTATTATTCAATCGAAGGTACATAATCGCAGTATGAATAGTTCATAACGTTCAATCGAAATTAGATCTCTCCAGATTGGCTAACATCAGTTTTTCAAGCGTGTCATTCGACCAAACTGTTCTCTTCGTAGTTGCATTGCGACGTAGAACTACGAACAGGAATAAGCTAAGCGACGACTCATTTTCGGATAGCTGTCTAACTCCCACGCCGTCAAATACCAATAAGGCACATCAGAAGAACTAGCGTAGGAGTGAGTGCAGTTGAATACGAGATTCAATATAATGCTAGTGATAGGCTGATAGCACACAGTGACCTCCATTTCTGCAACGCCACCACCTGCACTGCTGTAACACACAGCTCTTTACCGGATGCTCTTCATGCTCGTCAATACTCAACAACGTCGAACATCGTTTTCAAACTGTAATGATATTCTCGTATTTAATATTTTTAATAGGGTTTTTTAGAAAAGGTTTCAATGAAAATGTTGTTAAATCAACAGATTATGAATTGCAACTATTAGCGTTCATTTCTTCCACGTACTACAAAAAGTGCCGAGGGTGATTTGATACTTAATTGGAAGTTTGAGTATTATTTACCCTTTATTTTATTTTCTTCATTATCGACTCTATTTATTGATGCTCAAGATGTATGGAGAGCATTTCAACACCTCCTGGTCGATCCCTTTACTCCCTTTCTCTTCACTATCGAGTCTGTTCATTGATATTCAAGATGCATTGTGAACATTTCACCACCTCCTGGTCGGTTTATTAACGCCTCAATTAAGAGTCGAAGCATTTTTTCCAACACTTGAAATCCGCTACTTGCCGAACCACGGCTGGATTTTATTCCAATGTGAATTTCAGGCCCATTGTCGATAAAGTCATTTACTGCAAGTTTTGACCAGTCTTCATTACTGATTACATCACTGATTACTTCATTGGTTCACTGCATCAGTTTCTTTTATTTTAAGAGTTCTTTAACTTAATTTACTGTTGCACCATATTAATTTAACTAATTTACCCTGCAACCCGCACACGGCAGATCCGTAATAGCGAATCCCGTCTAAGCGATATGCATTTATGCAAAATTACTACATCTGCTGAACACTGGAAATGTTCCACTGTTTAATGCATCCTGCATTTACCTGCGAGATGAAACACAGGCATGCCTGGACATTCACTTTGTATTTGTAAGAGCAGCCATCAAAACAGAGTTAATTAAGAAGATCACCGGACTGTGAAGTGTTAAAAGCGCTCTTCATCTGCATCTTAGTTGCCCGAAGCTCAACACTTAATGAGTTTGTTCTTTGTTCTGGCTCATTAGATGAAGCACAAACTGAAGGAGATCGGAGGGACTAAGTTTTCAAAATTAATCATCATTCTTTACCTTTCGAAAAATAAGTCTGAAAAATCGCTGCAAAACTGTGAAGGAAATGGGAAATTGAAGAGCTTGTCTCTCAAGTTCGGTGTTCAGATTAATGATTGGGCTTTTCAAATTAAATGGCCAAATTTCGGTGTACAGATTAATGATTGGATCACAAGGCTTTAAAAATTAAATGGATAAATCTTTTCGTTCGCGAGAGAGCTGAACTGGAGAGTCTGCCTGAGAGGCCTCGCAGAGCGTAGGCGACTCTCGATGCGATATCCTCGTTTCATCGACTGACGGAAGACTCAAATTATCGAGTCCTCGAGCACGCAATGAAGGCGAAAGCCGAAATCCGCTTTGCTCTCAAGACAATGAAAGACCGAATGCGTTAGGAGGAAGGGAGGGAGATGACACACGTCCCTTTGACATTTATTGAAATTGAAGAATCGGTCAATTTATTTCTCAGGGCTGCTAAATTAGAATAACGAATTGAACTACCGTGGAAATCATCAGCTGTCGTCCATAAATTGAAAAATGATGCATGAATATTCATTACATCATCCAAATTGACTTGGAGGTAGAAATCTTACCGCCACCACATTAATTTCACGAAGAAAATGATTCAACCATCCACTTTCAAACGCGTCTTATTGAGCCTCAGGATTAATTTTTCCGCTTTATTAGCACCAGTTCCGATGCGTGCTCTGTATACAAAATATATTTATACCCAAAAAAGTCAACAAAATAAAAAGTAGCAGTAATGCTACATTCAGTGAAGCAAAGGAAACAATCACGGCAACTCAACGCGTCACTTCAAGCCGCACGGTAAGACCGCTAGCAAAACCTTCATCAAAATTCCATCAATTCTCAAAAACCTTGTATATTAAACTCACTTGAACACATCTCATGGTACGATGCAAACACGCAGCCTTTTGAGTGGATCCAACGCTCTTGAGATCGCACAAACAATTTCAAGAACTCAAGCGCATTCCAACACGAGGATTGCGCATACATAATCTAATCCCATAAAACTTAATCAAGAGCCTGTGTACAGCAATCGGCCAGTGTGGTGAGAATAACTCAAATGCTGCAGCCTGCATTAGCCAACAATACCTGGAGACGCATTTCAGAGAATTCAAGGAATTTCTTTGAGAATTGTACAGCAATTTCCCGGGCAGAGCAGGCGCAAGCGGTACAAGAATTGCTCGAAAACTGCTTCTTGCTGAAATTGACGAGTGTCATTGAGCAAGGCCTCACCTTGGCATCAAAGCCACGCATCATGCAACAATTTCTACCACTGTTTTTCAATTGTTTGATGAATTTCGTTATTTGGTTAAAACTTCTTGCAACAATTTCTACCACTGTTTTTCAATTGTTTGGTAGACTTCGGCATTCGGGCATCACATCTTGCAGCAATGTGTACCACTGTTTTTCGATTGTTTGATGGATATTGTCATTTGATACTACTTTTCCCAGAATAAAAGGAGCAAATTTGAGGACAGGACCGATTTTGACACACCGCAGGTCTGGGCAGGACTCGGGAGCTCGACTTAAAGATGCCGTGTAATTTGGGAGCAGAGGTGATTGCCGCAGCGACCGATCTCTGGAGCTCGGCCAAGAATCTCCAATGTCTTTGGCTGGAGTCTGACGCGGTCTTATTGAAAACGAGATGTATGCAGCACATCTGGTACACCTGAGACGCGACAGGTTTATGGTGGGTGTAAGAAACGTCTTACGACCTGATTGGACGGGGCTCGAGTATCTCAAAAATGAGTAAGTGGATAGGATTGTCCTCTGAATGAGAAGAAAAACATTCTTACCTTTCAAACGTTGATGGGATAGCCATTTTAAAAAATCAGTTTCACCAGCGTCAGATTAAACCGTCAGAATGAAAAGAATCGAAACTTATTTCTCCTGAGTTTGATGGAAGCCGACATCCTCGATATAAAATCAATGTTAAATGGGAAATACTAAGTTTAGTCAGAATTCTATAAAACCTGCGTTAGTTTTTGAACAATATTTAAAAAACGTTTAGTGGTACGTTAAAGTATAGAGAAACTGTTAGTCAAATTCTCTTATATTTCAACAATGGAACTTTAGGCCTCTTGAGAAATTAAATTATCAGATAATGGAACTGAGTGCAATGGAAAGATAACAACCAACATTTTGGCGACGTACACTGCAATGTCATTGCTTTCCTCATAGCTATATAAATTCAAACGCATCATTTGTGTGAAATTACAGAACATATATCTGTAAAATATATCTGTAACAACGGATGAGATACGAAGGTTCTTGCACGCGACTTCTTCATTCATTAATACAACATTTGAAAAATAATTGTGAAACTTTAACAGTTGGTATAAAACAGAGAAAAAACTGTTGAAGAACTGAATCAAAAATCGAGCATTCATCATTTTCTATGAAAATGAGACCTCAAATCGCAAACGACGTAGGGAGTAAGTAAATTTTTTTACTCGCTAAATAATTTCAGTACCTAAAGCTACGGCAACATTGGCTTACTTAATTAGTTGTCTGCCATCAGTGAACATCGTACATGCTCCGGCAATATGAACCGCTCAACAAAGTCTAAAAGGACAGATATGAATTTTGCTGAAAATTAGTTGAAAATTTTGAATTTTGTTGGAAAAATAGATGAATAGTTGATTCGAATTTTGTTGGAAAAATATTTGAAGCGTCAGGACCCGTTGTAGATAATCCACGAGGGTTGTATCGTGTCCGGGAACCACTTCTGGGCAAGTACCTCACCTGCATTGACGTAGCGGCCGGACATCTGGAGCACTTCTGGTAACTCCCTTAAGGCGCGTCCAGACCTACACTCATGTGTGTCAAACCAGCGCCACACACACATCCATGGACTCAAAATCACTCCAAAAATTGAGTCGACACTCACCAAGCCGTTTTCCGGCAATGTTGGAAACCATGGCGCTGAGTTGTCACACTTCCCAGTCGCGGGTCTGATCCCATAGAGTAAGGATGGCTGCGACACGTGCTCCCGAGGTTCCGGAATTCTGGAGTAGAACTGCCACCGGTGTTTTTATTGATTTAATAGCTTCCCAACCATGTTTGTGGAAGGTTCAAAGTAAGGAATATAAAAACAAAACATTAAAAGCAGTCGCTCTAATTGACATCAAGAAAGCAATGCAACCTTTCATGCCTGACCTGACTGTAGAGAATATAAAAAGAAAAATAAATACTCTGCGTACACAGTTCAGACGTGAACTTAAAAACATTGAACAATCTAAAAAATCAGGTGCAGGCGTGTCAGATGTTTATACTCCAAAACTTTGGTGCTATGATCAACTGGTTTTTCTTAATGAGGGTGAGCTCCAAAGAGAATCTCGCTCAAGTTTAGATGATGCCAGTACTGGAGAGGTAAGTAATTTGATTCTGATGCAGTAGTGACTCCGTCAAACCTTACATTTAACGATGAGTACATCTTCTTGCATTCACTAATTAACTATGAACTTTTTCTTGAATCATTTTGCGCAATATTAAGTCAAGCACACACGTACAATAAGTGATATAAAGAAAGCAATCTATGAAAACTGTGAAACATTTATTTCATGCGAATCAATACGCAGAACAATGAAGCAATCAGCAAAACTATGAAAGAATCCATTATTTCTGAGACAATTAAACGCAATGTGAATCATTCTGCTTATGAGATTTATGTGCTTCCTGCTATTACGTTTATCTAGAATGATTACATTCTGAAGCAGTGTTCGTATTATTCAGCGTGTTAAGTAAGGTTTACGATGCACTTCATGGTTTCGCCGATTGTGTCATTCAATTGCTGTATGTTTCGCTGAGCTTCTGATTGTGTAACTGGTATTTGCAAGAATGTTTCAATAGGGTATAAGTGTTCTTCTGTTCTGTTCGATTGTTTAAGAAAATTAGCGTATTGTTTCATTAAGAATTTTATTGACCCTAGCTTGTATAACATTGCCTATCCTCAAAACCCATTGGCTATTGGCAATTGCAAAAACTGGATATTTGTAATAGACGATTATGGTATAACCTCAGAATTTATTTTCCAAATCGCATGTCATCTAATTATAAACTAATAAATTCCGGTTAATTAATACTTCCAACACGACGTTCATGGTAATTACCATTTGCTATTAAATTTTCGATGTATTATACAGAATTATTATCACGTAGTGTTTAATCCCATCCATGAATAAAAACGGGCTTCATAATTTTACGCAATTTATGCACATACGATGTACGATATGTTTTTTGTTATTGTGTGTTTTCATAGTTAGGAGGCGCCTTTTCTCCTTTATTATTCGCACGCTCTGCAATCGGAAGCCGGCAGATGCCGACGTTATTCGAAATTACTTGCATCTTCCTCACAAGTCGGCCGATGCCGGATTGTGCTTGCAGTGCGAGCGCTCCCAAACGAAGAAAAGACATACATTAATTTGCATGTAACAATAAGACCAATGGGGTTTACAGAATATGTGTATTTAATAACTTTTACAGTATAGAAAAGACACTTCTCCTGTTAAGAATGAACCAGAATATTTGCCAAAATCTATTTTTGCCACCACTCTTTCAAGTTGGCTGCCAAAGCAGGAGTGGTAGAGGGGTGCAAAATCAGTATGTATAATATACAGTACCTTATCGTGAAAATAAAAAAACAGCTTTCCGTAAAATTTTCTACATTAAAATATAGTCGAACCAGAGAGTAAGCAGTCCGATGGGGGCAGAACTTCATCGAATGCAGCAGTTTCAAATCTAATCTATTATGTAATGCATCTAGAGTTTTACAATATAAATATAATTGAGTGGATTATTTGAATATGTTTGATATACATTTGCTAATAAAATATTTTGGAAAATATATCAGTATTTCACAAATCATTTATAATCGTTGCCTAGTAAGAAGTTAAATCTTTCACTCAAGAAATAAACCAAATTATTTCAAGAAAATTGTGCATGTAAATGAGGGTGGAATGGCTCAGATCACAATTCGATACCGTCAGTCATCCCAACCATTCTATCCTGCCAAGGAACCGAACCTTCTTCTTGGAAGTAAGTGCAGTATGACTCCCGAATGAGCCTGGCTTCAGGATTAATCCTGCGGGGTCTACGCAAGAGTGGGAGGAGAGATTCATTTCTTCTCCATGAACCAGCGATAATCTCACCGGTTAAGGTGTTTTCTTGGTCCACTGAACTCGACACATCAGAATGGTCTCGAAGGAAGTTGTGCAGTACTAAACAGGCTAACACAATTTTTTCCACTTTTGATGGATGGAGATTAATTTTGTTCAGTAAAACCCCGAACTTGTTAGCCAAGATCCCAAACGCATTCTCCACAACGCGACGAGCTCTAGAGAGACGATATGAAAATATCCTTTCGCTATGGGACTGGTTACGAAAAGGAAATGGCTTCATCAGGTATGGACGGAGAGGAAATGCATCATCCCCTACGAACACGTAGGGCAGCTGCCTCTCACTTCCGACTGGTGCTCGACTTTGGGGAATTCTTGCTGCTGATCTTTCAAGCAATCGATTGAGGGAACAGCTTTCCCAAACGCCTCCGTCAGACACCCTACCATTTATCCCAACATCAGCGTAAATAAACTTGTAGTTAGCATCTACCACTGCCATTAGGATAACACTGTGGGTGCCTTTATAATTGAAATAATAGGAGCCACTGTTAGGAGGTGGTCGTATTATGACGTGTTTGCCGTCAATGGCTCCCAAACAATTTGGGAAGTGCCACTTCCTTTCAAAATCCGCAGCGATGCTGGCCCATTCTTCTTCAGTCCGAGGAAACTGAAATATAAAGGAAGCATCCAAATTTAGTAGCGTTAAATGTATTCTAAAACGTTTGCTCGTTAAAAGTAAGTTATTTTACTTTCTGTCACTTTTTTCAGAGAATTATACACAAGAGACATACATATATTGCCATTGTTTGTGTAAACAGGTCACTATTTATTCAGTATTGTTCTACCTTCACATATATGGTAATAACGTAAGTAATGATAGACATTTTATGTTTTTACACTATACATTGATAGACACTATAAGTAGTTATATATTCTGTATATTATCCAATCAATTGAACAATTAACTGATCAGAATTAATAAAGATAAAGTCATAATACGTTCACACAGTGTATTAACCCTTTCTTTCATGGATCTTTTTTGCAACTTTTTGAAGATATAGGTTTAAATTGGGCATTCACGGAGAGGTCGGCTATTGCCTCATGCATGGTTGCGACGTTTATGAAAAATTCTGCCTTTAATCCCTTCTAAAATAAAAGTTAATTTTTGGAGAAGTGTCACATATTCAACACACTATCAAAGAAATGGATAATATATTTAGACACTTTACATATTAATAAAGCGTTGTAGAGATAAACTATCCCTAATACTGTATACTAAACGTTACTGTATTATCATCATTATTATAACTATTGATATCTTGAAATTTTTTAATGAATTGTAGACAAATAGATAATGGTTCATGTTTTTTACAGGTATCACAAGATCTTCTAGATCTCGCTGCAGAGGAAAATATAGAAATGACAGAAATTCAAAGTACACTTGGAACTGATCAAGACTTGTTAGAAATAGAAGGAGTTGGAGAAGCTACTATGATTTCGTCATCAGGACCAAGTACTCGTCCTCCCTCTTGTGCGAGTGGTGAACCAAATATCCGCCCACCCATTACAAAGAAAAGGAAGAAAAGTAATGATGAATGCATGCTCCTTCAAACGGCTGTGAACAAGTTAACATCGTTGGAAAAGGAAGAGGACGATCCTTGTGAAATATTTGGTCGTTATATCAGTTCTGAACTAAAAAAAATGAATGAAAGTAATAGCCGAATTGCAAAAAAGTTGATGAGTGACATTATTTTTTATGGTTCCTCGGGAGAACTAACGCTGTCGCATAAACTAACGAAGGACTAATAACGATAAGACGACATTCTTACATTTTAAGAATGTGTCAGCAATGCATGAAGACTATAACATGTTTGAGTTAAATATGTATCTTATAGTATCTTTATTATATTGAAATGGAGGCTATAAATTTACAAGTCATGTTTCATTTGTTATGATTCATATTTTTCATTCATTATTTAGATTTTAATTTATTTAATAGGAAAATATATATTCAAATGAATGCAGTGTATATTTCATGTAATCGAAGTAATTGATATGAAGTTTTTTCATCAATTTAATACGTTTTCTTATATTCAAACAAAAACTCAGTAATCAAATACATTTTTGCACTAATTTTCTTATAATATATTACAGCATACTGAATTTGCTTATGATGTGTTGAAAAGGAGGCTTTAAATTTATAATGGCATTTATTTAATTTATTAGGATTAATTTCGTTCAGTTATTATCAACACACTATTGCATTTAATCGGAAAATCTATTTTTATACGGATGCAAAGTTTATGTTAAATAATCAAAGTATTTCATATGAAGGTTATTTTGTTTATGAATGGAAAGTATTTTTTATATATACAGGAAACTCAAGTGTGAAATATATTTTTGTGTTAATTTTTTCTAAAATATAATGTAGCACACTGCATTGTCTTATTAGCCTCATAGCAGCTACTCACCTTCATATATTCTCCTTTTAGGGACTGGTAGATAGCTTCGCATGTTTCCGGAATTATCAGTGACAGGCTTTGTTTCGATATTCTTGTCGAATATTGCAAAGAAGTATACGTATTCCCTGTGGCCAAAAAGCGTAGAGTTGCTTCTAACCTCTGCCCAGCAGAGATACTTTCCCTCAGAACTGTGTCACTCCGAGATATACTGAGTTCAATTTTTCTCAGCAACAAAGAATATAGCTCAGGCTTCATCCTCATGTAATTTTGAAAGTCACTTTGGGACTCTGCTCGCAGTTCCTTGAAAATATGCTCATAACTACTTTTAATTGGTCTTCTTTGTAGCCATTTCTTCGTCCAAATCTTCTTCTTTTTATGCTTCCGTATTATTTTCAAGGATGCTGCAGCAATACAGCACACAAGCGCTGCTTTCATAAGCTTTTTGCACTTCATTGCCGCCAGTTAATGAAGAGCGCACCTTATCACGACCAGAGACTGCAGCGCACTGAGAGTAACAACACATCATAGGTGTGGACAAACCGACAATTTGAGTGTCATCGGAGTCCATGGACGTGCGTGTCAACTCGACAACATGAGTGTAGGTCTGGACGTGCCTTTACAGTACAAAGTTCGAGTAATCAAATGAGCTTCCGTCACTTACGACTCAGGGAACAGCTTCCATAATAGTTAGATCCTACGTATTGTAGTTAGAGCCTACCTATTGTAGTTAGAGCCTACCTATTGTAGTTAGACCCTACCTATTAACAGTTACACCCTACCTATTAACAGTTAGACCCTACCTATTATAATAAGACCCTACCTATTGTAGATAGACCCAACATATTGTAGATAGACCCTACCTATTATAGTTAGACCCTACCTATTATAGTTAGACCCTACCTGTTATAGTTAGGCCCTACCTACTATAGTTAGACGCTACATATTATAGTTAGACCCTACCTATTATAGTCAGACCCTACCTATTAAGGCGAGACCCTAACTATTATAGTTAGACCCTACCTATTATAGTTAGACCCTACCTATTATAGTTAGACCCTACCTATTAACAGTTAGACCCTACCTTTAACAGTTAGACCCTACCTATTATAATAAGACCCTACCTATTGAAGATAGACCCTACCGATTATAGTTAGACCCTAACTATTATAGTTAGACCCTACCTATTATAGTTAGACCCTACCTATTATAGCGAGACCCTACCTTTTATATTTGGACCCTATTTATCATAGTTAGACCGTATCTATTATAGCTAGACCCTACCTGTTCAACTTTGGGATTCAATATCTCGGAAACTTAGAAAATCTGTTGTGGAAGCTTTCCCATTTCTTCACATGTATTTATTTTTCTTATATTTGTTCTTCGTGTGTGATGAACGCTTTAACTGCTGTAACATGAGGTACCTTGCGCGCTGGTACAAACCTAATTTTTTCTTGAATTTCAATTGATGAAACTCATGTGTTTGTGCACGCTTTTATTTACCAGATCTAATGTCAGCTTGGCCAATTTCTGAAGTAAATAGCGCTTCGAGCGGACTCTTTTGCACGCTTCAATTCACGTCAGCAGCTAGTTTTTTACCCTTCAGTAGCTCAGATCTGCAAGAGTTTTGGTTTATATAAGCAGAAGACTAGGCTGTGAGCTGCTTTACCGGCTGTGGTTTACAATCGTGCTTGAAAGATGTAAAGATTGAATGTCCTCCTACAAGTGTAGGATATAAAGTTGCAGGCGCTGCAGACGTTATTAAATTGCGTACAACAACGCACTCGACTGAAGGGACAACAAGCGCACTTGACTGAAGGGACAACAAGCGCACTTGACTGAAGGGACAACAAGCGCACTTGACTGAAGGGACAACAAGCGCACTTGACTGAAGGGACAACAAGTGCACTTGACAGAAGCGACAACAAGCGCACTTGACTGAAGGGACAACAAGCTCACTTGACTGAAGGGACAACAAGCGCACTTAACTGAAGGGACAACAAGCGCACTTGACTGAAGGGACAACAAGCGCACTTGACTGAAGGGACAACAAGCGCACTTGACTGAAGGGACAACAAGCGCACTTGACTGAAGGGACAACAAGCACACTTGACGGAAGGGACAACAAGTGCACTTGACTGAAGGGACAACAAGCGCACTTGACTGAAGGGACAACAAGCGCACTTGACTGAAGGGACAACAAGCACACTTGACGGAAGGGACAACAAGTGCACTTGACTGAAGGGACAACAAGCGCACTTGACTGAAGGGACAACAAGCGCACTTGACTGAAGGGACAACAAGCGCACTTGACTGAAGGGACAACAAGCGCACTTGACTGAAGGAACAACAAGCACACTTGACTGAAGGGACAACAAGCGCACTTGACTGAAGGGACAACAAGCGCACTTGACTGAAGGGACAACAAGTGCACTTGACTGAAGGGACAACAAGCGCACTTGACTGAAGGGACAACAAGCGCACTTGACTGAAGGGACAACAAGCGCACTTGACTGAAGGGACAACAAGCGCACTTGACTGAAGGGACAACAAGTGCACTTAACTGAAGGGACAACAAGCGCACTTGACTGAAGGGACAACAAGCGCACTTGACTGAAGGGACAACAAGCGCACTTGACTGAAGGGAAAACAAGCGCACTTGACTGAAGGGACAACAAGCGCACTTGACTGAAGGGACAACAAGCGCACTTAACTGAAGGGACAACAAGCGCACTTGACTGAAGGGACAACAAGCGCACTTGACTGAAGGGACAACAAGCGCACTTGACTGAAGGGACAACAAGCGCACTTGACTGAAGGGACAACAAGCGCACTTGACTGAAGGGACAACAAGCGCACTTGACTGAAGGGACAACAAGCGCACTTGACTGAAGGGACAACAAGCGCACTTAACTGAAGGGACAACAAGCGCACTTGACTGAAGGGACAACAAGCGCACTTGACTGAAGGGACAACAAGCGCACTTGACTGAAGGGACAACAAGCACTCTTGACTGAAGGGACAACAAGCGCACTTGACTGAAGGGACAACAAGCGCACTTAACTGAAGGGACAACAAGCGCACTTGACTGAAGGGACAACAAGCGCACTTGACTGAAGGGACAACAAGCGCACTTGACTGAAGGGACAACAAGCGCACTTGACTGAAGGGACAACAAGCGCACTTAACTGAAGGGACAACAAGCGCACTTGACTGAAGGGACAACAAGCGCACTTGACTGAAGGGACAACAAGCGCACTTGACTGAAGGGACAACAAGCGCACTTGACTGAAAGGGCAACAAGCGCACTTGACTGGAGGGACAACAAGCGCACGTGACTGAAGGGACAACAAGCGCACTTGACTGAAGGGACAACAAGCGCACTTGACTGAAGGGACAACAAGCGCACTTGACTGGAGGGACAACAAGCGCACGTGACTGAAGGAACAACAAGCGCACTTGACTGAAGGGACATCAAGCGCACTTGACTGAAGGGACATCAAGCGCACTTGGCTGAAGGGACAACAAGCGCACTTGACTGAAGGGACAACAAGCGCACTTGACTGAAGGGACAACAAGCGCACTTAACTGGAGGGACAACAAGCGCACGTGACTGAAGGAACAACAAGCGCACTTGACTGAAGAGACATCAAGCGCACTTGACTGAAGGGACATCAAGCGCACTTGACTAAAGGGACATCAAGCGCACTTGACTGAAGGGACAAAAAGCGCAGTTGACTGAAGGGACAACAAGCGCACTTGACTGAAGGGACAACAAGCGCACTTGACTGAAGGGACAACAAGCGCACTTGACTGAAGGGACAAAAAGCGCAGTTGACTGAAGGGACAGCAAGCGCACTTGACTGAAGGGACAACAAGCGCACTTGACTGAAGGGACAAAAAGCGCAGTTGACTGAAGGGACAACAAGCGCACTTGACTGAAGGGACAACAAGCGCACTTGACTGAAGGGACATCAAGCGCACTTGACTGAAGGGACAACAAGCGCACTTGACTGAAGGGACAAAAAGCGCAGTTGACTGAAGGGACAACAAGCGCACTTAACTGAAGGGACAAAAAGCGCAGTTGAATGAAGGGACAACAAGTGCACTTGACTGAAGGGACAACACGCGCACTTGACTGAGGCGATAACAAGCACGCTCACTGAAAACAGCCTACAGAGAGCGGCGTGCCCTTTAGACATTCCCTGGCATGGAAACTTTGCCACTCGATCATGCGGTGCGACGTAGAGCGCTGTGGTCGTGATGCTGCTCGTGCTGTGCGTTCTGGGCACTGCACTGCACCGTGGTGGTGTGCACTGCACCGTGGTGGTATGCACTGCTCAGTTCTGATGAACTGTCCCGTCCTCCTGAAGTGTCTACAAAACAGCGCACGTGAAAATAATCAGGAGTTGATTAAAGGTTCAATCAAATTTTGTGACTGATTGGCCAAACGAACATTTCCGGAGCAAAAATTAATCGCAATAGATTGCAAATTCAACGTTTTAACTCCGAAGATTCCGGAACATGCAACTCCAAGACCTGGAACATTCATCACTCCCGAAGAGCTTGATCAGTATTTGCTGCAACATGTCGGCAAGTCGTCGGTGGAAATTTGTAATTAGTATTTTCCCGACTGTTGTACTGGAGTTCGCACCATTTCAATTTCTACCCACAAGATTCCTCTTTCTTTTCAACTAGAATCGCCTTTTTTGTTTTTCCAAGGCATTCACATCAAAGTTGTAACTTTTATTTTTTTTACTTACTAATATTTTATTCTTTCTTTTTTTCTTGTCGTACGTTCTCATCAAATTTGTTGCTCAGGATAAATTTGTGTGTCACCTATGTTGCAAATCGTCACTGTCACTACGATTTTAAATTCAAGTAGTCTCTTCCTTCCAACTATGTGTTATATGCGGATGCCAAGAGTATGACGGCTTCCGTAACTACATTAAGAACAATTTATGAACTCCAATGTTCTTGCTCACGGACTTCGTGCGTGTGCTCCTTATGGTGTCACGCTAGATCTTTTTGTTCTATTTCATTTTCCAATATAATTTTGAGTAGGAATCTCTTTTTTTATCTTGACTTTGTATTTAATTTTTTTCTACGTTGTATATTACTTACTGCTTATTAATCTTAATGACTGACTATGTTCATATATTCTAATGAAATTGCCCCAGATCTCAATCATTTAAACAGAGTATATCCAAACCTCAATGAAACTAAAAACTATGCATATATTAAAATTCAAAAATTCATTGTATCGATGAGAACAACCTAAGATAATTTTTCGCTACAATGTTGGAACTGTAGGTCACTATGACCAATACTATGTTGGAACTGTAGGTCACAATGACCAAAAATAGATCAAATATCATGCACTATCACTGAGCTTAACTGTGAATTTGACATCCTAGCTTTAGCGAAAGCTGGCTATAGATGACTCAGCAAATGACACGATTCAAATACAAAATTATCATAGCCACCACCCACTACACAATTACAGTGAGCGCGGAGGCGTCAGTACGTACATATCTAAACGCATTGATTCGAGAATCATAGCAAGTGCAACTATGAATCGTAATCATATAGATTCACTATTCATAGAACTGACGAAAAATGGTAAACGGATTATGCTTGAAACGGTGTATAGGCCTCCAACAACTAGTCCTGTATCTCTCCTGAATGAACTCCATCGTATTATGTCGCAGTTTAACAGGTCTTTATACAATAACATAATAATCTGCGGTGACTTCAAATATGATCTGTTGAGACATGAAAGCCGTGAAGAAATCTTAAATTTCCTAAATGTCTTGCAGTCTAGATTTCTCTTCTCAATTACCATGAAGCCTACACGTACACCCTCAGAATCTGTCCTCTGCTCGATAATATCTTGATGACATATCCAACTGATCGTCTTACTGGAATAATTACTTCCAGCTTATCGGATCATTTTCCATTTTTTGATTAGGAAAATATCTACGGTATTTACGCCAAGCTACAGGCTTAAACTTGAATGAATCAAATTTGGGAGCAATGCGCACTGTTCGAGAAGAACTAATGCCGACACTGGACATCTCTTAACAGAGCCATAATGCAACGAACATTGATGAGCAATATTAAACTTGACTGAAATTATAACGACTGCATAATATTCATGATGTCCGATCATCACTCGTACAATTACACCAAATAATAAAACAGCCTTGGAATACTGAAGATATCGTTATTAATATAAAGAAATGCCAAGCTTTCCCAGCCCTTCTTTACGAAGGGCGAATATCTAAGAAAATGTATAACAGATTCAGGAACTATGAGACAAATCAGATAATGACATCGAGAAAAAAACTTCTTTACGCTCCAATTCACTCAATTTAAAACTGATATTAAAAAAACTGGCGCCTGCTTAATTCTTGCTATAAACCGAATAATGTTGCTGAGAAAATGATTGAGTACATTGTTCAAGATAATGTAAACTACCACGAGTATAAAGAGATTGTTAATATTTTTAACAATTCCTTCGTAAACGTTGCAAAATATATAGCTGATAGTACTCATAATGAACCTACAGATCACTTGAAATACCTGGATAACGTTCGTGAACTCTTTTTCCTTAACGCCTTCCAACTCATCTGATGTAATTGATTGTAGAAACAACTTACAAATAAATCGAGTGAATTCAAAATTTTTTCGAGGGAAGTCCTTGAAGTTAAAGCTAACAATAAAGCCCCGCTTATATCCAATATCATTAACCAGTCGTTCTTCCTAGACACCTTCCCGAACTCTCTCAAAGTTGCTAGAATAACCCCTATTTTTAAAAGCAGTGAAAAAAATTGCGCAAGCAATTATAGACCTAACTCTGTGCTACCAATTATTAGCAAAATATTAGAAAAAATTCTTTTTAAAAAATTGTATTCTTATTTTAAACAAAAATCATTTCTATAAGATAAACAGTTTGTTTTTCGCTTTAAAACATCAACAACACAGGCTGTATTAAATCATTTACAATACTATTGTTCCAAATAGGTGAAGAAAAGCTTGTTTTCTCCATATTTCTTGACTTTTGAAAAGCATTCGATTGTGTGGACATTAACGTGTTACTCTCGAAACTCCACTGTTATGGCACTAGAGGAGATGTTCATGATTGGTTCAGATCATACCTAACAAATGGGAAGCAATAAGTTGTCATTAACGATGCCCAATCGGAACTACAGACAATAAGCCATGAAGTTCAACAAGGATCTGTCCTTGGGCCTCTCCTATTATAATCTTTATCGATGATATCGTTAAATCTGCATCCAATTCCAAATTCATACTTGTATGAGAGTACAGTTTGTTTTACCAATATTAAGACTTATTTTATTAGCTTTAAGCCACAGTGAAACCTTTCGGTGCTCGTTATTCATACTCTCCGCAATTAAAGCGGGATTTTGGTTTGGAAGGACCGTAGAAAGGAACGACAGTACTAGGATTTGATTAGGAAGAACAGCGCGCTCTCTATGGTCCTTCCAAACCGAAATCCCGCTTTAATTGAGGAGCGTATAAATAACGAGCTCCGAAAGGTTTCACTGTGGCTTAAAGCTGATAAAATAAGCCTTAATGTCGATAAAACAAAATATATTATATTCTCATGAAAGATAAATATATCTCTTCCACGCATTAATGTTGGCGAAGGTGAAATCGAAGAAATGAACTCTTGTAAGGTCCTGGGCATTATAATAGATAAACATCTGACCTTCAAATAGCACATCGCTCATATTATTACTAAGTTATCACAATCCGTTGGAATCCTCAATCAAATAAAAATTTATTGCCTGAAGAAGCTTTTCAAAATACTTTACCGAACGCTCATTTCACCATACTTACAATACGGAATAGAACCATGGCGCGGAACTGATAAAAATAAAACCAATACACTCTTTACTCTGCAAAAAAACCATCAATGACTGATCCGGATAGGGTAATTTGCCTTGGTTAATGTCAATGATCAACAGTTTGTTCTCAAGTCGTTTCTTGAATATACTTTTAACATCTACTCCATATAAACTACTTTGAAAAATTAAGCATCAAATCTCGAATGAAATCATTTTTTGATCAGTCAAGTGCGTAAATAGGTTAAGTGAATAGGTTAGGCATAATTTTACACCTTAGAATAGTGTTAGTGGTAGGATGCCCTAAAAGTCATTGAATTTATTCGGGCCCACAGGTAGCTATACTCAAATATGACCTATGTGCTAGATTTAAGAAACAATCTACTCTCGTACCACTTGTGGTAAATAATTTGTTTTTATTTTATCATTAAAGAAAGCTTGGGCTAAATCCATTTTTCCAGTATCACATCGCCAGAGAGATAACTGATATGTTATTTTTTCATTTTCCCACTGAATATGTTAAATTCTTCAATCCCCCTTTCCAGAAGTAAAATATCTATCACAGTTCACATAAAATTTATTTCGGTTAGTTGCCGCTCGTTTGTGCAATGCCGCTAACGAAGCGCTTGAGAGCTTACAAGAAGAAGATTACATTCAAATTGTCTGCAGAATGAGAGTCCAATTAAGATTCTCTCGCGAACCTCGCAATAACAGGGCAAGAGCGTGGTTCTATAACCAGGATGTTGTCGTTCGAAGCGAAATCAGATTAAATTCTTCACTGCCTTGAAACAAATGTCCCTCGCTGAGAGCTTCAGCGAAGCTTCAGTCAACGTCAGTGATTTAACCAGTGCCGACCAACCAGCCACTACCAGTTTCTGCAAGAAATTAATGCACGAGTCCGTTTTCAACCTTTAGAAATTCCGTGCTTGTTTGCTCGTTTCATTAGCATGCCGAGCTGACGTGTGCGTGAATACTCATCTTGAATAATATTTCCGAGTTTGAAATTGAAGGATTTTCCCCACACCGTGTGATGACGTCACCACCGCCAACTACAGAGGCTTCGATGGAAGCACATTAGCACGGTAGAAAAAGCGAGGTAGGGTCAAACCGGTCTTTTTTCGTCGACCGTGAGGCAATGCTGAGGTCATGGCAACGAACCAATAGCAGCGCTCATATTGCATCTGGCAACAGTGCAAGCCCCCCCCCCCCCCCAAATCTGGCACCACTATTGGCCTAACGACATGTCGCAATGGTGACGTCATCCAGTTTGTTTAAATGAACCCGTTCTATTGTTAAGCCGAAATAGAGGAGGTGTTTTTCCCCCATAGAAATGGCTCTATCTTGTTTCCTCTACGGGGACATTAGTTGGAGGTGTGAGGGTGGCAGCCGCAACCGTCATGGGTGATGTCAAAGCGCGCAAATTGTACGGGTAACGAGCCTTCATACTTGCTGACACGACATCTTAATTACTGATGTTAGCCAGCGGTCGGATTTAATTTTCATTTTCATAAATCCAACTTTTCAGCGAAGATTAGTCCGTACAGTGTTTCAACATAAATTTGGTCATATGCTCTAGAATTTTGTAGGAAATCAATTATTGCGCTCTGTTCTGTTAGTTATTACGTGTTATTGAGAACTTCGATGAGTGAAGATGTGAAAACTACATATTGAGTGAGACTGAATATCGCACGAACATTTAACGATTGTACTAGACTTGAGAAACAATCTACTTCTGTATCGCTTGTCGTAAATAAATTGTTAATAATGTTTAAAACATGTTGCTTATTTTTTACTGTCGATATTTAACTTTATGCTTTTAAAGCTTCGTTCCAGTTTGGCGCTGAAACTGTAGAAGCTCATCTACACTTAGTTTCTAGTTTCCTCATAGCACGCACACGCATGCAGCTCTTCACGAAACACATGTTATCACAGTTCGATCACCCCAACATGACAGTGTATAATTCGATCGAAAAAAACTTGATAGACAAAACTCGAGAACATTTATGACCTGTTAAAATTACGTTGTGATTAACAAAATCTAATTTTTGGCTATGAGATCATGCGTGGGAGACAAAGTTTCACGGTTATGTTGTATGGTAACTAGCATCATTCCAGAAGGGGCATTCCAGTGTCACACCTTTTAGTCAATGTTAATATTTCGAATTACTTCCCTTGATACATGCTATTTTGTTAATTTGCATCTACAGCGGGACATCACAGTTAATAAGGTAAATGGTACTAAAAAGTCTGGTATATCACTCTCTGTTCGATGGAGGTTATGAGTAACTCAGTCATGACAAAGCGATCTGGAAATAATTGCTTTACATGCCATCTGTTCTATTTATTTAGTGTTGAGAACGATTGTTTTCAATTATTGTAAACTCGTCGTCTGAAAGCACATTGTGCTACATGATCGAAGGGGACTGAAAGCTTATTTTATTAGCTGTTCAATTCTGTATTGAAATGATCATCAAAGCCTTCATCAAAGCTTTGCTTTTATTCTTTACGCCTGCAAGTTAGTCGCATGTAACCAGAGGTGAAAATTTTGTGCGATATTCCACTTGAAATTTATGCGAGTTGCTGAAGGAGGAATGAATTACGAGCTCGGATTGAATCCCTTCCTCATTAAATGAATTTACGAGATTTATTTACATTAAATGAATCTCGTATATTGAGACCCAATCGTATTCCAGCAAATAATTTCAAAAGGAGACTGCATAAATGCTTAGTTCGGTCATAAAATTAAGTGTTTTGTTGCCTTCAGGGAGGCCTAATGACGACGTCATTGTGAGGGTGCCATTGATACGAACTTTGCTCCGAGGTGAAGTCGGTTGTTGGCCTCCAAGTTGTTGGTGTTCGGTGAGCTCCTTCCAGCAACTCAGAGCCGCGACTGGGAGCCGCCACTGGACGAGGTCGCGTTCAGCAACCAAATTTCCCCATCTTTGAGCGGCCGTCAAGGCTCTGTAGCTTCCATCCAGAGCTGAATATTGCTAAGAACATGTTTGGGTGTTTTAAATAATTTAGACAATTTAAAAAATTCGTTTAACACAAGTGGTACAGAAGTAGATTGTTTCTTAGTCTAGTACAATGGTGAAATTTGAGTATATCTACCTTTGGGCCCGAATAAGTTCAACTACTTCTAGGGCATCCTACCATCAACGCTATTCTAAGGTGTACAATAATGTTTAACGTAATTCACTGAACCTGGTTACGCATTAGACTGTTCAATGAAATAGTTAACTCGATATTCGATGCTTCATTGTACAAAATAGTTTATATGGACTAGATGTTAACAGTATTTTCTATAAGCGATTCGAGAGCAGACTGAAGATCACTGATATTAACCATGGCAAATTACATTATCGGGAACTGTCCTGTAGGAGACAAGATTTGACTTGGTTATCTTACACAATTAGTATTCTGACAGGAAATGAGATTTAAGATTTATTTTGAATACTTTGTAAGAATTATTTCACGGATCTCCACAGGTATTGAGTTTCGAGTTTTAGTTCCAACGAAGAGGATACTGTGTTGCAACAGAGCCTTTGAATAATGAGGAAGCATGAATTTACTTCTGTTACGAGTTAAATTGTCGTGACAACCAGTTTGTGCTGCTAATAATTGTTTGAGGTTATTGTCGCCCTTATTGGTCAATGTTTTATGAATTAAATTACATTTGAAGAGTTTGTAGAGATACGTAAGTTCAAGTATTTGTATTTTAAGTATTAAAGGTATAATGTTGAAATATTTAGATTTTTGAGTTATGAGAATATTTTGACATTAGAATGTTGAAAAAATTCGGTAGTTTAGTTTGTGAAATGTTGTCAGCATTTGAATGGTAAAATCCAAATGCATTATTGGTGATCTTACAATAGCTGAATACTGGAATGTCCAAACTTAGATTACTGGAACGTTAAAAACATTTAGATATTGGAATTTCAAAAGAACTCCAATATACGATTATTGCAAGTATTCAATCACAGTCAAATACTGAAACGTTCATAATATTCATGTATAGGGATATAGAAATTCTGTCTCAACTACATTTTTGTGGTGGAGAATGTCGTTATTCGACTGGCAAAACAAGCCGCGCGTTATTCACCATAAATATATTCTGAAATCCGAATCAAATTATAGAAATGAAAACATTAATTGCAACATGTTTATCTTTAGAAGGTATAGACTTTGAGGTTTTTGCAGCTGGTACTTCAGGCATTGCAGCTCACACTTGAGGTTTGCAGCTGGTACTTTAGCCATTGTAGCTCACACTTGAGGTTATTGCAGCTGGTACTTTAGCCATTGTAGCTCACACTTGAGGTTTGCAGCTGGTACTTTAGCCATTGTAGCTCACACTTGAGGTTTGCAGCTGGTACTTTAGCCATTGTAGCTCACACTTGAGGTGTGCAGCTGGTACTTTAGCCATTGTAGCTCACACTTGAGGTAATTGCAGCTGGTACTTTAGCCATTGTAGTTCACATTTGAGGTTATTGCAGCTGGTACTTTAGCCATTGTAGCTCACACTTAGGTTATTGCAGCTGGTACTTTAGCCATTGTAGCTCACACTTGAGGTTACTGCTTCTGGTACTTTAGCCATTGTAGCTCACACTTGAGGTTATTGCAGCTGGTACGTTAGCCATTGTAGCTCACACTTGAGGTTATTGCAGCTGGTACTTTAGCCATTGTAGCGCACACTTGAGGTTATTGCAGCTGGTACTTCAGACATTGCAGCTCACACTTGAGGTTTGCAGCTGGTACTTTAGCCATTGTAGCTCACACTTGAGGTTATTGCAGCTGGTACTTTAGCCATTGTAGCGCACACTTGAGGTTATTGCAGCTGGTACTTCAGACATTGCAGCTCACACTTGAGGTTTGCAGCTGGTACTTTAGCCATTGTAGCTCACACTTGAGGTTATTGCAGCTGGTACTTTAGCCATTGTAGTTCACACTTGAGGTTATTGCAGCTGGTACTTTAGCCATTGTAGCTCACACTTAGGTTATTGCAGCTGGTACTTTAGCCATTGTAGCTCACACTTGAGGTTTGCAGCTGGTACTTTAGCCATTGTAGCTCACACTTGAGGTTATTGCAGCTGGTACTTTAGCCATTGTAGCTCACACTTGAGGTTTGCAGCTGGTACTTTATCCATTGTAGCTCACACTTGAGGTTTGCAGCTGGTACTTTAGCCATTGTAGCTCAGACTTGAGGTTATTGCAGCTGGTACTTTAGCCATTGTAGGTCCCACTTGAGGTTATTGCAGCTGGTACTTAAGCCATTGTAGCTCACACTTGAGGTTATTGCAGCTGGTACTTTAGCCATTGTAGCTCACACTTGAGGTTGTTGCTTCTGGTACTTTAGCCATTGTAGCTCACACTTGAGGTTATTGCAGCTGGTACTTCAGCCATTGTAGCTCACACTTGAGGTTATTGCAGCTGGTACTTTAGCCATTGTAGCTCACACTTGAGGTTATTGCAGCTGGTACTTTAGCCATTGTAGCTCACACTTGAGGTTATTGTAGCTGGTACTTGAGCCATTGTAGCTCACACTTGAGGTTATTGCAGCTGGTACTTTAGCCATTGTAGCCCACATTTGAGGTTTGCAGCTGACAATACAAGTATTGTGGTCCCTCACCCAAGATGTTATGATATTCTCTATGCATAAACAAGCGCAGACTTAAGAGGATCAGACAAAGAGGATCGAAGAGTCTTACGCACAAAAGCTCGCGTGAAGTTGCACCGAAGCAGTAATTTTTAGAACCGAGAGCCAAAAACTGATGTCACATTATATGCTTGAAAAATTGTATACAAAATCAATACTAGAGTAAGTAATACATAAAACGAGCAGTGAAATTTTCACACTATTCATGTAGCTCTGCAAGCAACTGTATCGCACTTTATATTATACTTTAAAACATTACCTAATTTGTAAATTAATTCTGGCGAGAGAAACTTAGTGATCTACGCCTGCCCCGTCTGCCTCTCGTCACACTCAGACAGCTGGTCTGCAGGTAGAACTTGATATCGAACTCAAAATCTATACTATAATAAGAGCTGCGTCCGTCAGTCTGTCAGTCTCTCTGTCCGAAGCCTCCCGAAAGTGTGTGATGAGCGTATCTGTGATACGGGCCGAGTGCACTCGGCCTCATCAACTTTCGAGAGATTGAATTTTTTTGTTGTATAGCCTTTCTTTCATTTCGCCTTTTCAAATAAAGGGGGAAGGACTAGTGTAGACTAGTGTAGATCATTTCAAATAAAGGGTGAAGGACTAGTGTAGATAATAAACGCAAGAAGCAGCGCAGAAATATAACGCTGAACACGATCTGAAGTTTAAGTTTCGTATAATGGAGTACAATTGCAAAAAGGTCGATGAAATTCGAAAATCACTCAACAGTACCCATAATATCAAGAATTAAGTAATTATTTCATGGCAAATTTATCTCGGAACACAACGTGATCTTTTTCGTTCCACCAATGATCATGTGACGCTTCCCAAATCGAGTTGATATTTGCAAACAATATCTGTCTCTGAATAAACGGAATCTTTTTCGCTCCACCATTTATAATTTGATGCTTCCCACATCGGGTTGAGCCTACAACTAGAATTATACTTCACTCATTTGATGGCCTCATTTTACTATCAACACGTAAATCAACCCTGAAGTACGTCTTGATACCAGACATTGATATTCTCCTCTTCAAAATTTGACACTCCTTTTCAAGACAAGTTGAGGAATGATACGGAGTCCTACAAAAACATGAACAAACAAAAATATCTTTCCACCCTTAGTAAGAGCTAGTGAATAAATTCCATACGAATGCAAATTGGAACTCGAAATCAAAAGAAATAATCACGAATACAACAACAAGTTTCAGGCCATAACGATTGAACTTGCGATAGTTGGTCGTCCCTTGGTTCTCTTCAAATAGTTAATTTTAACATTACCCTCGCTATGAAGATCCCTTCCGTTATTTTTACTCACTGGGACTGAAACTCTCACTCACCACAGTTGTTATTACTTCCATTCCTACAGTTATTTCCAGTCAATATTTGATCAAAAGAGTCAACTTCAGCCACCAATTCCTTTGGTGAAAATTTGGGCGCAAAAAATATCACACATGTCTGAGTTGTAGAAATGCGAGCATAACTCGCATGCATTATGCTTGTAAAAACGAACAAATTATGCGTGCCGCGCGAATGCATTACTATGGAAATACTTCAATATATTTGCAAATGTCGAGCTCAGTCGAGGGAAAACTCGTTCTCGTTCTAAAACAAATTCTCTGAATGCCTGAGGGCTGACTTCCATGGGAAAAATAATGCAATCGATGGGATTGGATTTTTGTTATTATTCACGTCTATTGATTGATTATAGAAGTTCTACGATTTCGTATTGGAGGATAGAAGTATTTCCTAATTATTGATTATGTACACCAACTCAAAATCGTTACGAAAGTTCTAAAAAGACTGTCGGAAATGTGATCCAGTTGCGAATAGTAAAATTCAGCTTTGCAAAACAATTTCAACTTCTCTCACACAAAGCAGGTCGACTGTCACATTGCAGAACTCTAAAAGAGCGCTGATCACAGAGCAATGAAGAAAAGACTGTCTAAGCCTAAGGACTGCGGAAAAAATTGAAAACGACACAACAAGAATCGGAAACGACACAACATGAATCGAAAACGACGCAACAGGAATCGAATACGGCACAGCAGGAATCGAAAACGACACAACAGGAATTGAAAACGACACAACAGGATTCGAAAATCACACAACAGGAATCGAAAACGACACAACAGGATTCGAAAACGACACAACAGGAATTGAAAACGACACAACAGGATTCGAAAATCACACAACAGGAATCGAAAACGACACAACAGGATTCGAAAATCACACAACAGGAATCGAAAACGACACAACAGGATTCGAAAACGACACAACAGGAATTGAAAACGACACAACAGGATTCGAAAATCACACAACAGGAATCGAAAACGACACAACAGGATTCGAAAATCACACAACAGGAATCGAAAACGACACAACAGGATTCGAAAACGACACAACAGGAATTGAAAACGACACAACAGGATTCGAAAATCACACAACAGGAATCGAAAACGACACAACAGGATTCGAAAATCACACAACAGGAATTGAAAACGACACAACAGGATTCGAAAATCACACAACAGGAATCGAAAACGACACAACAGGATTCGAAAACGACACAACAGGAATTGAAAACGACACAACAGGATTCGAAAATCACACAACAGGAATCTAAAACGACACAACGGGAATCGAAAACGACACAACAGGATTCGAAAATCACACAACAGGAATCTAAAACGACACAACAGGAATCGAAAACGACACAACAGGAATTGAAAACGACACAACAGGATTCGAAAATCACACAACAGGAATCTAAAACGACACAACAGGAATCGAAAACGACACAACAGGAATTGAAAACGACACAACAGGATTCGAAAATCACACAACAGGAATCGAAAACGACACAACAGGATTCGAAAACGACACAACAGGATTCGAAAATCACACAACAGGAATCTAAAACGACACAACAGGAATCGAAAACGACACAACAGGAATTGAAAACGACACAACAGGATTCGAAAATCACACAACAGAAATCGAAAACGACACAACAGGAATCGAAAACGACACAACAGGATTCGAAAATCACACGACAGGAATCGAAAACGACACAACAGGAATTGAAAACGACACAACAGAAATCGAAAACGACACAACAGGATTCGAAAATCACACAACAGGAATCGAAAACGACACAACAGGATTCGAAAATCACACAACAGGAATTGAAAACGACACAACAGGATTCGAAAATCACACAACGGGAATTGAAAACGACACAACAGGAATTGAAAACGACACAACAGAAATCGAAAACGACACAACAGGATTCGAAAATCCCACAACGGGAATTGAAAACGACACAACAGGATTCAAAAATCACACAACAGGAATTGAAAACGACACAACAGGATTCGAAAATCACACAACGGGAATTGAAAACGACACAACAGGAATTGAAAACGACACAACAGAAATCTAAAACGACACAACAGGATTCGAAAATCACACAACGGGAATTGAAAACGACACAACAGGATTCGAAAATCACACAACGGGAATCGAAAACGACACAACAGGATTCGAAAATCACACAACAGGAATCGAAAACGACACAACAGGAATCTAAAACGACACAACAGGAATTGAAAACGACACAACAGGAATCGAAAACGACACAACAGGATTCAAAAATCACACAACAGGAATCGAAAACGACACAACAGGATTCGAAAATCACACAACAGGAATCGAAAACGACACAACAGGAATCTAAAACGACACAACAGGAATTGAAAACGACACAACAGGAATCGAAAACGACACAACAGGAATTGAAAACGACACAACAGGATTCGAAAATTACACAACAGGAATCGAAAACGACACAACAGGATTCGAAAACGACACAACAGGAATTGAAAACGACACAATGGGATTCGAAAATTACACAACAGGAATTGAAAACGACACAACAGGAATCGAAAACGACACAACAGGAATTGAAAACGACACAACAGGATTCGAAAATTACACAACAGGAATCGAAAACGACACAACAGGATTCGAAAATCACACAACAGGAATCGAAAACGGCGCAACAGGAATCGAAAACGGTGCAACAGGAATTGAAAACGACACAACAGGATTCGAAAATCACACAACAGGAATCGAGCACCCTGATATGAAGCGCTGCCTGCAGTGCGAGCCAGCATTTCTCAACTGCGTCTCGGCGCCGTCTTTTCGTATACAGAAACTGAATTTCCTCTCTACAATTTCCTCTCTGAATTTCCTCTTTTAATTTTCTCTCTACAATTTCCTCTCTAAATTTCCTCTCAAAAATTTCCTCTCTGAATGTCCTCTCTACAATTTCCTCTCTGAATTTCCATTGTACCATTTCCTCTCTGAATTTCCTCTTTTAATTTCCTCTCTACAATTTCCTCTCTGAATTTCCTCTTTCAATTTTCTCTCTACAATTTCCTCTCTAAATTTCCTCTCAAAAATTTCCTCTCTACAATTTCCTCTCTGATTTTTCTCCCTACAATCGCCTCTCTGAATGTCCTCTCAACAATTTCCTCTCTGAATTTTCTCCCTACAATTTCCTTTCTGAATGTCCTCTCTACAATTTCCTCTCTGAATTTCCATTGTACCATTTCCTCTCTGAATTTTCTCTCTACAATTACCTCTCTGAATTTTCTCTCTACAATTACCTCTCTGAATTTCCATTTTTCAATTTCATCTCTGAATTTCCTCTCTACAATTTCCTCTCTGAATTTCCGTTCTACAATTTCTTCTTTGAATTTCCCCTCCATTTCTGGCGAGTATAATCGTAAGCGCTCGTGACGGTCAAACGAGGAAGCATAAAAATGCACAATTGTGTTGAATGAATAGAGGAGTCAAGTGGAATTAAATGGTTAACTCACTACGCTACCAAGTATCAGATACTTGTTTATGCTAATTAGATGGTGAGTGAATACAAGGGCAGATAAAATGATGGCATAACGTTCAAATTTGATGGGCAACTTGCGTGGGAGAAGCATGAAAATATAAGTCAATGTTTGTAAAGTGTTCAGTTACTTAAATGAAAGTCATCAGATTAAAACGCTGAGTTATAAAGAAACAACGCCAAGCAACTCTGATGCTGAGCAGAAGTAAAAAAAATATTTGGCACATTATAAGGTACACAAATACCGCTCAAAATATATTTATCAAAATCCGCACAAATCGAGCGAACAAACATTTCTCAATAGGAAAAATAGCAGATCTTAAATAACGTCGTGAGAAAACGGTGATCACTTTAGCGTAAAATCAAAAGCAATAACAAATTGTGCGCGCAGGGAAAATGAAACATAGCCTCATTATTGTCAAAAAACATCAACTTGAAAATAAAGAACACTCAATATCTACACACAATACCAACACTCAATATCAACACACAATATCAACACACAATATTAACACACAATATCAACACACAATATCAACACACAATATCAACACACAATATCAACACGCAATATCAACACACAATATCAACACACAATATCAACACACAATATCAACACACAATATCAACACACAATATCAACACGCAATATCAACTCACAATATCAACACACAATGTCAACACACAATATCAACACACAATATCAACACACAACGTCAACACACAATATCAACACACAATGTCAACACACAATATCAACACACAATATCAACACACAATATCAACTCACAATATCAAAACACAATGTCAACACACAATATCAACACACAATATCAACACACAATATCAACACACAATATCAACACACATTATCAACACACAATATCAACACACAATATCAACACACAATATCAACACACAATATCAACACTCAATATCAACACACAATATCAACACTCAATATCAACTCACAACATCAACACACAATATCAACACACAATGTCAACACACAATATCAACACACGATATCAACACTCAATATCAATACTCAATATCAACACACAATATCAACACACAATATCAACACACAATATCAACACACAATGTCAACACACAATATCAACACACAAAATCAACACACAATATCAACCCTCAATATCAACACACAATATCAACACTCGATATCAACACACAATATCAACACACAATATCAACACTCAATATCAACACACAATATCAACACTCAATATCAACACACAATATCAACACACAATATCAACACTCAATATCTACACACAATACCAACACTCAATATCAACACTCAATATCAACACACAATATCAACACTCAATATCAACTCACAATATCAACACACAATATCAACACTCAATATCTACACACAATACCAACACTCAATATCAACACACAATATCAACACACAATATCAACACTCAATATCTACACACAATACCAACACTCAATATCAACACACAATATCAACACACAATATCAACACACAATATCAACACACAATATCAACACACAATATCAACACACAATACCAACACTCAATATCAACACACAATATCAACACACAATATCAACACTCAATATCTACACACAATACCAACACTCAATATCAACACACAATATCAACACACAATACCAACACTCAATATCAACACACAATATCAACACACAATATCAACACACAATATCAACACTCAATATCTACACACAATACCAACACTCAATATCAACACACAATATCAACACTCAATATCAACACACAATATCAACACTCAATATCAACTCACAATATCAACACACAATATCAACACTCAATATCTACACACAATACCAACACTCAATATCAACACACAATATCAACACACAATATCAACACTCAATATCTACACACAATACTAACACTCAATATCAACACTCACCAACACGTGGGAAACATGGTCGACAAGACAAAGAATAATTAATCGAGTGAGTGATGCTTATTATATGAGAATCTCAGCGACAAAAATTACTAGTTTTTAAAAATTTAAAGCTCAAAGTTTTATTTTCTAATTAACTGAGTTCGGAGCTAAACAGTCACAAGGTAAGATAATGCGCACTTGAGTTTCACCCAGCATCTTCAATACCTTATCTAACTAAAGTATCTTCTGACTCCCCGTTTAATAACAAAAATAATACTTAGCAACCTCTTTCAAAAAGTGTCAACATCAGCCTTGCTCAGTGACTTGAGTTATATTTTAAATATATTATATATATTATAGGTATATAATTATATAATGTTACAATTATATTATCATTATATTCCCGTTGTTAAATAACGAATGCAGCCTATTTTATGGTTGCCTCGTCAGATCGCAACCTAACAAGACGCTAAAATATTCATTTCTCAAAATCAATGTTTTATTTTCACCATTTAAACACAAAAAAGTTTGAAAGTGATCGAAAATCATTGGTGTTAACTTTGACGGTAAATATATCAACATAAGAATAACTATTTCATAAACTAGTAGAAATCGAAACACTCATCGTTGCCGAGATATGGAACCACAAAGTTGAGTGTCGTCGATCTCACCATGGCGAGGCAGAGCCATGAGTCGCACGTGACAGAAAGTCATTTGAATACATAAACTCTGCATCGGAATTGGAATAAACACTTTGACTACGTATTGGTATATATGTGTACCACTAGGTAAATTGCTCATTTGCGTACCAGAATAAATGAACAGCATTTCAATTCAATTATTTCACTACCTTTTCTGTAGAATGCACTTTTTTCGTGTACGAGGTGAAGCACCATCGTGCTGTTGCATTTTTCCCACTTCTTGGGACGATAAAAATGTATTAACCCAACGAAGTCAGTTTTTCAATTCTAAAAAATTACAAAATAGTTAATTTAAATAACCAAAGCAACCGCGTAAACGTAGTCAACGTGCTACAATAAGTGTTCAAAATATCCACTCGCTACGTCAGTCCAAGTCTAGAACTTATACAGAAGGAATTCCCGGATAGGAGACAACACTCGTGGATCATCCGGTATGAATCTTTCAGCGGCGACTATCCTCCAGCAAGATTCATTTTTGTCTCCACTTTAGTTCCATAAATTGAAATCTTCATGTGTATACATAAATTAAACTCTTCATGTGTGAAAGACCCGGTATGGATCTTTCAGCGGCAGCTATCCTCCAGCAAGATCCATTTTTGTCTCACTGTAGTTCCATAAATTAAACTCTTCATGAGGCTCCTGGTCCCCCAAGACAGCAGACGACCGTTTAAGTATACAAATGTCGCCATAATTTGCGTATCTAAGATAATGTAGCAAATTGGATATTTTTCTGGAGACCTACACCCTTTACGATTCGATGTACAGACAACGATTAATGTTCGGTGTGTGCATATTCGTGGAAAAGTCGCTCTTTTGGTTTTTTATATCTAGTATCAAAGTTTGTAGCAATCATTCAATGAATACCCTAAATATGATCTGTCATTTTCAACAACATTACAATTCCCTTTGAGGTTAAACTTTGAATCTCTGCGGATTATTGAACAGGGGGATATTCGTTCATTTAAATTCAATAGGACTCAGAGCTCCCCAAGTTAACGTCTGTGGTTTTAGCTTATCTGCCGCTGCTGCCTCGCCGAAATCAATGATATGGAATGCCCTGGAGTCGAAGGGAGGGAGCTGATTTCGCTACTTATTCAGGTCACAAGCCCACGCTCGGACACGAGAGACGAGGTGTTTTTATTGGAATTGAAAGCGGCTTCATGAATACGAGGGAGTCCATTCCCTCTGCATTAACTGTAGGCTCGGCATCAGCAAGTCAATAGATTTTATTTCCAGCTTCTTTCTTTAAACTTGATAGAGAAGCTGTGCGAGGTGGGTTACTCAAGGTTTAGGGAAAAGAGAACGTAACTTTCGTGCAGATATCAAAGCTCCTGGGTAATATCTATTCATACTAAATCAAGTTAAGTTTGATTTCGGAGCTACAGCGAAGAAGATGCCGACAGCAGTAGATGACGCACCTTCTCCTCATAAGATAAGAAATGTTATACTTCAAATTGGACGATTCGTAGAGAATCTTACTCGTAGAAGAAAAAGAAAAACCAGAGTAAAAATGAACATTACGTTTATTGCATACGTTTCAGAATTTTTAGAATTCCATCATCAGTGCTGAAACAGGAGAAAACAGAAAAAATTTCTTAAGATCCTAGTAGAAACAAATATATATCTTCCACAAAATTTTTCCTAAGGTAAGAACCCTAATTTATATTCATTCATACACAAACAGTTGCATACTCATAATTCACATAAGGATATATAAACTCGTGAATTGACAGTTTGCTTCATCGTGCATACCGCATATCCAGCACGTATGAATTATTCCATTTTGAAATAGAATACATTGTAAAATCACTGATTAACAACAAATATCCGATATCACTTATTCAGAATTGTGCCAGAAAATTTTTAGACCGCAAAATTTGCCCCTCTCCTGCAACTTTGAGCGTACCAAAGCAGACCTTGTACGTCGAGTTACCATTCATGGGTTATTTGAACGCAGAGCTGAAGAGGGAGGTGGTGTCTTTGGTTAGTAGGTTTTTTACAACGGTCGACGTCAGAGTGTTTTACAAAAATAGTTTTAAGGTTGCATCCTTTTTTAGCAGAAAAGAACGATTGGATGAGTGCCTGTGGAGTGGCTGTGTCTATTTTTATAAGTGTGACTGCTGCATGCAGTCTTACGTTGGTAGTACCAAACTCCAACAATTCATCAGACATCGCCAACACGCAGGAATGTCTCATAGAACCGGCCGTGCACTAACCCTTCCACCCCAATCAGCAATTATAGATCACTGCGATAATTTAAATCATACATTTAAAAACACAATTTTTTCAACTTTATGCCGAGCTAACAGTGAGCATGACCTCAGAATTTTAGAGTCCCTTCTCATATTCACTCATAAACCTAACCTCAACAAAGACATTAGTGCCGTTAAGTTATCAATTGCCCCCCACCTACTGACGTAATTCTGTGTGTGTTTGTATGAGTGTAGATGTGTATGTGTGTTGTGCGTGTGTAAGCATAGTATGTGTTCACTGGGTGTATCTGGATTAGCGTGTATATGTGTGCTTATGTGAATTATGAGTATGCAACTGTTTGTGTATGAATGAATATAAATTAGGGTTCTTACCTTAGGAAAAATTTTGTGGAAGATATATATTTGTTTCTACTAGGATCTTAAGAAATTTTTTCTGTTTTCTCCTGTTTCAGCACTGATGAGGGAATTTTAAAAATTCCGAAACGTATGCAATAAACGTAATGTTCATTTTTACTCTGGTTTTCTTTTTATTCTGATAAGAAATGCGAAGCAAGTAAAAGGAGAGCTTTAATCTTAATGATAGTTTACTTGAGACCTTTACAAGGAAATGTAATTATTTTAGGAAAGGAACACGCAGGCACTAACTTAGGCTGAGTAGTAGTTTTCGAATTGTTACTCCACGTGAAGATTACATCGCGCCCGTCAGACAACCATTTCAGAATGAAACCGACTGACAGGATCTATTCACAATTTAAACATATATTGCAAGGGACAATGTGGCAATTAACAGTAAATCATATTCCCTGGATAGAAGATGTAACACAGTCAAGATTCTCTGACTAAAAATTAACGTTCCAGAAGCATTATTCGTGTTACTTACTGAAATAGTGCAAGAAAAATAATAAAAAGATCTCTTCAACTCAAAAAAATAGCAATAGACATTATCAAATTATTTGTCTTGAATAGAGAAAGTCAGAATGCAGAAAAACTGACGTAAAACTAAACCGAGATTAAAGACAATAAACTTTGTGAAGCACCACACAATTTAATCGGTATCCCACACCCGATTTTTTTGTCGGACTCGAGTTCACACAGAAGTGCCCAAGGATCTGAAATACATGCGTTGGAAGCCATGACTTTAGAACAGACTTTAGAGGTTTTGAATGGATGATTACCTTGAAAATATCTAGACATTCAAGTTTTTACCTGCATTTTACTATTTCACTTAACGTTGTTCAAATATGGAATGAATTTCATCAGTGGTTTAGATTTTAAATTAAGAAACTCGATGGTATGTAAAATGGATGTTTCTCTTCAGCATGAACGGGTTTTTATTTCTGTGTGATCCAAAAAGTGAATTGAAACCTCACGTGACCAAATATATGGAACACTGATCACAAAATTGGTCTTTATCTCACTACATGAATAAAAGTTTCATTCGTAACGATCTCTTAGGGGACTACGTATGGGAATAGCTCATTGGGCTACGAAAAAAATTCTATTAGAAGATACAAATGCGCAAATAACATATGTATTTAGACGATGCCGTTCGGATGGTCCTAGAGGCGCGGTGTGAAGCTTAAGCTGCAATTGATAAAGAAGTTTCCAATGCATATGTGCAAAAAAAAACAGTCATCACCGTTCGGATATTATTGTACTTGTCCTTGTCCAATTCGCAGGAGTTACTGGGATATTTTAAGCGTGTCTTTCTGCCGTGGATGCGATATATCTTGCTCAGAACTGCCTCAGTGGTCACAGTGGCCGAGTGGACAAGAGCGCGCTCCTACGAGAAGGTGTCGGCGGTTCGAATCCCGGCGCTGGGCAGTGATTTCTCCCCGTTGGGAAAAGGGAGAACTCAGCCACAATTCCCCTCTCTACTCAGGTGTTGGAAATGGGTACTGGCTTGAGCAGGGGTAACCGTCACTGCGTCCTGGTGTTAGTTCTAAGGCATTTGAAAAACCAGCTTACAAGATGATATGCATCACGCTTGATTAATAGGAAACCAGCATCCCTTGAGATAGAGGTTGTACTGATGCTGCGGAGAAGTGTTCTCTATCACACGATGAGACCTCGATGTGATACAGGGCAAAATATCCCCTGTCCACACCCAAGTCTCTCCATTGAATATTGGCAACGGCCATCGTCGGCCAGTGACTTATCCTCATTTTTTGCTATTACTTTCTTTGCTCCAGCTGGTCCGCCCTGCACATTACGTCAAGATGAGCTCGCTGGTAAAATCAGTTTGTGAAAATTCTTTGTAGTTACCGGACCGTCGCGCAATCTACACTGCACCATTTTATATTGAAAACTACGCCTAAATTTATGGTCTGCATTCTACCTTAAAAGTGGTAAACATATTTCTTTAATTTTCTGTATAGAAACCAGGGTTGCGGAGTCGGAGTCGGAGTCGGGAGTCGGAGTCGCCGGAGTCGGATGTTTTAGGGTGGAGTCGGAGTCGGAGTCGGAGTCGCTTCTCTGAAGTGTGGTGGAGTCGGAGTCGGAGTCGGAGTCGCTACTCTGAAGTGTGATGGAGTCGGAGTCGGAGTCGGAGTCGCTTTTCCGAATGCGGTGGAGTCGGAGTCGGAGTCGGAGTCGTTCATTCGGATGTGGTAGAGTCGTGGTTGGAGTCGCTATTTTTTGGTGTCTTCGATTCTAATTTTTGCTAAAAATTATCTATAATTCTTTAAAACTAAAAGTAAACCACAACAGAGTTAGAATGCTTTGCTGAAAAATCTAAAAAATACGCAATGTTTTTGTTGATTGTTTTGTTCTAAGTATGAAACAGCGTATTTATTCCTATCACCTAATACGGTCATGTTATCTAGTCATTGAGGGTTTGCACAGATATATATATATGAGAAACCTACGAGTGCTAAGTATAATTTTTGTTTCCAGCATTAATGTACATTTTGTAGTTAAAAGCAGGAATTAGTAATTGAAAGCATCGCAAATTCATTCTGTATATTTCTGTTTTGTTCATTTTTTCTTCAATTAATACATAAGAACTGGAAAATAGTAGTAAATGTGTTGCAAGTTACTTGTAGAACATTTCAGCTGATGCAATACATTGTACTCACATAAAGAGTGGTAACTCTGTATGCTCAAAATGTTGCATTAATTGATAATGATCTTAAACATTTCTAGTCTTTAGGTTATGATTCATTGCCAATGAGTAGTCTTTGCTGAAACCTGAAGCTATGGTCTAGTGCACAAAGGCTTCTAGTTTTCAAGTCATGTTATCAAAATTGATATGGCTTCCGTGTTTTTAAGTCAAGTTAACATGTATTAACAATGAAAATTTCTGCTCATTTCTCAAATTATTCCTTGAATGTAATTTGGTTCTTTCAGAGTTATATTGAATATCACTATATCATCATCATGTTTAATTTTTATCTTCGTATCACTCCCCAGTTTCTAAGCAAGTATACGCTGAAATGGAGAATTTTATAATTATGTTGATACATTTTTAAAAACTGAAATAGTATTCGTTTTGTAGCATTATATAATTAATTAATTCTGGTAAAGGAAGATTTGGAAATGTTGTAAGGTTATCTATATCGGCATTGAGACACTTGAAAAAATTAAAATACTATGTAAACGAGCTGCAATGAAAATAATTACACACACGAGCAAAAACTTCACTTACAGTCACACACACATTGTAACTGAAAACAATGCACTATCTCAGCTGCAATGGTTTTTGCATTTATGCGATAGCACAAATTCTCTTGCTGGAAACGTTTCAAATTGCTCCAAAAAACACGAAATGAGAAGAACATGGGCGTTTATAAAAATAACAAAGTGTCCAATACAAAGTAAAAAGTTAGACGAAAATAAGAGATAGTATCATAATACACGCAAAGAAGCTAGAAGTGACTTTTATTCGTAAAAAGAACTTTCCGAAAACGTCCTGCCCCTGCAATGAAAGCAGAACAACTTTTGCTTATTATAGCCGAAATGTAACATAGTGTTGAGCAATAATATGACACCTTTTCTGCATTGTTACCCTGCATAGTGTAGATACAAAGAAGAAAAGGCAGTGTGCAAATTTGGCCTACCTAATCTACACGTATATCATAATTTTGGGGATTTGAAGCATAGTCATTGAATTAACTATTATAATTTCACTGAATTAGTGTATACTTAGTAATAAAAAACTGTTGATACATATCTATGCTTCTCAGTGTAGACAATGCCAATATTACCTACTCAGAAAACACTTGTCAGTAATATACAGGGTGTTTCAGATTCAGAATAAGAGGCAAAAAATTGCACACCAAGTAGAAGATATCCAAATAAAAACTTTTTCTTCTATATAATTTTCCAAAGAAAGAGACATTGAGATATTAGCAGTTTATTGTTAACGGGTGAAATTTATTGAATAAACTACTCGCAATATTTATTTTGAATTTACGTTGATCGGGCGAAATGTGCTAGTTGCATGACCTCCTAGATCTCCTGACATGACTCCACTCGATTTCAATTTTTGGGGACACATGAAGAGCCTTGTTTATGCTACACCCTTTATGCTTGAGTCTGAGGAAGATCTTGTGGCCAGAATTGCAGTGGCTGCAGGTGAGGTACCTAAATGCCAGACGTGTTTCCTAATATCCGGCAGTCGGTAAGGGTAACATTCGAAAAGTGCATTGATGTAGGTGTAACACATTTTAAACAATTATTTAAAGTGAATTCAAAATAAAAATTACGAATAATTGTGCCATTAAATTTCATCATTGAAAACAATAAACAGCTAATATCTTTCGACCCCGATTTTTGGGGGAAAATTTCATGGAATTAAAAGTGTTTTTTTCGCCATTGTCTACTTGGTGTGCAATTTTGTACCTCGTGTTCTGAAACACTCAGTATTTAAAATTGTGTACTCGACCCGTGATAAATGATGGGATTTAATATTGTCTTTATACGAATTCTCCAGATGTGGATCATCAAGAAATATATCCAACCCAATAGTACCCGCGATTAAAATATTCTAGTACTAGTGCACTGATGAAACTCGCATCACAGATACAGTCATTTAGCATCTTTAAGAGCGTGAAAAGGAGACAAACCAACCAACAAAGACGGACAGCCAATTTGTTTGTTCAATGAAATTTCCTGTTGAAAACCTTCCGCATTTATGATGCCGGCTTTGTGGAAGAAAAAGTTTCCTTCAGATGGCCTGTCATAGTTGACAGAAAAGAATTTGAAACTGTTGAAAGTAGTTTTTCTTTTCTTCGTCTTTTTGTTTTGAAGCTACATCTTTTCATTTCGTTTTTTGTATCAAATTTAACTTTCTATAATTAAGCATGTTTGAGCTTCTACCAGACCTGCATTAACCTAAAATCACTTAAATTAACATTACTCGTGACGCACTGGCGTTCACTCATTAAATTATCTTTGAGCTTGCTCTGCTTGGGCAGCATGTCGTCATTTTAATAAAAGTGGGTCTGGTACCTCTAACTTATTCCTCTTGCGTAAAAAGCAGTCTCTTTCTGCGACTTGAACTCCTCGACCCGGCTTTTGCAGCCTCTTGAATAGGCACTTATTATTCAAGGTAATTAATTGTCAATTAATTGTTAAAATCTTAGTGCTATATGCAATTTTACAATAAGATACGATGTTCACCTAGTCGGCGACAAGACATCTTGAAACACTGTATCTCTCTACTCAGAACGCCTCTAAATTTTTTTACCTGAGTAACGCGCTGCTGACCGGCCGCGTCCATTGGGTGTCTTCCATTTTTAGCGAGTATCGTTTTAAAAACTAACCTTACGTTAAAGACGATCTTCGGTCTCCATTTTAAAGGAATTTAATAATAAAAATATTACAGAGGACGCTGCTGAGCGCACTGTTGGAATCCTCAAGATCCCCCTAACTTGGGTACGGTTTCTCTTTTTGCGCATCTCGGGAATCGACTTGCTGTTGTTCCCTTGAAGTTCTTCTGTATTTGAAATGAATGTTCGAGCAGTTAATATTGCCCTTGAGTTTTAAATCCTAAAACTCCATTGTACTAACATAGGAGAGATTTTGCTCACGAAATAGCTGAACCTATTTATTAATTTGTTCAAAGGAGACACTTGACTATTTATTGTATAAGAACAATCAATACTATACTGCGTGTCCCACAAAAATATCACGCACTTTTTGATTGATAATATCTCAGCTTTAAATTAACATATTTTAATGGTCTTTTATTTACAATTTAGTCAATTTTGTTTCCTTTCGAAATAATTTAAGTTTTTTAAAATCAGTTGAATAAACTTTAAGATGATCGATTTACTGAAAGGGGTAGAAAAATTGTTAAAAGGAAAAGTTTTAAAAACAAAACTGGTGTTCTTCTACATTCTTCAATACCTACTGTTAAGAATAATTTCATAACGATGTATCGTACATACAACTAAGTATTTAAACCCTCTGAGAGGTTTCGAGTTTCAAGTGTTCTCAATAATAGTGTTTCAAGGACTGATAGAAAACGGTGGAATAATGGGTAAAACTCTTCGTTCAATGGTGGCTAGAAGTAATACTTGCCTTGAGAGAAATGGAGGGTATGTCGTTGGATACTAAAATTATTTTATTTATTTAAACGTTATATAAGGTAATGATTTAAAATTTTTGTGTGTTCAGTTTTATGGAAACTACAAAATAACGAAGAATATCAATATTGTTTTATAAACTTTTCCTTTGAACAGTTAATTTTTCTACTCCATTCAGTAAATTGGACATTGTAAAGTGGTTATTCAACCTATTTTCAAAAAATTAAATTCCTCGAAAAGGAAACAAAATTTACTACATTGTGAAAAAAGGCAATTCAGATGTGTTAATTTCCAGCTGAGATATAATTAATTAAAAATCGAGGACATTTTTACAGGACACCCGATTTAATAAAAAGCCAGGTGTCCGTCAATGATAAGTATATGTTCTCGTGCGTAATTTCCCCTATCTCATTACAATGGGAATCTGCTTGCTTGGACAGTATCATAAATACCATCGAAATATGAAAAACCAGGCATCTGCCCACTTATATTTATAAGTAAAAAACATTGCGTGAAAATCGAATCAACTGTCAAGAAAATGCGGCTCATCGCATTTAAATTTCAAAGGCATTTAAATGCTTAAAAGGTATGGCAAATTTTTTAAAACCTCTTGCGAACAATAATTTAAATTAAATTCAGATAGGTATTATGTTATACAATTTGCTTGGTTGTTGTGTGCGTCCCCTCAGGGGGATACAGGTATTGTATCTATGGGAATTAGCGCTCCCAGGGGTACTATGTGCGGGCCTGAGCTAAAAAATAGGTAGGCTTCCTTTTGTTGAAACAGAATAGGTTTTTGTTTTGTTACGGACCATCTTTTTTCGGTTCACTGCTGTCCTGTTTTCCAGCACCTACAACTTTCTTCTTCAATTTTTTCTTGTTTCATGAACTTCTTTCTTAGCTTCCTGTTTCTGTGCACCTTGTACATAGATTCCGCATTCCCTCAACTAAATGGGGCCTTCCTCCTTCCTCTCATAGAACGTCTTTGTCGTGCAATTAAGGGAGGCTAAAACTTTCTTATATAATATAATAATAATGTTGTGTGCGTTTGTGACGTTTTTTAAAATGCTTAATGACCGTATCTGTGATACGAGTTTTACCTGTGCACAAGTACGAGAATACTGTATTTTAATCGCGGGTACTATTACAATGGATAAATTTGTCTGCCATTTTTATCTTGAGATTTTTTTAAAATGATACCATTAGATCCCGTCATTTTTGACCAATCATGTACACTAGTATCTTGATTATTAACAATCTGTAGTCAATTTAAAATTCGTTCGCTAATAAAGAATATAATGAACATATGCACAGGTTTCAACACCAGTAACCGTTTACTACTAAGAATGACTGTCGTGTGTTTATTTATACGTTTTGTCTCACCCTGTTAAGAATAATTGATAGGAAAAAATTAGCACTGGCCGTCTTGGTTCCAGTTCACTGTCAATTAATACACTCATTTTCGTTGTGCAATAGCTCTATAATAAGTCACTTTCATCACAATTAGAGCGATCCAGAGCCTTATATACTCGAGTTTGTATCGTGAATACCGAGTTCGGCGGGGGTATTGCATATTACAATATACTATATTGTATATTACAATATACTGTATTGCAATGTACTGTATTGCATTTTAAAATATACATACACAAGTTCGCAGTTGCTTTCAGTAATCCTGAATTTCTGTATCTTGGATACGACACGTATCCAAGCTATAACTACTTCTCTTGCGGCTCAAAAATGCTGTGTTCTGAGTGTTTATTACTCTTATAAGAAAATTAAGTTACCTTTGGAATAAGCTGAGAGCATGGAAACTCCACTCAAACGAAAATTTGTTGAAGAAAGGTATTGAATCTTGTCATTTTTGACGGTCTGTGTACACTAGTTGAAAAATAAACTATTCATCTTATAAATTATGAATAGGTGAAGTTGGAGTCACAAAATTGTGAATAGGCGGAGTCGGTGTTGGAGTCGCCAAATTCTGGAGAAATGGAGTCGGAGTCGGAGTCGGAGTCGCCAAATTCTGAAAAGGTGGAGTCGGAGTCGGAGTCGGAGTCGCGCAATTCTGAAAAGGTGGAGTCGGAGTCGGAGTCGCCGAATTCTGAAAAGGTGGAGTCGGAGTCGGAGTCGGAGTCGCCAAATTCTGGAAAGGTGGAGTCGGAGTCGGAGTCGGAGTCGCAAATTTATTCCACCGACTCCGCAACCCTGATAGAAACAGTTTTGAAAACGTATTGCCTTTTATTGATCGTTTTGAGAGCTCCAGCGCGTGATGATACTTAAAAGGATTCCGTCGTTCATGCTTTTATCCAGTGAAGGTAACAGCAACAAGTCAGCAAAACTACAACAACCCTTACTAATCTTTAAATGACGAAACTGTTACACAGCATTACTCAGGGAATAAAATTTTGCAAATCAAAATTTGAACCGTGTTTTATTTTCCGCTTTCACTTCATTCAAAGGAAACACAATGCAAGGATAGTCAGGAAGAATAACTGAAATAGAACCAGTTGCATCATGTTTGTTACAGTACGTACCTTTCAGGACAAGCAGCCGGCCAAGCTTATAGCAACATTTCATTACTCCACTGACATCAGCTGCTACGAGAGGTATAACCCAGTCTAACTTTTACGCCACCTGCATGCATGTTTTTCGCCGCCCAAAAAATTAAATCGCTTAGGCGGCGAAAAACATGCATGCTCCGGCAAAAAAAGTTTGGCTGGGAAGCTGCACTAGGCTGTGACGGCCAACAAGGATAACAACCCTTTAACGTGAGCATTTTTCAACTCACATTACCGTTATCATAACCTCCATCACTATCACTAGACTTACTCTAGCATCAGGTGGTGACCGACATTAGAATGAGGAAGGAGTTGCCACTCGGCAGCGAATTCCACTCTGGGGAGCAAATTTTACAAGAAATACAATATATTGAGGCTATTTTCCAAAACTTGACCGAAAAGTCCTCAGGAGCGTTGAAGAGCTAAGCTAACAAGTCTGATGTACAAACTCGCACATTTCGATGCGTTCGCTAAGTTACCTAACAGAACAAGACAGCGAGCTACCTCAAGGAGGAGGCCTATGGCCGAGGGGGCGCCAGCAGCCTCACATGCGTCAATATGACGTAGCCTCGTGAATTATGATCCACTTATGATCACCTGCTCATCCCCCCCCCCCCCTCCCCCTCACTCTTCTCCCCCAATCCCCTTTCCTCCTGCGTCCCGCACCAGGAAGGTATCCGGGCCCCTGACGTCCGTAGAATGGAAATGACGGATCCCAAAGACGGAACTTCGAACGCGGCTCAGTACTGAGAGTGTTCAACTTAATGGTTGGTGGTGAGTGATAACGGTTGGTGGTGGGTGATAAAGGTTGGAGGTGGTAAGTGATAATGGTTGGTGGTGGGTGATAATGGTTGGTGGTGAGTGATAATGGTTGGTGGTGAGTGATAATGGTTGGTGGTGAGTGATGTTTGGTGGTGGTTAAAAAATGGTGAGCCACACGTCACAGCTTTCAGCCTGAGTACAATCATTGGGAAAAATCGAGATCTTGAGTAATGTCAACTTGAAATCCAATGTTTAGAACATTTTTAATAATTTAGTAAAAGAATTTCCTGCAAAGAAGTGTTTTTCTAATTGAGGTGCTACATGTTTTGATTAAGCTTTCAATTAGGCGGTCGCAAAACTCACGGGGGTTAAAGTCTTGGAAAAATTTTGTTCGCAACAAATATATTCAGTCTGTGTCGACGGTTGAGGAAAATTTACGCTAAAATCTAAACCGCGTGAAAGATTTCTAGCTTTAAAATCAAGGAATAGACAACGCTTTGAGAATTACAAACAATGTAAACAATTTATTCACCACGAGTGATGCATCGAGTGAAACCCTTAATAAGGCTATAAAAATGAACAAAATTAAATACAGATATTTGTCAGCCCGAAGAAACTCAGTAAATTCTCGAGCATAAAATCATGAGCGCTCTAATATAAGGCGCACCATTATGTCAAGCCTCGTAACTTAACCCTTTACCGTCAAAGCGGGTTTCAAAATCCACTTTCATAAACAGCTCTAGTGTATTTCATTTGTTGTGAAGTTTGTGCCCTAACGTGTTCATTGTGCCCTAACGTGTTCAAGTTCATTGTCGAGTGGCAGTCACTTCCTTCCTCGTTGTGATGTCGGTGACTACATGATGCCGGTGTCGGCTTAGTGATGGTGGTTGTGATTACGGTAATGTGAGTACAAAATGCTGACGTTAAAGGGGTTAATGATGGTGGTTGTGATAACGGAAATATGAGAATAAAATGCGGACGTTAGAAGGTTAAGTTAATTTATCCAATCAATGATGCTAGCCCGGCCGCATTCACCAATCACAAGTTCGCGTTTTTTGTGAGTAACCAATCACAAGTTCGCGTTTTTTGTGAGTAACCAATCACAAGTTCGCGTTTTTTATGAGTAGCCAATCACAAGTTCGCGTTTTTTGTGAGTAACCAATCACAAGTTCGCGTTTTTTGTGAGTAACCAATCACAAGTTCGCGTTTTTTGTGAGTAACCAATCACAAGTTCGCGTTTTTTTATGAGTAGCCAATCACAAGTTCGCAGTTTTTGCGAGTAACTTCGCAGGCTCGAGAGGACCCCAGACCTCGTCAGGTCATCTGATCTTTGCGCGCAAACTGCGCTTAAAAACAACGAGCCTCAACACGGCGAACCCAAAGTTGTGTCGAGAGATTACCTTCTCATCTATTCTGCGCTCATGTTGGCGTTGCTGCTGCCAAAATTAGACGCTGTTACCTGAAAACTTTCGAAGAAATTTTATGACTTGAAAAAAATCGATTTTCCAGGTTTCAGAGGTCAAAAAAAGCTTACCGTATTTTTTCTGAAGCAAAAATTGATTCCTCGTACGCTACACATAAGCAAAAGGGCTTTAAAATTGAGTAACTTTCATTACAAGATACATGTTTTCATTGGACAAATTTCCTGATCGTCGATGCTTATTTGAAAATATCATAATCGTGCACATGCTTCAGTTCCTACAGTTACACAATTCAAAGACTTTCTTCGTGCTTTGGCCAGTGTAGCAGTTACAGTTGGTGGCAGCGTAGCAGTTACAGTTGGTGGCAGCGTGACAGTTACAATTGGTGGCAGCGTGGCAGTTACAGTTCGCGGTAGCGTGGCAGTTACAGTTGGTGGCAGTGTGGCAGTTATAGTTCGCGGTAGCGTGGCAGTTACAGTTGGTGGCAGCGTGGTAGTTACAGTTGGTGGCAGCGTTGCAGTTACAGTTGGTGGCAGCGTGACAGTTACAATTGGTGGCAGCGTGGCAGTTACAGTTCGCGGTAGCGTGGCAGTTACAGTTGGTGGCAGCGTGGCAGTTACAGTTGGTGGCAGCGTTGCAGTTACAGTTGGTGGCAGCGTGACAGTTACAATTGGTGGCAGCGTGGCAGTTACAGTTCGCGGTAGCGTGGCAGTTACAGTTGGTGGCAGCGTGGCAGTTACAGTTGGAGGCAGCGTGGTAGTTACAGTTGGTGGCAGTGTGACAGTTACAATTGGTGGCAGCGTGGCAGTTACAGTTGGTGGCAGCGTGGCAGTTACAGTTCGCGGTAGCGTGGCAGTTACAGTTGGTGGCAGCGTGGCAGTTACAGTTGGTGGCAGCGTGACAGTTACAGTTCGCGGTAGCGTGGCAGTTACAGTTGGTGGCAGCGTGGCAGTTACAGTTGGTGGAAGCGTGGCAGTTACAGTTGGTGGCAGCGTGACAGTTACAATTGGTGGCAGCGTGGCAGTTACAGTTCGCGGTAGCGTGGCAGTTACAGTTGGTGGCAGCGTGGCAGTTACAGTTGATGGCAGCGTGGCAGTTACAGTTCGCGTTAGCGTGGCAGTTACAGTTGGTGGCAGCGTGGCAGTTACAGTTGGTGGCAGCGTGGCAGTTACAGTTAGTGGCAGCGTGACAGTTACAATTGGTGGCAGCGTGGCAGTTACAGTTCGCGGTAGCGTGGCAGTTACAGTTGGTGGCAGCGTGGCAGTTACAGTTGGTGGCAGCGTGGCAGTTACAGTTGGTGGCAGCGTGACAGTTACAATTTGTGACAGCGTGGCAGTTCCAATTGGTGGCAGCGTAGCAGTTACCGTGTCCTGACTGTTCTATCAAATTTTTAGCAGTTATAACGGCTGACCGACATTTAAGCAGCTCTGTAACAGATTTCTTATAGTTTCTATCAACTGCACTAGCATCAGTTTCATTAAAGTTAAAATAGGTCAATTTGCAAGTGAAACAGAGCCTTAAAAGCTGTAATAGTTCCATAGAAATTGCGTCGTGTTGCAGTGTTACGCTTCACAAGGCGACACTTAATTGGCCAGGGTAATGAACACCATACAGCCAATCACATCTCAGCAAAGAGAATCACGTAAAATAATATTGCTACATTACCCATCGAAGGTGTATTTTTTTGGCAGATCTTTTTCGAAGTATAAGCGATTTCTTAGGATATATTTTTCAAGAATAGAATGGACGGTAAATTTAGAGTTTTGCTCTTTTACTAAATAATTTACATTAGTTTCTCATTCGACTAAGCATTGACCATTTTGATCATTTATTAAGCAAACATCATTTGGTTTGTAATTATCCCTCCCAGCCGTCTTCACTATTCGGTCAGCTCAGAAAGCACTCCATAAACTTATTGTCACTCAATGAAGATTAAAAATCTGTTGGCATTTTTCATCATTGTCAATCAGTTAAAATTATGCAGTTACGATTTTTTGTGTTTGTCTTGTTAATTGATTATTCTGCAATTATTTGTGTACTTCTAGCGTTTCATGCGCTCTATCACTCTACCGCTCTTAAGCCGACCCTAATTTTCTCACTGTCTTCAGACAAAGAGTTCGTCTTGAATTAAATCCACACCAAAATGTCCCCGCCGTTCGTTTCCAGCTAAAGTTTCTTCCAACTTCTAATTCAAGAAATTCAAGAACTCGGAGAAAAGAAACGAGTTCTCTGATTTTTGCACTTTCACCGAAAGTATTTCTGCCAACTACAAGGAAGTTCGTTTGACGCCATTTATCCGCTAACTCGAACGTAAGTTCTCCTGTTCCTTAGTAATTCTTTTTTAAGTTCTTCTGTTCCTTGGTAACTCTCACACTGAAGTTCCACGCTGCGCAAATAAAGAGCTGTGCCGATCAAAGAAGACTATTTTCAGTTCAGGTAGATTTAATATTAGGAGCAGACAGTCTAGAATAAGCTTGCGTTAGACCTTGGATAAGTTTGTGCTAGATCAAGTATGACTTAACGATAGATCTAGAGTGAGTTGGGTCAGTTTATGTTTATTAAACTTACGATAAATCTAGGGTGAGTTGGGTGAGTTTATGTTAGATAAACTTACGATAGATCTAGGGTAAGTTGGGTGAGTTTATGTTATATAACTACTCAGTAAAGTGCATTGTAGGATGAATTTATAGTGTGCCTAGGGTTTACAGCAGATCTAAACGAATTTATAGCAAATCTGTGACAAGTCTGAACAAGGCACCTCGATAAAAAGTGTATAGTAACGCCATAGAAAGGTCTAGTTTGATCTGGAAATATTTATTTACTATCGCTTTAGAGTAAAGTTATTGTCAACACAACAAGAGTAGGAAATAATGAGCTAGAAGCCTGCACTTGTACTCTCTGAGTGCATACCCACGCTTTGTTGTAGAGAAAATATATTTGGAGCAAGAAATAAAAATTCGTGAAAAATAAAGTATTCTCCGCGCGGAAAAAGTATGTACTGTTTTCAAATGCCGCATTTACGAAGATCTCGTTTTTCAGCAGTAAATCTTTCAGACTTTCGTTAAAATTTGAAAAGCTGATGCTCTGCGTAGGTTATTTAAAGCTCCCGCATGAAAAGAATGCTCTCCCAGACAAAAACAACGACTAAATATAAAAAAAAACTTTAACTTAGATATTTACTCGTGCTTCATAAAAATTTTTTATTTTACTTAACATTTCCGTTCCTGAACAAGACACAACAACAATGAGTAACTATGAAAAAACCTTTATCCTATATATTAACATGGAAATACTCGTGCTTCGTGAATTTTCTTATTTTACTTGACATTTTCATACCAAAACAAGACACAACTTCATATTCCTCCCCCGAAGCAAACCATTTCCTCCCTCGAAGCAATGCCTCAATATTTCTATACCTAAACTAGACACAACCCCATATTCCTAGCCCAACGCAATACGAAAAGAAAGACGGTTGCGATGAGACAGAAGTCTGCAGGCCGCAGCAGCTGATACGCAGCCCGCATATCGAGTATCGATGAGCCCCACACTACCTCTTTTCTGCCAGCGTCAACATACTGACTGCGTGTAGTAAGGGACCGGATGAAGGATGTCTTAAAAGGATAAAGTATGTTTTATTCCAATCAAGCCTGATACATATCATCTTGTGCATTGGTTTTTCAAATGTCTTATAACTAACACCAGGATGCAATGACGGTTACCCCCGGTCAAGCTGGGATTCTTTTCCGACAGCTGGGTAGAGTGGGAAATTGTGGCTGAGTTCTCCTTTTTCCCAACGGAGAGAAATCACCGCGCAGCGCCAGGATTCGAACTGCCGACACCTGCACGTGAAGGACGCGCGCTCTTAACCACTCGGCTACGGTGATCACGAACAGAGTGAAACGGTCAGCTTTTGTGTTCCCGTTCTTCTCCGCTCAGTGATCAATGCTGTAGATATACGTCGATCCAAAGATAACGCGTTGTTTCCGACAGGTGTGAAGAGTTAGAGACAGAATGGGAGATGTTTCATTAGGTTTTCAAATTATACTAGATGTTTGATTATAATTAGCGACGATAATAAGGATTCGAAATTTATACCATACCTAAGCTTTTTCCCTCGCAGAGAAGTTGAGTTTCGAAGATGGGAAGTAGAATTTTTTTCTTGCCTTGCGTACAATTGGATGAAATATTACCGGATAGCTCAAAACAAAAAAAAACAGAAAGAAATAATTACATATGGAAACGTATGGTTCAGACTATAATATCTTCTTCAATTATCGAATTGTTCGAAAAATTTGAAGAATTTGACTATCGAAAATTACTCCTAAACTTCGCCATCAGTTTCTTGAATGGCTGGATGTGCATGTGTCAGTGTGTCTGTACGGTTGCAGTGAAGCAGGTCATTTCCACAGCAAACTATTATTTGAGCAGAATACAGCTGTGCAGCGCTTTGCGTTATTTAGATTCATTCAAACCTGAAACTCAATTTGAGCAGAAGACAGCTGTGCAGCGCTTTGCGTTATTTAGATTCATTCAAACCTGAAACTCAATTTGAGCAGAAGACAGCTGTGCAGCACTTTGTGTTATTTAGATTCATTCAAACCTGAAACTCAATTTGAGCAGAAGACAGCTGTGCAGCGCTTTGCGTTATTTAGATTCATTCAAACCTGAAACTCAATTTGAGCAGAAGACAGCTGTGCAGCGCTTTGCGTTATTTAGATTCATTCAAACCTGAAACTCAATTTGAGCAGAAGACAGCTGTGCAGCGCTTTGCGTTATTTAGATTCATTCAAACCTGAAACTCAATTTGAGCAGAGAACAGCTTTGCAGCGCTTTGCGTGTTCCGGCCTTTTCAGTATACAGGTCGAAACTAACGCGAATGAGGTTCGGGAGTGAATCAGATGCAGTAACGTGGTTATCCTTTAATGGTACTTCAGAGTTGACACAGGCTTAGTATTTGGCAAGGAATCTATTAGATCGGATGGTAGGTGCTAATACGAGTAATAATGCATCTGTGATCTGTACAGGTGCTTCCTCGACAGTCGCGCTTCCGCTAATGAACAGCGACGTCTCTTTTAATGTGCTACCTCTACGGCAGGCTACCGCTAGTGAACGGCGATGTCTCTTGCTGATTCTATTTATATACTCGGCGGGCGCACATAATGCTCCCCCACCTTTTTAAAAATTCTTTATTACAATAAAAATTTTTAAAACGGTATTCAATTAACTTTGATTTTCCCTTGACTATCAATTAATCTTACACTCCGTCTAATTAATTCGAACAGATCAGAACGTATGACACAAAATGCTTTCGTTGTTCACTATTGGATACACCACACAATTTTATTAACTTATCGAAATCAAAATCAAATCACGTACGTAATAAATCACCTCTATAAGGTACACTTTTTGAACAAACTGGACACATACCGTCAAGTCGAGAAACACAATTTTTTATGCAAATGAAAAATTTAGAAGGAAAAATCCATCATAAATCTATATTGTATAAATATATAGAGTATAAATTTATATACGCAAGACAATACATTGCATTACTACAAAGGGCAAGGTAAAAGTTGATTGCTTCTCCTCAGGATTCAAATCATTCTACGATTCAAATTAACTTATTTCAATTCAGCTAAATTAAATATTGAAAGTAAATTAAATAGAATAATCGATAAATGAACTAATTCAATTCAACCAATCTACAAGCGTACAATTTGGTTGTTATTCGCAATACTAATAATTCGTCTCCTTATCTTGAAACAAAACATTTCCATGGGGCGAGTAAAACAACAGCAAAGGATATAATTAAGACACCAAGAACACGTAATTTTCCGTATAAAATGAAATATTCTAAGACAATATATTCTAAAAGAAATATTCCGAAAATATTCAGATCCATCGTGTATGTGTACCTCCACACAATTTATATTGTTTGTAGCACTTTCGGATGTAGAAAACTTATTTCTTCACTGGATGTTTGCGGGGAATGCAGCGATTGTGATTTTTTAAAACAAGTTCGATGTCGTCTCCGGATTCATATACCAAAATACGTGTACGCAACGGGGAATCGAGGTTCAGGAACAATCTGAATTTGCAATAAGCTTCTTGTAATACTTCTTTCGGTACACTGATTCCGAAAACGATCGTTGTTTCCTGCGGCTGCCAGAGTTGATTGTTACCCCCGGTGCACATCGGGATTTAAGAGTGTTCAAAATAAGCAGTGAATGAATGCGGAACTCTAGCGTTGTATTGTTATGCGCCATTATGAGGTGGAACTGCAAATAGTTGTTCAGGAGTCGCCCGAATCTGAAAGGAACCGAGACAGGAAATTAGCATGGCCACAAGTTTAAAGTAAACAATTCTCGTTTTATACTAAGGCAACGCTTCCTTCTCATTAAGACACATTCATTCCAACTACAATGCCTGACATTGTTTTCAAACAAGCTGTGGCAGGTGCGATGCAGTTCTCGCGGGTTTCGCACTCGCACTCTCATGTTGACATTTCCAAGATTGTACCTAAGTTTATTAACTCTAGCTTACGGCTTGACGAACACAGCTTTTGATGTCGCAACAACAGTATGACAACATCCTAAGCTCAACATCTCGTCACAAGGTGTTTGCGCAACACAATATTTCCTAACGCAAGACATACATAAAGTCTTAAGAAAGAAACTCATAGAACGCACTTACAAGCTAAAAACTCATAGAACGTACTTACAAGCTAAATACCATTTAAATACATATATGGAATGGCAATTTCAGAATATAAGGAATGAACAGTTCCAAACTAGGTTGACAATTTTACCTTCTTAACTTATCTAAAGGCAGTACATGGTTTAAGTTCGTTCGGATAATCTTGTTACCGATCTTAATATCTGCGTAATTTTTACCTAGCCTTTCAATGATACCTGGTCCTAAGAAATTTAACTGTAGTTTGTGTTTTTTGGCATGATTTTTCACTAGTACACGGTCCGTCACTTTTAAATTTTTATCGCGACGTTTCACGTTTCTATAGGCAGTTCTTTCGATTGTAGCGTTAATGATTGCATTTCTAATATTGTTCACTACAATAGATGACTCTTTAAATTTTTGTTTTTGAACATCTTCATATGTAGTCGCAACATTGAAGTCTTCTAAATTAGTAGAACTAATATACACACACGTATCTCTACCGAAAACCGTGTATGCGGGAGTATCGCCTATAGTTTCATTAAAACTATTGTTAATCGAATTCTCCACAATATCCAATAATCTATCCCACTCATTATGAGTAAGAAAATTTAGATATAACTTGAGCAGGTGTCGAATTTTTCCATTACATCGCTCAACAATGCCATTAGAAAAAGGGGAATAAGCCAGAACTTCCCTTTTTAAGATAGAAAGTCCTTTTGTGAAATTTCTCACATTAGATGATTTAAATTCTAGAGCGTTGTCGGACAACAATACGTCCGGGGTACCGAAAAAACAGCAAAAATTCCATAGACAATCTGTAACAGTCTCTGTACATCGGTCACTAGTCGAATATAATTTAACAAAACGGGAAAATAGGTCGATAATGACAAGAATATATTTGTTACCATTGTCTGTCATTGTTAATGGACGGTAGAAGTCCATGCTGACCGTTTGAAAACATCGTGTTCCAATTGGAGCATTTAGAATTTTAATCGGCGTCGGTATTCGTGATTTTAGAATCTTACAGATGTCACAAGATTCAACAATTTTGCGTGTAATTGTCCGTTCGTACGGATGAAAATATTTTAATTTAAACTTAAACAAGGTATGATTCAAATCTGTATGGGACAAATTATGGATGAATAGAATTGTCTTGTGTAACAGAGTATATGGCACCACAATAGTCAGAATGGTGCTGGGTCTGTTGTCAATTCTTCGTCTTTTATACAAAATGTCATTCATAATCAGAAATTCATTCATGTCAGGATTAGAAACTTTTGTTGCATTCTCTAGGGCGTCCTTTATTTCAGAACAAAAGGGATCACTATCTTGTTCACGTTTAAATTCGTCTAACGACCAGTTGTCGTTAATACTTGAATGGTCTGTAGTCGTGTTAACTTTATCCAGTCTGCATAAGCTCGTTTTCTGTCTGCTATTAAAGTCACTGGGTTCACGTCTGGGGTCTGTCTGTTGTTCAGCAGTACTGTTGTTGTTTCTTCCGTCCTTACTTCCTGGCATTGTCTCCTCGAACTCTTCCTCAGTCACGGGCTTGTTACATTTGTTACCCGCAGCAGCGGCTTGCAGCCTGGTTACAACGGGAAAAGTCTCTACATCCTGGGTTAATTCAGAACACTCTAATAGTTCTCTTTCTGTTAAAGGATTTTTGTCATGATTTAATCTACTTAATGCATCAGCGGAACTATTCGCTTTCCCAGAAAAATACTTTAATTTGGCATCAAAAGCTTGCACATAAATACTCCATCTAGCGAGCGTGTTGTCTTCAGGCAATTTCTTTGAAAATAAAGGAACTAAAGGCTTATGATCGGTGTAAATGACCAGATCATAGCCTAAAACAAGATATTTAAAGTACTTCAACGCTTCAACTATAGCAAACATCTCCTTTTTAGTTGTTGAGTATCTTCGTTGGGTGGAATTCAACGTTTTAGAAATAAATGCGACAGGTCTCATGTTTCGAACTTTATCAGTAGATGATTGGAGTAAAACAGCTCCTATGCCGACGTTTGATGCATCACAAAATAGATGAAAATTTTGATCGAAGTTTGGATGACTCAAGATTGTGTTGTCACACAGTTCATCCTTTAATTTTTCAAAAGCGTTTTGACAATCCTTAGACCAATTGAATTCAACATTTTTCTTCAGAAGATTATAGAGCGGGCTTGCGATACTCGCAAAATTTTTTATGTACCTACGAAAGAAATTTACTAGACCTAGGAATGATTGTAATTGTTTCACATTCTTAGGAATTTCTAAATTCTTTACTTTGTCAGTACCGGTGCTTCTGGTTCCCATTCCGCTAATGGAATGTCCGAGATATTCAATCTCGTTATTGAAAAATTAGCATTTTTCCGTTTTTATTGACAATCTAGCGTTTCTTAATAGTTCAAGGACAACTTTTATATCGGCAAGATGCTGTGCCTTTTCCTTAGAAAATATGAGCACGTCGTCCATAAAGACGAAAGATAGTTTTCCTAGAACAAGAGATAGTGTTTGCGTCATTACTGACTGGAAATATGCAGGTGAGGTTTTTAAACCAAAGGGTAAACGATTGAACTCGTATTTTCTGCTACCAACTGTAAACGCTGTTATTTCTTTACTTTCATCGGTCAGCGTAATATTATGATATCCTGACCTAAGATCTAATTTTGAAAAGTATTTCTGGCCATTTAAACTATAGAGAATCTCGTCCATGCGCGGCAGAGGGAACGATTCTTCATAAATTACCTCATTTACTTTGCGAAAGTCAACCACCGGACGTATGGTTCCATCTTTCTTATGAACTACAATTATCGGTGAATTAAAAGCTGAAATCGATGGTCTAATAATTCCGTCGTCTAACATTTTTTCGTTAACGACTTTCAAGTCTTCCATGTAACGGTGGGCAATACGATAGGGAGGGACATTTACGACATCCACGTTAGGTTTCAAACGTATTTTGTATGGTTTAATCGCAGCAGCGGAGATCGATTCATTGTCTATAGTAATAACGTCTCTGAATTCATTCAACAAACTTAGCAATTCAGGCTTCATTTCGTCATCGTTACACTTGATATCATCATTATTTAATTTCCGCCGACCACGGGCTATTTCTTTGGAATCAGAAACGTACCCTTTGTCGACAACTCCTGTGATCCCGACAGATTTACTATTAGTGTCTTTCTTCTCGACATCTAAATGACTGTCCTGAACAACACTCGCTGCCTGCACAAAGGTACTCAATCCTCCTTTTAATTCTCCTTGTACATCTGACAAGTAAACTTCGGATTCAACGTGATCCTTCTCCACTTTTTCTAAGGTACTTATAATTGCATTCTCTGGTAAAACAATCGCTCTGTCGGAGCTATTAATTAACAACAACGGAATCTTTCTCCTATTGTTAACTCTCACAATCGCTTCTGCGACACAAATGCCTTCTTTTAAAGTTGCTTTCTTTATTATGTATTCTCCATTTTTACACTTTCCGACATGTCCAACATGTTTCAAAATTACATTGGGAGCAATCTCCACTTGTCGAGTATGCACTCTTAACGGCCTTGGCCCTGTGTGGGAATTGGTAACTGCAACTACGCCTCGAACAGGCTGATTTTCTCTCTTACCATCCCTTTTTACTTCCTCGCCTGCTCTCTCAGCTTTGCACGTCCTGAGGTTTTCTCTCTTCTCTCTTAGCTTATTTAGGACTTTTTTCTTAGCTCTGGACGTAATCGTGTCTGCCATGAGACACTCAGTATTCTCTATTAAATACTCGAGACACTCTGTCTTTCTCTTTTTTCGTCGTTTTACCTCTGCAAAGGGGATTTTCTCGTCTTTGATAATTAAGCATCTTTGTTTTAAGTCTACAACGGCGTTCTTGTCTAATAAATCACGCCCAATAATGACGTCATAATTGTAAATACCATCTTTAATTATTAAAGCATTTGTCTTTAAACTTATACCGTTTTTTAACTTTAGGACAAGCTCCACCTCGCCTTCAACATTACTCTTAGCGTTAACGCCTTTTATAGTCAGAGAACTTGGCTTCACGTCATTACTTATCTCACTTATTCTGTGGTAGCTGATTAGGCATTTCTCTGATCCTGAATCAATCAATGCATTCCACAGGTCTGCATCTTTTCTAAGCACAATCATGGGCTTATGACTTTTTCGTATTACAAATAATTCATTTTGTCCTGTAACTTCAACTTCTTCATCTTCTTCGTATTTACAAACGTTCGCGGTAAAATGGCTTTCTGTTTCAGTGCCATGAGCATTCAAATCATCGCTTAATTCCGCCTCTCCTAGCGATTCATATCTATTTTCACACTTAATTAGTGTGTCAATTATCTCAACATTTTTAACGAGGGAATCTTCAGCACCAGAATTCTCCTCGGGTTCACAGGGAGCTACTGACGTAGAGTCACACTTAGTTATTTCGATTTCATTTTTATCATTGACGTTATTTCTATCGGAAATGAAATCGTCTCCGCAGCTTACGCTAAAAAATTATCGCCACTGTTAGTTTGGTAAGTTTCTACCTGGCCTTTTTCTGGTACACTAGTTTTATGCTGTCCTCGCGCACGGACACGATCAGGTCTACCTGATCTGTTGAAATAGTCTCGTCTGGACCTACAGTCTCTTGCGTAGTGTCCTAACTTATTACAACGAAAACAAGCTACATCACGCAGTGAACGCTCGGTGGCTGTCTGATATGAACCTGGTTTGTACCAATCAGTCGGTTTCCTAGCCACAGTGAGCACCGACACACTTTGTCCTTGACAGACACACACATGATTGTAACAATTCGAGCAACGCTTCGCTTCAGCTGTCTCTAATGCTTGGACTTCGAGAGTTCCTAATTCACGATCTCCAACAAAAGATTTTACGTGAGGTCTAGCACGGAAAGTTGGTCTCGGGAAATTTGGTCTCCAGTAGGGCCTACGCGTCCTACCTCTACCTCGAAATCCGCCTCTTGTCATTGTATGCACTTCGGCCTCATCATAGGCTGCATCAAAGTTTGATTCGGACGAATGGTCATCCTCTGCACAATAGATTTCCACAGATCTCTCAGATCGAGTCGCTAATATTTGCTTATCCTCGGGAAAATTCCTAATGACAGTCACGAGTCTCTGAAGGAGCTCTTCCGACGAGTTAAAGGGTTTGTTAAATAGTTTTTTGGAAAAATCTTCTGTTACTAAGGGGTTGATGATGACCATAGCTAAGGCAACAATTAAAGTATTCTCGACATACTTATCGAGAGCAACAGGATCGGGACAATTTACTACATAGGGGTGGGCTCTGTTCGAACACTCCGGGCTGGTCATTATTCTGTGGGTTAGCTTACGGATTTTGGAGAGTATAGCAACCATCTGGCTCGCTAAAGCATCATTACGTTTTAGGCGTACGTTATTTAGATCACAGGCGACCGCGTGCAAAGATCTTTCACCTTTTGACACGTAGATATTTTCTAACAGGTGTACGACTTCTTCGAAACTTAATTCATAACCTTCACTAATTATGGAAGCGACGACCGTGTTGAAGTCGCCTACCCGCTTGTCTGCAGTTCGCAATAATAGATTTAATTTTGCTTCCTCCGAATTATCTGACAGCATATTGAAATATGCTCGCACATTCTTTATATGCGTTTCTAGTGACTTATTTTCTATGAAGTCAGGGTCGTTTCTCCGTTTTCTACCTCGGTACTGCGGCAGATCCTGCCCAGCAATTACAACACTAGGTATCGGACTGACAATAGAAGTCGTCACAGCGGTAACGGTACTAGTTACAGGGCTAACTGTGGTAGTGACTGCACTGGTAACAGGGGTGACAGTGGTGGTGGTCGCCATCGTGATAGGTACAGAAATCGACTTCGCGGAAAAAATAGGAACTGATACTCTTCCTACTCTAGTCACGTACGGGGTAGTTCTTATGTACTCGTATTCGTCAGAGTCACTGTCCGACATAAGCACAAAAATAATCCTATATTCTTAGACCTCTAATTACCTTTAAGCGAAAAATGTTCTACACACATATAATGAAAATATTCTACATACAAATAAAATAATAACTCACATTTTCAGCAGACTTAAAACAGGCTAATTCAGCACCAAAAAGTCAAAGCTCGTGAAGGTCGGCAGCAAACTGAACAGAGACAGGCCGCTCCAGCCTACTCTTATGTGCCAGAGAACAATGGGCCCGAGAACAATAGCTACAACTTCCTTCAATTGTTCTAGAGAACAATGGACTACCACTTCCGCGTATACGCTCTCTCCCACCTACCAGGAATCTGCGCTTGCAATGCTTATGCCGCTCGCCGCTCAACTTCCACTTCCCAGGAATCAGCACTTGCAATGCTTACTGCTTACTGCTTACTGCTCGCTGCTCAGCTTCCTACTCATTAATTTTATAATGATGATGTATAATCATTAATTTGAGCGCATGCTTATTTTTAATTTGCAAGCAACATTATCGGCGTACACTTAACTTAATATTTTGGCGATGCGTAGCTCTCGTCGATCTTCTCGTTGCAGATGACGGTGCGTAAATGCGTAGATCTCGTCGACAGACCAGGTTGTTGGTCTGGACCCCTCACTTCATCTTCTCCTTTGAGTAGCGATGAGCCAGACTGGTGAAGACTGCGTAGCGTGTAAATTTCCGATTTTTTTCTCCCTCGAAATGTTTCTTTCTCGAAGAGTTTCTTTCTCGAAGAGTTTCTTGGAAAGAACTTCGATTTTCTGCGCTGACGTCTTTCTTCCTTTTCTCGATGCTCTGAAGTAATGTGATAACTATGCGACGTTACTCCAAACAGGGTGACACTCCTCACACTTAATTAAAATCACGGATCAGCAGAACCGAAGATCAATTCTTGATATCTTTCTTCTTCAATGGGGCAATGTGGCAATGTGGGTATCTTTAATGTGGCATCCCCATACACGGGCCACCAAATATGTTCCGGCCTTTTCAGTATACAGGTCGAAACTAACGCGAATGAGGTGAATCAGATGCAGTAACGTGGTTATCCTTTAATGGTACTTCAGAGTTGACACAGGCTTAGTATTTGGCAAGGAATCTATTAGATCGGATGGTAGGTGCTAATACGAGTAATAATGCATCTGTGATCTGTACAGGTGCTTCCTCGACAGTCGCGCTTCCGCTAATGAACAGCGACGTCTCTTTTAATGTGCTACCTCTACGGCAGGCTACCGCTAGTGAACGGCGATGTCTCTTGCTGATTCTATTTATATACTCGGCGGGCGCACACAGCTTTGCAGCGCTTTGCGTTATTTAGATTCATTCAAAACTTAGAATTAGATTTCATTCAAAACTTAAGCCTTGACCTTCATTAAATCAACCTTCATTGCCCACTTTGCAGCGATTGCAAAACCAAGCCAAAGAATTGTAAGTCCAGAATTTGTGACTGCGCTTTGGTTCAGCAGCGGTGGTATGTCATTCATCAATCAGAGTCAATCAAAAATATCAAAATCATACAGGTGATTTCAAAACTTTGTTAGGATCCCAAGTTAATGATCACCTCTCATTTTTCATTTGAATAATTTCATAAATTTCGATCTTGTTATTTTCTTGAAGGTCATTATAAGGAAATCGTTCTCTGGGATGTCAGGCTTCGAAGACCTTCCTCGACGTCTTTGATACCGCGAGGACACGCGGCTTATTAAGTGAAATGCGTCACCGTAATATCTTGCCGGGATCTTCACAGAAACTCTATTTTTATTTCGGATTCAATTTCATGCGAGGCGAGACGCTAATGACCAGCACGAATGCGATTAGAATTTGGTAAGCCTTTCAAATACTGGCTGCTTACAGAATAAAATGTCCCTGAAGAATTACACAGAGATTTACCTCAACATAAATAGAGTGCATGTCTTTTTCGCGTCTGAGAGTTTCTCTCGTACTCGTTCCGAGACCATTTAATTCAAACTTCACGCCTGCTCGCTGTGGCAAAGGATTTATTCCAAGAAACCTACGTCCACTGCAATACTTGCATGGGTCTTTTAAGTTATTTAACACTTTGACTGCAACGTGAGTCACCGGTGGTGCACGGAGGGAATTTTCCTAATGCCACTGAACAACCAATAGTCAAAAACTCAATTTTCATAGATACTCAATGAAAACTAAATAAAGGTATGATCCAGTTAATGTTTACTATTTTCAACTTCATTTACTTTAAATTTGAGTTAAATATTAAACTTCAGTTTTAGCTGCCGCAGTCAAAGTTCTTTTAAGCAGCCAGCGAAGCTCGGAACACAAGCGCGTTTGTCAAGGAAACGGCTGAAGTTGCGCAGGCTCTTGGCAGTTCATTTGGGCTTATCCAGCACACGAAAATGAAAACTCTGTCAGAAATTACTGCTGAGATTGTACGGGCAAAAAGGCATTCAAATTCTCTTGTTAGGCGAGGAAATTACTGTCATCCAACATGTTCAGCATCTAAGTAAACTTCTGAATTGACTCCAAAAAGGCCGTAAGCATGCACATTAATGTTCTTTATTAAGCAATAATAAAGGGTTCATTCAGAATTGTAGAAAAGTTTGACTAACATTTCCTAGCGCTTCCTAACCGACCAAAAAATAAGATAGGTCAGAGTTTGGTGAACAAAGCTGAGTTTTAATTCTCCAAGCATCAGACCGGCGTTCAATTTCCTAAATATTAAAAACTTGGCTCGTGCCGTCAAAGTTAAAAACAAATATTTCATTAAAATATTGAACAATTCCTTGAAATTAGCCATCGCTTCTCGAGACCCTCAAATTGTTGCGTGTAAATTCCTTTTTCCGAGGCCCCATACGAGGGAATTTCCCCTCTTTACGAGGACCCCATCCGATGGAATTTACCCTCTTTGGAACGACCTCATCAGAGGGAATGTTCCCTCTTTTCAAGGACACCATCTAGTATGATAGTACTATCAAGGTAAATTCCTCTTTTCAAGGGCCGCATCCAAAAGAATTTCCTCTCTTTCTGAGGACACCATCCAAGGGAATTTCCTAGAACCCAACTTCGATGTAATGTCGAGCTTTGAGTAAATAAACCTCATTTTTATAAAATTATATTAAATTAGAAACATAATGCTATGAATTTTTGAAAAGTAAACAAATTATGTCATTAAATAAATGAAATTGAAAAGATATTGGTAGAAATTTTGATAAGCTGGAAAATTTGGGCTCACGAAGAAAATAAATAAAAGCCCGGCGATGCGAGAGTACGAGTCACTGGCCTCTACGTTAGCGCGGGCATCCGTCCATGTTCAACGATGAAAATTTTCGTAACTTTATCTCAGAAGTTTGATAAGGAAACACCTGAATTAATAGAATCAGCAAATGATTGAACAAACTGTATTTACTCCTTTGATAATGGACGGATAATGACAACATACTTAGACATGATCCTTTGGAGTATGGTCATTGATAATGTGTGACTAAAACGTATTGAACTTAGGCATATAGTTCCATGAAATTTAAAAACGGGGAATTTTCTGTCAGAGAATCTCCATAAAATCAATTCCCTGCAGCATAAAGTCAATTCCTACGATTCCTAAACATCAATATTTAAAACGGAGTGGATAGGAAAAATTGTTCAAATAAACGAAAGTCGTTCATCAAAACCACGGAGCTCCAGAGAGCGACTCAATTACGGCATTTTTGAAAAGAAAACGCAACTTGCAGCATCGGTTGTTGCTTGCCCAGGAGCGTATGACTCATACGAGTGTGCAGTGCGCTCAAAAATGTATTAGGAATTTGGACTAAACGTTTGAATGTTCAACACGGACGAACGTGTTCGCCCATAGAACATCAGGTGCATAATTTTACCAAACACACGTACTTTTATTATGCAATCCCGGTGTCATTTCTCTGACCAATTCTATGCGTAGCAGTTACAATGGTTCCTGGTCCGCTTTCCAAACAATTGTGCTGATGCAGGTTGCAGCGAGAGTAAAGGGCTGTTTATCACTAGGGGACATTTTAGCCGTGAGGCGTGACACGTGTATACGAGACTCAACACTGAGGCTCATATTTGTGGGTGTGTATACAAAGTTCCCTATTCGCCACGGTAATTGCGAGGTTCTTAAGAGTCGCGCCTCACGAATTCGGTCATAGGAAATAGGGAACTTCGTATAAACGCACACAAATATGAGCCTCAGTGGTGAGCCTGGTATACACGTGTCGCGCCTCACGGCCAAAATGTCCCCTAGTGTAAACGGCCCTTAACTCTGTCATCTAAGCTATGAACGTGCTACTTTTTCTGACAACCCTGCAGATTTGGCGATTATCATGGTTCAAGTTTTGTTTGGAAAAATAAGTCAAGGATTTTTCCGGAAAGAAAAGTGCGTAACATAGCGAAATCAGAAGAAGAACTTCCGCAGCCAGCCGTACTGTAATGATGACGTAATTTTTTTTACTGTTACGATGATGTAATATTTTTTTATAATTGGATCCCTGATCCGCAGAGGATACTTCCCGCCTGGATGTCGGGGACCAAGAGACCTGACCAAGCGGAGACAGTGTTGGCACCTGGTCGGTGTCAGAAGGTCTTCTGGAGCAATAGCTGGACCAGAGCTGGAGCAAGAACCCGGACCAGAGTTGGACCAGAGCTGGACCAGAGCTGGAGCAAGAACCCGGACCAGAGTTGGACCAGAGCTGGACCAGAGCTGGACTAGAGCTGGACTAGAGCTGGACCAGAGCTGGACCAGAGCTGGACTAGAGCTGGACCAGATCTGGACCAGAGCTGGACCAGAGCTGGACTAGAGCTGGGCTAGAGCTGGACCAGAGCTGGACCAGAGCTGGACCAGAGCTGGACCAGAGCTGGACCAGAGCTGGACCAGAGCTGGACTAGAGCTGGACCAGAGCTGGACCAGAGCTGGAGTTGGAAAAGGAGAGACAAATCGAGCTGTTATTCTAACATGCCGAAGATATTCGAACGATGCAATTTGCATCAGTTCCGCATTCGCATAATGGTCCAATTGTGAAGGAATTTCATTTTTAATTTTGTCGTGCCTTTAGCAATTCATTCCAATAGCAGACCACGCTGAGGTTGGAATATAGTGTACAAATGTCGACCTAAATTTGGCTAGCAATTATAATTCCGAAATTTGAAAGTTGCTAGCCATGTTTAGCTAACCGACAATGCCATGGCTACTTCTTCGACGCTACAGCAGGGAGGCTAGATTAAAGTTCTAACTCTGAATGATAAATATAAGATGAAATTATTTTAATCGAATGACGAACAACCTTCTCCCATTGTCCGCTTTTCTAACGTGCCACTCTGCAATTTTTTTACTTACTTTAGAGCTCACTTGAAACGGGAAAATGCTGGTAATTTGTATTCATTTTACAAGTTTTGTCTTTGCAGTGAATCAGTTCGAGTGCTGGAGCGAGCATGGACACAGTGCTGTTCTAGAGTGAAGTTTGTGCTTCCTCTCCCCCCCTCACACACACACACACGCACACAAACACACATACACCTCTACCAAGATAGAGAAAACAAGGTGGTTCAAACCATTTTTTTTTCGTTGACGGTCTGGTTTTGCTGACGTCACGGCAACGAACCACTAGCAGCGCTCGTATTGCACCTGGTAGCACTGCTACCTCCAAATCTGGCTCCACTATTGGCCTAACGACATTGCGTTTTGGTGACGTCATAAAGTTTGTTTGAAATAACGCCTTTCTATTGGCTAGCCGAACAAGAGGAGGTGTATTTTCTCCCATAGAAATGACTCTACCTTGTTTCCTCTACCGCGACGTGAACAACCAAGATTGCCAAATGGGTCACAGCGAGTTCATGGAGAAAATTCTTTTTATTAAATTGAGATAAAAAATCATTAAGCCGCTCCTTCTCACACAAGATCACACCGGCAAAAATTAATTCGATTATCCGCTGACACGAGACCCAGAGACTCCAACAACACACAAACTCCAAAGAGGATCTTTTAATTTAGACGCATTTAAGAATCAGGTTCAAATTTCATTTATGCATCAACCAACCATCCGTGCATGAGTACTGCAATGCAGAAAGTTAGGACGGAAACAGCTCAAAAGCCTTCATTTGGTGTCACTCTCCTGATTACAGACCAAGTCTCGGCCATTTGTGCAATGAACTCGACGCGATCGTTTAATGCTCCCATTGGGAAATTGATAGCACCTTTTACCGATGTGATGCCGCTTTCGACAAAGAAGAACAACAAGGAAGCGTTCAAAAACCAACAAAAATTCGCTCAATCTGTTGATTAGTTCAATTCGTGTGAAATATTTTCAGGGAAATATGAAATACTAGTCTTATATATTGATTTTCTGTGAGTTAATGTTTTATTCTTCCTTGTAAGGAACTGTGAAACCAATTATGGACAAATTGGCATCGTCTATTCCTTTGAAAGAATGTAAATTTTGAAATTTGCCGATGATCATCAATGGCATGCGATCTTTGAGAAGGGAGGTCACTGCAGGCAGTTGTCGCCACCATTAAAATGTTCGCTAAAGTTTACCCAATAAAACTTCGCATCAAATTAACAAAGAAGCCACTGAAGTCTTCTTGGGTATGGGTGGAGTAGCGAGCAAGACTCATAAGATGTGTGTGAAGAAGGGTCTGTATAACACAAAAAACCGCAGCACTTCTCAAATCACGGCTGCTATACAACATCACAGAGTCCAACAGGAATCAGATTGATATAAAGTTATTTTCTCAAAAGAACTATAAAATTCAACAGCACTCAAATCATTCTTTTCAAGGATCGTACAGAAAGAATAAAAATTTATACGAAAACTGTCGGACACGTAAATCTAATTACGTGACTAAGTATATTTATTGTATTAATACCTCCATAAATATAAACTTACGGAAAGAAACCTTTCTAGTATGTGAAACATTTCCGAACCACACAATGCAAGTCTACTGCGCATACATCAGAGCTTTAATGAATGCTGTACTTCTAAATTAATTCCGAGAGACATTTAATCTTGGTGTAAATAGCGCAGATGTGAAGGAGGGATCATCACTGTCACGGTAGAGGAAACAAGGTAGGGTCATTTCTATGGGAGAAAATACACCTCCTCTTGTTCGGCTAGCCAATAGAAAGGCTATATTTCAAACAAACTTTACGACGTCACCAAAACGCTATGTCGTTAGGCCAATAGTGGAGCGAAATTTGGGGGTAGCAGTGCTACCCCCATATGAGCGCTGCTATTGGTTCGTTGCCGTGACGTCAGCAAAACCACTCTATCAACGAAAAACAAGACTGGTTTGAACCTACCTTGTTTTCTCTACCGTGATCACTACAAACATGCTTTTAGAACATAGACTTTACGCAACAGCAACACTTGATGGCAAACAAAATAATGTTCGGACTTGTTTCTAAGTGCGTACGAGCGAGCGGCTCGTCTTGCGACCTTCATAAGAAAAAGTCGGCATTCTCATAGGTCACTTCTCTTCTATATATATACTCGTATATTACTAGTGCACATGGCTCGTCAAAAATGACAACATTAGAGATCGGAGGAACTGAGCTTTAACATGGCTTTCGATGATTTCCCATGCTATCCTTTGGCTTCGCCATACATTGCTAAGTCTCAACTGCTGACATTCCATACAACCTAATCTAACCTACCAATACACGTGATATTCATTCCGACTCCCAATCTGCTGGGTTAATGCACCGAAAATTGTGGAGTTGATGAAGCTTGTATCACAGATACGCTCATCTCACACTGCAGGCTGGTGGGTGTGACACACGGACGGACGCACGCGGCTCTTATTATAGTATAGATAATATATATACATATTATATATATACCCATATATCAATACTCGTATATATATATCGTCATATCATCCAGTAAGGAATTTTTTCTGTCCGTGAGCTGACTCTAAATAATTCATTTTTTCTTAGAAATATGCTCGTGGGTTGAAGTGCCTTCTAAACTGCTATTATTTATTAAAATGAGCATTCTCTCCTGATGGAAGCACGAGAGCAAATCCCGCCAATGTCTGCCTGAGCCGCCGTCTGGGCTGTGAGTCGGTGGCGCAGGTAGCGTACGAGTGGGCTCTTTAAATTTGTGGTCATCGTACTCGTACCACTCGTGTGTGCGAGTGGTCATCGTACTCGTACCACTCGTATGTGCGAGTGGTCATCGTACTCGTACCTCTCGTATGTGCGAGTGGTCATCGTACTCGTACCACTCGTGTGTGCGAGTGGTCATCGTACTCGTACCACTCGTATGTGCGAGTGGTCATCGTACTCGTGCCACTCGTGTGTGCGAGTGGTCATCGTACTCGTGCCACTCGTGTGTGCGAGTGGTCATCGTACTCGTGCCACTCGTGTGTGCGAGTGGTCATCGTACTCGTACCACTCGTATGTGCGAGTGGTCATCGTACTCGTACCTCTCGTATGTGCGAGTGGTCATCGTACTCGTACCACTCGTGTGTGCGAGTGGTCATCGTACTCGTACCACTCGTATGTGCGAGTGGTCATCGTACTCGTGCCACTCGTGTGTGCGAGTGGTCATCGTACTCGTGCCACTCGTGTGTGCGAGTGGTCATCGTACTCGTGCCACTCGTGTGTGCGAGTGGTCATCGTACTCGTACCACTCGTATGTGCGAGTGGTCATCGTACTCGTGCCACTCGTGTGTGCGAGTGGTCATCGTACTCGTGCCACTCGTGTGTGCGAGTGGTCATCGTACTCGTGCCACTCGTGTGTGCGAGTGGTCATCGTACTCGTACCACTCGTTTGTGCGAGTGGTCATCGTACTCGTACCTCACGTATGTGCGAGTGGTCATCGTACTCGTACCACTCGTATGTGCGAGTGGTCATCATACTCGTACCACTCGTGTGTGCGAGTGGTCATCGTACTCGTACCACTCGTGTGTGCGAGTGGTCATCGTACTCGTACCACTCGTGTGTGCGAGTGGTCATCATACTCGTACCACTCGTACGTGCGAGTGGTCATCATACTCGTACCACTCGTATGTGCGAGTGGTCATCGTACTCGTACCACTCGTATGTGCGAGTGGTCATCGTACTCGTACCTCACGTATGTGCGAGTGGTCATCGTACTCGTACCACTTGTATGTGCGAGTGGTCATCGTACTCGTACCACTCGTGTGTGCGAGTGGTCATCATACTCGTACCACTCGTGTGTGCGAGTGGTCATCGTACTCGTACCACTCGTATGTGCGAGTGGTCATCGTACTCGTACCTCACGTATGTGCGAGTGGTCATCGTACTCGTACCACTCGTGTGTGCGAGTGGTCATCATACTCGTACCACTCGTATGTGCGAGTGGTCATCGTACTCGTACCACTCGTGTGTGCGAGTGGTCATCGTACTCGTACCACTCGTGTGTGCGAGTGGTCATCGTACTCTTACCACTCGTGTGAGCGAGTGGTCATCGTACTCGTACCACTCGTATGTGCGAGTGGTCATCGTACTCGTACCACTCGTGTGTTCGAGTGGTCATCGTACTCGTACCACTCGTGTGTGCGAGTGGTCATCGTACTCTCACCACTCGTGTGTGCGAGTGGTCATCGTACTCGTACCACTCGTATGTGCGAGTGGTCATCGTACTCGTACCACTCGTGTGTGCGAGTAGTCATCGTACTCGTGCCACTCGTGTGTGCGAGTGGTCATCGTACTCGTACCACTCGTTTGTGCGAGTGGTCATCGTACTCGTACCTCACGTATGTGCGAGTGGTCATCGTACTCGTACCACTCGTATGTGCGAGTGGTCATCATACTCGTACCACTCGTGTGTGCGAGTGGTCATCGTACTCGTACCACTCGTGTGTGCGAGTGGTCATCGTACTCGTACCACTCGTGTGTGCGAGTGGTCATCGTACTCGTACCACTCGTGTGTGCGAGTGGTCATCGTACTCGTACCACTCGTATGTGCGAGTGGTCATCGTACTCGTACCACTCGTGTGTGCGAGAGGTCACCGTACTCGTACCACTCGTGTGTGCGAGTGGTCATCGTACTCGTACCACTCGTGTGTGCGAGAGGTCACCGTACTCGTACCACTCGTGTGTGCGAGTGGCCATCGTACTCGTACCACTCGTGTGTGCGAGTGGCCATCGTACTCGTACCACTCGTGTGTGCGAGTGGTCATCGTACTCGTACCACTCGTGTGTGCGAGTGGTCATCGTACTCGTACCACTCGTGTGTGCGAGTGGTCATCGTACTCGTACCACTCGTGTGTGCGAGTGGCCATCGTACTCGTACCACTCGTTTGTGCGAGTGGTCATCGTACTCGTACCACTCGTGTGTGCGAGTGGCCATCGTACTCGTACCACTCGTTTGTGCGAGTGGTCATCGTACTCGTACCACTCGTGTGTGCGAGTGGTCATCGTACTCGTACCACTCGTTTGTGCGAGTGGTCATCGTACTCGTACCACTCGTGTGTGCGAGGGGTCATCGTACTCGTACCACTCGTGTGTGCGAGAGGTCACCGTACTCGTACCACTCGTGTGTGCGAGTGGTCATCGTACTCGTACCACTCGTTTGTGCGAGTGGTCATCGTACTCGTACCACTCGTGTGTGCGAGTGGTCATCGTACTCGTGCCACTCGTGTGTGCGAGTGGTCATCGTACTCGTGCCTCTCTTGTGTGCGAGTGGTCATCGTACTCGTACCACTCGTGTGTGCGAGTGGTCATCGTACTCGTACCACTCGTGTGTGCGAGTGGTCATCGTACTCGTACCACTCGTGTGTGCGAGTGGTCATCATACTCGTACCACTCGTGTGTGCGAGTGGTCATCGTACTCGTACCACTCGTGTGTGCGAGTGGTCATCGTACTCGTACCACTCGTGTGTGCGAGTGGTCATCGTACTCGTACCACTCGTGTGTGCGAGTGGTCATCGTACTCGTACCACTCGTGTGTGCGAGTGGTCATCGTACTCGTACCACTCGTGTGTGCGAGTGGTCATCGTACTCGTACCACTCGTGTGTGCGAGTGGCCATCATACTCGTACCACTCGTGTGTGCGAGTGGTCATCGTACTCGTACCACTCGTGTGTGCGAGTGGTCATCGTACTCGTACCACTCGTGTGTGCGAGTGGTCATCGTACTCGTACCACTCGTGTGTGCGAGTGGTCATCATACTCGTACCACTCGTGTGTGCGAGTGGTCATCGTACTCGTACCACTCGTGTGTGCGAGTGGTCATCGTACTCGTACCACTCGTGTGTGCGAGTGGCCATCATACTCGTACCACTCGTGTGTGCGAGTGGTCATCGTACTCGTACCACTCGTGTGTGCGAGTGGTCATCGTACTCGTACCACTCGCACGTGTACCACTCGTGTGTAATACTCGTAAGCTTTATACGTCATTCAATTATAAAAGCACATGGTATACCAAAAGCACTTGCATTGTCACAAGTCAAGAGCCCTTGCGCTGATCAGAACACAAGGGGCGTAGCAACAATACGAATACATTCAAATACAAATACAAATTTTGTACCTTACAAAATACAAATATCAGCAATACTGTTCTCGCTTTGTGAAATTGAGCCATCTAAACCCACGATATCGTAAACTACAGTATCTATAGATGATTTCATCCACATATATTGCCTGATATTTCCAAGTGTCATGTACGACGTTTAAACAATGATGAACATTGTTCAAACGTCGTACATGACGTTTAAATAATGATCATCATTGTTTAAAAGTCGTACATGACATTCATCATTCAAACAATGATGAACATTGGAGCTTCATTTCCAAGCATCAAAGTCAGCGGTGACCATTTGAATGACGGACGAACAAAGAACTAAAACAAACGTCTGCTGCAACAGACACAGCGCATAACGACTCGTGTCATCTATTGAACTCATGCATCAAGTGTACGGAGTTAGTTTGTGCGCTTATAAAGATCTATTCTGCAGTGGTATAAAAATAATGGGGTAATATAAATATTTAAGCCCTCTCCATAAAGGGCTATCGCTAAAGATTTAGGACTGAGTAGTAATACTCGTAGAAGTAGTAGAGGGCTTGCCAGCGCTTCAGATGTAACCATTTTATTCAGGACTGAAAGGAACAATATTCAAGCCATCCAAGACTCATTCTTTCCTGCAACGTACAACAATTTTGATGTGTCTAAATTGTGGTACAAAAAAATCACACTATGGAATTTCCGCTAGATTACACCACGAAATGATATGCAAAAATATGGTTACACTCGGGCAGGATTTATTGACTGCGTAGAAAATAATTTATCCTTTTATAACAAAGCGTCAGGTATGTCCTTATATTTATAAATTTATAAATAAATAAATAAATTTGTGTATTTTTGTGCGTAATTTCTCCTATATTATTACAATGGGAATTTCATTGAACAAATTAAATAAGTTGGTCCGTCTCTCTTACGGGCTCTCACAGGATGCTCAATGACCGTATCTGTAATACGAGTTTCACCAGAGCACAAGTATAAGAATATTTTAATCGCGGGTCTTGTTAGGATGTATATATTTCTTTGTCATTCCCATTTGGAAGGTTCGTCTAAAGAAAATATCGGGGTCGTGATTTGTGACGGGTCGTGTACAATAGTATTATATTAAAAGCTGACTACACTGTCATTTTGGAGCATTTAGAAGCAACGTCGTGACTGTAAACCTTCAAAGATTTGTCTCAAAAATTATGATATGTTATGCACTCGTATTAACGGTTAATGATGCGTGAGAGTAAGAACTCTCTCGTATCCATGCAACTGCAGAGATGGGAAACTATGGCTACCATAATTTAAATTATTCAGATTTGGTCGTTCAGTAACTCAGGCTCCATAAAACAGGATGGAGCCAACACAGCATCTATGCACAGTGTACATAGTTGCTGTACTGCGTACAATACCCTTGTGTTATACCCACGGTAAAGAAAAAAGGTAGAGTCATTTTTATGTGGAAAAATATCCCTCTTGTTTGGCTAGCCAATAGAACGGTTTTATTTCAAACAAACTTTATTACGTCACCATTACGACATGTCCTTAGGCCAATAGTGGTGCCAGATTTGGGGCTAGCAGTGTTGCCAGATGCAATATGAGCGCTGCTATTGGTCCGTTGCCGTGACGTCAGCATTGTAAACAAAAAAAAACTGGTTTGACCCTACCTTGTTTCTTCTACCGTGATTACAACACGTTCTTAAGCGGCCCATAGACGATCAATTTTATTGTCAATATAATTGACAATGATGAATATTGACAATTGAATTGATCGTACGTGGGCTTGATTGACGACCGTCAATTAATTGACTTACTGGGGAAAAACAAATTTCATCAATATATTGAGTCAATTTAATTGTCAATATCATCGACTCAATATGCTGATGACATTTTTTGCCCGCTAAGTCAATTATTTGACGGTCGTCAATCAAGCCCACAGACGATCAATTAAATTGTCAATATTGATTATTGTCAATGATATTGACAAAAAAATTGATCGTCTATGGGCCGCTTTAGTTGTCGGTTTGTTTGCTTGTTTGTTTGGTCGGTTCGTCCCTACTCCCTCCCTGTAACCTGGATACCTGAACGCTATGTAGAAAGTCCAAATTGCTATTATTTCAATTGTAGTTTGTAAACGTGGTTTGAAATTCCTCGTTGAAATGAAACGATTAAAAAAAAGATAGGGTATACGTTTGAAGTGTTCGTATAAAAAGTTTTCAGAGACGAATTATAGTCCAACACAAGACGTCGTCATTTTTAACGGCACAGTGACTAGTATATAGATTTAAACTTACGGTAACGCACAAGAAAATACAGTCATTTCTTGCTACAAAAATACATTGCTCATGTCTTATCTCTGTAGGCTTCTTTTGAATTAAAGAAATACTTTACAGGGAACAGGGATACGGTGCACAGCAAAGGCCCCGAGTCCTGTGAGAAAACAGTGTTTGGATTTTATTATTTACTGGTATAGTTTCTGGACCTGAAAATCAACCGCGGCCTAAGAAAAGCTGATAAATTCTCAGTCATTTATCGTCATCTTCAACTGAACGAGTTCCATCCCATAAATTATCATAAATTATCAGATAAATTATCATAAAGTATCAGATCCATTATGAAACATCAGATAAATTATCATAAAATATCAGATAAATTATCATAAATTATCAGATAAATAATCATAAATTATATCATAAATTACCATAAATTATCTGATATATTATCTGATAAGTCATCATAAAGTATCAGATAATTATCATAAATTATCAGATAAATCATCATAAATGATCAGATAAATCATCATAAATTATCAGATAAATTGCGAGTTCCACCGACTTGGAAACCAGCTTCCTCAGCTCCCTGAATTAAATAAACACATCCCAACTTAAATAGGATCAATGAAAGCGATATGGATTGGAGTCGCTGCTTGTATGGTACACAGTAGGAGGTACGCTCGTGTACCTGCTCATACAGACAGCACTACTTCGTGTGTTATACAAGTGCACGAATCTTTAATCAATCTTACCATGTGTCGATCCAGAAAATGTCCCGTGTTTGACAAAGTCGAACTTTTGTAAGCGAAACTTTAGGGCCACTTCATCCCGCGTGCTGCACAAAGGAATGTTAACTTATACAGTACCACATTTTATTAATTTAAACCAAAATAAGTGAACCGAGAGGCTCGAAGTTGTGATACGCGGTCCTACTTTCAAAATTTGTGAGGAATCGCAATGTAACCTACGGACGTGGCTCACTTTAACATTAACAGTACCACACTTTATTAATTTAAAACAAAAATAAGTGAACCGAGAGGCTCGAAGTTGTGATACGCGGTCCTACTTTCAAAATTTGTGAGGAATCGGAATGCAATCTACGGACGTGGCTCACAACAAATCAGTTCTAACAGCAGCAGCGAGGCAGTAACAAGACTGCGCAGGAGCTGCGGCTGCGTAACCCTCACCACAGTAGCTGCCGCAGCCAACTGAAAACTGAAAAGTCAGAAAGCGGAACAGCTCTGCACACAGGGAAATGGTTTCTGAGTCTCCAAATTTTCGGAGTCCGACATCAAACGTCGTAGGATTTGATGAAGGCCACTGAGGTTCCCAACGAGCTTATCTCGGTTTACCCGAGCCCAGTGTCAACGGGTACAGAGTTGTACGAGGGTACATGTGTGCGTGTAATTTGAGAACATGTCTGCGAGTAATCTGAGTACGTGTGTACGTGTAATCTGAGTACGTGTGTACGTGTAATCTGAGTACGTGTGTACGTGTAATTTGAGAACATGTCTGCGAGTAATCTGAGTACGTGTGAACGTGTAATCTGAGTGCGTGTGTACATGTAATCTGAGTACATGTGTACGTGTAATCTGAGTGCGTGTGTACGTGTAATCTGAGTACGTGTGTACGTGTAATCTGAGTGCGTGTGTACATGTAATCTGAGTGCGTGTGTACATGTAATCTGAGTACATGTGTACATGTAATCTGAGCGCGTGTGTCCGTGTAATCTGAGTACGTGTGAACGTGTAATCTGAGTGCGTGTGTACATGTAATCTGAGTACATGTGTACGTGTAATCTGAGTACATGTGTACGTGTAATCTGAGTACGTGTGAACGTGTAATCTGAGTACGTGTGTACGTGTAATCTGAGTACGTGTGAACGTGTAATCTGAGTGCGTGTGTACATGTAATCTGAGTACATGTGTACGTGTAATCTGAGTGCGTGTGTACGTGTAATCTGAGTACGTGTGAACGTGTAATCTGAGTGAGTGTGTACATGTAATCTGAGTGCGTGTGTACATGTAATCTGAGTACATGTGTACGTGTAATCTGAGTGCGTGTGTACGTGTAATCTGAGTACTTGTGTACGTGCAATCTGAGTACATGTGTACGTGTAATCTGAGTGCGTGTGTACATGTAATCTGAGTGCGTGTGTACATGTAATCTGAGTACATGTGTACGTGTAATCTGAGTACGTGTGTACGTGTAATCTGAGTACTTGTGTACGTGCAATCTGAGTACATGTGTACGTGTAATCTGAGTACGTGTGCACGTGTAATCTGAGTACATGTGTGCGAGTAATCTGAGTTCGTGTGTACGTGTAATCTGAGTACCTGTGTACGTGTAATCTGAGTACATGTGTACGTGTAATCTGAGTAAGTGTACACGTGTAATCTGAGTGCGTGTGTCCGTGTAATCTGAGTACGTGTGTGCGTGTAATCTGAGTATGTGTGTGCGTGTAATCTGAGTACGTGTGTACGTGTAACCTGAGTACGTGTGTACGTGTAATCTGAGTACGTGTGTACGTGTAATCTGAGTTCATGTGTACGTGTTATCTGAGTACGTGTACACGTGTAATCTGAGTACGTGTGTTCGTGTAACCTTAGTACGTGTGTACGTGTAACCTGAGTACGTGTGTACGTGTAATCTGAGTACGTGTGTACGTGTAATCTGAGTACATGTGTACGTGTAATCTGAGTACGTGTACACGTGTAATCTGAGTACGTGTGTTCGTGTAACCTTAGTACGTGTGTACTTGTAATCTGAGTGCATGTGTACATGATCAGTGTTCCATGAACACCATTATTCTAGATAAAAAGTTTTTTATTTCACAGCGAAGATTTTGGCCTCGCGTAAATTTCTAATCTAAGCAAAATTAAAATCGAAAACCCACCCCATGCAAAAGTTGTTGTAGGGCGCTCTTGCTGAGTGAAACTGTGATCAAGCATACGATGAGAGATAGTTTGTATCTTAGAAGATAAGATATTCCTTTCAGTACTTCAGAGCAATTACGTAGATAACGTGTTCTTTTTTAACGCGACTAGGGTTTATAAATACGAGCGCTTTATTTTATCCAGCATCTCTGAGTACAGAGGAACTGAAACAAACTCTCTCCGGAACACCGAGCGCGGGAGAACACTTTCGAGAATCCGCGTCGTCGGCTTCATCTAACATGGCGACCGTAATTTACGGAGCCCCTTGCATGCGAGGAATTTGATTAATCTTCTCTGAGAGAATTACAAGTTAGGCAATTTTCATCGGAAAGATTCTCTGCACCAGATATCTTTCAGAATTAAATTTTACAGTTTCTGTCGTCTATGATGCTGCATTCCTTGAGTCTAATTTTATTCCGTCGAATTGATAAAATTCATGAGTGAAAGGAATCAAACTGAGGACATTTCGTTTTCTCGATGCTAGTTTTCGGACAGTATCTTTAGCATGTTTTTTAAATATATTTAAGATGAAAAAGTTTTTCTTTGCGGAAAGGCTTACAGAAATTCTCAATTATCTTTCATAGTACAATAAAATCATACCTAAAAACTATTTCACATTATTAATTTATACTACGTGCAAACGAATTCACCACCTCATTATATTTGCACATTTGTTGAATGTAAGATCTCCTCGTTTTTTATTAGAATAAGTTTCGTTTTTTTAATTATTTCAAAACTGGAACGGAATAATAACCTGCTACACTCACTGAGCAGCGAACTTACGCACCTCACATGAAGCGTACGCACCTCTCATAAAGCGTACGCATCTCACATGAAGCGTACACACCTCTCATGAAGCGTACACACCTCACATGAAGCGTACACACCTCACATTCGTACATACCTCACATGAAGCGTACGCACCTCACATGAAGCGTACACACCTTACATGAAGCGTACACACCTCACATGAAGCGTACACACCTCACATGAAGCGTACGCACCTCACATGAAGCGTACGCCCCTCTCATAAAGCGTACGCACCTCAAATGAAGCGTACACACCTCACATGAAGCGTACGCATCTCACATGAAGCGTACGCACCTCACATGAAGCGTACACACCTCACATGAAGCGTACGCATCTCACATGAAGCGTACACACCTCACATGAAGCGTACTCACCTCACATGAAGCGTTCGCACCTCACAGAAATTGCTACTCCACATAAATTTCCCGCCCTGCAAACTTTGCTTGAAAGTCCGATAAACTTAAGTTATGAGAGCGCTTTAAATCACGGGTAAACTTGGAAAAAAATCACAAGGAAGTTTCTCAAGCTGCATCAAAAGTTTGCGATGATTGTTGGAGATTTATAGGTTAAAATGGTATTTTCATTTGAAATGTATTGTCCGCTCGCTCAAGCTCATAAATGTCTATTCAAGGTCCAATTAAACATGGTGCACTTCTGAGCAAATACTTCTCTGCTACCAGATTCAAAAAACGTGAAGAAGAATTACTCGTACTTGGATAGTTTGAGAGAATGATCAAAATTTCCGCTAACTTTTGAGAGTGTAATTGATATGATATGAGCTACATCACTGTGAAGGAAACAAAATTCTACTGCTGCGTTTTCAGAACACATCTTCAACAACTCTTCCGCAAAAATTGGACCAATCATTATTTGACAAGAGTAAAGTAAAGTATTTGACAAGAGTTCAGTAAAAACAATCACTTAAATTTGCCTGAATCCAAGACATCCGAGTGTGTTTGAACTTTGCTTTTTTATTAATGTTAAAACCCGATCTGTTATACATCTCATGTATCAATTTTTTAAGAAATAAACAGTTTTTCTTCGTTTATTTCTTTCTTTTTGCGGTGATAAAGCCCCTTCTCTCTGCATAGTCAAACAACAAAAGAAAATATCTGAGGCCATGACTCACGACAGGCATGTCGTAAAGGGAAGCCTTGTCAAACAGATGTCGCCGTCGGCAGCACTTCAGACTTGACGACCTCCTCTAACGATCTCAGCTGAGGGGTGTGAACACGGTAGAGGAAACAAGGTAGGGTCAAACCAGTATTTTTGTCGTAGACCGTGTGGCAATGCTGACGTCATGGCAACGAACCAATGGCAGCGCTCATGTTGCGTCTGGCAACACTGCTAGCCGCAAGTCTTTCACCACTATTGGCTTAACGACATGTCGCAATGGTGACGTTATGAAGTTTGTTTGAAATGAAGCTGTTCGATTGGCTAGCCGAACAAGAGGAGGTGTATTTTCCCCCCATAGAAATGACTCTACTTTGTTTTCTCTACCGTGGTGCGAATGTAAGGCGTCATGAGGAGCCGGGGCTACCAGAGGGGAGGCAGTTGGGGAAGAAGCTGTGTCCCCAATGCTAGAATCCTCACTCAAGACATCGCTAACGATGCCGGCTTTTGGATTTTTCTTGAACGAAGTACTATTGCATAAGCCAATAAAAGGAAAAATAAACTTTGGTTTGCACATTTCTTAATGTATTCCTTATAGAAAAAACCTAAAATCAGCGGTTTTGTGCTGAAGTTGTCACGTGAATTCATCTTTCGACGATTTATTGATTTCTTTTTCGTCAACGGCATCGCTATTTCTTTCTCGTATGAAAGTCCCGATAGTAAAAATGAAAGTACTTCTATGAAAAGTGAGTATAACTTTGGGAATTCAAAAGCTCAGAATGTACTTGATCCAACTCTAAAGGTTCACTGAAATCGAACGACCAACTTTTGCAAGGTTCACAAAAATCTCATTCAAATATGCGACGGCACAGAAGCTCTACTCCCGCGTTATTGAGAAAACGTCCCCGAACATTTCAAACTTTCAAAAGCATTGATTGATTTTACAATTTTTTGCAGGATGGATGCCTCAAAAAATGAAAGTAGAGTTTGCGTATGGCTTTTTCTTAGTAAGATTCATACCGAATGAACCACTGGATATTGTCTGAGCGGTTTAGACATACGTATGAAGAGAAATGAAGAGTGGAAAATTTCCTACAATAATATAATATGATAAACTTGTGAAAATATTCAAATATTAAATTGAAATAACTTCATTTGCTATTTTGCTTCTACTGAAAAAAATTGTTTGTTTTTTCAGTTCAATTTTTTTGCAGCAGTAATTGCTAGCTGTATTTCAGATAAATAAAGGTTTTCGGTTGATATTAAAATAAGAAATCTTCTTCGTTTTGTCAAAATTTTGTTTAATAGAAGGTAAAGTAATTCATTTTAAACGTATATTCTAAGAATTTGTTCAGAAAAATATTCGAAGTCGGATACATACTCTAGCAAAAGATGTCCAGTTTACAGACAGACACTACGTAACTTCCTTCTACTCATCTCTTGTCAACATCCCTTTGCTTCTCTCGAGCAAAAGTCTACTCTGAATCATAGCTGAAGAATAATTCGTCCACATTACGCACACTTGTTTCGCACACATTCATACACACAAACAGCGTTTACACTCGCCGTCAGTAGGGCGCGAGCGTGACGACAGATCTCGGGTGGTAGTTAAATGTTAGATGTGAAATCCGTAGAGTTTTGAGAGAAATTCGTCTATTTTTCATGTTGTGAATGCAAATCTTCTAATTCCTTGTGCATTCCAGCACGAATGTTTAAATGGCATTTGAAACTTACCGCAGAGAACAATAGAATCATTCTGAGTGATATTTCCACAGTGTTTTTCCAGTTATTTATTTATTAAAATTAGCAGCACTACGAGAATAGAAAAATGAAACTAGACTAACGAAATAAAAATATTAAAATATTAAGGTTAAGTTGAGAGTTACTGTCCTTACTTTTTTATTTCCTTGAGATTATACCAAAGGCTAACCCTCAATCTTTATCAATTTGACGAACAAATTAGAAGATCGTGAGTATGTGTTCTAAATGTGAAGACTTTGGAAGCGTGAGCTGTATTGTAGCACATTTTGTCGATGTCAGGAAACTTCAAGACTTCACTGATCAAAGCCTGGAAGCCTGGACCGTCATGGTACGCTGCGGCGCCCGGCCTGCTGGTGAGAGGTGGTGCGCTGATACAGACCTCCGCAAAACATGGAACCTCCTTCCTCTGTAATAACTCATCCTTCTGGGATTTTTTTTTCCATGTTTGGGTATGGGACCTTCTTCTTTTGTGATAACTATCCTTTTGTGAAAATTTGTTTTTTTTTCTGGTCTAGGGATGGAACCTTCTTCTTTTGTAAAAACTCATCCTTCTGTGAAGATATGCTTTTTCAGGTCTGGGGATAGAGCCTTCTTCTTTTGTAATAACTCATTCTTCCGTGAAAATATGTTTTTTTTCCGTGTCTAGAGATGAAGTGATAAAACAATCGAGACCTGATACAGTCATTACGTATTCTTTCTGTGCAAGAAATCTTGGAACCTTCTTCTTTTATAATAACTATCCTTCTATGAAAATTTGCTTCATCCGTGTCTGGAGATGAAGTGATAAAACAATCGAGACCTGATATAATCATTATATATGCCGCGAACCACGACAGAGACAAATAACTATGGGGAAATGACAACCCGTTCATTGATTGTAGACATAATGATTTTCATGCGGCGTCCCAGTTGAACCAAAAATAACATTTCATGCAATGAAAAAAACTTCATCTATCATTTGAGCTCATGTACAGCTTTGCATCGTAAAAAAATACCTTATTGAATTACCCCGGAAAAAACTATCCTGGAAAACAACAGCAAACAAAATTATTTTGGCATCATAATCATGCAGCTTCAAATGAAATGCACGAACGCCCTTTCAAATTAAGGCAAAAATATACCAACTCCTCCCCCATAAGTGGAGCAGCCCTGTAATTAACCCTTTAGTTTGCCCAAAAATTTATCGCCTAATTAAACGAGCCGAGTTAAGAGTCTGATCGTGGTAATGAGAATTTATGCGCAACTTACGCATGTTTGCATGCTGCTGTTGGAGCCGTTTGTGAGCTACGGTGTTCTCTTTTGCCTAGCGTGTGTGGCTTCAGCAAACCGTGCTTTTCAAAGCATGTATGGCTTTAGTACAGCGCATTATACAAAGCGTGTATAGCTTTGGCATAGAGTGTTATGCACATCATGTATGGCTTTGGCATAGAGTGTTATGCACATCATGTATGGCTTTGGCATAGAGTGTTATGCACATCATGTATGGCTTTGGCATAGAGTGTTATGCACATCATGTATGGCTTTGGCATAGAGTGTTATGCACATCATGTATGGCTTTGGCATAGAGTGTTATGCACATCATGTATGGCTTTGGCATAGAGTGTTATGCACATCATGTATGGCTTTGGCATAGAGTGTTATGCACATCATGTATGGCTTTGGCATAGAGTGTTATGCACATCATGTATGGCTTTGGCATAGAGTGTTATGCACATCATGTATGGCTTTAGCATAGAGTATTATGCACATCATGAATGGCTTTGGCATAGAGTGTTATGCACATCATGTATGGCTTTGGCATAGAGTGTTTTGCACATCATGTATGGCTTTGGCATAGAGTGTTATGCACTGCATGTATGACTTTGGTGCATCGTGTTTCTCAGAGCGACATCTAGTGAATGGTGAAAGAAATGTACAAATTTGCGTTATCAGCACAATTATCAAATTCATTTTGTGAACGTAAAATTGAAATCTACTTGAGAACAGCATCAAACGCGCGATAACGGACGATAGAAGATTCCGGCTAGCTTACCAGAGGTTATTAAAGAAAAAGAGTTATAATTTATTTTTGAAGCTACTTATGTGTTAATGAGAGTGTTTAGCTTTAAATTTTATTTACTTCAGACTACAAAAAAGGGAAAAAAAGACTGAGAATACAAGCACTCAAAGTTTTCAGGTTTATAAGTTGCTGGAATCAATCAACTTTTCTCGGCTACTCGGGCAATTTTTTTTTTTTAATTAAAGACACACTGAAATCTCACGTGATCTTCATTAGAGAGACTCAATTTGTGCGATGCTTTGCATCAACATCGTCTCGAAATGAGCTTTCTCAGGCTGTGTAAGTGATTAGCTTTATCGACAAAATTTTGAACTGCATTTTCGATAGCACAGGGTGGCGTATGGGAGGAACCCCTTCCAATAGAACTGCAGAAAATGTTACAGAAAAACCTATAAATCTTAAAAAATTAGTTAACTGCGTCTGCGGTGCCGCTTACCACCATTGTATGTTCATGCACACACGACCACGATTTGTTTATCATATCGTTATCTGATTATTAAATGATTTCCTCTTATGATTATGAAAATAGAATGATACTGATTATTTGATGAAAAACGTAATTTGAATTTAAATTGGCAAAATGCGAGACTTTATTCGCTAATTATTTCACGAATAATGCATTTCGAATTTACGAGACGTTACAACATTTAAATAAAAGTATATTTAATTCTACGTTTGATCAAAGGCCAGGCATCTCGAACTTTGCAGAAGACGTTAATTTGTCCAGGAGATTAATTTTGCAATTAAAACTCATGATCTAAAAACAGCATTGCTCATTAGTAACATTTTTCTTCCAAGCCCCCATTTCTCTTTCGAAAAGCGAGAGAATTTTTCTGATATCGAGCCGAGCTTAAGATGAAAACATCCTGAATAAAATACTTTGAGGACATCTCTACTCATCAAACTTTACAACATCCTCCATCGTGAAGCAAACTATTCACTTAAGAGAAAATAAGGGAAATGATTTCCCTCCTTGAAAATTGGCGTATTGCATTTAACAAGAAAAATCTCAGCCTTCGTATCGTTCTCTTATGATCGACGAGCATGTTTTAATTCTTCATAAGAATCAAAATGAAATAGATCCTGTAAATGTCTCGAAGGTCTGAAAGTCTTCTCTAACCATAAAAACGTTCTTCCTTAATTTTATTCGTACTCAATTAGAGCTTACTTTTTATTAAAAAGAAAACGAAATACTTTTCGCTGCCGAGCAACTTAGAATGGATTAAATGGAATACAAATTGCAAAAAAAATTTACTCTGTTCATTTACGGGCTTATGATGAGTGAAGAAAAGTATCACGAAGTTCTCAAATTATTGCAAATAAACTAATAGATGAATTTTCAAACGAATAGATGATGCCGTGCCTTTGATCAAACGTAGAATTCAATTTACTTTTATTTAAATGTTGGATGTATACCAATTGTTTGATTTCTGCATGTTCGAATTGAATATAATTAAAAATAATTTAATTAATAATTAAAATAATAAAATAATTAAGATACACGTCTTCAATCGCATTATTTATTTAGGAAAGTCGATGAATTAAAATTACAAATATAGTTGCGCACAGTGTGCGTCTGAGTACGTGGGCTCGACCACTCGAGCCCTCAGTATTCGTGTTGCAGAGCATGCCGGCAGGAGTTTTAGAACTAATCAGTTACTTTCTACACCTTTCCACTCTTCAGTCCGCTCTCAAGCAGAGAAGTGCGACATTCCTGTTAGATTAGATGATTTTAAGGTGATTTCCTCTGCATCAAACCAAATAAACCTCCGTATTTTAGAATCTCTTTACATTTTGAAAGAAAAACCGGTACTAAATGATATGCAATCAGCCTTTCCTCTACAACTAACGTAATTTTAATACTAGACCTTTCTATTTGTTCCTATCATGTGTTGTGTTTTTTGTTTTGTTTTCTTCGTTCGTGATTGATGTAAATTTGAGATTTGACTAGTTTTTTGCTACTTGTTTGCAGGTTGATAACGACCCTGGTGGTCAAAACGTTCCAGAAATTTTAATTCATTGACTTTCCTAAATAAATAATGAGATTTAAGACGTGTATCTTGGCACTTTTATTTTTAATTATTTAAATGTTATAACGTCTCGTAAATTCGAAGCGCATTATTCGTGAAATAATTAGCGTATACAGCCTAGCATTTATAGTCAACTTTAATTCTAAGTACGTTTTTCATCAAATAATCAGATCATACTATTTTCATCATCATAAGGGGAAATCATTAAATAATCAGGTAATGATGTGATAAGCAAATCAGGATAATTTATCAGTAGAGCATGCGTATGAAACTAAGCATCAGTATCCTGAATACGACACGTGGTCGTGTGTGCGTAAACATACGATGGTGGTAAGCGTCACCGCAAACACAGTTAACTAATTCCTTAAGATTTATAGGTTTTTCTGTAACATATTCTGGATTTCTATTGGAAGGGGTTCCTCCCATACGCCACCCTGTGCTATCGAAAATGCAGCTCAAAAATTTTGTCGATAAAGCGAATCACTTACACAGCCTGAGAAAGCTCACTTAGAGGCGATGTTGATGCAAAGTATCGCACAAATTGAGTCTCTCTAATGAAGATCGCGTGAATTTTCAGTTTGTCTTTAATTTAAAAAAACATTGTCCGAGTTACGGAGAAAAGTTGACTGATTCCAGCAACTTATAAACCTAGAAACTTTGAGTGCTTGTATTCTCAGTCTTTGTTTTCCTTTTTCATAGTCTTTAGTAGATAAAATTTAAAGCTGAACACTCTTATCAACACACAAGTAGCTTCAAAAAGAAATTATAACGCTTTTTCTTGAATACGGACCACCTCTGGTATGCATGCCGGAAGCTTCTATCGTCCGTTACTGCGCGTTTGATGATCTTCTCAAGTAGATTTCAATTTTACGAAATAAATTGGATAATTGTGCTGATAACGCAAATTTGTACATTTCTTTCATTATTCACTAGATGTCGCTCTGAGAAACACGATGCACCAAAGCCATACATGCTGTACATAATGCACTGTGCCAAAGCCATACCTGCTTTGCATAACATTCTATACCAAAGCCATACACGCTGGGCATAACACTCTATGCCAAAAGCCACTCATGCTTTCAATGACACTCTCTACGAAAGCCATCCCTGCTTATACATGTTTCACATAACATAAGTCATACATGTTTCACATAACACTCTATGCCAAAGCCATACATGCTTTGCATAACACTCTATACAACATACATGCTTGGAGTAACACTCTGTGCGAAAGCCATACCTGCTTTGCAAAACACTCTATACCAAAGTCATACGTGCTGTGCTTAACACTCTATGGCAAAGTCATACAAGCTTATGCGCTGTGCTAAAGCCATACATGCTTTGAAAAGCACGGTTTGCTAAAGCCATACACGCTATGCAAAAGAGAACACCGTTGCTCAAAAACGGCTCCAACAGCCGTCGCGAAGGGAGAGTGAGACCTGTGGTCACGTGATGAAGTTTCTATCTCGATTAATAATTACAAGCAGTATCCATACTTATGAAATACAAGCTGGATTCATATGAAAATAGATTGGTAAAAGAAAACGCCTACCAACTGATACGTAAACAACTCCCGAACTTTTCTATTATCATTATTAAAAGAAAAATGCAGACATTGAGGGCACAATATCGGAAAGAAAATTATGCTATGATGAAATCTGCAAAATAAGGCGCAGGAACTTAGGAAATTTATGCACCCAAGCTTTGCTGTTTTGACATACTGACATTTTTAAAGGATTATATCATTCGAGACACCGTTCTTGCAGTAGGCGGGGCTTAATGCCGTTCATAATGAACGGTGACGGTGGAAAAAGCGTGCGTGTATATAAATGGCCTAAAGGCAGCGAGGTTGACATTCAGAACTATATTTTTATTCTTGCGTATAGACTAGAATTCCAATCAAGGGACTCGGAGAAAATTTCTGTTATCACGCCACGAAATTATATTTTCATGCTAAAAATAGTGGCACAAGACAGTTTCCATGAGTCACAAACACGAAAATAATTATTCTACAACGGCTACCAAAACATGTACAACACAATTAGAGGAATACGTGAAAGTAACCATCTAGATAGGGTTATCATAACATACTCAAGACCGTATGATAACTTGCATCACACAAGACTACCAAAAGACTAGGATTCTAATACAAAGAAATACAATTTCTTGTATTCATTTTTTGATTCAGGCCTTAGTTTTTGAAAAAATTTGACATATTGGTTTTTTAGTTCATTTTTATGTAGATTTCAAGATGTATCAACTCATTGAGTTTTGATGCTTGAACTAAACCAAAGACAGTTTTAGTATCCTTGAAACATTTTTAACAAAAGAATGTTGTAAAATTATCCATTTCCTGTTTTGTTTTCTTTTTATATGGGGTTGAAATGGGGTCAAAAATTAAAGATTTTTGTCCCCTTACTCCCTCCCCGGGGAGGGGGGGAAATCTAGTGTCCGTAGCCCCATAAAATTTTAGGACCGAGTAGTCCACCACCTAAGGGTCCTTTTCCAACAAAAACATGAAAAATTCTTATTGGAGCAACAGGGACCTAGCAGGGGCCTTGGATGGTATCCTTAATTTGTGGCCACTTTTTATTTCAGAGTTTATTTCTGTCCTAGATTGCTTGGGCTGATAAATCTTTTAAATTTTTCAACTATTACATTGCTGTATTTTTTTAAATTTATCTTGATAAATATGAAACAAATATATTTCTGTTTATACACCTTTTGGAGATTTTATTTGTCTTCTATGTAGTAGTGATAAATTATAATAATAAACAGTAGACAGTTTCAAGCCCTGATGAAATAACTATGACATTTTTTATCCAATTTATTGTATATATCTTGAAACTTTTTAACTATTTCTACTCATATGAATCTACATTAAGCTTTAAAAAAATTGGGTAAATGTGAAGGGTAGGACAATCATCTATTTTCCAATTTTTGGTGCCTAAACATAGTTAATTAGATATAAATAAACAATTTTTCTTCAATGCCCTTTCGGAGGCAAATGAGTATTTAGCAAGTTATAGCGGTAAGTTTAGTTTCGTCTTTGATGGCGAATGCGGTCGAATAAACAGCTATTTATCAATTTTTTAATTTTTGTTGCTTGAATCATAAAAATAACATAAAAATGAACTAGTTTTCTTCTATACACTTTTTACGGAAAATGAATATTTTATGAGGTAGAGCGGTAGGTTTAGTTTTGTCTTTGATGACGAGCGCGTCGAATGCAAGACTCCATTGCAGTGTTGCCATACCATGCGCTTGATGAATTACTTCCCGCTTCAAACACTGGAGTTTCGGTAACTAACATACTGCTATAACTTGTTGAATACTCATTTGCCCCCAAAAGTGCATAGAAGAAAAAATATTTATTTCAATATAATTAACTATGTTTAGGCAGCGGGAATTGGAAAATCGATGATTTTCCAACGCTTCACAAATACCAAAATTTGAACGTTGTGCCGTTTTACTACCTATAGCCTATTTCTGGTCTTTGGCTCAAAATTAAAAACATTCACAGTTCTTTGCTTTCAAAATTATGTATTCCCAAATAATGCCAAAGTTTAAGCTAATTATTCCCACTTATCAATGCAAGTTGGCTTAAACAGAAGCAAGTTTTTTCTTGAACTATATTCAACTATTTATGTGAATTTTTTAATACTGATATGTTTATGAGTTAATGATCTTTATGTTAAGACATTTTTAAAACTATGGTTGTACATTTTTTAAATACTCATTTAATTATTTAAAATGATTTAAATGAATTTAAATCATTTAAACTCAATGATTTAAAACTCATTTGCCATTGGCGCAGCAACCACCATCACAGTCTTCTGCGAGTGGTGACGCTGAAGCCGGGTCGTCTGAGAAAATAAATATTATCCTTGAAACTCATATCCCCCATCTCAGAGTCAAAGGGTGCAACCACACCGACACAAGCGCCGTGTTCGGCGGCAACATTTGTTTGCAGAGCCCCTGGCCAGTGTCTATGATAACGAAAATGCAGCTCTCCCCACGGAATTTAAAAGATTTTTCATTATTAAAACCAAGGATGGATCGCCCATGAGCCACGTTGACGTGATTGAAGCCAATCGTCACCCGTGCAGGGGACTTGGTGGCAGACCTGCGAAGGTAACAGAGACCCGGAACGGTGGTCTATTGGTTAAGGTGCGCAACCAGCACCAAAGTGCGGCTATCTTAGGCCTGCGATCCCTTGCGGGAGTTGGCGCGCAGTTATCTCCTCATGACAGACTTAATGAGTGCAAGAGTACCATATGGTACGCCAACTATCCTCAGTATAGCGACGACCGCCTCCTGGAGGAACTGAAGCAATTCGAAGTGAAAGCATTGTACCGGATCAAGAGATTCGAGCGGGGCGTTTTGATGCCCTCGTCAATATACATCCTCACTTTTGACCGCTGCCACCTACCACAGTCTGTAGACATTGGATGGACTAGATGCCTTGTGCGCCAGTACGTACCGAAGCCCCGCCGCTGTTTCAAGTGCCAGGACTTAGGGCATGGTGCCAGGTCCTGCCGTGTTGAGCCTGGCGTGTTGAACTGCCCTGCACCAAATCTCCCCGATGTGCCAACTGTGGTGAGCAACATCCTGCTAGCTCTCAGAACTTGTTTCTATTATAAACTGGAAGAGGAAACCCTAGCGGTGCAGACAAACCAGCGCATCAGCTTTGGCGAGGCTAAGCGCGTGGTTGGCAGCCGTTTTAATAAAACCAGAGTTACGTATGCAGAGAAGGTTAAAGTCCCTCAAGCGGTGCCCACCAACCGTGTTCCCGGCCCTGCTGGCCGGTGCCAGCTGAGGGATACTGCAGTGGGACGGGAGCCGGGTGCTGGTGGAGCGGCCATCCCAAGAATATCTGCAACTGAAGAACAACCACCTGCATCCAAAAGTAGAGCGAAAAGAAATCCAACGGAAACTTTGGTGGCGGACCAGCCAAACACACCTGGTGAACTTTTGAGAACAATACCTTCTATAATAACCTCGAGAAAGCGTACACAGAGCGGCACGTCGCCGACCTACAGCAGCAACATGGGGAAAGTGGCAAAAGCACCTAGAGTCACCGAAAGAGCTCTTGATGCACTTCCAAGCCAGGCAAAGTCTATTCCGGAGCCGGAGTCGGCAGCCCCGCCTGGTGGTATATTGGAACCAGAATGCAAAGTGGATAGAGTGCCCCGACCAGGCGTGTGTGGATGCCCGGCCGTGGAAGTGGTGCTGTGGGGAGCGCTGGGCGTGACCTTTCGGTTCCTCGTGCGGACGGTCGCAGGTCTGAGCGGGATAGTGAGCGGCATATTGTGACTCAGCGTGTTTGCTCTCTGGAACGCGTCACAATTGTCCCAGAAGATGTCGCGTCGCATATGATGAAGAAATTTCCTATCCCGCGTGGCTTCCCAACTAAGCCACCTCCCGCAGTGCCAATTCATACATGGGATGATAGACCCATAAGCCCCGTGCCGCCTGATCTGGCAACCGCTCTGAATGAGGGTGCTGAGAAGGACTCCACGCGTGCTAAGCCTCGAACTGGTAAACCGTGAACACCTGTATCCAATGGAATATTAGAGGATTTCGACATAACTACGGAGATTTGAGGGCCCTCCTTGAGGAGTACCAACCTTGGTGCGTTTGCCTCCAGGAGACCCTTCTTGGAAGCCTGAACCCTACACCCCCAAACAACTATTGCATTGAGGTTTTTTCCCCGGTGCCTAATCCAGTGCCCGAAACGGGACTTGCAATACTTGTGCGGAGAGATGTGGGTTACAGTAAAATAACAATCAATACTGGACTACAGGCCCTGGCCCTCCGTTTGTGTATCGGGCAACGTATGGTCTCCGTATGCAATATCTATACCTCATTCGGAGATCCCTTAACCTCACAGGACCTCATCCTTCTCATTAACCAACTAGCAAGACCAGCGTTCATCCTTGGAGACGTAAATGCCAAACATGTTCGTTGGGGCAATTTGATAAATGATCGGCATGGCAGAGTGGTGGAAGAGTTATTGGATGCTACCAAGTTGTGCCTGTTGAACACCGGAGCCCCCACTCACTTTCATATACAAAGCGGTACCTCCTCTGCAATCGACGTCAGCATGTGCACGCCCGACATTTTTCATGATACGCAGTGGTCTGTGCTTGAGGATACGTGTGGTAGTGACCACTATCCTATCCTTTTGAGTTTGGTACGGTACCAACCTGAGCCCGTGGATCCACGCTTCAATTTTAAAAAGGCAAACTGGAGAAACTTCGAATCCTGCTCGCGAATGGAAGAACCAGATGAGAGTTACAGTGTGGATGAGCTGGTCGATCACTTTGTCAGAACAGTGCATGCGGCTGCCGACGCTGCCATCCCGAAGTCCCAGGGAGGCTGTCAGAAACATCGTGTTCCATGGTGGAACAACGAGTGTGCAATAGCTAATTGTGAACGGAAGCGAGCCTTGCGGCGCTACCAACGAACTAAAGAGCTGGCCCATAAGATTGCCTACAACCGAGCGAGGGCTCGAGCGCAACTAGTAAAGGATGTAGCGCGTAAGACATCGTGGCAGGAGTATGTCTCCGGCCTGAATACCGACACCCCTATGGCCAAGGTATGACAGAGAGTGAACAAAATGAAAGGAAATTATGGACACAGGTCACTGTGTTTGGAAATTGATGGCTCTCTCACGGCAGATCCAGATCGTGCAGCAGAAGCTTTGGCTCGGAGCTTCTGTCGTGTCACCCCTCAGGGGGATACAACTATTGTATCTATGGGAATTAGCGCTCCCAGGGGAAAAATGAGAGGGCCCGAGCTGAGAGTTAGGTAGGCCTTCTTTTTGTTGAAATAAAATGTTTTTTGTTATGTTAAGGACCACCTTTTTTCGGTTCACTACTGTCCTGTTTTTCAGCACCTCTGACTTCCTTCTTCAACTTTTATCTTGTTTCATGAACTTCTTTCTCATCTTACTGTTTCTATGCCCTTTCTGCATAGATTCCTCATTCTCTTATCTCCATACTAAATGGTGCCTTCCTCCTTCCTCTCTTCGATACGCTCTATTTTTGTAGCGGTTAGGGAGGCTTAAACTAACTTATAATCTAATCTAATCTAATCTGTCGTGTCAGCAGCGGGTATCCCTCCTTGGCTCTCAGACGTCAACAGGAGCGGCAACCACTTGATTTTTTGACTAATTCCACTTACTCTTACAACGGTCCCCTCACAATGGTAGAGCTTTATTGTGCCTTAAAAAAGTGCAAAAACACAGCCCCCGGGCCTGATGGTGTTTACTATCAAATGATGAAAAATGTGGATCATACGGCAATATCATTCCTTCTCTATATATACAACAAAATCTGGAGCACACACACATATCCGCAGCAATGGCGAACAGCAACAATCATGGATTTTGCTGAGCCCAACAAGCCTGCCTCTAACCCAGATAACTATCGACCTATTGCCCTGACTAGCTGCCTTGGTAAGCTGCTGGAAAAGATGGTAAATGTACGGCTCACGCAATGGCTGGAGGCTGAAGAACTGTTAAATCCCGTACAGTTTGGTTTCCGACAACACCGCGGAACCATAGATGCTCTGCTCCGACTACAGAACTACCTGGTAACTAACCTCGCAGAACGCCGACAGACTGTATGTGTTTTCTTCGACCTGCACAAGGCCTATGATACTGCGTGGAGATATGGGATCCTCAAATCATTGCATGGATATGGACTCCGTGGTAATATGACCTTGTATATCCAGGAGTTTTTTGGTGAGAGAACCTTCCGTTTTAGAGTAGGTGGTACTTTCTCCTCACTGCAGCTTCAGCGTGAAGGCCTGCCTTAAGGCAGCGTCATGAGTTGCTCGCTATTTAATGTCGCCTTGAACGGTTTTACTTCAGTCCTCCCCCCTGGCATTTTAGCCTCTCTGCATGTGGACGATTTTATGCTGTCTGCATTATTGCCTGCAGTGACTCGCAGAATGCAGAAAGCCATCAACAAAGTGAACAACTGGGCTCTTGAACATGGCTTCACCTTTTCTACTGAGAAGACTGTAGGCCTTCATTTCCAGGGACGTGGCCGATGTGATCCCCCTCGACTGGTGCTGGGGGAGGGACGGGTGGCTTTTGCGCACAGCGTCAAGTTTTTGGGGATGACTGTGGATGATGAGCTCACCTGGAAACCTCACTTGGCAGCCCTTAAGGCTGAGTGTGCTCGGAGAATGAACCTCCTTAAGTGTTTATCCGGAGTAACATGGGGAGCAGACCGAATGACGCTGTTGCGACTACATAGAACTCTTATCAGGAGTAAAATAGACTACGGCTGCATAGTATATCAATATGCAAAAGAATCCACACTGCCTAAACTGAACCCAGTGCACCATGCAGCTATCAGGCTAAGCACTGGTGCTTTTCGATCCTCACCCTCTTAAAGCCTGTGCGTGGAGAGCGGAGAGCCTCCTCTGTGGCTTCGACGTGTGCAACTAACCTTGCAGTACCTAGCCAGGCTGGAACAAGTCCCTTTGTCTCCTGCATGGGCTAGTGTGCACGCGCCCCTTGGACGATACCTGCATTTTCCTTATTTCATACCTTCGTCTGTGGACTACCCTGCGATTACGGCTGCTATGCAATTGAGACCCATGCAAATACTTCCAGTACTCTTAGAAAATACTGCGACGTGGCGCGTCCCTATAGATAGTTTTTGCCCCGGATGCCGGATGCCCAAGACGGAATCTGTGCCAGACTACATCCTGAAGGGAATTTTTATGGACCATGTAATGGAAAAGCACGCTAAGTCTGTGAAGTTCTACACTGATGGATCTAAAACGGGAGATGCTGTAGGATGTGCTGCTGTGTCAGGGGAAAGGGTCAGTTCAGTGCAAGGAAGCTGCTCCCAGAGTCATTAATTTTCACAGCGGAATTGTACGGTGTGATGGAGGCGCTGAAACTGATTGAGGAGTATCCATGTGGGTCCTTCACTATTTTCGTTGACTCAAAAAGCGTAATTGATGCCATACAGATGTATAATAGTACACACCCGCTCATTGCTGAAATTGTCGTGATGTTAATTAACTTTGCGAGTAGACGCAAGAGTGTCATGCTGTGCTGGGTGCCCGGACATGTGGGAGTATCGGGCAATGAGCGAGCTGACCATGAGGCTAAACGGGCTGCGGAGACAAACGAGGAGACGCTGAACTTGATGGTCCCTTTCCGAGACTCCTACCCTCGGATAAAGGCTGCAGGGAGAGGCTTGTGGCAACAGGAGTGGGATAGAACAATTAACAATAAATTAAGAATTATAAAACCCACCGTACGTGAGTGGACATCGTCTAGTTGTCGCCCTCGTCGGATGGAGGTGATACTCTGCCGCCTTCGTATTGGCCATACTCGTTTGACGCACGGGCACTTGATGGAGCGACAGCCGCAGTCTCGATGTGAGCGGTGCCGCGTTCCTCTGACTGTCAAACACTTTCTTATTGAGTGCCCCCGGTATGCTGCTGCTAGGAATGTGTGTTTCCCGAGACTGCGAGGTCCTGATGAGGATGTAATGATCGGAATGCTCAAGGAAATCGAGCGTTCAGCTTTCAGTGTGACGGCGCTTAAAATGTTTCTAGAGAAGTGCAACTTGACGTCTCAAATTTATCCAGGAAATGAACAGCGTAATCAAGGAACTTTTTCACGTCTGAGATGCGGATGACTAAACTACAATATGGCCGGGTGCGCTGCGTAGATGCCTCTGGGGATTTCAGCGTGGGTAAGGCGCCCGGTCATAAATGAGTGGGCAGCTGAAATCCCCTACGGGGTTTTTGGCTGTCCTGTGTTCGCGGATTGTGCGTCGCTCTGTAGATTATCTCTTCAAAGATCAACTAGCAGTCGACTGGTGCGGATACGATACGGTGTGCACGTGCGTCTGATTCTCCGACGAAAATTGTGGTGAATTAAAGTGAAGTTGCTGAAAAACTGGTATAGTTTGTATATTCACGTGAGTACAGTGTGTGACTTTGTATGGAGTGCTCGTGAGAGTAGTTTTTTTTTTGCGTGAGAGTTGAGACTGAGCATTGGACTTTGGTGTGGTGACTTGCAATTTTTGACTGAGGTGTTTTGACTGGTATGCTTTCTTTGCATATAAAGAGTATAGTGTGTGACATTGTAGAGAGTGACTGTGAGAGTAGTAGGAAACGTTTTTGTTTCTTTTGGTTTTATAACTTGATTTTCAGTAGATTTGGTGAGTGAAGACTTCTTCTGCCTGGGAAATTTGTACTGAGAGAGAAGTCTGTGTTTGAGGATGGCAAGAAATAGGACTGGTCGTAGGAAGGGAGGTGCAAGTGGAATGGATGAGGAGATTGAGTGCATGACTTGTAAAGAGTGGATAGATATAGATGCATGCAAAGGTTTGAGAGAAATGAGTCGGAGAAAGTTGAATGATCTTGTGTTTACGTGCTGGAAATGTTTGAATGATGAGAGTAAGAAGTTGAAAGAGGAGGTTGAGAGATTGACAATTTTGATGGCTGCTTTAAAGGCTGACTTGAAGGATGAAAGGAAGCTGAACGAAGGAAAGAATGAGAATGGTGCAAATGCAGTGAATGAAGAGGTAAATGGTGGTGCAAGGAGTGCAAATGAAGTGGATGATAAGGCAAATGATGGTGCAAGGAGTGTGAATGAAGCAAATGATGGTGCAAATGTGACAGATGAGAGTAGAAGGATGAATGAGCATGATGAAAGAGGTACAAATGGAAAGAGAGTGAATGTGCCACCTGTTGAGGTGCCACATGAGGTGCAGGAGCCTGTAGTGGAAGCGAATGAAAGGAAGATGAATGGAAAGAATGATCTGAGTGAAAGAAGTGAGCGAAAGAGTAGCATGGAAGGGCGAGTAAGACCTATGATTAGAATATGTGGAGATGGCATGGTGAAGAATGTTGATAGGTGAATATGTATGAGTGACAGTAGTGGATGTACGAGCATGAGAGGGAAAGGAGTGGAGGAGATTTGTAGGCAGGCTGAGAGAGTGATAGATGGAATGGATGAAGGAATGGTTGTACTGCAAGGAGGTGGCAATGGGTTGCTTGAATGTGGGAGAGAACGTACGTTGAATGCAATTATGAAAGTTGTTGATAGGGCGCGGAAGAAGAATGTTAGAGTGGCGGTGACTAGCCTCCTAAGAAGGCCTGCGTGTGATGAGGAGTATGAAAGGGTGCGAAAGGAGGTGAATAGAGAGTTGCATGAAAGGATTATGAGTATGAGAGCTGAGAGTGTGAGAAAGCGTGAGCTGGGTTCCAGCTTCCTTGACATGGATAGCGTGATCCAGGATGGGTGTTTTCTTGGAGATGGAGTCCATCTTACAAAAGAAGGTGAGATGAAACTCTCCAAGAAATATATCCGGTGGATCAGGGCTACTCATGTCATAATGGAAGGTGGAACTGGATGAATGAAAATCCATCAGAGCAAAAGTGAGGAACGTCTGGAATTGTCCAATTGTGTTGTAAGGTTTGGAAGTATAAATGTGCGTGGATGGAATGTAGGAAAGTTAGATGACCTCGTAGTATAATTTGAGAATGTAAAATTGGACTGTGTTGGTGTAGTAGAGACCCAAAAGCGTGATAGAGTCAGTTTAACATGTAAGGAGAATAAGTATCATATGATAGGAAAAGGGCGTGTAAATTGGCAAAAAAGAGGTGGTGGAGTTGGTTTGATTGCAAAGAATGCTCTAAATTGGAAATTAGAGGAACTTCCTGTTGGAAATGAACCTGAAAGTGAAGATTTGTTAGCAATTAAGTGTGAAAGAATGCATGCCAGAGAATGTATTGTTGTGATTGTATGTTATATGACAACTGATGGGATTTTAGCTCATGAAGAGAATGTAAAAAAGTATGAAATATTAACAAGGATTGTACGAGAACACTGCAGGTGCCCTCTGATTGTGATGGGTGACATGAATGGCCATGTTGGTATACTTGGTGAGCCGGTGAATGCAAGTGGACAAAAATTGATAGATTTTTGTGATGAGAATGAACTTGAAAACCTGAATGTAACAATAGGAAATGGCTTGCATACATGGTAAAGCAGGGAATGGAAAACTGCAATTGACTATATGATTGTTAATAGTAGAGTAAGAGAGTGTGTCAATGAAATGTTTGTAGATGAAGATGATTTTGATATTGATAGTGACCATAAAATGCTTGTGCTTGAATATAACTGGGGTAGAAAGGAGTCAATGCAAAAGGTCAGTAGTGTGTGTGAAAGAAAGTTGGCAGATAAAAAAGGCAAACTGGGAAGAATTTAAGAATGAATTGAGTAGGTATAACTGAAACAGGTGTGGAAATGTAAATGACCTAAATGGTGAGATTGCAAGAACCTTGTATGATGTGGCAGAGCAAAAGATTGGTAGAATAAAATGTAGGAAAGGGACAGGGAATGCCAGGTGGTTTACAAGTGAGATAAAGGAAGAACGAATGAGAAGAAAGACTTTAAATAAGAAACAACGCAGTATGAGGAAAATGTATGAAAGAAACAGAATTACTGAGGATGAATGGCAGAGTGCATGGAATGAGTACAAGGACCAGCAGAAGAAAGTAAGGAGAATAATTAATGAGGCTAGAGTTAAAGAGGAGAGACACCAAGTTGAAAATCTAAGAAAGAAAGGTCCGGATGGAATAAAAGATTGGTATAAGTTTATACAAGGTAATGATAGAAGTAGTGAAGTTCAAGTTGATGAATTAGTAGTTAATGGTTGCAGTGTGCAAGATAGGATACAAATGGTGAAAGCAGTTGAAGAATACTGGGAGGACATTGGTGGAATGAATGAGCAGGTTACAGATGATGCACCCATAAATTTTCTGATTGATGAACGTGAACTGCAAATGGAAGATGAAATCACTTGTGAAGAGATTGTAAGTTTTTTGAAGAAAGTGAAAAATAGAAAGGCATGTGGCCCTGATAAGATCCCATATGAGTTCTATAAATGTGGAGGAGAGAGTGTGGTCGGTATGTTGAAATGTTTATTTGATGAAATATGGAAGAGTGAAAGAGTACCGGATGACTGGAACAAGTGTAATGTAGTTCTGTTGCATAAGGGTGGACATAAGAGTATGAAAGAACTTAAAAATTACAGACCAATTGCACTGGGTGACACTGTATGTAAGATATTTTGTGGTATTTTGAATGAGAGAATGAAAAATTTAGTTGAGGAATTAGGAGTCCTAGGTGAAGAACAGAATGGTTTTAGGCAGGATAGACGTGGGGAAGATAATCTGTTTGTAGTGAGTGAAATAATTGAGCGAATGAGGAAGGATGATAAGAAGGTGTATTTAGCATTCCTGGATATTGAAAAAGCGTATGACAGAGTGGATCGGGTTAGGCTCTTTGAAGTTTTGAGAAAAGTTGGGTTTAGCAGAAAAATAGTAAAAATTGTACAAAGTCTGTATGAGAACACAAGCGCTATATACAGGTTAGGAAATCTGGAAACGGGGCAAGTGAGGAGTGTTAGAGGAGTGAGACAGGGCTGTACTCTGTCTCCCCTGTTGTTTGGATTGTACACAGAAGAATTAGCAGTTCGACTGAGAAGGAGTGGCTTAGAACTGAAAGTTGGCAATGAGAGACTGAGCTGTTTGTTGTATGCTGATGATGTGGTTGTGGTTAGTGGATGTGGACATGAACTGCAAAGGATGCTTGACATTGTGAACAGATATAGTACAGATTTCAAGATGAACTTCGGTGCCGACAAAAGCAAGGTTATGGTTATAAATAGTGATGAGACTGATAGAGACAGACTGTGGAATATTGGAGAAATCAGAATAGGTAGAACAAAAGAATACAAATATCTAGGTTGTATGATAAGTGAAGATGGATGCACTAGAACTAAGGGTGAGAAAGTGGCAAAAGCTGTGCAGTGGAGTGGACGATTAAGTAGCGTGACCAGATACAGAGCAAACAAGTATGAATGTGTGAGAGGAATGTGGAAGTATGTTGCTATACCTAGTGTCATGTATGGTATGAGTGCTCTTGCCTGGAATGGAAGTGATCTTGAAAAGCTGGATTTAATACAAAATAAGGTAGGACGGTTAGCATTGGGTGCTCCAAAATGGACAGCTACAGAAGCCATTAGAGGTGACCTTGGGTGGAGCCTATTTTCAGAAAGAATGATGAAAGCGGTGCTGAATTATAAGGTGAGAATTGAAATAATGCAGAATAGCAGGTGGGTAGAGCGAATTTTTGAATGGAATCTGAGTGTAAGCTATTGGGAGAAAGTGTGTTGGGGGCATGCAAGGAAGCTTGGTATGCAAAAGATTATTCATGTTAGAATTGGGAGACCTGTGGATGACTGGGGTTTAATAAATCCTGGAGGTGTAGGGCCTGAGTGGGACTGCAAGAGGTGGAAGAAAGAGATTGAGAGGCAAACAAAAGAGTATGGATTGAATAAGTGGAGGCTTAGCATGGTGCGGAAGCCTACACTTGACTGGTATATGAAAAAAGAAGCACCTAAGTTTGAGATGTTCTATGATGGTAGTTTTGGAAGTCAACTCTTGTTTGCTGTGAGATGTAAGTCATTGAGTGTGAACAGACGTACATGGAGGTGGAATGAGAATAATAACACATTTTGTCGGCAGTGTATTAGTGGAGTGGAGGAAACAATTGAGCATTTTGTGCTGGAATGTAGTAAATATGAGCAAGAGAGAGAAAGTTTTATGAATGTGGTGCTTGAGCAGTATGGAGAGAATGAGTGGTATGGCAGATGTGCTGAAGATGATTGCGGTATGAGCTGTCTTGCTGGATTGGATCAGGAGTGTAATTTGAGTATCACTGAAGCTATGAAAATGTTTCTTGTGCGTGCCTGGAGTAAGAGACAGTGACTGGAATGAGCCAGTCAGGTAGAATGGTCAGTAATGACCCAATATGCCTGGGGATGGTGTTTTGACACACTGGCTATCCCAGTGACGCCATCCAATGGCAGCTAGTGACAAGGATTGGTAGATCCTGAGTAGTTTAGTGGACAAGTCTGGTACCAGGCGCTGAACTCTTTGTGTGATAACTGTGGAGGGAATTGTAGGCCGTTACAAAGGCCCCGACGCTGTCGGCCCTCATTTTCAAGTTCAAGTTCAAGTTCTAGGACTCATAAAATGACAATGATGTGGGTGGCATTTGAAGCGGTCTTTGTGATGGCTGCTGTTGTGTTTGTATATCATGGATCCTAGCCAATAGCGCGGCCGAGAGGAAAATCTAAAATGATGGAAGGACAGCCTCTTACATTACACGGGTCGTAAATTTAGGAGCCGGCTTTCATGCTATGGCCTTGGGAAATATATGACGGGGACGTTCTCAGAAGAGAAATCTTCCCCATATTATATTCAATAATTGGATGCGCTGGCCTAGGCAACCACAGCACTGTAAAATTGTGGGAACATCATGCCGACGGCGCACAGCGCTGAGATTAGACTCGCCGTCCCGCGAACCATTGTTTAATTGCCGTAACGGGAGGCGGGCAGGGGCATGAGACCCGACCCCTCTCCCCCAACCGTACCCCCGGTTGTGTGGAGGGAGGCGAAGCTCAGAACCTTCTCGCCCCGTTGTTGCCCGGCTCGTGCAGTGACCCCCCCCCCCCCCCCCCCCCCTTCGGGAGGGGTGAGCACTGTCCGAGCAGGATTGAGTAGGACGGGTAGACGTCACTTGGTGCGGAGCGGTAGTCGGGAAAGGACATAAACCGTGTACTCCGGGTTGAGTTATGTGACGATCACGCCGGCTTTTATTATACTTAGAAAATATTCGGTCGCCGGTCGTTTGAGTGAGCAGTGAAGGGCTCCAGACGGGAGAGATCAGAGACTAGTAAAGTAAAGTTAAATAAAACGCGTCGATCGGTGCTCTGATAGTTGAGGCTTCCCTTATTGCAGCTCAGAACTTGAGATCGGCGGTTCCAGTAGATGTGTTTTCAGTACTTGTGGTTCTTGGTGGAACGTATGCGAGACGTTCATTTTGGATCGGGTCCCTTGGATCGAGTCGAGTGTCTGTAAACGCTCATTGGATTGAGTTGGGGTGTCTGCTAAATACCCGGCGAGACCGCGATTGAATATATGCAAAATATTCATCCGAGCTCGTGTGGTCGGTTCTGTGTTCGCGGTTGTCACTATTGGTCTCCTGAGTGCGTCAGTACGTGTGGGCTGACCCTCGGAATTCTAGGTAGGATTTCTATAACCTCGCCGTGCTCTCGCCGTCCGTGCTTGCTTCCTAAATACAACTCGAAATCTTCAGTACGTGTGATTTTCCTCTCTCGTCTCGCTTAGAAACGCGTGCCATGACCCTCGGCCGCTACCTAACAAAATAATAGTTCACGTTTAGTTCTCGCATCTTAATTAATTCATATCCTTAATTTCGAGGCTCTAAGCCTCTGGTAGCAGCATATCATAATCATTGATTCTCATTAATTCATAATTAACGTAACGCTCTGCCGAGCGAGTTAATTCAGAAAAGAAACAGAAATGATGAATTAAAAACCCATAAATATAGAGTGCGGAAGAAAAACCCGACTCTTACAGTGGCGGCATGCGGTGCTGGCCTTAAAAGCGTGTGAGAGAAAAAAAGAGAGAGGAAAAATATAAAGAGAGAGGTAAAGAAACAACAGTCCAGAGGCAGCGGGCAGCAACACCTACGAAGGACCAAAGGAAAGCTGTAAGTAATCACCATTTCATTTCATTTGTATGTTCAATGGGAAATCAGTAGAACGTGTCGTTAACTGCAAAAAAGTGATTTATTTATTGTTTCTGTGATGTTGGTTGTGCGAGCGTTGCCCTTACCAGTGTGAGCCTATCGCGACGCATCCTGGAAGTGTTATTTTGGGAGATTAGAATTTCTGATAGGGATCGCCGCACATCTGAAGTAGAAGCATCGAAGGTTCTTTGAGGATAACAACAATTTTGCCTTATGTTCTCCAGATTATACATGTGATTTTCGCACGCTCGTCGTAAATTAGGTGCATATAGGGGGAAAACGTCTCATTTCGGCTCGTAACTGTTCTTCACTTGGTCTTGGTTAATGAACCGCATTGAACTAGTCTGACAACTTATCTTGACTCAAACTGTTCTTGCTATTAGAGGCCCAAATTGCTGTTCTATGTACCTCTGCGGAGAGACTGCATTTCAGCTGGTGCCTTCCTCTTTTCTCTCTCGGAGACACCTCCTAGTTTTATTAGCGGCTAGAGCTGTTTTTTTTAACCAACCGAACATCTACTCGGTTATTGTGGATAAATCAGCAAATCATGAGTAGAACCATCCATTTCAATGTTGTGTGTTCCCTAGGACAGAAAGAATACGTACCGATTCTGCATTTTGTGGGCGTTCTTTGTACGTGTTTTGAGGGCGTGATAGCCTCACAGATGTGGTGCATACTGAGCGCAGCTAGGAAACGCCATTGTTCGTGAGATTAGATCCGGACTCAGCCGTAAAAAATTGGGGAGGAGATCAACGCTCCAAATAAAAATTTATTCTGTTGTTCAAAGAAAATATATAATATTTTTTGTGTGTCTTGGGCTGCACTAGGGTCAGTTGAAATGATTATGTATGAATAACATTGCAAAGTACAGGGAACGATCAACGTGAATAATTACGCAAAATTTGTGCTGGTATATGAGTGAGAAACCGAGCTGGGAGTTACGTAAACTTTTCCTCTTTAAATGAACATAATCGGACATGGTAAGGACCACTTCGGTCAGCACTGCCTGAGCTTGTTTTAACTTGTTGGTGTAAGGAGATTCCCTCCTGACGTCTGATTTTGATGCCCTACGCATAAGAGTCCGCATTTCGGTATTTTTTCCAGTGGTTCCCTCCTCTTTCCTCTCTTGGATACACCCAGAAATTTTTTTTGTGTTTATGCTTGGATACCAGTACTTATCGTAAAATTTGGATGTCCAGTGTTGAGCGTCGTGGAGTTACAACTGCCAATAGACATAATTGAGGAAAAATTGTTGATCATCGCTGAGTGTAAGCTGCAAAATGACTAACGAAGAAAAAGCCACCGTAGAGAAGGATCTCACATCATGGGACGAGCAGCTACCTTTTACCACGCTCGCTCTAAATTGTTCGTATCATACCTCGGTAGACAATACGCCATATTATTTATTTCACGGACGCGACGCTCCCTTGCTACTGTCTGATATTCTGCAGCCCAGGATACTAAACTATGCTTTGGAGGAAGATTTTCCTCACGCCGCTTTTGCCAGGTTGCAAATTGCGTTCGAAAACGCGATGTCAGCAAGCCGAAATGCACATGACAAGAATGTGAGATATCAGCGCGTGAGAGATAAGGAACTTAGAGTCGGCGATTGCGTATTCCTACGGAATACAGCAGGAAGAAACAAGGCGATGGGAAAATTCCGACCTAATTGGTTAGGCCCGTACAGGATTCAGGCCCTTCCAACACCGATGAACGTCGTAATACGACAAGTCCACGGCCGCTGGCATGAGATAACGGTCCACAGAAATAGACTTAAGCCCGCGTCATTTCAGCCAAAGGAGGCATTAGTAATACAAGACGAGCGTCCCCGAAGCAATGGGAGGAGCGTCGAGCACGTCACCGAAGTACCTCACGAAGATAGCGATTCGGAAAGCAGCGATGACGAAATCTACGTAACAAGGCCTGAAGCACCCTCACCCCTACCCACCCCGGCAGCTAGGCGTCCTTACGCTCTAAGATCGGCCGGTCCGGTGGAGGAGGGGACTACATAAGCAAAAGCCTATGTAGCAAGTAAATAATACACAAACTTATTAATCTAGTGTTCCCTTACAGAATAACCTAGCAAGTAAATAATATATAAGCGTACTAATCTAAATTCCTTGCAGAATAACCTAGCAAATAAATAGTAGATAAGCTCACTAATCTAATTTCTTTCAGAATAGCTTAACAAGAACTAGGTAGAAGTACAAATATAAGAGCAGTAGTACGATCGAGCGTTAACTGCTATGTAGAAAACTTTTACGAATGCGATCAGCCAACATGAACGACTGTGCTCAGAGCTTGAGAGCGCGACACCGGACGAAAGTCATAAAATCGACAGAGGCATAAAGATGAGCTCAACCGCAGGAAGCAAGTGCGACGCTCAGAAAGGAGGCTTGGGATACGAGTAGAGATGTGGCATACAAATTGTAACAGCGTACTGGGCAAATTATATCATTGTTGGCTGCGCAGTTTAGAATCACTGGAATAAACTTAGAGGTAAAAAAATTGCATTGTAAGGTTTGACATTTTCAAACAACTGCAGAGAGATAATGACCGTTATGTCGAAAGAGGGATTTGATTGCTGGTCAATTGACTGAGATGGGTAAGGAATGAAGAGAGATTTCGAAGGAAACTAGCCGTCTAGGCAGAGATACAATTAGAGAGTATTAAAATCTCAATATAGCACGGCCGCAGCAGATGTTTTCCTTCACATAATACGGCCAGTAGTGAGTACGGCTCTTTAGTCCTCTCGTAACTAGTAGGTTAAAACAACCAATGAGGGGACGAAATTTTCATTTTTTTTAGTAGTATTTATAAGTACAATCTTACTAATAAAAATTGCCTTTCAGGTGTAGTTTTAAGAGACAGCAACTTGGATAGGAAGTAGATTTATCCTGCTATTATTTTATTATTTTGTCTGAAAATTCCTTGTGAAGAATTTTCTTTTGTCATTGGGGGGGAAGAAAAATTTGAAAAAATTTTATTGATTCAAAATGACGTGAAAAAAAAAGAGAAATAGACACAATGCAGTCGCTAAGAGAGAGACGTCAATTTAAAGTTATCATGGGATGGGTCTTGCTTCATTGGAAGAGCGAAACCTGAGCTGGAGCTGATTGGAGCCGATAATAACGGCTCGTATAGCAGAACCCCTGAGAGTTGGGTAGAATTCTTATCGAGACATCAGATTTAATTAAAGTTGTCCATTACGGACCTAGCATAATCTTTAACATTACGGTTCTTTATTAATAACGTAGCTTAATGTGGAAAGGCAAGCTGGACGCGCACTCACGTAGTGGAGACTCGAGGCATGAGCCCACGGGACAATGAGAGCCACAATGGGTCATAAAATTGAAAGACGCTGCATTGCGGAGACGCATGTAACCCGAGATAGAGCAGACTTTAGATTAGAGAAGGCAGTCTGGACAAAGAGAAGCGCACAGCGATGCGTTTGAGATGCTAAATACGAGAGTTTGATTTAGGACGATAAGGAAATTGCAAGGGCAATAAAGGCCGAGAAGAATATAAAAAAGGATAGCTCCTGTGCTGGGAAACCGGAGCGTGAACAGCATCAAGCCGACGCTAGAGCTGAAATATTTAATGATGAAATGCACTAAGGTGAATTTTGAAAATTTTCAGGAAAGCGACGAGCGAGCGAGGTGCTGACGTGTGCGCGTGCTAAACCAGCACCACAGTGGCATCCAACGAAGCGGAACGGAAGGAGCGGTCGACGTAAGAGAGATGGAGAGGCATTTGTCAATGGTAAGATCGGGAATACTCCTGTGAGGAGAAATCCGGCGTGAACTGGGGAGAGTGTTATAAATATCTGGTCTGCTGACGAGCGTGAGAATGGATATCGCGTGAAGCATGACTGCGAGGGATATGTTGAGACCTTTCCAGAGGCATGTGCACAATGCTTGAGGCATCGCAGCTGTACCGATATCATGAGTTATTAGAATGCGGAAGATAAGTAATATAAGACTTGGAGTTATATGAACAGAAGTGCATACAAAAGGGGCACCTGGCGTATTGCAACCATACGAAAATTCAGGCGTGCTTTTCACGAATTGATTAGCAGACGCCACTCAGGCAGACTGTCAGCTGACAAACAAATAGGAAGAACATCCCATTCTCATCATCTAAATTATAAGGACCTGCACCACGAGTGAAAGACGAATGGGTAGGATGTGCGTGTGTTGTCAGAGTGTGTGCGGTTTCGTGTGCTGTATCGTGTGCAGGATTATGTGCTGTATCATGTTGCAAGAAGTGTATACTCTTAGACATTCAAGTCCGGTTAGGACTGATTAAGCTCATAAAAAAATCATATATAATTTTCATGTAATATGCGCTCGTAATCGAGGCGGAAAAGAGGAAAAATTTGAAGAATAGGCTCTATATCGATGTCTAACCCATGTAACAAGGAATTAATGCCCGACCGTGTGCCGTAGGACACGGTGTCGTACGAGACGGGCTGGAGGCGACGGTCGAGCGTGCTGGTGCTTCAACGGGGCGTGGCATCCCACCCTGCGAGGCGGCCGGCGGTTGCTAGATGGAAATCTGGCAAGTGTCTCAGACGAGACGAAGTAGAAGCAGAAGACGAAGATCTCGGAGACGGAAGAACTCGCCTCCACAGTCCCGAAGGGGGCCAATATTATTTAAATTTGCTGGAGCACGGGCGAGCGAATTGTGGTCGCCGTTCTTTCTTTTTCTTGTTTTTGGTCTTTTTGGTGTATTGTAATTGATGTCACGGTTGTGCAAGGTTCGTGAGTCGGGTCGGAAATTGAATCGCGGCCAGGACATAAATGAAAAGAAAATTTATATTCAAAAATTTTCTTTCGTTAACATAGGGGGGGATGTATATCATGGATCCTAGCCGTTAGCGCGGCCGAGAGGAAAATCTAAAATGATGGAAGGACAGCCTCTTACATTACACGGGTCGTAAATTTAGGAGCCGGCTTTCATGCTATGGCCTTGGGAAATATATGACGGGGACGTTCTCAGAAGAGAAATCTTCCCCATATTATATTCAATAATTGGATGCGCTGGCCTAGGCAACCACAGCACTGTAAAAATGTGGGAACATCATGCCGACGGCGCAGAGCGCTGAGATTAGACTCGCCGTCCCGCGAACCATTGTTTAATCACCGTAACGGGAGGCGGGCAGGGGCATGAGACCCGACCCCTCTCCCCCAACCGTACCCCCGGTTGTGTGGAGGGAGGCGAAGCTCAGAACCTTCTCGCCCCGTTGTTGCCCGGCTCGTGCAGTGACCCCCCCCCCCCCCCCCTTCGGGAGGGGTGAGCACTGTCCGAGCAGGATTGAGTAGGACGGGTAGACGTTGTTGTTGTTGTTGTCTTGCCCCGACGGCCGCTCGAAGGGGTCCGCCGCGGCCAGGGCCGCCCCAGACCGGGCCCGGCCCGAGGCGAAGAGGGGTGTGGTTATGTGGGCCTCTGGAAGAAGCCCGCGTCGTGCAGAAACCTCACGACGTCCGCGGGGCGAGTCCAGAGGTGCTCCAGTGCATGTATCTGGTGTGTGTGTCGGTGTGCGTGTAGGGCGGGACAGTGTAGGAGGACATGCGGAAGATCGCCCACGTTGGCATGACACCAGACGCAGCTGTCGTCCTCCGCAAGTCCTATTCTGTGCATGTATGAGGGGAGTGAAGTGTGGTGCCCGCACCGCAGCCGCGCCAGGTGGACTCGATCCTGCCGGGGGAGGGATCGCTCCGTCGAAGGGACGGGGGGGGGTCTCACTCCGAGGAGGGAGTTAGGGGATAGGGCAGCGAGGGCGCGTGAGGTGAACTGTGTGTGTATGTGTGTGCGTAGTGAGGTGTCAGGGGGGCAGGGAGGGAGGGAGTCGTATAGTGTTTTGAGGTGTGTGGCCGGGGTGGTGTGTAATGTTCGTTGGGTTGGCCGGGGTTGTTGCATGTAGTGTAGCGGGTGGGCAGGGTCTTGTGTGGAGGTGTAGAACTTTGTCCCTAGCGTGTTCATGTGGTCAAGGAGGGGGAGGACAAGGGCTTCTTCGTGTAGGTGTGCTATAGGGGTCGATCGTGTACAGCGTGCGGGTACTTGGTGCGGAGCGGTAGTCGGGAAAGGACATAAACCGTGTAGTCCGGGTTGAGTTATGTGACGATCACGCCGGCTTTTATTATACTTAGAAAATATTCGGTTGCCGGTCGTTTGAGTGAGCAGTGAAGGGCTCCAGACGGGAGAGATCAGAGACTAGTAAAGTAAAGTTAAATAAAACGCGTCGATCGGTGCTCTGATAGTTGAGGCTTCCCTTATTGCAGCTCAGAACTTGAGATCGGCGGTTCCAGTAGATGTGTTTTCAGTACTTGTGATTCTTGTTGGAACGTATGCGAGACGTTCATTTTGGATCGAGTCCCTTGGATCGAGTCGAGTGTCTGTAAACGCTCATTGGATTGAGTTGGGGTGTCTGCTAAACACCCGGCGAGACCGCGATTAAATATATGCAAAATATTCATCCGAGCTCGTGTGGTCGGTTCTGTGTTGGCGGTTGTCACTATTGGTCTCCTGAGTGCGTCAGTACGTGTGGGCTGACCCTCGGAATTCTAGGTAGGATTTCTATAACCTCGCCGTGCTTTCGCCGTCCGTGCTTGCTTCCTAAATACAACTCGAAATCTTCAGTACGTGTGATTTTCCTCTCTCGTCTCGCTTAGAAACGCGTGCCATGACCCTCGGCCGCTACCTAACAAAATAATAGTTCACGTTTAGTTCTCGCATCTTAATTAATTCATATCCTTAATTTCGAGGCTCTAAGCCTCTGGTGGCAGCATATCATAATCATTGATTCTCATTAATTCATAATTAACGTAACGCTCTGCCGAGCGAGTTTATTCAGAAAAGAAACAGAAATGATGAATTAAAAACCCATAAATATAGAGTGCGGAAGAAAAACCCGACTCTTACATGTTTCCATGATTGTGATTGTGACAAACTTTGAACAACAATTATATAGTGTGCTTTTGTGTAACGATGTGAATTCTGTATTTTAAACTGTGAGATCTACGGCGTGATATAGTACGAATTACTGAAGCGCTAGCAAATCAATGCTAATAATACTACTACTGTACATTTTTTGTACTAACCTTATTGTAAATAAACTGCTTTTCTCTTTAATAAAGTTCATACATTTTTTGTTTCTTCTTGTATGTTATACTGTGTTATTTGTTTGGCTTGTGCTCACCACCAAACACTAATCGATTTTCCAAATTCTGTTGCTTGTATAATGGTAATGAGATCAAAATAAACAACTTTTCTTCTATGTTCTTCCTGTTGTAAATCAGTATTTAAAAAGTTATAGGGTAATTCACCAAATATCGAACTGAACTGATTATCGAACAACTTTGGAAATATGCGCGTAATAAATTTAGTAAGCATCCAAACTTGCTCAGTGCCAGTGATCTTACATCTAAAACTCCTATTTTAGTGATAAAAACTCATTTCTGTGAGCTGCAAACTGCTACCAGCTGTTGCGAACGCATTTTCTGTACGACCCTTACAAATTGGTCGAATTTTTTCACTCGAAAAATCTTACGCACCTCGGGAAAATTGCGACGGTTTAATTGTTGTTGGGTCACCGTCAACCTCCCGTCATAACTAGAGAGTAGTGTTGTCATATGTTCTGTTACTGTATTTTTTTCTTTTCCGCCAAAAACTTGATAATTATTCCATGTTCGACATTCAGTTCCTTTTTCATGTCAGTATTAAATACTGAACAAAGGTGTTCGAATCAAAATTCCTTAAAAATCATGAATTTATGCCTCGAACAAAGCTTTTTGATTCTTAATTCTATTAAATAACTGAATCGATCTATTGAACGCCTGTTTCATTTCATTAAAATATTGTATTAACGCTTGATAATAACATTGAATAGTTGAAGATGGGAATTCTGGTGAGGGGCTATCAATCATCTGCTGGTGTTCCAAAGCCCTCAAGATCATCAATGATTCGTCTGGCTACATTTACTGATGATCAATCCCTTGCCAAGAAAATTGATGCAAGCATCAATAATAATTCATTGACGAGTGCTTTACACTCTACTCCAAAAAAGGTCACACAGGTTGATGATCACAATGATGGTTCAACAAACACTGCAAATGAAACATCGACATCATATTCAAATTTTGATAACTCTCCATTCAAATGCATCTTGAAAATAAGTAATGAGACAGTTATTTCAAACAAACAAACAAAACAAACATCAGCATCTTTGGGATGCTTTATTTCCAATCAAGCCTGATACAAATGATCTTAAGCATTGGTTTTTCAAATGTCTTATAACTAACACTATATATAGGACACCATGACGGTTCCCCTGTAAAGCCGGTACCCATTTCCGACACCTGGGTTGAGTGGGGTATTGTGCTTGAGCTTTCCCTTATACCTAACGGGGAAAATCGCAGCGCCAGCGCCGGGATACGAACCCGCGACTCCAACATACAAGTCCGATCCCTTAACCGCTGTGCCACCGCGAGCATTTCCAAGAAAATCCAGTGCACCAAAGAAAAAAAGAATGAAAGAAAAACGTTTATTTTCCAAGTGGCCACATGAGGTGTACAAATAGATAGACCATACGAGGCATATTAATGGACAAAATATACAAGGCGTACTAATAGACAAACCATACGTGGCGTGCTAATAGTCTAACAAAAGTTCCATACGAAGAGAACTAATTGACAAACCATCCTGTTCGAATCAAAATTCTTGTTCGATTCCTGTTCGATATTGATGAAATTATGTTACTAAAGAATTCGATTTTTAGAACAATAAATACATTTCAATAATCTACGTTGTCTTTCAAGCGACATCACAGAACAAGAAAGCAACTGTTCAAGAATAACCTTTAGGCCCGCAAGAGTTATTCAGAGCAAAAGTTACCGATTTATGAAGGTTGTTTCTAGACACACGTGATTTCTGTTCGATATTTGATGAATTACCCTAGTAGCATTTTAATTTTCCGTTTTTGTGACTGAAATGAACGTTACGTTAGGTTGGCTAGGTTAGCTTAGGTAATCTTATTTAAACAACTGTACATACCTACCTGGAAATGCAATTGCTTCATCATTCTTTTCTATAAATTTACTGATTGTTCTCCTCAAATAATTCAATTAGGCAAATGATAAGTACACATCAGGGCAGCTATGACGTCATTTGTGGGGTTGTGGCATTTAAATTATTTGCAGTTTTGTATTGCTGTAACTCACTAAATACTAATTTTCAATGGAAATTGCATGAAAGAAAAGTTATTTATTTAAATCTTATTACTATTATTTAAGCAACAAAAAACTATAAAATTAATGATTTAAGCAAATTTGAGCCATAAAAGACAAAAGTTAACATACCGCTATAACTAGTTGAATACTCATTTAAGATGGAAAGTGCGTAGAAGAATAGCTGTTTATTTTCATCTCATTACCATAATACAGCAACATACATATGAAAAGCAATTAGTGTCTGGTAAAAAACATTTACAATTCATTCTTTGTGAATTGTTATTGGCATTCTAAAAAGTATGTCTTCAGTTCTCCTTTGTATATTAAGGGCAAAGAACAAGTGCACATGATACTAATAACTAAATAAGCATTTATGTTGAATTTTATTTTTTGCAGATAGGCTATCTAAAATTTAATAAACTAAATTTGATAACTTGGGTCTTAATGAGTAATTGACAATGAAGGAGTTGACAGTAGATGATGTATTTGATACTATAGGTCATTTAGGCTTTGGACAAGCACTATGTATCTCAGTTATTTTCATTTTAGGAGGATTTTCACCTTTTCATATGGTGCTCAATATATTTACAGGTAAGCATTCCTGCAAGCTAATTTTAAATGTTTAATAAACTGATTAATTGTAATTCTTTATTTTCTATTAAATTTTAATTAATTTTGTTGTTTGATTTTTATATTTTTTTAATTCTATTATAATATCTTCATATTGAAACTTTATATTCTGTTAATGAAAGTACTATTTTCTTATTGTTGAAATTTTATTTATGACTTTGACATGCCTAGATTTGTGTATTTTTAAACTCCTTCTATTGAAATAGAATGATGATCTTTGAGTTTGACCAATATCTCAAATGCCTTCAAGTCCATTCTATTAAATGCTATTTTTTATTATTCTCCCTTAGTTAAAGAATTCATTATAAAGATAAACTATTGTACAATCCACAATAAATAGTAGCTAAAATGTACTATTGCTATTCACAGTTTTTAACATAAATTATAAATCTAAATGACCACAGCTGCATGTGGATCTAGAATATGTTTCCACTTTCTAAGATATGTTTCCTTCCAGGTTTACCACGCAATTTTGAGTGCATTCCAGTATCAACACTTAACTCTGAGCATGGGTCCAATTCAACGATGAGTTTAGCAATGAGCCACTTGCCAGCAGCAACAACTCCACGTCTTCCTTCCAGCACTGGCATCCCTTTGCAGCCACCAAGTGCTGCTAGTGCCCAACTTGATGCCAATGTAGCAGTTCTACCAAAAAATGCTTCCAAACCTGCAGTGCAAGAAATACTGCCTTCACAAAATTCAACAGCTCTACTAAATGAATGTCCTGACAATGATGCAGACCAATGTATAATTATTTATGATGACTCCTTCAAATCTATTGTTCAGGAGGTAATGTTCTCAAAACGTATCAACACTTTATGTGTGAAGTTAACCAATATAAAGAGTTTATTTACATAACAATAAATTTAATTTGCAAAAGCTTGCTCCTGAGGAAATTATTTTGAGTTTTAATAGGGCTCATTGTCCCTATGGAGAGTTGGAGTCTTGAGCACTTATGGGGCATGCTGTTGTAGTGTCAGCGTAACTGTGGGATCATGATCTTTGGATAAATATTCATTAGTTATGTCAAATTAGCAATTTCTAGTTTCAACATTGATGTTCAATTGAGTCAGATGTTGGTTTAGTTGTCAAGGCCTTAATCATTCACTCTACTCTTCTCATTTATGGTGATGTATACATGCAGAAATATTTTTAATGCTTGTTAGTATTTCATTTATTTCTGATATTCAACTACATTGTGTAGATGTCTGTGCCAAAAAGAGACTTTTCCAAGTGGTAACACTTCACTGTTCAGATTGTCAATAATTCTTGCCTAATCACAGTCATCATTGCATTATTGGTGCAATCGATACTTCATAATTTCTTATACCTGCATGATTTTTCATATCGTGAGGTTTTATTTTGATTCAAAAATTTAGTTTGCCTGGTATCCTATAGCTGTTTTCTTCTTAGCATTTAGCGGTTACTCATGAAATATTCTATTTACTTTACGAACATTTGTTAATTTTAAAATGCCATTAATTTCCGCTGCAACTGAATTCAGTGTATCATGAGCTGTTGTTTGCAGTGGGGCCCATATAATCTAATCTCGCAGTGAGGCCCATATAATCTAATCTAATGTTGCAGTGGGGCCCATATAATCTAATCTAATGTTGCAGTGGGGCATAATCTAATCTAATCTTGCAGTGGGGCCCATATGATCTAATCTAATCTAATCTTGCAGTGGGGCCTGGTGTGCAACAAGAAGTACAGAGTGGCTCTGGTGCAGTCTATGTGGATGGGTGGGGTGCTGAGTGGCGCGCTGCTGCTGGCCAGCCTGCCTGACGTCTGTGGCCGCTACAGCACCCTCGTGGTCAGCCTCATTGGCACTACTGCTCTTGAGGGTCTTGCTGGCTTTGTCAAGCTCTATTCAGTCTACGTTGTGCTCAGGTGGGTCATTTTTGCATAGAGTTGCCTGTTTTTGTTTAGTTTTATCTTATTGATACTATGTGACTGTGATAGATTTCTTTTCAAGGACCGTTTAGAAGCATCTTGTCTTTTAAAATGTCATTCCCCCTGAAGGCAGAATGTTTCAAGTGGTAAATAGAAAAAAAACTGAACTTCCTTTCAAACCTGCTATTTCTATGTGCCAAAGATTTTGTGTGGAAACACACCTTGTGCATGGATTCCCCGTTTCCTCAAATCCATCAATATTGTGCCTTCATTCATCCTCTCTTGGAACACCTCTGTTTTGGTGAGGGAGGCTTAAACTAACCCTACATCTAATCCTTTCAGTTATAAATGCATTGTGACAATCTGTGCTGTATGTTCCATAATCGTACCTCAGCTTCAGTCGTTGGTTGGGCAGCATCAGCCGCTTAGCACATTTTTTAGTAAATGTTATATCAAATGTAGAGGGGAATCTTCAGTACAAAGTATTGGGTGTGTAGAGACTTGCATTATTCTCAGTCTCCATTCTATTCTGAGTAGTGCCTTCTTCTCTTGGTAATATCTCTCTTGTGGTCAGGAAAGCTTAGGCAACCTTATAATCAAATCAGGTTGCCCATATTGTTGATAGGTAGAAACATAGTTTCTGCCATCCTTTCAAGGCGTTACAACTATTTTTTTGATGGGAATTAGCACTTCCAAAGGAAAGATGTAAAGTTCCAACCCACGTGCCCCTCAGGGGGATACAGCTATTGTATCTATGAGAATGAGCACTCCCAGGGGGAAAATGTGAGGGCCCAAGCTGCGGATTAAGTACCCCTTTTTTTGTTGAAATTAAATGTTTTTGCTATGTTACTGACCACCTTTTTTGGTTCACTGCTGTCTTGTTTTTCCGCACCTACTACTTTCTTTTTCAACTTTGTTCTTGTTTCATAATCTTCTTTCTCAACTTACTGTTTCTATGCCTTTCCTGCATAGATTCCACGTTCCCTTAACTTCATACTTAATGGTGCCTTCCTCCTTCCTCTCTTTGGATTGCATTTGTTGCGGATAGGCAGGCTTAAACTAACTAATAGTCTAATCTAATCTAATCAACCCACGGGTCAGGTAGATCTGCTTTCTACTGAAATTGGTTTCTAGTTTGTTACAACTGCCGTATTTCAGTTCATTGATGTCCTGTTTTCAGCATCTGATACTTTTTTCTGCAACTTTTAGTGTGTTTCAAAAAATTCTTTTGATCATATTTTTTAGGTATACAGTGTGTAGAGACACGCATTTTTCTTGGATTCCACGTTCCCTTTAATTCCATTCTGAATTGTGCCTTCTGCTTTTGGGGAATACCTTTGTTGTGGTTAGGAGTTCTTGGGCTAATCTATAATTCAACCCTATCTGCCAGCGGTCAATATTGTTGAGTACAGACGCAGTTTCTAACAACACTGATGTACTAAATCATGAAACAGTGTAATATCCTGGTGCCCCTGCACAGCCTGCTCTCTTATTTCCTAGCCCAACCCTGGTGTGATTCTACTGTCAGTTGCTTACTGATGCGTGTATTCCACATCAGATTTGTTTGAAGTGATTCAGTTTCCTTCTGATGTTTGAAGTGATTCAGTTTCCTTCTGATGTTTGAAGTGATTCAGTTTCCTTCTGATGTTTGAAGTGATTCAGTTTCCTTCTGATGTTTGAAGTGATTCAGTTTCCTTCTGATATTTGAAGTAATTCAGTTTCTTTGTGATGTTTGAAGTGATTCAGTTTCCTTCTGATGTTTGAAGTGATTCAGTTTCCTTCTGATGTTTGAAGTGATTCAGTTTCCTTCTGATGTTTGAAGTGATTCAGTTTCCTTCTGATGTTTGAAGTGATTCAGTTTCCTTCTGATGTTTGAAGTGATTCAGTTTCCTTCTGATGTTTGAAGTGATTCAGTTTCTTTGTGATGTTTGAAGTGATTCAGTTTCCTTCTGATATTTGAAGTGATTCAGTTTCCTTCTGATGTTTGAAGTGATTCAGTTTCCTTCTGATGTTTGAAGTGATTCAGTTTCCTTCTGATGTTTGAAGTGATTCAGTTTCCTTCTGATGTTTGAAGTGATTCAGTTTCCTTCTGATATTTGAAGTGATTCAGTTTCCTTCTGATGTTTGAAGTGATTCAGTTTCTTTGTGATGTTTGAAGTGATTCAGTTTCCTTCTGATGTTTGAAGTGATTCAGTTTCCTTCTGATGTTTGAAGTGATTCAGTTTCCTTCTGATGTTTGAAGTGATTCAGTTTCCTTCTGATGTTTGAAGTGATTCAGTTTCTTTGTGATGTTTGAAGTGATTCAGTTTCTTTGTGATGTTTGAAGTGATTCAGTTTCCTTCTGATGTTTGAAGTGATTCAGTTTCCTTCTGATGTTTGAAGTGATTCAGTTTCCTTCTGATGTTTGAAGTGATTCAGTTTCCTTTTGATGTTTGAAGTGATTCAGTTTCCTTCTGATGTTTGAAGTGATTCAGTTTCCTTCTGAAGTTTGAAGTGATTCAGTTTCTTTGTGATGTTTGAAGTGATTCAGTTTCTTTGTGATGTTTGAAGTGATTCAGTTTCTTTGTGATGTTTGAAGTGATTCAGTTTCCTTCTGATATTTGAAGTGATTCAGTTTCCTTGTGATGTTTGAAGTGATTCAGTTTCCTTCTGATGTTTGAAGTGATTCAGTTTCTTTGTGATGTTTGAAGTGATTCAGTTTCCTTCTGATGTTTGAAGTGATTCAGTTTCCTTCTGATGTTTGAAGTGATTCAGTTTCCTTCTGATGTTTGAAGTGATTCAGTTTCCTTCTGATGTTTGAAGTGATTCAGTTTCTTTGTGATGTTTGAAGTGATTCAGTTTCTTTGTGATGTTTGAAGTGATTCAGTTTCTTTGTGATGTTTGAAGTGATTCAGTTTCGTTGTGATGTTTGAAGTGATTCAGTTTCCTTCTGATGTTTGAAGTGATTCAGTTTCTTTGTGATGTTTGAAGTGATTCAGTTTCCTTCTGATGTTTGAAGTGATTCAGTTTCTTTGTGATGTTTGAAGTGATTCAGTTTCCTTCTGATGTTTGAAGTGATTCAGTTTCCTTCTGATGTTTGAAGTGATTCAGTTTCTTTGTGATGTTTGAAGTGATTCAGTTTCTTTGTGATGTTTGAAGTGATTCAGTTTCTTTGTGATGTTTGAAGTGATTCAGTTTCCTTCTGATGTTTGAAGTGATTCAGTTTCCTTCTGATGTTTGAAGTGATTCAGTTTCCTTCTGATGTTTGAAGTGATTCAGTTTCCTTCTGATGTTTGAAGTGATTCAGTTTCTTTGTGATGTTTGAAGTGATTCAGTTTCCTTCTGATATTTGAAGTAATTCAGTTTCCTTCTGATGTTTGAAGTGATTCAGTTTCCTTCTGATGTTTGAAGTGATTCAGGTTCTTTGTGATGTTTGAAGTGATTCAGTTTCTTTGTGATGTTTGAAGTGATTCAGTTTTCTTCTGATGTTTGAAGTGATTCAGTTTCTTTGTGATGTTTGAAGTGATTCAGTTTCCTTCTGATGTTTGAAGTAATTCAGTTTCCTTCTGATGTTTGAAGTGATTCAGTTTCCTTCTGATGTTTGAAGTGATTCAGTTTCTTTGTGATGTTTGAAGTGATTCAGTTTCCTTCTGATATTTGAAGTAATTCAGTTTCCTTCTGATGTTTGAAGTGATTCAGTTTCCTTCTGATGTTTGAAGTGATTCAGGTTCTTTGTGATGTTTGAAGTGATTCAGTTTCTTTGTGATGTTTGAAGTGATTCAGTTTTCTTCTGATGTTTGAAGTGATTCAGTTTCTTTGTAATGTTTGAAGTGATTCAGTTTCTTTGTGATGTTTGAAGTGATTCAGTTTCCTTCTGATGTTTGAAGTGATTCAGGTTCTTTGTGATGTTTGAAGTGATTCAGTTTCTTTGTGATGTTTGAAGTGATTCAGTTTCCTTCTGATGTTTGAAGTGATTCAGTTTCTTTGTAATGTTTGAAGTGATTCAGTTTCTTTGTGATGTTTGAAGTGATTCAGTTTCCTTCTGATGTTTGAAGTAATTCAGTTTCCTTCTAATGTTTGAAGTGATTAAGTTTCCTTCTGATGTTTGAAGTGATTCAGTTTCCTTCTGATGTTTGAAGTAATTCAGTTTCCTTCTGATGTTTGAAGTGATTAAGTTTCCTTCTGATGTTTGAAGTAATTCAGTTTCCTTCTGATGTTTGAAGTAATTCAGTTTCCTTCTGATGTTTGAAGTAATTCAGTTTCCTTCTGATGTTTGAAGTGATTCAGTTTCCTTCTGATGTTTGAAGTGATTCAGTTTCCTTCTGATGTTTGAAGTGATTAAGTTTCCTTCTGATGTTTGAAGTAATTCAGTTTCCTTCTGATGTTTGAAGTGATTAAGTTTCCTTCTGATGTTTGAAGTAATTCAGTTTCCTTCTGATGTTTGAAGTGATTCAGTTTCCTTCTGATGTTTGAAGTAATTCAGTTTCCTTCTGATGTTTGAAGTAATTCAGTTTCCTTCTGATGTTTGAAGTGATTCAGTTTCCTTCTGATGTTTGAAGTAATTCAGTTTCCTTCTGATGTTTGAAGTGATTAAGTTTCCTTCTGATGTTTGAAGTAATTCAGTTTCCTTCTGATGTTTGAAGTGATTCAGTTTCCTTCTGATGTTTGAAGTGATTTAGTTTCCTTCTGATGTTTGAAGTAGTTCAGTTTCCTTCTGATGTTTGAAGTGATTCAGTTTCCTTCTGATGTTTGAAGTAATTCAGTTTCCTTCTGATGTTTGAAGTAATTCAGTTTCCTTCTGATGTTAGAAGTAATTCAGTTTCCTTCTGATGTTTGAAGTAATTCAGTTTCCTTCTGATGTTTGAAGTGATTAAGTTTCCTTCTGATGTTTGAAGTAATTCATTTTCCTTCTGATGTTTGAAGTGATTCAGTTTCCTTCTGATGTTTGAAGTGATTTAGTTTCCTTCTGATGTTTGAAGTAGTTCAGTTTCCTTCTGATGTTTGAAGTGATTCAGTTTCTTTGTGATATTCGAAGTAATTCAGTTTCCTTCTGATGTTTGAAGTAATTTAGTTTCCTTCTGATGTTTGAAGTGATTCAGTTTCTTTGTGATATTCGAAGTAATTCAGTTTCCTTCTGATGTTTGAAGTGATTCAGTTTCCTTCTGATGTTTGAAGTGATTCAGTTTCTTTGTGATATTCGAAGTAATTCAGTTTCCTTCTGATATTTGAAGTAATTTAGTTTCCTTCTGATGTTTGAAGTGATTCAGTTTCTTTGTGATATTCGAAGTGATTCAGTTTCCTTCTGATGTTTGAAGTGATTCAGTTTCCTTCTGATGTTTGAAGTGATTCAGTTTCCTTCTGATGTTTGAAGTGATTCAGTTTCTTTGTGATGTTTGAAGTGATTCAGTTTCCTTCTGATGTTTGAAGTGATTCAGTTTCCTTCTGATGTTTGAAGTGATTCAGTTTCTTTGTGATATTCGAAGTAATTCAGTTTCCTTCTGATGTTTGAAGTGATTCAGTTTCCTTCTGATGTTTGAAGTAATTTAGTTTCCTTCTGATGTTTGAAGTGATTCAGTTTCCTTCTGATGTTTGAAGTAATTTAGTTTCCTTCTGATGTTTGAAGTGATTCAGTTTCCTTCTGATGTTTGAAGTGATTCAGTTTCTTTGTGATGTTTGAAGTGATTCAGTTTCCTTCTGATGTTTGAAGTGATTCAGTTTCTTTGTGATGTTTGAAGTGATTCAGTTTCCTTCTGATGTTTGAAGTGATTCAGTTTCTTTGTGATGTTTGAAGTGATTCAGTTTCTTTGTGATGTTTGAAGTGATTCAGTTTCCTTCTGATGTTTGAAGTGATTCAGTTTCCTTCTGATATTTGAAGTAATTTAGTTTCCTTCTGATGTTTGAAGTAATTCAGTTTCCTTCTGATGTTTGAAGTGATTCAGTTTCTTTGTGATATTCGAAGTAATTCAGTTTCCTTCTGATGTTTGAAGTGATTCAGTTTCCTTCTGATGTTTGAAGTAATTTAGTTTCCTTCTGATGTTTGAAGTGATTCAGTTTCCTTCTGATGTTTGAAGTGATTCAGTTTCCTTCTGATGTTTGAAGTAATTTAGTTTCCTTCTGATGTTTGAAGTAATTCAGTTTCCTTCTGATGTTTGAAGTGATTCAGTTTCTTTGTGATATTCGAAGTAATTCAGTTTCCTTCTGATGTTTGAAGTGATTCAGTTTCCTTCTGATATTTGAAGTAATTTAGTTTCCTTCTGATGTTTGAAGTAATTTAGTTTCCTTCTGATGTTTGAAGTAATTCAGTTTCCTTCTGATGTTTGAAGTAATTCAGTTTCCTTCTGATGTTTGAAGTGATTCAGTTTCCTTCTGATGTTTGAAGTGATTTAGTTTCCTTCTGATGTTTGAAGTGATTTAGTTTCCTTCTGATGTTTGAAGTGATTTAGTTTCCTTCTGATGTTTGAAGTAATTTAGTTTCCTTCTGATGTTTGAAGTGATTTAGTTTCCTTCTGATGTTTGAAGTAATTTAGTTTCCTTCTGATGTTTGAAGTAATTCAGTTTCCTTCTGATGTTTGAAGTGATTTAGTTTCCTTCTGATGTTTGAAGTGATTTAGTTTCCTTCTGATGTTTGAAGTAATTTAGTTTCCTTCTGATGTTTGAAGTAATTCAGTTTCCTTCTGATGTTTGAAGTGATTCAGTTTCCTTCTGATGTTTGAAGTAATTCAGTTTCCTTCTGATGTTTGAAGTGATTTAGTTTCCTTCTGATGTTTGAAGTGATTTAGTTTCCTTCTGATGTTTGAAGTGATTTAGTTTCCTTCTGATGTTTGAAGTAATTTAGTTTCCTTCTGATGTTTGAAGTAATTCAGTTTCCTTCTGATGTTTGAAGTAATTTAGTTTCCTTCTGATGTTTGAAGTGATTCAGTTTCCTTCTGATATTTGAAGTAATTTAGTTTCCTTCTGATGTTTGAAGTAATTTAGTTTCCTTCTGATGTTTGAAGTGATTCAGTTTCCTTCTGATGTTTGAAGTAATTTAGTTTCCTTCTGATGTTTGAAGTGATTCAGTTTCCTTCTGATGTTTGAAGTGATTCAGTTTCCTTCTGATGTTTGAAGTAATTTAGTTTCCTTCTGATGTTTGAAGTGATTCAGTTTCCTTCTGATGTTTGAAGTAATTTAGTTTCCTTCTGATGTTTGAAGTGATTCAGTTTCCTTCTGATGTTTGAAGTGATTCAGTTTCTTTGTGATATTCGAAGTAATTCAGTTTCCTTCTGATGTTTGAAGTGATTCAGTTTCCTTCTGATATTTGAAGTAATTTAGTTTCCTTCTGATGTTTGAAGTGATTCAGTTTCTTTGTGATATTCGAAGTGATTCAGTTTCCTTCTGATGTTTGAAGTGATTCAGTTTCCTTCTGATGTTTGAAGTGATTCAGTTTCCTTCTGATGTTTGAAGTGATTCAGTTTCTTTGTGATGTTTGAAGTGATTCAGTTTCCTTCTGATGTTTGAAGTGATTCAGTTTCCTTCTGATGTTTGAAGTGATTCAGTTTCTTTGTGATATTCGAAGTAATTCAGTTTCCTTCTGATGTTTGAAGTGATTCAGTTTCCTTCTGATGTTTGAAGTAATTTAGTTTCCTTCTGATGTTTGAAGTGATTCAGTTTCCTTCTGATGTTTGAAGTAATTTAGTTTCCTTCTGATGTTTGAAGTGATTCAGTTTCCTTCTGATGTTTGAAGTGATTCAGTTTCCTTCTGATGTTTGAAGTAATTTAGTTTCCTTCTGATGTTTGAAGTAATTCAGTTTCCTTCTGATGTTTGAAGTGATTCAGTTTCTTTGTGATATTCGAAGTAATTCAGTTTCCTTCTGATGTTTGAAGTGATTCAGTTTCCTTCTGATATTTGAAGTAATTTAGTTTCCTTCTGATGTTTGAAGTAATTCAGTTTCCTTCTGATGTTTGAAGTAATTCAGTTTCCTTCTGATGTTTGAAGTGATTCAGTTTCCTTCTGATGTTTGAAGTAATTCAGTTTCCTTCTGATGTTTGAAGTAATTTAGTTTCCTTCTGATGTTTGAAGTAATTCAGTTTCCTTCTGATGTTTGAAGTGATTCAGTTTCCTTCTGATGTTTGAAGTGATTCAGTTTCCTTCTGATGTTTGAAGTAATTTAGTTTCCTTCTGATGTTTGAAGTAATTTAGTTTCCTTCTGATGTTTGAAGTAATTCAGTTTCCTTCTGATGTTTGAAGTAATTCAGTTTCCTTCTGATGTTTGAAGTAATTCAGTTTCCTTCTGATGTTTGAAGTGATTCAGTTTCCTTCTGATGTTTGAAGTAATTCAGTTTCCTTCTGATGTTTGAAGTAATTTAGTTTCCTTCTGATGTTTGAAGTAATTCAGTTTCCTTCTGATGTTTGAAGTAATTCAGTTTCCTTCTGATGTTTGAAGTAATTCAGTTTCCTTCTGATGTTTGAAGTGATTCAGTTTCCTTCTGATGTTTGAAGTAATTCAGTTTCCTTCTGATGTTTGAAGTAATTCAGTTTCCTTCTGATGTTTGAAGTAATTCAGTTTCCTTCTGATGTTTGAAGTAATTCAGTTTCCTTCTGATGTTTGAAGTAATTCAGTTTCCTTCTGATGTTTGAAGTGATTCAGTTTCCTTCTGATGTTTGAAGTGATTCAGTTTCTTTGTGATATTCGAAGTAATTCAGTTTCCTTCTGATGTTTGAAGTGATTCAGTTTCTTTGTGATATTCGAAGTAATTCAGTTTCCTTCTGATGTTTGAAGTAATTTAGTTTCCTTCTGATGTTTGAAGTAATTCAGTTTCCTTCTGATGTTTGAAGTGATTCAGTTTCCTTCTGATATTTGAAGTAATTTAGTTTCCTTCTGATGTTTGAAGTAATTTAGTTTCCTTCTGATGTTTGAAGTGATTCAGTTTCCTTCTGATGTTTGAAGTGATTCAGTTTCTTTGTGATATTCGAAGTAATTCAGTTTCCTTCTGATGTTTGAAGTGATTCAGTTTCTTTGTGATATTCGAAGTAATTCAGTTTCCTTCTGATGTTTGAAGTAATTTAGTTTCCTTCTGATGTTTGAAGTAATTCAGTTTCCTTCTGATGTTTGAAGTAATTCAGTTTCCTTCTGATATTTGAAGTAATTTAGTTTCCTTCTGATGTTTGAAGTAATTTAGTTTCCTTCTGATGTTTGAAGTGATTCAGTTTCCTTCTGATATTTGAAGTAATTTAGTTTCCTTCTGATGTTTGAAGTGATTCAGTTTCCTTCTGATGTTTGAAGTAATTTAGTTTCCTTCTGATGTTTGAAGTGATTCAGTTTCCTTCTGATGTTTGAAGTGATTCAGTTTCCTTCTGATGTTTGAAGTAATTTAGTTTCCTTCTGATGTTTGAAGTAATTCAGTTTCCTTCTGATGTTTGAAGTGATTCAGTTTCTTTGTGATATTCGAAGTAATTCAGTTTCCTTCTGATGTTTGAAGTGATTCAGTTTCCTTCTGATGTTTGAAGTAATTTAGTTTCCTTCTGATGTTTGAAGTGATTCAGTTTCCTTCTGATGTTTGAAGTAATTTAGTTTCCTTCTGATGTTTGAAGTGATTCAGTTTCCTTCTGATGTTTGAAGTGATTCAGTTTCCTTCTGATGTTTGAAGTAATTTAGTTTCCTTCTGATGTTTGAAGTAATTCAGTTTCCTTCTGATGTTTGAAGTGATTCAGTTTCTTTGTGATATTCGAAGTAATTCAGTTTCCTTCTGATGTTTGAAGTGATTCAGTTTCCTTCTGATATTTGAAGTAATTTAGTTTCCTTCTGATGTTTGAAGTAATTTAGTTTCCTTCTGATGTTTGAAGTAATTTAGTTTCCTTCTGATGTTTGAAGTAATTTAGTTTCCTTCTGATGTTTGAAGTAATTCAGTTTCCTTCTGATGTTTGAAGTAATTCAGTTTCCTTCTGATGTTTGAAGTGATTCAGTTTCCTTCTGATGTTTGAAGTAATTCAGTTTCCTTCTGATGTTTGAAGTAATTTAGTTTCCTTCTGATGTTTGAAGTAATTCAGTTTCCTTCTGATGTTTGAAGTGATTCAGTTTCCTTCTGATGTTTGAAGTGATTCAGTTTCCTTCTGATGTTTGAAGTAATTTAGTTTCCTTCTGATGTTTGAAGTAATTTAGTTTCCTTCTGATGTTTGAAGTAATTCAGTTTCCTTCTGATGTTTGAAGTAATTCAGTTTCCTTCTGATGTTTGAAGTAATTCAGTTTCCTTCTGATGTTTGAAGTGATTCAGTTTCCTTCTGATGTTTGAAGTAATTCAGTTTCCTTCTGATGTTTGAAGTAATTTAGTTTCCTTCTGATGTTTGAAGTAATTTAGTTTCCTTCTGATGTTTGAAGTAATTTAGTTTCCTTCTGATGTTTGAAGTAATTTAGTTTCCTTCTGATGTTTGAAGTAATTTAGTTTCCTTCTGATGTTTGAAGTAATTCAGTTTCCTTCTGATATTTGAAGTAATTTAGTTTCCTTCTGATGTTTGAAGTAATTTAGTTTCCTTCTGATGTTTGAAGTAATTTAGTTTCCTTCTGATGTTTGAAGTAATTTAGTTTCCTTCTGATGTTTGAAGTAATTTAGTTTCCTTCTGATGTTTGAAGTAATTCAGTTTCCTTCTGATATTTGAAGTAATTTAGTTTCCTTCTGATGTTTGAAGTGATTCAGTTTCCTTCTGATGTTTGAAGTAATTTAGTTTCCTTCTGATGTTTGAAGTGATTCAGTTTCCTTCTGATGTTTGAAGTGATTCAGTTTCCTTCTGATGTTTGAAGTAATTTAGTTTCCTTCTGATGTTTGAAGTAATTTAGTTTCCTTCTGATGTTTGAAGTGATTCAGTTTCCTTCTGATGTTTGAAGTAATTTAGTTTCCTTCTGATGTTTGAAGTGATTCAGTTTCCTTCTGATGTTTGAAGTAATTCAGTTTCCTTCTGATGTTTGAAGTGATTCAGTTTCCTTCTGATGTTTGAAGTGATTCAGTTTCCTTCTGATGTTTGAAGTAATTCAGTTTCCTTCTGATGTTTGAAGTGATTCAGTTTCCTTCTGATGTTTGAAGTGATTCAGTTTCTTTGTGATATTCGAAGTAATTCAGTTTCCTTCTGATGTTTGAAGTGATTCAGTTTCCTTCTGATGTTTGAAGTGATTCAGTTTCCTTCTGATGTTTGAAGTGATTCAGTTTCCTTCTGATGTTTGAAGTGATTCAGTTTCCTTCTGATGTTTGAAGTAATTCAGTTTCCTTCTGATGTTTGAAGTAATTTAGTTTCCTTCTGATGTTTGAAGTGATTCAGTTTCTTTGTGATATTCGAAGTAATTCAGTTTCCTTCTGATGTTTGAAGTGATTCAGTTTCCTTCTGATGTTTGAAGTGATTCAGTTTCCTTCTGATGTTTGAAGTAATTCAGTTTCCTTCTGATGTTTGAAGTAATTTAGTTTCCTTCTGATGTTTGAAGTGATTCAGTTTCTTTGTGATATTCGAAGTAATTCAGTTTCCTTCTGATGTTTGAAGTGATTCAGTTTCTTTGTGATATTCGAAGTAATTTAGTTTCCTTCTGATGTTTGAAGTAATTCAGTTTCTTTGTGATATTCGAAGTAATTCAGTTTCCTTCTGATGTTTGAAGTGATTCAGTTTCTTTGTGATATTCGAAGTAATTTAGTTTCCTTCTGATGTTTGAAGTAATTCAGTTTCCTTCTGATGTTTGAAGTAATTTAGTTTCCTTCTGATGTTTGAAGTGATTCAGTTTCTTTGTGATATTCGAAGTAATTCAGTTTCCTTCTGATGTTTGAAGTGATTCAGTTTCTTTGTGATATTCGAAGTAATTCAGTTTCCTTCTGATGTTTGAAGTGATTCAGTTTCCTTCTGATGTTTGAAGTAATTCAGTTTCCTTCTGATGTTTGAAGTGATTCAGTTTCTTTGTGATATTCGAAGTAATTCAGTTTCCTTCTGATGTTTGAAGTGATTCAGTTTCTTTGTGATATTCGAAGTAATTTAGTTTCCTTCTGATGTTTGAAGTAATTCAGTTTCCTTCTGATGTTTGAAGTAATTTAGTTTCCTTCTGATGTTTGAAGTAATTCAGTTTCCTTCTGATGTTTGAAGTAATTTAGTTTCCTTCTGATATTTGAAGTAATTTAGTTTCCTTCTGATGTTTGAAGTAATTTAGTTTCCTTCTGATGTTTGAAGTAATTTAGTTTCCTTCTGATGTTTGAAGTAATTTAGTTTCCTTCTGATGTTTGAAGTAATTTAGTTTCCTTCTGATGTTTGAAGTAATTCAGTTTCCTTCTGATGTTTGAAGTAATTTAGTTTCCTTCTGATATTTGAAGTAATTTAGTTTCCTTCTGATGTTTGAAGTAATTTAGTTTCCTTCTGATGTTTGAAGTAATTTAGTTTCCTTCTGATGTTTGAAGTAATTTAGTTTCCTTCTGATGTTTGAAGTAATTTAGTTTCCTTCTGATGTTTGAAGTAATTTAGTTTCCTTCTGATGTTTGAAGTAATTCAGTTTCCTTCTGATATTTGAAGTAATTTAGTTTCCTTCTGATGTTTGAAGTGATTCAGTTTCCTTCTGATGTTTGAAGTGATTCAGTTTCCTTCTGATGTTTGAAGTGATTCAGTTTCCTTCTGATGTTTGAAGTGATTCAGTTTCCTTCTGATGTTTGAAGTGATTCAGTTTCCTTCTGATGTTTGAAGTGATTCAGTTTCCTTCTGATGTTTGAAGTGATTCAGTTTCCTTCTGATGTTTGAAGTGATTCAGTTTCCTTCTGATGTTTGAAGTAATTCAGTTTCCTTCTGATGTTTGAAGTAATTTAGTTTCCTTCTGATGTTTGAAGTGATTCAGTTTCCTTCTGATGTTTGAAGTGATTCAGTTTCCTTCTGATGTTTGAAGTAATTTAGTTTCCTTCTGATGTTTGAAGTAATTTAGTTTCCTTCTGATGTTTGAAGTGATTCAGTTTCCTTCTGATGTTTGAAGTAATTTAGTTTCCTTCTGATGTTTGAAGTGATTCAGTTTCCTTCTGATGTTTGAAGTAATTTAGTTTCCTTCTGATGTTTGAAGTGATTCAGTTTCCTTCTGATGTTTGAAGTGATTCAGTTTCCTTCTGATGTTTGAAGTAATTCAGTTTCCTTCTGATGTTTGAAGTGATTCAGTTTCCTTCTGATGTTTGAAGTGATTCAGTTTCCTTCTGATGTTTGAAGTAATTTAGTTTCCTTCTGATGTTTGAAGTAATTCAGTTTCCTTCTGATGTTTGAAGTAATTCAGTTTCCTTCTGATGTTTGAAGTAATTTAGTTTCCTTCTGATGTTTGAAGTAATTTAGTTTCCTTCTGATGTTTGAAGTAATTCAGTTTCCTTCTGATGTTTGAAGTAATTCAGTTTCCTTCTGATGTTTGAAGTAATTTAGTTTCCTTCTGATGTTTGAAGTAATTTAGTTTCCTTCTGATGTTTGAAGTAATTCAGTTTCCTTCTGATGTTTGAAGTAATTCAGTTTCCTTCTGATGTTTGAAGTAATTCAGTTTCCTTCTGATGTTTGAAGTAATTAAGTTTCCTTCTGATGTTTGAAGTGATTCAGTTTCCTTCTGATGTTTGAAGTAATTTAGTTTCCTTCTGATGTTTGAAGTGATTCAGTTTCCTTCTGATGTTTGAAGTAATTTAGTTTCCTTCTGATGTTTGAAGTGATTCAGTTTCCTTCTGATGTTTGAAGTGATTCAGTTTCCTTCTGATGTTTGAAGTAATTCAGTTTCCTTCTGATATTTGAAGTAATTTAGTTTCCTTCTGATGTTTGAAGTAATTTAGTTTCCTTCTGATGTTTGAAGTGATTCAGTTTCCTTCTGATGTTTGAAGTAATTTAGTTTCCTTCTGATGTTTGAAGTAATTTAGTTTCCTTCTGATGTTTGAAGTAATTTAGTTTCCTTCTGATGTTTGAAGTAATTCAGTTTCCTTCTGATATTTGAAGTAATTTAGTTTCCTTCTGATGTTTGAAGTAATTTAGTTTCCTTCTGATGTTTGAAGTGATTCAGTTTCCTTCTGATGTTTGAAGTGATTCAGTTTCCTTCTGATATTTGAAGTAATTTAGTTTCCTTCTGATGTTTGAAGTGATTCAGTTTCCTTCTGATGTTTGAAGTAATTTAGTTTCCTTCTGATGTTTGAAGTGATTCAGTTTCCTTCTGATGTTTGAAGTAATTTAGTTTCCTTCTGATGTTTGAAGTGATTCAGTTTCCTTCTGATGTTTGAAGTAATTTAGTTTCCTTCTGATGTTTGAAGTAATTCAGTTTCCTTCTGATGTTTGAAGTAATTCAGTTTCCTTCTGATATTTGAAGTAATTTAGTTTCCTTCTGATGTTTGAAGTGATTCAGTTTCCTTCTGATGTTTGAAGTAATTTAGTTTCCTTCTGATGTTTGAAGTGATTCAGTTTCCTTCTGATGTTTGAAGTGATTCAGTTTCCTTCTGATATTTGAAGTAATTTAGTTTCCTTCTGATGTTTGAAGTAATTTAGTTTCCTTCTGATGTTTGAAGTAATTTAGTTTCCTTCTGATGTTTGAAGTGATTCAGTTTCCTTCTGATATTTGAAGTAATTTAGTTTCCTTCTGATGTTTGAAGTGATTCAGTTTCCTTCTGATATTTGAAGTAATTTAGTTTCCTTCTGATGTTTGAAGTGATTCAGTTTCCTTCTGATGTTTGAAGTAATTTAGTTTCCTTCTGATGTTTGAAGTGATTCAGTTTCCTTCTGATGTTTGAAGTAATTTAGTTTCCTTCTGATGTTTGAAGTGATTCAGTTTCCTTCTGATGTTTGAAGTAATTTAGTTTCCTTCTGATGTTTGAAGTAATTCAGTTTCCTTCTGATGTTTGAAGTAATTTAGTTTCCTTCTGATGTTTGAAGTAATTTAGTTTCCTTCTGATGTTTGAAGTAATTTAGTTTCCTTCTGATGTTTGAAGTGATTCAGTTTCCTTCTGATGTTTGAAGTGATTCAGTTTCCTTCTGATGTTTGAAGTAATTTAGTTTCCTTCTGATGTTTGAAGTAATTCAGTTTCCTTCTGATGTTTGAAGTAATTTAGTTTCCTTCTGATGTTTGAAGTGATTCAGTTTCCTTCTGATGTTTGAAGTAATTTAGTTTCCTTCTGATGTTTGAAGTGATTCAGTTTCCTTCTGATGTTTGAAGTAATTTAGTTTCCTTCTGATGTTTGAAGTAATTCAGTTTCCTTCTGATGTTTGAAGTAATTCAGTTTCCTTCTGATATTTGAAGTAATTTAGTTTCCTTCTGATGTTTGAAGTGATTCAGTTTCCTTCTGATGTTTGAAGTAATTTAGTTTCCTTCTGATGTTTGAAGTGATTCAGTTTCCTTCTGATGTTTGAAGTGATTCAGTTTCCTTCTGATATTTGAAGTAATTTAGTTTCCTTCTGATGTTTGAAGTAATTCAGTTTCCTTCTGATGTTTGAAGTAATTTAGTTTCCTTCTGATGTTTGAAGTAATTTAGTTTCCTTCTGATGTTTGAAGTGATTCAGTTTCCTTCTGATATTTGAAGTAATTTAGTTTCCTTCTGATGTTTGAAGTGATTCAGTTTCCTTCTGATATTTGAAGTAATTTAGTTTCCTTCTGATGTTTGAAGTGATTCAGTTTCCTTCTGATGTTTGAAGTAATTTAGTTTCCTTCTGATGTTTGAAGTGATTCAGTTTCCTTCTGATGTTTGAAGTAATTTAGTTTCCTTCTGATGTTTGAAGTGATTCAGTTTCCTTCTGATGTTTGAAGTGATTCAGTTTCCTTCTGATATTTGAAGTAATTTAGTTTCCTTCTGATGTTTGAAGTGATTCAGTTTCCTTCTGATGTTTGAAGTAATTTAGTTTCCTTCTGATGTTTGAAGTGATTCAGTTTCCTTCTGATATTTGAAGTAATTTAGTTTCCTTCTGATGTTTGAAGTGATTCAGTTTCCTTCTGATGTTTGAAGTAATTTAGTTTCCTTCTGATGTTTGAAGTAATTTAGTTTCCTTCTGATGTTTGAAGTAATTCAGTTTCCTTCTGATGTTTGAAGTAATTTAGTTTCCTTCTGATGTTTGAAGTGATTCAGTTTCCTTCTGATGTTTGAAGTGATTCAGTTTCCTTCTGATGTTTGAAGTAATTTAGTTTCCTTCTGATGTTTGAAGTGATTTAGTTTCCTTCTGATGTTTGAAGTAATTTAGTTTCCTTCTGATGTTTGAAGTGATTCAGTTTCCTTCTGATGTTTGAAGTAATTTAGTTTCCTTCTGATGTTTGAAGTGATTCAGTTTCCTTCTGATGTTTGAAGTGATTCAGTTTCCTTCTGATATTTGAAGTAATTTAGTTTCCTTCTGATGTTTGAAGTGATTCAGTTTCCTTCTGATGTTTGAAGTAATTTAGTTTCCTTCTGATGTTTGAAGTGATTCAGTTTCCTTCTGATATTTGAAGTAATTTAGTTTCCTTCTGATGTTTGAAGTGATTCAGTTTCCTTCTGATGTTTGAAGTAATTTAGTTTCCTTCTGATGTTTGAAGTAATTTAGTTTCCTTCTGATGTTTGAAGTAATTCAGTTTCCTTCTGATGTTTGAAGTAATTTAGTTTCCTTCTGATGTTTGAAGTGATTCAGTTTCCTTCTGATGTTTGAAGTGATTCAGTTTCCTTCTGATGTTTGAAGTAATTTAGTTTCCTTCTGATGTTTGAAGTAATTTAGTTTCCTTCTGATGTTTGAAGTAATTTAGTTTCCTTCTGATGTTTGAAGTAATTTAGTTTCCTTCTGATGTTTGAAGTAATTTAGTTTCCTTCTGATGTTTGAAGTGATTCAGTTTCCTTCTGATGTTTGAAGTAATTCAGTTTCCTTCTGATGTTTGAAGTAATTTAGTTTCCTTCTGATGTTTGAAGTGATTCAGTTTCCTTCTGATGTTTGAAGTAATTTAGTTTCCTTCTGATGTTTGAAGTAATTTAGTTTCCTTCTGATGTTTGAAGTAATTTAGTTTCCTTCTGATGTTTGAAGTGATTCAGTTTCCTTCTGATGTTTGAAGTAATTCAGTTTCCTTCTGATGTTTGAAGTAATTTAGTTTCCTTCTGATGTTTGAAGTGATTCAGTTTCCTTCTGATGTTTGAAGTAATTTAGTTTCCTTCTGATGTTTGAAGTAATTTAGTTTCCTTCTGATGTTTGAAGTAATTCAGTTTCCTTCTGATGTTTGAAGTGATTCAGTTTCCTTCTGATGTTTGAAGTAATTCAGTTTCCTTCTGATGTTTGAAGTAATTTAGTTTCCTTCTGATGTTTGAAGTAATTCAGTTTCCTTCTGATGTTTGAAGTAATTCAGTTTCCTTCTGATGTTTGAAGTAATTTAGTTTCCTTCTGATGTTTGAAGTAATTTAGTTTCCTTCTGATGTTTGAAGTAATTTAGTTTCCTTCTGATGTTTGAAGTAATTTAGTTTCCTTCTGATGTTTGAAGTAATTCAGTTTCCTTCTGATGTTTGAAGTAATTCAGTTTCCTTCTGATGTTTGAAGTAATTTAGTTTCCTTCTGATGTTTGAAGTAATTCAGTTTCCTTCTGATATTTGAAGTAATTCAGTTTCCTTCTGATGTTTGAAGTAATTCAGTTTCCTTCTGATGTTTGAAGTAATTCAGTTTCCTTCTGATGTTTGAAGTAATTCAGTTTCCTTCTGATGTTTGAAGTAATTTAGTTTCCTTCTGATGTTTGAAGTAATTCATTTTCCTTCTGATGTTTGAAGTAATTCAGTTTCCTTCTGATGTTTGAAGTGATTTAGTTTCCTTCTGATGTTTGAAGTAATTCAGTTTCCTTCTGATGTTTGAAGTAATTCAGTTTCCTTCTGATATTTGAAGTAATTTAGTTTCCTTCTGATGTTTGAAGTAATTCAGTTTCCTTCTGATGTTTGAAGTAATTCAGTTTCCTTCTGATGTTTGAAGTAATTTAGTTTCCTTCTGATGTTTGAAGTAATTTAGTTTCCTTCTGATGTTTGAAGTAATTCAGTTTCCTTCTGATGTTTGAAGTAATTTAGTTTCCTTCTGATGTTTGAAGTAATTTAGTTTCCTTCTGATGTTTGAAGTAATTCAGTTTCCTTCTGATGTTTGAAGTAATTTAGTTTCCTTCTGATGTTTGAAGTAATTCAGTTTCCTTCTGATGTTTGAAGTAATTCAGTTTCCTTCTGATTTTTGAAGTAATTCAGTTTCCTTCTGATGTTTGAAGTAATTCAGTTTCCTTCTGATTTTTGAAGTAATTCAGTTTCCTTCTGATGTTTGAAGTGATTCAGTTTCCTTCTGATGTTTGAAGTAATTCAGTTTCCTTCTGATGTTTGAAGTAATTTAGTTTCCTTCTGATGTTTGAAGTAATTTAGTTTCCTTCTGATGTTTGAAGTAATTCAGTTTCCTTCTGATGTTTGAAGTAATTTAGTTTCCTTCTGATGTTTGAAGTAATTTAGTTTCCTTCTGATGTTTGAAGTAATTCAGTTTCCTTCTGATGTTTGAAGTAATTTAGTTTCCTTCTGATGTTTGAAGTAATTCAGTTTCCTTCTGATGTTTGAAGTAATTCAGTTTCCTTCTGATTTTTGAAGTAATTCAGTTTCCTTCTGATGTTTGAAGTAATTCAGTTTCCTTCTGATTTTTGAAGTAATTCAGTTTCCTTCTGATGTTTGAAGTGATTCAGTTTCCTTCTGATGTTTGAAGTAATTCAGTTTCCTTCTGATTTTTGAAGTAATTCAGTTTCCTTCTGATGTTTGAAGTAATTCAGTTTCCTTCTGATGTTTGAAGTAATTTAGTTTCCTTCTGATGTTTGAAGTGATTCAGTTTCCTTCTGATGTTTGAAGTAATTCAGTTTCCTTCTGATTTTTGAAGTAATTCAGTTTCCTTCTGATGTTTGAAGTAATTCAGTTTCCTTCTGATTTTTGAAGTAATTCAGTTTCCTTCTGATGTTTGAAGTAATTTAGTTTCCTTCTGATGTTTGAAGTAATTTAGTTTCCTTCTGATGTTTGAAGTAATTCAGTTTCCTTCTGATGTTTGAAGTAATTCAGTTTCCTTCTGATGTTTGAAGTAATTTAGTTTCCTTCTGATGTTTGAAGTAATTTAGTTTCCTTCTGATGTTTGAAGTAATTTAGTTTCCTTCTGATGTTTGAAGTAATTCAGTTTCCTTCTGATGTTTGAAGTAATTTAGTTTCCTTCTGATGTTTGAAGTGATTCAGTTTCCTTCTGATGTTTGAAGTAATTCAGTTTCCTTCTGATGTTTGAAGTAATTTAGTTTCCTTCTGATGTTTGAAGTGATTCAGTTTCCTTCTGATGTTTGAAGTAATTTAGTTTCCTTCTGATGTTTGAAGTAATTCAGTTTCCTTCTGATGTTTGAAGTAATTCAGTTTCCTTCTGATATTTGAAGTAATTTAGTTTCCTTCTGATGTTTGAAGTGATTCAGTTTCCTTCTGATGTTTGAAGTAATTTAGTTTCCTTCTGATGTTTGAAGTGATTCAGTTTCCTTCTGATGTTTGAAGTAATTCAGTTTCCTTCTGATGTTTGAAGTAATTCAGTTTCCTTCTGATGTTTGAAGTAATTTAGTTTCCTTCTGATGTTTGAAGTAATTTAGTTTCCTTCTGATGTTTGAAGTAATTTAGTTTCCTTCTGATGTTTGAAGTAATTTAGTTTCCTTCTGATGTTTGAAGTAATTCAGTTTCCTTCTGATGTTTGAAGTAATTCAGTTTCCTTCTGATGTTTGAAGTAATTTAGTTTCCTTCTGATGTTTGAAGTAATTCAGTTTCCTTCTGATATTTGAAGTAATTCAGTTTCCTTCTGATGTTTGAAGTAATTCAGTTTCCTTCTGATGTTTGAAGTAATTCAGTTTCCTTCTGATGTTTGAAGTAATTCAGTTTCCTTCTGATGTTTGAAGTAATTTAGTTTCCTTCTGATGTTTGAAGTAATTCATTTTCCTTCTGATGTTTGAAGTAATTCAGTTTCCTTCTGATGTTTGAAGTGATTTAGTTTCCTTCTGATGTTTGAAGTAATTCAGTTTCCTTCTGATGTTTGAAGTAATTCAGTTTCCTTCTGATATTTGAAGTAATTTAGTTTCCTTCTGATGTTTGAAGTAATTCAGTTTCCTTCTGATGTTTGAAGTAATTCAGTTTCCTTCTGATGTTTGAAGTAATTTAGTTTCCTTCTGATGTTTGAAGTAATTTAGTTTCCTTCTGATGTTTGAAGTAATTCAGTTTCCTTCTGATGTTTGAAGTAATTTAGTTTCCTTCTGATGTTTGAAGTAATTTAGTTTCCTTCTGATGTTTGAAGTAATTCAGTTTCCTTCTGATGTTTGAAGTAATTTAGTTTCCTTCTGATGTTTGAAGTAATTCAGTTTCCTTCTGATGTTTGAAGTAATTCAGTTTCCTTCTGATTTTTGAAGTAATTCAGTTTCCTTCTGATGTTTGAAGTAATTCAGTTTCCTTCTGATTTTTGAAGTAATTCAGTTTCCTTCTGATGTTTGAAGTGATTCAGTTTCCTTCTGATGTTTGAAGTAATTCAGTTTCCTTCTGATGTTTGAAGTAATTTAGTTTCCTTCTGATGTTTGAAGTAATTTAGTTTCCTTCTGATGTTTGAAGTAATTCAGTTTCCTTCTGATGTTTGAAGTAATTTAGTTTCCTTCTGATGTTTGAAGTAATTTAGTTTCCTTCTGATGTTTGAAGTAATTCAGTTTCCTTCTGATGTTTGAAGTAATTTAGTTTCCTTCTGATGTTTGAAGTAATTCAGTTTCCTTCTGATGTTTGAAGTAATTCAGTTTCCTTCTGATTTTTGAAGTAATTCAGTTTCCTTCTGATGTTTGAAGTAATTCAGTTTCCTTCTGATTTTTGAAGTAATTCAGTTTCCTTCTGATGTTTGAAGTGATTCAGTTTCCTTCTGATGTTTGAAGTAATTCAGTTTCCTTCTGATTTTTGAAGTAATTCAGTTTCCTTCTGATGTTTGAAGTAATTCAGTTTCCTTCTGATGTTTGAAGTAATTTAGTTTCCTTCTGATGTTTGAAGTGATTCAGTTTCCTTCTGATGTTTGAAGTAATTCAGTTTCCTTCTGATTTTTGAAGTAATTCAGTTTCCTTCTGATGTTTGAAGTAATTCAGTTTCCTTCTGATTTTTGAAGTAATTCAGTTTCCTTCTGATGTTTGAAGTAATTTAGTTTCCTTCTGATGTTTGAAGTAATTTAGTTTCCTTCTGATGTTTGAAGTAATTCAGTTTCCTTCTGATGTTTGAAGTAATTCAGTTTCCTTCTGATGTTTGAAGTAATTTAGTTTCCTTCTGATGTTTGAAGTAATTTAGTTTCCTTCTGATGTTTGAAGTAATTTAGTTTCCTTCTGATGTTTGAAGTAATTCAGTTTCCTTCTGATGTTTGAAGTAATTTAGTTTCCTTCTGATGTTTGAAGTGATTCAGTTTCCTTCTGATGTTTGAAGTAATTCAGTTTCCTTCTGATGTTTGAAGTAATTTAGTTTCCTTCTGATGTTTGAAGTGATTCAGTTTCCTTCTGATGTTTGAAGTAATTTAGTTTCCTTCTGATGTTTGAAGTAATTCAGTTTCCTTCTGATGTTTGAAGTAATTCAGTTTCCTTCTGATATTTGAAGTAATTTAGTTTCCTTCTGATGTTTGAAGTGATTCAGTTTCCTTCTGATGTTTGAAGTAATTTAGTTTCCTTCTGATGTTTGAAGTGATTCAGTTTCCTTCTGATGTTTGAAGTGATTCAGTTTCCTTCTGATATTTGAAGTAATTTAGTTTCCTTCTGATGTTTGAAGTGATTCAGTTTCCTTCTGATGTTTGAAGTAATTTAGTTTCCTTCTGATGTTTGAAGTGATTCAGTTTCCTTCTGATGTTTGAAGTGATTCAGTTTCCTTCTGATGTTTGAAGTAATTTAGTTTCCTTCTGATGTTTGAAGTAATTTAGTTTCCTTCTGATGTTTGAAGTGATTCAGTTTCCTTCTGATGTTTGAAGTAATTTAGTTTCCTTCTGATGTTTGAAGTGATTCAGTTTCCTTCTGATGTTTGAAGTAATTTAGTTTCCTTCTGATGTTTGAAGTGATTCAGTTTCCTTCTGATGTTTGAAGTGATTCAGTTTCCTTCTGATGTTTGAAGTAATTCAGTTTCCTTCTGATGTTTGAAGTGATTCAGTTTCCTTCTGATGTTTGAAGTGATTCAGTTTCCTTCTGATGTTTGAAGTAATTTAGTTTCCTTCTGATGTTTGAAGTAATTCAGTTTCCTTCTGATTTTTGAAGTAATTCAGTTTCCTTCTGATGTTTGAAGTAATTTAGTTTCCTTCTGATGTTTGAAGTAATTTAGTTTCCTTCTGATGTTTGAAGTAATTCAGTTTCCTTCTGATGTTTGAAGTAATTCAGTTTCCTTCTGATGTTTGAAGTAATTTAGTTTCCTTCTGATGTTTGAAGTAATTTAGTTTCCTTCTGATGTTTGAAGTAATTTAGTTTCCTTCTGATGTTTGAAGTAATTCAGTTTCCTTCTGATGTTTGAAGTAATTTAGTTTCCTTCTGATGTTTGAAGTAATTCAGTTTCCTTCTGATGTTTGAAGTAATTCAGTTTCCTTCTGATGTTTGAAGTAATTCAGTTTCCTTCTGATGTTTGAAGTAATTTAGTTTCCTTCTGATGTTTGAAGTAATTTAGTTTCCTTCTGATGTTTGAAGTAATTCAGTTTCCTTCTGATGTTTGAAGTAATTCAGTTTCCTTCTGATGTTTGAAGTAATTCAGTTTCCTTCTGATGTTTGAAGTAATTAAGTTTCCTTCTGATGTTTGAAGTGATTCAGTTTCCTTCTGATGTTTGAAGTAATTTAGTTTCCTTCTGATGTTTGAAGTGATTCAGTTTCCTTCTGATGTTTGAAGTAATTTAGTTTCCTTCTGATGTTTGAAGTGATTCAGTTTCCTTCTGATGTTTGAAGTGATTCAGTTTCTTTGTGATGTTTGAAGTGATTCAGTTTCCTTCTGATGTTTGAAGTGATTCAGTTTCTTTGTGATATTCGAAGTGATTCAGTTTCCTTCTGATGTTTGAAGTGATTCAGTTTCCTTCTGATGTTTGAAGTGATTCAGTTTCCTTCTGATGTTTGAAGTAATTCAGTTTCCTTCTGATGTTTGAAGTAATTCAGTTTCCTTCTGATGTTTGAAGTAATTCAGTTTCCTTCTGATGTTTGAAGTGATTCAGTTTCCTTCTGATGTTTGAAGTGATTTAGTTTCCTTCTGATGTTTGAAGTGATTCAGTTTCCTTCTGATGTTTGAAGTAATTTAGTTTCCTTCTGATGTTTGAAGTGATTCAGTTTCCTTCTGATGTTTGAAGTAATTTAGTTTCCTTCTGATGTTTGAAGTGATTCAGTTTCCTTCTGATGTTTGAAGTGATTCAGTTTCCTTCTGATGTTTGAAGTGATTCAGTTTCCTTCTGATATTTGAAGTAATTTAGTTTCCTTCTGATGTTTGAAGTAATTCAGTTTCCTTCTGATGTTTGAAGTAATTTAGTTTCCTTCTGATGTTTGAAGTAATTCAGTTTCCTTCTGATGTTTGAAGTAATTCAGTTTCCTTCTGATGTTTGAAGTAATTCAGTTTCCTTCTGATGTTTGAAGTAATTTAGTTTCCTTCTGATATTTGAAGTAATTTAGTTTCCTTCTGATGTTTGAAGTAATTCAGTTTCCTTCTGATGTTTGAAGTAATTCAGTTTCCTTCTGATGTTTGAAGTAATTCAGTTTCCTTCTGATGTTTGAAGTAATTTAGTTTCCTTCTGATGTTTGAAGTAATTTAGTTTCCTTCTGATGTTTGAAGTAATTTAGTTTCCTTCTGATGTTTGAAGTAATTTAGTTTCCTTCTGATGTTTGAAGTAATTTAGTTTCCTTCTGATGTTTGAAGTAATTCAGTTTCCTTCTGATGTTTGAAGTGATTCAGTTTCCTTCTGATGTTTGAAGTGATTCAGTTTCCTTCTGATGTTTGAAGTAATTCAGTTTCCTTCTGATGTTTGAAGTGATTCAGTTTCCTTCTGATGTTTGAAGTGATTCAGTTTCCTTCTGATGTTTGAAGTAATTTAGTTTCCTTCTGATGTTTGAAGTAATTCAGTTTCCTTCTGATTTTTGAAGTAATTCAGTTTCCTTCTGATGTTTGAAGTAATTTAGTTTCCTTCTGATGTTTGAAGTAATTTAGTTTCCTTCTGATGTTTGAAGTAATTCAGTTTCCTTCTGATGTTTGAAGTAATTTAGTTTCCTTCTGATGTTTGAAGTAATTCAGTTTCCTTCTGATGTTTGAAGTAATTCAGTTTCCTTCTGATGTTTGAAGTAATTTAGTTTCCTTCTGATGTTTGAAGTAATTCAGTTTCCTTCTGATGTTTGAAGTAATTCAGTTTCCTTCTGATGTTTGAAGTAATTTAGTTTCCTTCTGATGTTTGAAGTAATTCAGTTTCCTTCTGATGTTTGAAGTAATTTAGTTTCCTTCTGATGTTTGAAGTAATTCAGTTTCCTTCTGATGTTTGAAGTAATTCAGTTTCCTTCTGATGTTTGAAGTAATTCAGTTTCCTTCTGATGTTTGAAGTAATTTAGTTTCCTTCTGATGTTTGAAGTAATTTAGTTTCCTTCTGATGTTTGAAGTAATTTAGTTTCCTTCTGATGTTTGAAGTAATTCAGTTTCCTTCTGATGTTTGAAGTAATTCAGTTTCCTTCTGATGTTTGAAGTAATTCAGTTTCCTTCTGATGTTTGAAGTAATTAAGTTTCCTTCTGATGTTTGAAGTGATTCAGTTTCCTTCTGATGTTTGAAGTAATTTAGTTTCCTTCTGATGTTTGAAGTGATTCAGTTTCCTTCTGATGTTTGAAGTAATTTAGTTTCCTTCTGATGTTTGAAGTGATTCAGTTTCCTTCTGATGTTTGAAGTGATTCAGTTTCTTTGTGATGTTTGAAGTGATTCAGTTTCCTTCTGATGTTTGAAGTGATTCAGTTTCTTTGTGATATTCGAAGTGATTCAGTTTCCTTCTGATGTTTGAAGTGATTCAGTTTCCTTCTGATGTTTGAAGTGATTCAGTTTCCTTCTGATGTTTGAAGTAATTCAGTTTCCTTCTGATGTTTGAAGTAATTCAGTTTCCTTCTGATGTTTGAAGTAATTCAGTTTCCTTCTGATGTTTGAAGTGATTCAGTTTCCTTCTGATGTTTGAAGTGATTTAGTTTCCTTCTGATGTTTGAAGTGATTCAGTTTCCTTCTGATGTTTGAAGTAATTTAGTTTCCTTCTGATGTTTGAAGTGATTCAGTTTCCTTCTGATGTTTGAAGTAATTTAGTTTCCTTCTGATGTTTGAAGTGATTCAGTTTCCTTCTGATGTTTGAAGTGATTCAGTTTCCTTCTGATGTTTGAAGTGATTCAGTTTCCTTCTGATATTTGAAGTAATTTAGTTTCCTTCTGATGTTTGAAGTAATTCAGTTTCCTTCTGATGTTTGAAGTAATTTAGTTTCCTTCTGATGTTTGAAGTAATTCAGTTTCCTTCTGATGTTTGAAGTAATTCAGTTTCCTTCTGATGTTTGAAGTAATTCAGTTTCCTTCTGATGTTTGAAGTGATTCAGTTTCTTTGTGATATTCGAAGTAATTTAGTTTCCTTCTGATGTTTGAAGTAATTCAGTTTCCTTCTGATGTTTGAAGTGATTCAGTTTCTTTGTGATATTCGAAGTAATTTAGTTTCCTTCTGATGTTTGAAGTAATTCAGTTTCCTTCTGATGTTTGAAGTAATTTAGTTTCCTTCTGATGTTTGAAGTAATTCAGTTTCCTTCTGATGTTTGAAGTAATTTAGTTTCCTTCTGATGTTTGAAGTAATTTAGTTTCCTTCTGATATTTGAAGTAATTTAGTTTCCTTCTGATGTTTGAAGTAATTTAGTTTCCTTCTGATGTTTGAAGTAATTTAGTTTCCTTCTGATGTTTGAAGTAATTTAGTTTCCTTCTGATGTTTGAAGTAATTTAGTTTCCTTCTGATGTTTGAAGTGATTCAGTTTCCTTCTGATGTTTGAAGTGATTCAGTTTCCTTCTGATGTTTGAAGTGATTCAGTTTCCTTCTGATGTTTGAAGAAATTTAGTTTCCTTCTGATGTTTGAAGTAATTTAGTTTCCTTCTGATGTTTGAAGTAATTTAGTTTCCTTCTGATGTTTGAAGTAATTCAGTTTCCTTCTGATGTTTGAAGTAATTTAGTTTCCTTCTGATGTTTGAAGTAATTTAGTTTCCTTCTGATGTTTGAAGTAATTCAGTTTCCTTCTGATATTTGAAGTAATTTAGTTTCCTTCTGATGTTTGAAGTGATTCAGTTTCCTTCTGATGTTTGAAGTAATTTAGTTTCCTTCTGATGTTTGAAGTGATTCAGTTTCCTTCTGATGTTTGAAGTGATTCAGTTTCCTTCTGATGTTTGAAGTAATTTAGTTTCCTTCTGATGTTTGAAGTGATTCAGTTTCCTTCTGATGTTTGAAGTGATTGTTTCCTTCTGATGTTTGAAGTGATTCAGTTTCTTTGTGATATTCGAAGTAATTTAGTTTCCTTCTGATGTTTGAAGTAATTCAGTTTCCTTCTGATGTTTGAAGTAATTCAGTTTCCTTCTGATGTTTGAAGTGATTTAGTTTCCTTCTGATGTTTGAAGTAATTTAGTTTTCTTCTGATGTTTGAAGTGATTCAGTTTCTTTGTGATATTCGAAGTAATTTAGTTTCCTTCTGATGTTTGAAGTAATTCAGTTTCCTTCTGATGTTTGAAGTAATTCAGTTTCCTTCTGATGTTTGAAGTGATTTAGTTTCCTTCTGATGTTTGAAGTAATTTAGTTTCCTTCTGATGTTTGAAGTAATTTAGTTTCCTTCTGATGTTTGAAGTAATTTAGTTTCCTTCTGATGTTTGAAGTGATTCAGTTTCCTTCTGATGTTTGAAGTAATTCAGTTTCCTTCTGATATTTGAAGTAATTTAGTTTCCTTCTGATGTTTGAAGTGATTCAGTTTCCTTCTGATGTTTGAAGTAATTTAGTTTCCTTCTGATGTTTGAAGTAATTCAGTTTCCTTCTGATATTTGAAGTAATTTAGTTTCCTTCTGATATTTGAAGTAATTTAGTTTCCTTCTGATGTTTGAAGTAATTTAGTTTCCTTCTGATGTTTGAAGTGATTTAGTTTCCTTCTGATGTTTGAAGTAATTTAGTTTCCTTCTGATGTTTGAAGTAATTCAGTTTCCTTCTGATGTTTGAAGTGATTCAGTTTCCTTCTGATGTTTGAAGTAATTCAGTTTCCTTCTGATATTTGAAGTAATTTAGTTTCCTTCTGATGTTTGAAGTAATTTAGTTTCCTTCTGATGTTTGAAGTGATTTAGTTTCCTTCTGATGTTTGAAGTGATTCAGTTTCCTTCTGATGTTTGAAGTGATTCAGTTTCTTTGTGATATTCGAAGTAATTCAGTTTCCTTCTGATGTTTGAAGTGATTCAGTTTCCTTCTGATATTTGAAGTAATTTAGTTTCCTTCTGATGTTTGAAGTGATTCAGTTTCTTTGTGATATTCGAAGTGATTCAGTTTCCTTCTGATGTTTGAAGTGATTCAGTTTCCTTCTGATGTTTGAAGTGATTCAGTTTCCTTCTGATGTTTGAAGTGATTCAGTTTCTTTGTGATGTTTGAAGTGATTCAGTTTCCTTCTGATGTTTGAAGTGATTCAGTTTCCTTCTGATGTTTGAAGTGATTCAGTTTCCTTCTGATGTTTGAAGTGATTCAGTTTCCTTCTGATGTTTGAAGTGATTCAGTTTCTTTGTGATGTTTGAAGTGATTCAGTTTCCTTCTGATGTTTGAAGTGATTCAGTTTCCTTCTGATGTTTGAAGTGATTCAGTTTCTTTGTGATGTTTGAAGTGATTCAGTTTCCTTCTGATGTTTGAAGTGATTCAGTTTCCTTCTGATGTTTGAAGTGATTTAGTTTCTTTGTGATGTTTGAAGTGATTCAGTTTCCTTCTGATGTTTGAAGTGATTCAGTTTCCTTCTGATGTTTGAAGTGATTCAGTTTCCTTCTGATGTTTGAAGTGATTCAGTTTCCTTCTGATGTTTGAAGTGATTCAGTTTCTTTGTGATGTTTGAAGTGATTCAGTTTCCTTCTGATGTTTGAAGTGATTCAGTTTCCTTCTGATGTTTGAAGTAATTCAGTTTCCTTCTGATGTTTGAAGTGATTCAGTTTCCTTCTGATGTTTGAAGTGATTCAGTTTCCTTCTGATATTTGAAGTAATTCAGTTTCCTTCTGATGTTTGAAGTGATTCAGTTTCCTTCTGATGTTTGAAGTAATTTAGTTTCCTTCTGATGTTTGAAGTAATTAAGTTTCCTTCTGATGTTTGAAGTGATTCAGTTTCCTTCTGATGTTTGAAGTAATTTAGTTTCCTTCTGATGTTTGAAGTGATTCAGTTTCCTTCTGATGTTTGAAGTAATTTAGTTTCCTTCTGATGTTTGAAGTGATTCAGTTTCCTTCTGATGTTTGAAGTGATTCAGTTTCTTTGTGATATTCGAAGTAATTCAGTTTCCTTCTGATGTTTGAAGTAATTAAGTTTCCTTCTGATGTTTGAAGTAATTAAGTTTCCTTCTGATGTTTGAAGTGATTCAGTTTCCTTCTGATGTTTGAAGTAATTTAGTTTCCTTCTGATGTTTGAAGTGATTCAGTTTCCTTCTGATGTTTGAAGTAATTTAGTTTCCTTCTGATGTTTGAAGTGATTCAGTTTCCTTCTGATGTTTGAAGTGATTCAGTTTCTTTGTGATATTCGAAGTAATTCAGTTTCCTTCTGATGTTTGAAGTGATTCAGTTTCCTTCTGATATTTGAAGTAATTTAGTTTCCTTCTGATGTTTGAAGTGATTCAGTTTCTTTGTGATATTCGAAGTGATTCAGTTTCCTTCTGATGTTTGAAGTGATTCAGTTTCCTTCTGATGTTTGAAGTGATTCAGTTTCCTTCTGATGTTTGAAGTGATTCAGTTTCTTTGTGATGTTTGAAGTGATTCAGTTTCCTTCTGATGTTTGAAGTGATTCAGTTTCCTTCTGATGTTTGAAGTGATTCAGTTTCCTTCTGATGTTTGAAGTGATTCAGTTTCTTTGTGATGTTTGAAGTGATTCAGTTTCCTTCTGATGTTTGAAGTGATTCAGTTTCCTTCTGATGTTTGAAGTGATTCAGTTTCTTTGTGATGTTTGAAGTGATTCAGTTTCCTTCTGATGTTTGAAGTGATTCAGTTTCCTTCTGATGTTTGAAGTGATTCAGTTTCTTTGTGATGTTTGAAGTGATTCAGTTTCCTTCTGATGTTTGAAGTGATTCAGTTTCCTTCTGATGTTTGAAGTGATTCAGTTTCCTTCTGATGTTTGAAGTGATTCAGTTTCCTTCTGATGTTTGAAGTGATTCAGTTTCTTTGTGATGTTTGAAGTGATTCAGTTTCCTTCTGATGTTTGAAGTGATTCAGTTTCCTTCTGATGTTTGAAGTAATTCAGTTTCCTTCTGATGTTTGAAGTGATTCAGTTTCCTTCTGATGTTTGAAGTGATTCAGTTTCTTTCTGATATTTGAAGTAATTCAGTTTCCTTCTGATGTTTGAAGTGATTCAGTTTCCTTCTGATATTTGAAGTAATTCAGTTTCCTTCTGATGTTTGAAGTGATTCAGTTTCTTTGTGATGTTTGAAGTGATTCAGTTTCCTTCTGATGTTTGAAGTGATTCAGTTTCCTTCTGATGTTTGAAGTGATTCAGTTTCCTTCTGATGTTCGAAATGATTCAGTTTCCTTCTGATGTTTGAAGTGATTCAGTTTCTTTGTGATGTTTGGAGTGATTCATTTTCTTTGTGATGTTTGAAGTGATTCAGTTTCTTTGTGATGTTTGAAGTGATTCAGTTTCTTTGTGATGTTTGAAGTGATTCAGTTTCCTTCTGATGTTTGAAGTGATTCAGTTTCCTTCTGATGTTTGAAGTGATTCAGTTTCCTTCTGATGTTTGAAGTGATTCAGTTTCCTTCTGATGTTTGAAGTGATTCAGTTTCCTTCTGATGTTTGAAGTGATTCAGTTTCCATCTGATGTTTGAAGTGATTCAGTTTCTTTGTGATGTTTGAAGTGATTCAGTTTCTTTGTGATGTTTGAAGTGATTCAGTTTCCTTCTGATGTTTGAAGTGATTCAGTTTCCTTCTGATGTTTGAAGTGATTCAGTTTCCTTCTGATGTTCGAAATGATTCAGTTTCCTTCTGATGTTTGAAGTGATTCAGTTTCCTTCTGATGTTCGAAGTAATTCTATTTCCTTCTGTTTCATTCCAACTCCCTTCAGTTTCTCCATGATGTTTCAAGAGGTAACCTTTGAAAGTCTCTGTTCGTGAGGTTCATGCGTTTGAAGCTTATTATCATGGCTCTTCTACTGTGAGAGTGAATTGCTTGTAATTTTACTGCATGGCTCCACTCCTTCATAAAGTCATAGGGTAAGTTCCGTTATTTCAACCGTTCCTCATTATCGTACAGATAGCCTTTAGATGGAAATAACACCACTAATATTAGATAGCTAGTTTAAGGTTTATCCTTGTTACACTCTTCCGACATTTAATGACTAGTAGTGTTTTCACTAGTAGTGTTATTTCCATATAAATGCTTTCTGTACGGTAATGAGGAACGGTCGAAGTAACGGTTACCCTAGGTCATGGCATTACTGCCCATCCAAGGCCAGTTGTCAAGGGGTTGGATGTCTGCCACCAACACAAACATGCTGCGTTTGGCCTAGAAAGAGGCATGCATACGCTACTAAATTTTATATGTGCTCCTTTTCTCTTCATCTAACGTTCAAATTCTGTTGGTGTGGATCATTTATTTGACTATGTTGAGTCTCAAGTTAGTATGGGCCCGAGCTGAGAGTTAGGTAAGCCTTCTTATTGTTGAAATAAAAAATATTTTTTGTGATGTTAAGGACCATCTTTTTTTGGTTCACTGCTGTCCTGTTTTTTAACAGCTAGTACGTTCTTCTTCAACTTTTATCTTGTTTCATGAACTTCTTTCTCAACTTACTATTTTTATGCTCTTTCTGCATAGATTCCACGTTCCCTTATCTCCATATTAAATGATGACTTTCTCCTTCTCTCTTCAAAACACATTTTTTTAGTGGTTAGGGAAACTTCGACTAATGTATAACTTACCAAGTTAGTATAAAAAGTTCACCCAGGTCCATTTATTGGAAGTTTTTATATGAACGCCTCATATTTGCTATTATTAACATTAAATAAGAATGATGCACAAGCGAGTCTCAACACTGATTAGAATACATTGAACATTACGCGCTATAGGGTTTTTGTTTGAATTTTTACCTGAGTGCTTGAGTCATCAGCTAAAGAAAACTGTCTCTCTTGCTCCATATGTGAAAATATAAATTCAAAAAGCTTTAATTCCATCTTTCATGAACTAATTTGTTCTCTCACTTTTGGTGGGTGAACAAGTGAACAAATATTATACTAATGCAAGTGAACAAAGAAGCGAGTGAATGTTCACTCACTTTTCTTCTTATTATACGCTGTAGGGATATTTCTGATGGAGCAAAATTGAGCTGCTGTTCAGGTACAAGTTGTGCTGCCTGCAGCTATGGAGTGTTGCGACCTGGTCCTCTCATGCTAACTTTGTACTAGGGCTCAACGTGCGTGTGTGTTCACTAACTTTACTTCTATTTTCAAGAGCATATTTAAGTTCATTTGCAGTGTGTTTGGAATAGTGCTATCTTATATGAATTATCTTATTTACAGTTTTGATGATTGTATTTTCAGTCTCGTGCATGATGCATTTTTTTTGGTTAACTTTCTAACAAATATACTACTCTTGTATTGCGTACTACTAATATTTATTATTCTATCCACTTGAACCTCTCGTTCATTTTCGTCCCACATGACAACATAATTGCTGAGGCGATGGGTTATGTCATCTGACCATCTTTTTTTTTTGTCAGGGAACTACCCTTCATAAGATGTTCAATAAATCAATCCTATAAATTAAAACGCCAGATGTGTCCTTAAATTTATTAAATAAATGAATTCATATTTTCTTGTGCGAAATTTCTCCTGTGTTATTACAATGGGCTGAAATAATAATGCTGCTTGCTTGGTTGGTGCGTGTGTCTGTGATGCTTATAAGGATGCTCAATAACAGTATCTGTGAACGAGTTTCACCAGTACACAAGTACAAGAATATTTTACTCGCTGGTACTATAGGGATAGATATATTGGTTTGTCATCCACATCTGGAGATTTATTTTTAGGAAACTATCGACTAATGTCTTTTTTAACGGGTCGTGTACTCTAGTAAATAAATAGTTAACCTGCGCACATAGAATGAGACATCCAGAGCACAGCGCAGATTTGTGAGCTACAGAAGTGCATGACTGGAGACTGGTTTTGTCTTAATTTCTGTGCGTATGTCTTACCGCTTTACACCTTTGTTGTGATACGCCATGTTGTCATGAAGTTCCTTTATTTTATTCATTGGTATGCTTTTTGACACACACCCATGTTTGTCTCATATTGCCTTTCTGTTAAACTTCCACTAAACTTAATGTTTTTTCTTTTATCCCTAGAGTTTTCTCATTTGACGTCAAAGTATCCACCGTCATTAAGTAGCTTCTGAATAATCTACGTTTTTTCACATAGACTAGACTTCCAAAGACATGATGATGCATGACTTTATATTGTTTGTACAATATTTTTTTTGTGGACCTCCAATTCGGGAGAAAGCTACGCTCTCGTGCAGTTCATGCGTTGAACGCTTCTAAAGCTGTGCACTTCTCTGACTGCTGTTGAATTTGTCTCTGCAGGTTTTTAGGGGGCATGTTGTTTGCTATTGTGATATTGGCGAGCTTCGTGTTTTCTCAAGAAGTGGTGGGTGGCAGCAAGCGTAGCCTGGTGGGGCTGCTGCTGCCCCTGGCGTTCTCGGTGGGCATCGCCCTGCTGCCGCTCGTTGCCACCTACACCGTGGACTGGCGCACCCTCACCCTCCTCGTCTCCTGCCTCGGCGTCTTTGTCGCGCTTCTCGTCCTGTGAGTCCAAACTTCCCGCCACCTTCAGTAAAGAGTCCTTACTGGTGGTTGTTTTCTTCAGTAAAGGGTCCTCAGTGGTGTTGTTTTCTTCAGTGAAGAGTCTTCTTATTTTCTAGGTAGTTTGAGACTGAATTTTACTGCATAGCTTTTCGTTAAAATGAGTGCGGAGCCTGACGCATTTCAATAACCCAATGTCTCGGTTTCGTTCTAGACTTGGCACACATAATTCTGGAGTAAAAATTCTATTTTTTTGCTAATATTTTGCATTAGCATGTAATTTCTTTTCCAGGGTTCCTTCCTAATTCTTGTTTGTTTTTTATCGTTTTTTCTGTCAATTTTCATATTAGCGTGATCATTTTCGTCTCGTTGTTCTTCTCATTTTTGTCTCTTTGTTCTTCTCATTTTCATGACTTTATTCTTCTCATTTCCTTTTCTTTATACCTCTTTCCCCTCAGGGGGATACAACTTTTTGTTGAAGTAAAATGTTTTTGTTATGTTAAGGACCATCTTTTTTTCGGGTTACCGCTGTCCTGTTTTTCAGCACCTACTACTTTCTTCGACTTTGATCTTGTTTCATGATCTTCTTTCTTATCTTTCTGTTTCTATGCCCTTTCTGCATAGATTCCGCGATCTCAACTCCATACTAAATGGTGCCTTCCTCTTTCTTCTTTTTGAATCTCTTTTGTGGCGGATAGGGAGGCTTAAACTAACGATTAATCTAATGTATACCTCTCTTTTCTTTTCTGTACTTATTGCCATTTCTTTTTTCCTCTCATTTTCATTTTTGCTTTTTACTGGTCTCGTTTTCCGTTTATTTGTTTTTTCTTTTATTAATGGCCTCATTTCCGTTTTCTTATTGTTCAATCTCCCTTTTTTATTTGTTCTTTTCCCACACTCACTGGCTAAACTCAATTTAAACATTACATGTTCAAGTTTGACCTCATCTGTTGAGAGACCAGCAAACATAACCCATTGACTTGTTCAATATCTTAGTAATGACATTTTGAAGCGTACTTCCTGTGATGTAGATAGTATTTCTGTCATGTAGATGGCATGCTAAATAATGTCATGGATGTTTGAAGCGTAGTTCATGTGATGTAGACGGTAAAGATATCATGTAGATGGTAAAGATCTCATGTAGACGGTGAAGATGTCATGTAGATGCCATTCTAAATACTGTCGGGGATGTCGGAAGTGTAATTTCTGTCATGTAGATTGTATTCTAAATAATGTGATGTATGGATCAGGCTGTTGCCAGAGTCACCGCGTTGGCTGGTGAGCCGTGGCCGCATCAGCGAAGCTCAGGCGACGCTCATGAAGCTGGCTACCCTCAATCGGTCCCTCGCTCGCCTCCCGCCCTCCTGGCAGCTCGTGCCTGATACTCGCAGGTACCCGGCCTCCTCCTCCTTGTTAGGGGATACGCCAAAAGATAAGATAAGCTAAAATTCAACTCCTTCATATTGGAGGCTAAGGGAATAAGATGAAAAATTAGTTCGGGCAAAATTCAATTCCTTTATATTGGAGACTTAAGAGAAACGCCAAAAGATAAGATAAGCTAAAATTCAATTCCTTTATACTGGAGACAGGATACGTCAAAAGATAATGGTATGGTATGGGATACGTCAGAAGATAAGATATGACAAAATTCAACTCCTTTATTCAAAATTGCAGGCAATACAAGTTTATCACTAATGCAAAGGGAAAAATTTACGTTCTTATTCATCAAACTTACATTAATTACTCTCGTTGTAGTGTGAATAAAGTTTATTCTTAGTTGCCATTTCACAGAAATGTTTTTTATTTACTCTTCAGAGTCTTTTTTTGCTGGAAATGTTCCTAGTTGATATCGAAATATTACACTTTCGTGAAGACTGAAGAGCATGCTTATGAATCAGTTTCGTGTTGCAAAAATAAGTTATCCTTTCTTGCTAAAAGCCATTTCACAAAATTATTTTAATAGACACTTAAAAAGTTTTTGTCTGGAAATGTTCCCAACTGAAATCAAACTATTACACTTTCGTGAAGAGCACGCTTTCAACTCAATAATGTATTGCAAAAATAAGTTAACCTTACTCAACCAGCGGTTCACGGCAAGTTCAATAAATTATATTACCGGCCCTCCTTCCAGAACTGCAGTGAGCATAGACGACGACGAAGAAAGCAACGGCGGCAGCAAATGGCTGGCCCAGAAAAAGAAGCGCAGCAGCCGCAAAGTGAGCAAGGTTATCAGCAAACTCGAGAAGAAAGCGGCCGGACTCCGGGACATGATGAAGCACAAGTACATTGTGTGGATCTTGCTGGTGCAGATATACTCGTGGTTTGTGAACAGCACCGTGTACTACGGCCTCACGCTCGCTGCTAGTGACATCGGCAGCAACGTCTACATGTCGACTGCTCTCAGCGGCCTGGTGGAGATACCCTCTGTGCTCGTGGCCTTCCCTCTCATAGACAGGTGGGCGCGTGTGTGTGTGGGTGTGTATGTGTGTGCGCGCTTTCATCAGCACTGCTATTGAAGGAAGAAATTAGGTGATGCATGCAATCAGCGCTGTTTTTGAATGAAGAAATGAAGTGATGCATGCAATTGAGGTTTCTATAGTAATGTGTGATGATGGTTTTGCGTACATTGAATGCAACAAATAATAGTAATCATTCTCTTCATCTCCTTATGATTGCCTTAGCGTGCTTTTTGCGTAGAGTAAAGATCGCACCTATGGTAGAGGATGTCTGAGAGCTTGAAGCGTGCGCCGCTGGTAGAAATGACAGTAGGATGTTTTTGTGTTGCTGGCCTTGATGCATACATCATTGAGCCTGTACTTGCTTCTTATGAAGTATGGGTACTTCACTTAGCAGAGCCAGGGTGAAGCTATCGAGACTGCGCGATATATGCTTGCTAAGGTGGAGCAAGTGACTGCAAAAATTTCAAACAGAGGAGTGGGGTTCATCTTAATTTAATTATTACACTAGCGCAGTAGCCTTATTGCAGTTACTCCTTCATTAAGGATTGAGTTGATGAATTGTTCGACTCTATTATGTGTGTCTTTAAGTAGTGGCCATTAATTTTTACGAGTATAATTCATAGTTACTAAGCTATTGAAATCAAATGTTCTCCATTTTTATCCAGTAGTGAGCGATTGTTTTCCATTATATAATTTTCTCAGAAGTACAGTGTGTATCATAAATTTGGGACTAATGTGACCATTCTAATATGCCAGAAATTCTCTTCTGCTTTGCATGTAATGAAAAAGTTAGTAATCGGGGTAAGGTAAGCTTTACAGGGTGTCCACAAAAATGTATCCACTGACCGATATATCTATGTATGATACCGGAACCACTCAACAGTTTGATTCTGATGGTTCCGGTATCATTTATACATACATCGATCAGTGGATACTTTTTAGTTGACAACAGTTCAATTCCCATTTATGGTTCCAGTATCATATAAACATACATCGGTCAGTGGATACATTTTTTGTGGACAACACTTCAATTCTGATATATGATTCCGATATACATACATGGGTCAGTGGATACACTTTATGTGGACACCCAGTACCTCTCCCGGCTGTCCTGAGCGCGGCAGGCACCTTACCTGAGGTGTGCTGTGAGGCTGAAGGGTGTTGGTGTGTCTACGTGGTGGGCAGGAAGGCTACTCTGGTAGAGTTTATGGTGTGCGGGTGTTGTGCTTCGCATATTATGAAAGAGTACAGGGGCAAGGTGCGCTATATTACCTTACTCTGTGCTGTCCTCAGTGAGCTTTACGGTAGAAGAAACAAGATTGGGTCCAACTAGTCTTGTTTTCGTCGACCGTGTGGCAATGGTGACGTCATGACGAACCAATAGCAGCGCTGATATTGCATCTGGCAACACTGCTAGCCCCAAATCTGACACCACTAATAGGCTAACGACATCTCGCAATGGTGACGTCATAAAGTTTGTTTGAAATCAAAGCCATTTCATTGGCTAGCCAAATAAGAGGTGTATTTTCCCCCCATAGAAATGACCTCACCTTGTTCCCTCTACCGTGAGTAAGGCTGAAGGTGTGGTGTGGACAGGGTGGGCAGGAGGGCGACTCTGGTGGGCTTCATGGTGTGCGGAGGTGTGGCGTGTCTGCTCATGCTGCTCTGCGCCTCAGGCAGTCCACCTTACACAGCCCTCGCTCTGCTCGGCAAGCTGTGCATCTCAGGCAGCTTCAGCATCGCCTACATTCATAGGTGACGCGTGCTTGTGCAAATCAAAATCGCTCAATTGTTTACTCAAAGTTTCGTTCATTTTGTTTGAACATTGTTCATTATTTATCATCTTTGTGCTGTCTATAGTTAGTTTCTCCATGAAAGAAAAACTAGGAATAGTTTACCAGTTAGCAAGCATTCTGCGCAGCTTTGTTTTCAATTTAGATTTCACCAAATCCCCATTTATTGCTGTAATAAACGTTTATTCCGTGGTGCAGCCGCGAAATATTCCTTACGAGCGTCCGCAACACGGGTCTAGGGATCGTGTTTGTGGTGCGTAGCTTTGTTTTCAATTTTAAGTTCCCCAATCCACATCTTACTTAGCTATAACGTATTCGTTTTCAATTTGTATGTCACCGATCCACATCTGACATAGCAATAACGTATTCGTTTTCAATTTGTATGTCACCAATCCACATCTTACGTAGCAATAACGTATTCGTTTTCAATTTGTATGTCACCAATCCACATCTTAAGTAGCAATAACGACGTATTCGTTTTCAATTTGTATGTCACCAATCCACATCTTATGTAGCGATAACGTATTCATTCCGTGGTACAGCGGGGAAATATTCCCTACTAGCGTCCGCAACACGGGTGTGGGGATCGTGTCGGTTGCAGCACGGGTGGGAGGGATCCTGAGCCCCTTCATGCTGATGCTGGGCGACGTGATGCCCAACCTGCACTACCTCGTGCTGGGGCTGCTGGCGCTCACGGCCGGCCTGCTCAACACGCAGCTGCCCGAGACGCTCGGACGCGCCATGCCAGAGACCGTGCAGGACGTGCTCGATCTGAGGCATCAGAAGGGAGCTATCAAGTCCTCGAATGTCGTGCGGTACTCCAAGCTTGATGAAGACAGCAGTGATAGTGACGCTGAGGAAGAAATTCTAGAGATACATGAAATTGATGCTCAATGATTGCTGATGTTAAGGCAAAGCAGTTTCTTGCCCTGAAATTAATGCCCACTGATTACTGATATTGGGTCGAGCTGTGTTTCGTATTAATTACCACCTGATTGAAAATTTTCTTATCAGGCGTTGGTAAATTTTTGGATGTATGCAAAACAGCGTGTGCTACAAAAAGAGGGACGACTATGACTGCCGAGTTGTTGGGTTTGACTCGAGTGTGCGCTGTGCATCTGTTTCACACGCGATGTTGTGGTATGAGCGTTCTTTATTGTATGAAGTAGTCATGACAATATTTTCATTAATCGCTCCATCATTGCAACAGGGTTGTGGAAATTGTTATTAAATTTCTTGACCTTAAGGGAGCAGTGAGTTCGCAGGAAGAACTGTTCCCGTTGCTATAGTCTCCAGAGAGCTCCCTTCCGGTAAAAATGGCTCAGATAACAGATTGAGATCGAACAAAGGATTTTTCTCTTAAGTCGGATGCTTTATTCCTTGTGAAAAGCAATCGTCCTTTGCTGTGAAAAACTTCTATGGACTTTAACCTCTTTTTCGCTAGAGCAAAATCTTCAAAATAATTTTTCGGTTGTTGACCAAAGTCATCAGATTCCGAATTCCAAGTTCTCCCATGTAACCGTTATTAATCAAAATATTTTATCGTGTTATTGATGTTATTTTAGATTATTGAAAAAATAGGTTCATAAGATTTTATGAGTCTAAAATGATGAACTGTTTCATTATAGGATTTTGCCAAAGCTTGCTGTTGACGTTTTCCAAAATATGTTATTTGAGTATGGTGATTAATCAAGCCACTAAATATTAGTGTTAAAGGAAGAACAACGCTCAAGAAAAACTAAAAATTACTGATATTAATGTGTAATTCCTTAGTCTTACTAAGTATGCTCAGTCTTTGATCAAAATGAATAGAAAAAATCACCTCAGTAGGCCGTGTTTACCCTACTAGCTCAGTCCTTTGTAAGATGTTGCTACTGCACCTGGCAGTGTGAGCAGCGCTTTTGATATACAAACAGCGTGCTATTTTTGGTTGGGTTGTTTTGGTGTGTTGGATTTTCTTGTTGAGTGTTTCTCTCTCGGGCTGGTAGACGTGTCGCGAGCGTGCCTGTCGGCACCAGCTTCTTCTGAACTGTTCAGGCCTTCTTGGTCTTCAAATTTCTCGACCTTCAATTATGTACCTGCCTACCGTCAATTGTGTCTGCTGCTAATTACGTTGGTGAAACGTTTGGTTTGAAGTTTATTATTTATTATTTACTAATTAGTAACGCTTAATTATCGAGTTAGCTATTTTTAAATCATCTTCTCTTAGGGGGATGCAACCATTGTGTCTATGGGAACGAGCGCTTCCAGGATTAAGATGTGAAGTCTCTTGCTAAAGGGTCTGATATGGGGAACTGTTCAAAGTCCTAAAATTATGATTCTTCAAGCCTAAGCCACGCACCATCAAAATTTACCCGTTTATTGTCTTTCTTCTATGTTCAGTGCGACATGTCATAATGCGTGAGCCTCTTGTATCTTGCTGTTGTCTGCCTTAATCGTAATATCTGAGATTTTCCCGGTCAGCGCCGGGGGGGATCCACATTTGCGTTACGCTGGCGACCCCGGTAGAAACGTTTCCGTAAAATTATTATTATTGCTAAAGAGTGAGTGACAAACCTTAATGCATAGATTTCCCGTTTCTTTAATTCCATACTAAATAGTGCTTCCACCCTTCTCCTCTTTAGAAAACCTTCGTAGTGGTTAGAGGAGCTTAAAGCATCTAGCATTCTAATCTTGAATCATCTGGTTCCAGGCCTTATTACTGTCGAATTTTAGCACATCTTCCATTACTTTCGAGATTTGAACAATGATACTACATACTCTGTAGAATATTTCAGAGTTCGTTGGACAAACTTTAGCCTATGATTGCTGCAGATTAAATAAACGTAATTTATTTTAAGGAGGGATATCCAAAAATCATAAGTTTATTAGGTAGTTACTAAGACTTATAAAAGAGAGCGTGTTGTTAAGTAAATAGAAACACTAAGAATAGGTTCACTTTCTAGAAATGTAGATTCCTCAGGGGGATACAACTATTGTATCAATGGGAATTAGCCCTCCCAGGGGGAAAATGTGAGGACCCGAGCTGAGAGTTAAGTAGGCCTTCTTTTTGTTGAAATAAAATGTTTTTGTTTTGTTAATGACCATCTTTTTTTCGGTTTACTGCTGTCCTATTTTTTCAGCACCTGCTACTTTCTTCTCCGACTTTGATCTTGTTCCATAATCTTCTTTCTCAACTTACTGTTTCTATGCCCTTTCTGCATAGATTCCGCATTCCCATACCTGACTTCCTGCTTCCTCTCTTTGATACGCTCTTTATTGTAGCAGTTAGGAAGGCTTAAACTAACATACAATCATAATCTAATCTAATCTTCTGGAAATATAGTGATGAAAGTTCTGTTAATAATCACGTCTGGTGTGCGAAATTTCACCCGGCTGCTGCAATGCATGCGTGCAGACGCCGGCCGAATGGTGGCCGTGCCCGTGCGAAGATGTCTGGAAAAAAACTCGAGTGAAGCTTAGCAGTTGACTAATCTATCATTCGGATCTACACTTGGGCATGAAAATTTTACCCGGTCAGCAAGATTGCAGTCGTTATTTACTTCTTCTCTAGCCCTGTAGTGGGACAACTTTCACTCGCATTGCAATCGCACGTTTTTTTAGAACGTTTGATTTCGCTTGTTCTTACTAACTTACTGCTGCTACTGCGAAGTCATCATTGCATAATTGCAAAATTAACTTTTGGTCAAATTAGCAAAGCGACAATAAAGCAGTCTTTGACCGAAGGAGTCGTTAACTGAATTTATTATTATTCTCAATCTTAGTAAGCAAAATACCACTGACTTGAAATCATGTTGCTTCCTTGAAAATATGATAATTGAACATAGGAAAATCACTTCAAGTTAATTTCTTTTCGCCACCTTGTCGAGGAAAATACAACCAAAATTATTCCGATAAGCTCTGTGTTGAATCGCTTTACCAACTATTAGGTGTTCAAATAGGTTGTTGTGTTTAACTGTGATATTTTATTTTTTGTTCCGTTAGCACTTTTGTTTTCTATGCCGAGTGTTTTTTTATAGTTTGATCGCTTTTCAATACCTTTTTATGCTCGCGAAACACCGACCTGTTCTTCCTCTGCTGCCGTCGTACTTCAGGTGGGACATTGGTGCTCACGAATTTTAGTCTGAAGAAAAGCATTGGCCAGCTCACATTTAAGATCTTGCATTTGAAGCGATGCGCTAAGTTACTAAGATTCCTGAACTTTTGTCAACGCGTTCACTGCCGAGGCTGCCAAATAGCAAACTCCGGCATGTCTTGAAAGGTAAAATTGTAAGTAACAGAGATTGAAAAGTGAATTTACTACTCGAAAAAAATTATTCCTTTCCTTAGAAGTTTGGAAATGTTATAGCATGATGATATTTTACCTCGTAAGCTTAAACCTCTTCTGAAAAAGATGCTGAAATAATTGAAATGCTGTTTTCTCACACCGATCGTAAATTAGCAATTTCCCCAGTGGTAAATTGGCAGTGAACGTGTTGAAAGGAAAGGGTGGTTTGTTTGTATGGTAGATCCTCGTCAAGAGGTTTAATTAAAAATTAGCGCTCATGTTTTGCGCTAGCCGTACCGCAATATTTGACCCTGGAGTTGAAGAAAATTTATGTTTGTTCGTAGGAAAATTTCGTTTTTCTGTTAATGATTGTAATTAAAGAATCAAAAGAAAACCATTCAATCAAACTTCTGTCTTCTTAAGCTCAACCTAGAGATATGGTTTATTTTGGCGATTGTTGTTGATAGAATAATTAGATACAGTTGAAGGAATTTGTTGTTGATAGATAAGTTAAGTTTATTTTTTCCTCATGTGCTTCGTGTATCGTATTGTGTATGCCACCTACTGCACTAGCTCCTATACTCGTACAACTAATTCTCTAGAATTTCTTGAACATTCTTGTAATGTCACTTCTCTTGTACCCTTGGCAACGTTTGGTCGATCGCCTTGGTTTCCTTTAGGTATGATCGTTTTTGTTAGTTGTCATATGAAGTGCCTGTGGCTGGTATCAAAACGCAGAATCTTTTTTTTTCTCTCGTGGACACTCGATTGAAAACAGACGTGAGCTACGCACAGCGAGAGTTTGAAAAACATCAGTCATCATCTGCATTAAAATCTTTATTCACAATATATTTTGATTCTAATTTCCAATATCTCTTCATTGAATATGAGGTAAAATTCTCAACCGTATTCGCTCGCACTCAAATTTTTATTAATTCAAGCAAAACTGTCCTAATCGTCAGTACAAAAACGATATGTTGGACCTCTTGCGAAACAGCGTTGTGTGTAGCTTACTTATTTCAACAGTACTTAAAACGTAACTTACTTATTTCAATAATACTTAACTGCGACATGATACATCAGCGGGTTTTGGTAGTCTTTTGTTGCGTAGTGTCGTTCTGTCTGTTAGTTACTTAAAAAGTATGATATGTTTTTAAAAATTTATACCTGCTCAACATCCTCTCACGATTGCTCAAAGAAAATTTGCTGAACAAAGAAACGTAGAAGTCGCGGTAGCGAATAACCTGCAATTTTCGCTATCGTAGTTAACGTGTTAATGGTTATTGAAAATCTCATTCAAATTTGTTGAACGAATCGAATTCCATTGGATAAAATATTTCCACCTTTGCTACAAGTGAGAGTAACACTCGCGTTTCCTCCACAGGGGGATAAAAATATTTTATCATGGGAATTAGTGCTCCCTAGGGGAAAATGTGGGAGGGCCCGAGTTAAGTAGGCCTTCCTTTTGTTGAAATGGAATGTTTTTTTGTTATGTTAAGGGACATCTTTTTTCGGTTCACTGCTGTCCTGTTTTTCAGCACCTACTACTTCTTTCAATTTTTATCTTGTTTTATAAACTTCTTTCTCAGCTCACTGTTTCTGTGCCCCTTCTGCATAGATTCCGCTTTCCCTTATCTCCATACTAAATAAGGCCTTCCTCTCTTCGAAACGCTGTTTTTCAACGGTTAGGGAGGCGTAAACTAACATCTAATTTAATCTCCCTCTGCATGTCTGTATCGTGTTCCTCTCGAGGCTGGTTACCTTCTGTTGGCTCCTTCGAGTTCAGGTTGAAGAACACGGAAGCTCACCTCTGTTCGTGTGTTATCTACTCTTCAGGTTCTTATTTTTCTGCGATCGTTAATAGATTTTAACGAATTAAAGCATGTTGTAGTAGTAGGAATTATGACAGTAATGGAACTTGAGATTTATTTGTATCCGTTTGTACTTATATTGATATTATTGTTATATTTATTATTTCGAGGTGTACCACTGAAAACCGACCTGTCAAAAGCGTTCTGAGTGCATTTGAATATGAGACGTATCGCGAGTACGGGTCTACCTGTACTTGACACTTTGACCGCAGTTGGTAAAACTGAAGTTCAATATTCAACTCAAATTTAAAGTTAATTGTAATAAGCAATTTTGAAAATCGCTGTCATAAACTGGATCATGCCCTCGTTCAGCTTTAATTAAGTATTTATGAAAATTGAGTTTGGCGCTACTGGTCGGTCGGTCAGCAGCATTGTGAAAATCCCTTCCGTATCCACCGGTGGCGCATGTTGCGGTCAAAGTGTTAACGCGACAGCGGGCTGTCTTCTTGTAGGCAACGGAACCGGCTCGCCGTCCAGCTGTTACGTGCTGTAGTTACTAGTGTACCGAGAGTAAGTCTTGTTTGTGTGTGCCTGACGCCAGGCGGGAGCAGCGTTTTCCAATAGCAATAATCAAGCATTGAAGAGTCGGTACGGCTAAATGCAAGACGTTGTACGGCTCACTTGTGCAGTTATACGAGTTCTTCATTTCTTGTGCTTTTCTATTTTTTGGGAGAAAAGTTTTTCGCGTTTGCTTTGAGTTTTAACTGGGACATATTTCCTAAGTTTCTACCAACTTGCAATCTGTCGCATTCCATCGATATAGATAGGACTCATTCTTACCAACATTTCTATCTGGGAGAATTAGTGCTCTCAGGAGGAAGATTTAAGGCCCTGAACCTAAGGTTAGGTAAACTATTTGCTGTTAAGGAATAGGTTTTGGGTTTCTGTTGCAGACCATTTTTCTTCGGTTCACTGATTTCTTTTTCTGGTACTTGTTACTTTCTTCTTCAACTTGCATTTTTTTTAAACTTCTATTTTGTCGTTTCTATGCACAGGGTGAAAGCACACAACTTCTGTTTGAATGCTCTATTCCCTTAATTCCATCCTAAATAGTGCCTTTTTCTCCCGGGAGACCCTTCGTTGTGGTTAGGGAGACGTAAACGGTGTACGACAAATTGACGTCTGTCACAGAGTTATCAGATAAATTTCATTGGTAAAATTCTTTTATTTTGCCTAGAGCAAATAATATATCATAATAATTATTCGGCATGCATAACTTGTCGGGTTGTGAGACGAGGAGTCCCTTAGGGGGATACGATCTTTCAATCTAGGGGAATTTGAATTTCTTATGGGGAAATTAGTGGGCCTGAGCCGAAGGACCGGTAGGCCTTCTTTTTGTTGAAGTCGAATAGGTATTTTTTTTTCATTATGATACTATCTATGGGAATTAGCGCTCTCAGAGGAAAATGTGTGAGGGCCCGAGCTAAGAGTTAGGTAGGCTTTCTTTTAGTTAAAATAAAATGCTTTTGTTATGTTGAGGACCCCCTTTTTTCTGGTTCACTGCTGTCCTGTTCTTCAGCACCTACTACTTCCTCTTCAACTTTGGTCTTGTTTCGTGATCTTCTTTCACAACTTACTGTTTCTATGCCTTTCTGCGTTGATTCCGCGTTCCCGTAACTCCATACTAAATAGTGCCTTTCTCCTTCCTCTCTTTGGGTCGCATTTGTTGCTGAGTAGGGAGGCTAAAACTAACGACTAATCTAATCTAAATCTAGGGAGGCTTAAACTGACATATAATCTGACCTGATCCTCTTCGTTACAGCTTTGTTGTGGTTAAGGGGCTGAAACTTGTATTATGTCAGACGTTCAATCAATTTTTAGGTGGAATTCCATTTGAAGGCCGAATTTGAGAATTTTACCGGGAAAACACGCTAATCTGACAACCCTGGGTAGTCATCCTGTGCTGTAAGTGCCCCAGTCTCTCCATATTTGAAGACTCGAGCTTCCTCCTAATGAATTAGCCGATTCTCCACCACGCGATGCTGTGAACATCTCGGATTTGTTAGTATTTAGTTAGGTATATGAAGTTCCTATTAGCCCGTACTTTCTGCATGCTCTTTTAAGATGCTTAAATTTTGTTTTAGTTTAATTCAAATTGTGCGCATTCCATACTAGTAACATACGAAGTCTTCCGTCTAGTCATGCGATAGGTGTAAGTTTTGGTGTCGAACTTGGTTACCGAAATGAATTGAGAGCTGCTTGGGCTACTCAAATTTTACTTTTAAGCTTCGTCTGATATTTTGCTCCGAATCAATCAAATAAATATCAAAACGAGTATCTCGCAAGCCAGCTCGTAGACTGAACGATTGCATGCATGCGAGGAGTGCTGTGTTTAACTCCTTTAAACGTTTAAAATTTTAAAAACGTTCAACTCCTCGCTTATCCCGTCAGTGCCTTCCTACAGACTTGCTTCCTATTGCGTGCAGTCTTCAAGTTTTTCTCGCATTGTGTGTAACTCGTCTTTTATACAACTTAGAATCGCTTATTTTACTAGTTTTGTTTATCTTCAAGATGTAATCTAGCGCGTGTGTCAAATATAAATCAAATAATCGGTAATCAAATCAATGTGTTGCTAAAAATCAAAATTTCAATGTGATAGTACAGATTTTCAAACGCATACATCGCGAATCGGTAATGTACTAATAAATCGTCACATTTATTTTCGATTTATTCTCCTTATTGACTCTCTTCTGAAATTTCTGACTGTTAAAACTGAGCTAGGTAGTCCTTTCTTCTCTAAGATAAATATTAAGTAACGCAAAAGTCGACGCGGCATTTCCCTTACATAATTATGGAGCACCCCAGGAACAGTTCCAGCTTATTACTTTTCTTTCTAGCTCCCCAAACTAGCCACGCAGTTCAGAAACGACAACTACATGAAAGGTAAGGATATTCTGAAAAAAAATATTCACAAATTAAAGTACCTAAAGATTAAATGAATTGAAACCTAGAATAAATACATCATGAAGGTGGGCATTTCTGAGGGGAGCGCTAAGAAAACACAACATTTATATCGTTAATAGTTGATTGTAATGAAGTTTATTTAAATAAAGGATAAAGGCGTTAGAGAAGTGCTTAACGTGATACTCTAGGCACGGACGCAACAGGAGTTTGCGTAGAATGCACCGAGTGGCGTACCATAGAAAAATTCACACCTGTTCATAGCTTTCAAATGCAGGAATTCTTAGCCAGGCACGTCGAAGTCCGAAGTAAATTTCAAGAACACCATTCACACACGGATACAATCTTACAGCTTCCCATTTTGCCACAACGCAAAATTTCGCCCTCCAGAAAAATTAAGGTCACAAAGATTCGTAAGAAACTTCGGCTTTCTGAACAGAATATTGTCGAGCAATATTCAATTATGTTAATTTCAAATGAGTGCAACAGACACCGTGGACGGCGATATTTATACCACAACTGAGAACATTACGTAAGAAATACATCCCATCATACTAAACTAGGAATTTTTTCCCTCAATCTTACTCATTTAACCCAACAAACCTACATTCACACAAATGCACCCAACAATGACATGCGCAACAACACAATTGCCAAACATGAACAAAAAATTACTTCCACTGCACTAAAGCTATAAAAACTATTTAAATATGATGATAAATTCAGTTAACGACAACTTAGGTCTGGGACTATTTAGATGTCGCTTTGGGCCAAAAACAAAGCTCAGAGAGAAACTGAAGTCGACGTTGAAACTCCTCTTGGTAGTTACACCATCTAACGCAGCTTCCACACGCCTGCACTTGCTTGGCTCGAAATGTGGATGCTTGCAGAGAACGCTACTACTTGATGCGCTCATTCGATGAGAATAAAGTGATGCACGCAGGCATCAGAGCACCAGACTTAAGACAAATGACATATCGCATCCCAGAAGCGTTTAAACTGAACTCTAATGCATGACACTATACCAAGGTCCTGAAGCGGGAAGCGCTTTATTTTGAATAAATTAAAGGGGATTTTACTCCTCCCTAGAGCCTTTTCTAAAGTTTCCAAAATCTAGGGTTCATAGGTCGCAGCAAATATATTTCAACAAGAAACAGATTTTCATGGGAGACTATGTGAAACGCAAAAAATTAAGGGAACTGTCAAAAAGCTCAACGTTGTTTCAGAAAATCGTTGCAGCACAGACACGACCTGACGAACACGCTTGAAGAGAGTTGAGGCAAGGGAGCATTTGCTACAGTGGCCGCGGCCACACCGGACTAGGAAAGTGTGAAAGCACTCAATGACAGCCATCAACGGTAAGTCGCTCATCGTAATCGCACACAGTCAAAATTCAAAAGAAAAGCCTCTCGCGAGGCAAAACGAGTTATCACTGTACACATCACAGTCACGCCTATCTAGAGAACTTCGAGATTTACTACCAATGTTGCGTTATTAACTCGATCCTTTCTCACACATGGGTATTACGATACCTCATGTGTGTGTATCAACTAAGGATCCTTACTTAAAGATATCTTAAAACCCAATGATATACTTTTGGATCATCTTTATTCGAAATAACTGGTTTTTCTTTCTTTTTTTCTGTCTTAGTAGTAGTTATAGAGGGCTTGCTAGCGCTTCAGAGGGAGTTGCTAAAGAGCCTCTAAATCTTTCATATTGTACAAGCACGAATTACAAAGGATCGTCAAAGGTGAGAATAACAAAGCAGCAACGAAGACAAGCGCATTCAGACCAGCTTTACATTGACCGTAAAAGTATAAGTCTCATCACAGGAATGAGAAGCTAATGTACGAGAACAGTAAACAATTCGATATAAAGAATACTTCCTGCGAGTCTCCCACTGTTATATAATAAGATCAACAGAAATATGGAATACACCGGGTGTTTAAAAAAAAAAGAAACTTGCTCACACTCTCTGCCTTAGTACACATGTTTTTGGTATATTGACGTAGATGCTTGTCTCACGAGTTAAATCAAAGAAGAACATTCATTAAATTTAAGAAAAATATCATAAAAAACTGAATTCACAAGAAACAAAAAAATACACGAGTAACCATCAGTAATTTTTTTTAAGACACCCTGTATTCCATTTAGACTAAGCAAAGAAGTGATAAAAGAAGACGTCCCAGTGGAAGGAGCTCTGAAAACGAAATGGATCTGCTAAGAGAGGCCGAGTCTATTCTTGAAACCAAATTGAAAAACAAATCTGAGTGTGACGGATAAATAGCCCTTGGACAACCTAGTGAAAATGAAAAGAGTTGATGCATTAAAATTCTTATAACATGTATAAAGAAAAAATATCACAAATAAAAAAATACTATCCTCTCTATACTTTCCTTTTAAAAATCTCACACCTTCACATACGGAGATCAAAGGAGATTACACCCACCAACAAAACCTTGCTGCATTCTCAGTTACCACCAACCAACCTACTGCAACTTCAAACGCACATTGATATAATCGGTCGCGAGTGTAGGTCTTTATTTCTCCAGTTTCACTGAGGCCAGAGTGCAGAGCAACTAACCTCCAGCATGGCCAGACCTTCCAGAAGTTTATTATTTCTAATTCCGTGCACGATGGTCATTTGTTCCAACGGAGTGCCCCCTGAAATCTTCCACAGAAGTCGTCTAGAAAATGGGATTTCGCAAACTTCGAGTCCTTCCAATGGAACCTGAGGGGAAGAGTCGAATTAATAATCAAACGTTCTATGGGTGTGACGTCATCCCACTGAAGTAGACGCAGAGAAATTAGCTGAGCAGGACTCAATTTAACGGATGCGCTTGCATTGCATTTCCCTGCACTAAATAACGTGAACCCGCCCGTTCAATAAGTAAGAGCAACGCGGCCAGATCCACTTACCCCAACGTACTTGGCGAGACTCGCTGCCCACTACAGTCCAAGAAGCAATGAGGTTCTATTCAAGTTGCAACGAGCTTTCTGTGACACATATTCCTGGCTAATTATCAGGCTTCACCGACCCAAGAATAAGCTTATTTCAAAATCAAATAAGAGAAGCAGCTCAATGCGTTTTCCTTCAAGTGATTTTCACAACTGAAAATGAAATTTGATATATTTCATAGGAATACACAATTCTCTAAGAAAACGCAGAACTTGGAACAAAAATCGTACCAGAATGTTTGAACTTCCGAGAACCTCTATTATCGTTAACCATTGCAGCCATTTTGTGAATGTCAAAAAAACTGTCAAAAGAAATTTGATAAAACACATCGCATGGCCTTAAAAAAAATTAGAACTACACTATCATCCATTCGACTAAGCCTTGTTTGGACAGATTCATCCCACTTTAACTATTTCGTAACAAAAGATGGTGAAAAGAATAAGAAAGCACGTGCTTGGCAAGCAATCAAAGGACTATGTATTGCAGCAAGAAGTCAGGGGTCAAATTCAATGGGAGTGAGCAAACCAAAAGGTTCTAGAAAGTAAAAGCTCACATGAGCGTACACCAGCAAAAGGCCAGAAACAGAGAGTGTCATACCTGCTTGGGCTCGATATAACATTGTGTTCAACAGGCTTAGGCTGCTGAACTTACTCGCAATTTGTACAGGGGCTTAGCAATCAAGCAGGACTCGCAGAGCCTAAGAAAATATTTGCTCGACAGCGCGCTCGAAATCCCAGTGGCAGGCAGAGAGGGCAACCAGGGCTTGGTGTTCCTCGACTCCCAGGTTCAGCAGCATGCAGATCTTCTTCTCAAACTCAGGGTTCGGGTGTTTGCCTGCACATGGACCCTAGAGTGCATAAACTTTCTGTATCGGACTGTGTATTCATCTCAAGTTCAGCTAAACAGAGTACATGTACGTCTAGAACAGTGGTTCTTAACTGGAGTCCGGCATGGTACAGTTTGTGAACTAATACAGTATACAGTTACATAAATATGTTTTGAATTTGAAGAAAAAAGTACATTTTATTTTTCAAACTATGAAGAATTTGATGAATGCATGTATGGAACTTGTGGGGTTCAGTGCTTCCAACCAAGTTAAGAACCATTGGTCTAGAACCTAGTTATTTAGGCCCGTATGTGAATAATTCAGTATAAACCAAAACTTCACAAGATTAAATTATAGTTAGTTTTAGTCTCCCTAACCACAACAAAGGTTCTCTTAAGAAAGAAAGGTATCATTGATGAATCATAGGAATGAGGACTTTACACTCAAGGTATCTCCCAACACCCAGTGCATAGAAAGAACAGTAAAATTGAAAAATTTTCATGAAACAACATAGAAATTGAACAAAAAAGAACAGTAATGAAAAAAAATGACTGTTCATTAACCAACCAAAAAAAACTCCTTTTCAACAAAAGCGATGCCTTCAGTTTGGGATCTCACCTTTTCCCCCTGGGCTAACCATCTCCGACTGATGGAGATGTATATTACTGAGGGGATGAGAATTTCTGTACTACATAGTTAAGATAAATGAAGACTAGATAATAACAAACAATGTCTAATGCTCGCTACATTGACATAAGGCAACCATGTGCTACACTAAAGCCAATAATTACTAGAAACATCAACTGATAACCATTGGTTGAGTATTAAGATTCCTTATTAATTAATGTCCCAAAACTCTTGCCGCATCCTATGTCAAACATATTAAGCACTGCTTTCAAAGGTAAGGAAGAAACAACTCCCAAAATGTAGGAAAAATGCAAAAAATCATAAAATAAGACTGACCTCTAGCGTGTACCAAAGTTATTCGTTTCATCCTATGTCTGACACGCTTAGCTCTATTTTCAAAGTTAAGGAAGAAGTAACCCTCAAAATGCAAGAAAAAACATAAAAAGTCAATCAGAATTTGACTGACCTCCAGCATGTACTTTGGTCCAGTAGCGTGCAGTGCTGGTGAAGAGATCTCTGTTCTCCTTGTATTGGTTGGCCACGACAGCATCCTGAGGGTCGTCGGGTTCTGCCGCAGCAAGCAGCGCTTGCAGGGACAGCAACACCACTCGCAGTGTCATTGCTGCCGCCCTGACATAAAGGATTCTTCATTCCAATCAATCAAGCCTGATACACATCATCTTGTACATTGGTTTTTCAAATGCCTCATAACTAACACCAGGAAACAATCACAGTTATTTCGGACACCTGGGTAGAGTAGGGAATTGTGCTTGAGTTCTCCCCTCTCCCAATAGGGAGAAATTACCGTGCTGCGCCGGGATTCAAACTGCCGACACCTTCCAATGAAGGGAGCATTTTTAACCACTCGGCCACAGTAACCACAAAGACAATCAAACGCAATACAGCTGACATCTAATCACATCTAAATGGATTCATGTACATACATGATTAAATTACATCTTCCAAGCAGGACCAGTAGAAATTCCATGGTCAACAATTTTGGTCAAAATTTCAATGTCACAATACTGTTTAAGCTTTTCACATGATGAAATTCCAAAAAATTACTACTTACCATATTACAATTTACAATATTTACTTGCCAACGATCAATTGATACATTATTTTATTAGAGTTTATTCAAGAAAACAATTAGAACCATCAAAACTATTGTAAAGCCGGGCCCCGTGCCAGAATTCCGTTACCTTTTAACTTTAAACATACAAATCCTTCTATCAAAACACTGAACCAAGAACTCAAGATTCAAAGTAAAAAGTAGAACTACAATGATGCTTACCATTTAGAAAAAATAACATTGCAAGCAAATAAACATAGAGAATAAGAAATGAAGATACTTGAGCAGATCAGTTGCACGGAATGCCTGCTTCCATAACAATAAAGATTAGGAATAACAGAATGAAAAATAAAATTTGTCTTTTTACCGATCTATACCCACCACAGACTCCTCAACAAGTGTTGCTGATTCTGTTGTGAGTAAATGTAGATCCCCCTTAGGAGCATAAGTTCCTCAAGAGACACTGCTAAACATAGACAAGATCATTATCTCTCTCTGAGTTTGTTTTGAAAATAACAAACATTAAATACATAATGACTTCATTTAGTATACTTGACTTATTTATGAAAATTGAGTTTGTGACTGCTTGTCAGTCAGTAGCATTATGAAAATCACATTAATGATGGGTCAAATCATAGTGTCAAGATAGAATGATTAGGTTAAAAAGGTTAGGTTAAGAACAGGATAGATTACATTACATTGCACCAATAGAAAAAGAATAAATTTTAGTGCGTCCAGCCAATCTTGATTAACACCACAAAAGATGAAGACACACAGCTAAAACTTATACTTTGAAATAAGATCCAAAGAAGCGAGGCAGAGCTACCAAAATGGTGTAACAATTTTCAATGAGAATGCAAAATAAGACCATAACACAATGACACACAACCCATCTACCAGCAAAAGACAAATAACTTTGCATTAAGTTCAATAATTTGTCTCTCAAGAAAAGCCAAACTCACCACTGGTCCTTTAAGATGTCTAGGCAAATGGCTCCCGTTACAGACGATATGTTTGGATGCCAAATTTTTGTGATGAATTTTACCTGAAAAATTTAATTAATAGAAACATCTTGGATACAGAATAGTTTATATTGGACAATACCTACAAAGTCTCCTTCTCAAAATAAAAAGAACCAATATAATGAGAAAGATTTATTAATAAGCAATTGGAATTTGATTTCATCATCAGTACCGGAAGTAACAAAGAGAAACACATACATAGAATAATGAACAAGATATTAAAGCCAGAAATAGAAATGTGAGGCCATCATTTCTGAAATGAACCAAATTTACTTGTGAAAAACACACATTTGCAAAAAAAAAGCCATTTTAAAAGCAAGTCAATATGTTCTTCAGCAGATATATATACTGAACATTACGTTTATTCAATTTAGTAAATCATTGGCAATGAATAATCTTTAACACTTTGACCGCAGCGTGACCCACTGGTGGTACACGGAGGTAATTTTCACAACGCTGCAGACCGACCAGTAGTCACAAACACAATTTCCATAAATACTTAATCAAAGCTAAATGAAGGCACGATCCAGTTCATGTTTGCTATTTTCAACATCGCGCGCTGCAGTTGACTTTTAATTTGAGTTTGGTGTTGAACTTAATATTTAGTAGTTGCGGTTAAAGTGTTAATAATGGCTAAACATGCAAATAATTTGCAACATGGGATTGGTTTCCTCAGCTTGAGGGAGAGCTGATATGTTTATTTTAAAATTTGTACATAATGATAGCTTTCATAAAATGCTGCAAATGATCACAGATTAGGTCAGGTAGTTTGAGCCTCCTTAACCAAAATGAAGATACTCTAAAGAGGATGAAAGATAGCACCATTTAGTAAGGAGATAGGGGAACAAGGAATCTATTTGCAAAGTGTTTTGCCACTCAAGATCCGTTGTAAATAGAGTCTGTCCATTCATTCACCTCGAGACCAGAATTGGAGTATAGATCAGTAAGCCACAACCAATGTACAAGAATGCCAGCAACCAAGGCTACACATGTTGATAGTAGGATCAGCAGTAGTTTTCCAGAGAGGATCAAGGGCCTACCTGTCCCACAACAACATCAAATTAGAAAGCAAATTAATTAAACAAGAAAAATTGCTAAGAAAATTAGCAGAAGGAGGCGATCAAAACGGCAAGTTGGAACCAACAAAAAGATACTTATTAACAAAATAAATAAAAAATATCTTATTATAGCTAAAGTAAAACCTACCTCCATACAGCTTAAGACCTCATTCCCCCTGACAGTACTTTCTCCAATAGATATGACAGGAATATCCTCAAGAAAAGTAGATGATCACATTTTTTGACAAGCTGCCATTGTAGACAATGTAAGAGAGCAGAGTATGAATGATCACTACCTAGCACATTCTCTATTCACAAATCTCTTGCATCAACATAGGAAATGATTCAACGTTTATTCATCTATTTGAAAGGACTTTTGTGTCTCAACTCCTAACTTATCATTGCAGTTAAGATGACTTGCTGAACAGACTTTTGGCTGCCTAGAATAGATAACATTAGTTTAAGCATCCCTAACCACAACAATGGTGTTCCATAATGAGAAAAAAGGAAGGTCCAATTTATAATGGGAATACCAAATCTGAGCACAACGTGTATAGAAATAGCAAATTGAAAAAGAAGTTTATAACATAAGACTGAAGTTGAAGAAGAGATAAAGTAGTTAAAGTTGGTGCTGGAAAATAGGATAGCAATGTTGTTGTTAAGAACTAACAATACAAAACTCAAGAATTCATCAATAAACCACAGCAAAAATGGTTTGAGCCCATAATTCATACCTTTGGAGGATTAAATGGATAGGTATCTGGTATTTTGATTTCCAGCTTGAAAATACCGCCTTCATATGGTGTGTCGGGAGGTCCAGCAATTTCACCATTGATGTGCCTGAAGTCACTGCCATCCATTTCTAATTTAATAGAAAATTTCTGGGCCTGGAAAATTTGACAGAAATTGATAAGATACATAGATTCTGAAATTTATCTCTTAGGTATCCAATACATGAAATAAAAATCATGTAAACTATGAGTAATAACCAATTCTGAAACAATTGTCATATGAACTTAATTACAAATTCTGAAATAATTTTTATAAACTTAATTACCAATTCAGAAATAATAACTTTCACATAAACTTAATCACTAATTCTGAAACACATATTGTCATATAAACTCTGATAAATTCATTTTTTGTTTAAAGACATATGCAAAGTTTTCAAACACAACAGAAACATTCAACAGATGTTAAAGAGCATAGACCTTCAACTTACCTCATCAGATTTGACAACCTCATTAAACTCCCTCTGAATACGTTGAGCAGCTATGTTGGACATGATTATTGCATGTAAAAAGCTTCAAAGTTGAACAAATCAAAATTAAGTAATGTCTAGAAGACAACTGGAAAAAACATCAAGCAAATTACAATCTCATCAAAAACAGTTTGAAGGCAATTTGAAAGAGCCTAATTCAAGAAAATATACTTCAATATCCAATAACCACAGAGGTCAACATTTCAAACATGACATTTCATACTTACAACTTTCATCTTTACATAAAATTTTATCAAGAAACAAATATACAATCTATTTACAGTTCACTTACAACAAAAGTGAACCAAAAACATGGCAAATTAAATTTCAAACATTATTATAAAAATTATGACTGTATTCATAATATTATTGTCTAGCATATTTTAAATTTGTTTAATATTATATCAATTTCAGTAATTCAAATTAACTGGGTTGAAACAAATACTTTATTATTTTCAATTGTAACTTAGCAGTGAGAAATTTATACTGCTAATTTAAATGTATTTAATATAAATTATACATGAAGACTACACATATTAGAATTCTAATGAATAAACCAATTTCTGAATTGACTAATACATAAACTTTAAACATTAAAAACAGACCTCAATTTTGCTGTTGCATTTGCATCACTTTCAAATCTTGCATCTGTGAAAAAATCCTATCAAAGAGTTCTTATGGCAACTGATAGAGCTAGCTGTTATGTAATGTGGTTTTTTTTAAATTGATATATTGATACTGGAATAAAACTAAGGTCAATGTTTGGCGTGATGCAATCAAAGGAAATGGGAATTTTATTCCAAAGAATCACTAAAGGAACCCATTTAAGAACGTTTTACAAGAATGACATTCTGCTCTCTGATGCGTTATTTTAGAATTATTCGACTTTGAAATTGGCTTCCGCGTGCCTGCCAAAGGAAGCGAGCGCGCCATCCAGAATTTCATTAATAACGGAAGTTAACCCCCTATTACAAACGTAAAGAGGTTGGGTCGTGAGGGGTAGCCACAGTTCTTCTAGTGAAAATTATAAATAAAGGTTGAAAGCAACCCATAAAGGTGACAAACAATTGTGTTTACATCCGCTCCATGATTGTGGCAGCCGTACCAAGTGGCGCCATCTGTGAGCTGACTGTAAAGGTGACGGTATTACGTGGCGCCATCTATGAGGTGACTGTAAAGGTGACTACGTAATAATGATGACTTAAAAAAAAACGTCAAAAGCACCAAATATGAGAAATTGTACGATAACTTTTTTGTTTTATTAACTGATAATAATATTTCTTATTAGTTTATTAACAATTAATGTCATTCTTTTATTTCTACGAAGTTCTGGCAAAAACTTCAACACCTCGTGATCCAAACTTTGCCTTTCCTGACCCAACCTGTTCGTACTTTGTGTTCCACATTTTGCCCGGGAAAGCGATTTTACGTATAACTTCAAAGCTCAATAATTCAAAAATAACGCATCAGAGAGCAGAATGTCATTCCTGTAAAACGTTATTAAATGGGTTCCTTTAGTGATTCTTGGGAATAAAATTTTCATTTCCATTGATTGCATCACGCCGAACATTGACCAAAACTAATCTTGAATCACTTTTACAATCTATACTTTGTGCTTAAATCTAAAACTTTCAGGTAGTAACAAAAAATTTTATAAAATACTATCAAATAGTCAAGTGTACATTCAAGAGAGTTTTTTCAAACTATTGACACCTTAAAAGTAGAATAAAATACTCACAGAATGCATTAAAACTTACTGGACTTAATAGGATCCATGGATAATTATACCCAAGCCCATTTATTGGAATAATTCAACTAAAGATTTGACTTGTAACATACCATGTATGGATATTGCTTTTGAAATAAAGGTCAATGTTAACTTTAATGAGATCATGGAAAATTATAATTTCATTCCAAAGAATCACTGAAAGAACCCATTTAAGAACGTTTTACATGAATGACATTCTGCTCGCTGGTGCGTTATTTTCCAATTATTAAACTTCGAAGTTGGCTTTTGCTTGTCAAAGGAATAGAGCGCGCCACCCAAAATTTAATTAAAACGGAAGCTAGCATCTTATTACAAATGTAAACAGGTTGGGCCGTGAGGGGGAGCCACAGTTCTTCTAGTGAAAATTATAAATAAAAGTTCTAACCCACCCATTAGGATGACGCCCGCAATTGGGATGACATCAGCTCCAAGATGGCGACCACCCGGTACGGTCACAGCCATCTTGGAGCTGATGTAAGCACAATTGCGGATGTCACCCTAATGGATGGGTTTTAACCTTTATTTATAATTTTGGTAAATGTGTAGCGTTGGTCAGTAATCGATTTTTGAGTTTTCAGTGCCTCAACATAGTTAATTAGATCAAAATAAACAAGTTTTCTTCTATGCACTTTTGGTCGTAAATGAGTATTTAACGAGTTATGGCGGTAAGTTTAGTTTTGTCTTTGATGACGAATGCGCTCGAATAAACAGCTACTCATCAATTTTCAAATTTTTGTTGCTTGAATCATGGTAATAACATCGAAATAAAAAACTTTTCTTCTATACACTTTTTTCGGTAAATGTGTAGCGTTGGTCAGTAATCGAGGTCAATGTGAAGTTTAATGCAATCACGGAAATTGATAATTATATTCCAAACAATCACTAAAGGAACCCATTAAAGAACGTTTTTCAAGAACGACATTCTGCTCGCTGATACGTTATTTTCGAATTATTGAACTTTGAAGTTGGCCGTCGTGCACCCAAGGAAGCGAGCGTAATTTAATTAAAACGGAAGCTAACCCCCTATTACAAACTTAAAGAGGTTGGGTCGTGAGGGGTAGCCACAGTTCTTTTAGTGAAAAGTATAAATAAAGCTTCTAAATCACCCATTAGGGTGACGACCACAATCTTGTTTACATCGGGTCTAACATGGCGACCACCATGGGCGCCGCCATCTTGGACCCGATGTCAACAAGATTGCGGTCGTCACCCTAATGGGTGGGTTAGAAGCTTTGTTTATAATTTTCACTAGAAGAACTGTGCCTCCGACTCACGACCCAACCTCTTAACGTTTGTAATAGCTTCCGTTATTAATTAAATTCCGTTTCACGCGCTCGCTTCCTTTGGCGCCAAGGCCAACTTCAAAGTTCAATTATTCGAAAATAATGCATCAGCGAGCAGAATGTCATTCTTGTAAAACGTTCTTAAATGGGTTCCTATAGTGATTCCTAAGATCGGAATTCTTATTTTCCGTGATTGCATTAAACTTCACATTGACCGTAATCGATTTTTGAGTTTTCAGTGCCTAAACGTAGTTAATTAGATCGAAATAAACAAGTTTTCTTCTATGCACTTTCCGTCGTAAATGAGTATTTAACGAGTTATGGCGGTAAGTTTAGTTTTGTCTTTGATGACGAATGCGCTTGAATAAACAGCTACTCATCAATTTTCAAATTTTTGTTGCTTGAATCATGGTAATAACATCGAAATAAACAACTTTTCTTGTATACACTTTTTTCGTCAAATGAGTATTTAACGAGATATAGCGGTAGGTTTGGTTTCGTCTTTGATGACGATCGGGCTAGAAACGAGACGGCATTGCAGTGTTGCGGTCAGACGTGCTGTTTGAATTAGCTCCCGCTTCAAACACTGGAGTTGCGGTCAGTAATTTACCGCTATAACTTGTAAAATATTCCTTTACGACGGAAAGTGCATAGAAGAAAACTTGTTTATTTTGATCTAATTAACTACAAATAGACACCGAAAAGTGGAAAATCGATTACTGACCAACGCTACACATTTACCATAATTTTCACTAGAAGAACTGTGGCTCCCTCTCATGACCTAACATGTTTAAGTTTGTAATAAGGTGTTAGCTTCCTTTATTAATTAAATTCTGCTTGGCGCGCTCACTTCTTTGGCGCGCACAAGCCAACTTCAAAGTTTAATAATTCGAAAATAACCCATCAGCGAGCATCATTCAAGTAAAACGTTCTTAACCCGTCGCCACGTCCTGGACTCTTAGAAGGTCGGCAAAGCTAGCACATGTTTCACATCAGCAAACCTAGGGTTGCCATATATGGTCTTAAGCGTCTCGTTGAGCGCTATTCATTGGTGTAAGGTAAAATTAGGTGGGAGGAACAGGGAAGGAGAGGTATCAAGCTCAAATCTGTATGAATTCTTCTGCTCAGTCTGGAGTGTAGCTACCGGTGTAACAACCACGAGCCTGATAACGTTTAGTTACTGGAAACCGACCTGTCAGGATGCCGGCCAGACAGGGAATAGCTACTCAGGCTTAAATAGCTAAGGCCAGATACGAGGTCAAAGTACGGCACGGACAAGTCAAGAGTATATATTAAAACAGGGGAATGACAATTCACAGAACAGACTCAGGGCGGGTCTCGCGATAGCCGTCTTTCGTACACGAAACCGTGGCTCTACCGCTGACTGACCACCCTGGCAAAACACCTTAGGCGTTACCCAATAAAATAGGCATAGGAATAGAGCAAGCACTACATGGGGCACTTATAAACATCAGGCAACCCGCTTTATTAGCCTGTTCGTAGACAAGTGTACACCATGAACGTTCCGACGCAACTGCCTACTCCAGTCGAGCAGCCGCCCACTTTAGCTGCAGCCAAGCAGCAGCAGGACGGAGCTCCATGTGCACGCCAGCGGTACAGTTGCCGTACACAATACGTAGTGAAGTCTCTTCACTACACCGGCGCTGCACAACCTCTTAGAAGGCCAGCAGTGTAGCTGAGGCATACCAGCACACACTCTGCCTCTAAGAAGGTCGCAATCATTCTTATTTTCTTATGTTTTTTGTTCCAAAAATGGGAGTCCAAATCCACAGATTTACTCCTACGCAAAAAATAATACCACCATTGTATTCTGGAGGAAAAGCTCTATGCATATCAAACTCTTTACAAACAATGAAACTGCTAGATAACAGCCTATACACAAAATGAACTAAAAATAAAAACTGTGTTTTACATATAGTGCACATAACTCCGGAACCATTGGACCTGAAAAAAAATTCCCATACCACAAGATTCAGCAACTCAGAATCTAAGAAAATGCATCATAAAAAAACATAAAAGTGCAATAAATAAAAAATGGCCAGTGATTTTCTGATTTTGTTTTTTGTATTTTACCGAAATAAAAACGGTAAATGTAAAGGACTTGACCATAATTGATATTCAAATTTTCGATGCCTTAATAATGTTAATCACATGAAAATAAACAAGTTTTCTTCAATGCACTTTCCGGCGGAAATGAGTATTTTAAAAGTTATGGCATTCAATGAGTTACCGGAACTCCATTGTGCATCACCCTATTACAAACGTAAAGAGGTTGGGTCGTGAGGAGTAGCCACAGTTCTTTTAGTTTTATAATTTTCACTAAAAGAACTGTTGCTACCCCTCACGACCCAACCTCTTTACGTTTGTAATAGGGGGTTTGCTCTTCGTCGGCTTGGTTGGCGCGCAGGAACGCCTGTTTACTTTCACGTCGGACCGCGCGGTATATTTTTCCCCGCCTCAAACACTGGAGTTACGGTAACTCATTTAATGCCATAACTTTTAAAATACTTGTTTCCACCGGAAAGTCCATTGAAGAAAACTTGTGTATTTTCATGTGATTAACATTATTAAGGCATCAAAAATTCGAATATCAATTATGGTCAAGTCCTTCACATTTACCATAAAAACTCGAATTTTGTAGATTTTCATTGGGGTAACAGTATTTTTTTCCCCACTGACAGAAAGAGCAACTCTTTCTCTTTACAATGAACCCCCAATGAAACATCTAACATGATTAATGAATGTACAGCAAGTTGCACAGTTGACCCATTTTCTTCAAACCTCTTGGTAGGTCGACCATGTGGAGACGGGTTAAATGGGTTGCTTTAGTGATTCTTGGGATTGGAATTATTATTTTCCGTGATCCCATTAAAGTTAACATTGACCAGAGTAACTGGAATTTTAACATGAATCAATACTTCTAAAGCCCTATTCAAAATTTTAATAACCAAAAAATTTTGCAAAAAAATGACCATTGGAGGCTAACCAAGGTGTCATGATTTGCTCTGATGGCCATTAACCTTTTTCAAAAGTCTAGCTACCAGCCTTGCACTCATGGGCTAGCATAAAGCAAGAAATGAATGTGAATTGATATAAATATATTGTGAAATGTAGGGGTTTAATTACGTCAAGTTTTGAAGGTACACAGTTTTGTCCTCGAAGAAAGACAAAGTTTTCTGTATAGGCCCTAGTTCATAATTTGTCAGAGTAGAGCTGCAACAACATAGACAAGTCAATTGAGTGAACAATTAAAGTTTACACAACAATTACGCACAGAAGCCATACACAGTAAGAAATATCAATTTGCACAATCTCTAACTAGTTAATATCATAATTAGACTCGGTACCTTTCCCTTTACATAATTCCACATTCTTTGGAATGAACTGCAACCACTTTACAAAATATAATGGTTTCTACTACTTTTTATAATTTACCCCAACTGGGAAATTTAATTACCCCACTTTATTCAGCCACTATTAAAAGAAAGTTTTTATATTTTTTCATAATAATCAGCTCTAACAGAATTAGCTGTTATGTAATGTAAAAAATCTTGACCAATGTATATTTTTGGTGATTCTATTACTCCTAGAAAGAGTTTTTTGTTTCAATGTTTATACCATGGTAGTGTCACGAAACAGATGAGGCTGTAGTGTAGTGATCGCCCTAAGCCGCACTTCAGCCTAATTTCATAAAATATTAAAAAACTAACATCCTAAAATTAAATTATACAAATGTAATTATTTTTATAATTTTACAAGACCAAATTAATTCGATAAAACTCAAAATTTTACCAAAAACGTGTTTCGAAATATTTGCCCCAGAGCTAGATAAATAATCAAACAATTAAATTACCGTGGCCATCATCTGGAGGTTTTTGAGCGCATGTCGAGGCTGTTTGCAGCTGTTGCATGTTGAACCTTGGAGGAGGTAGTGTTCCTTTCCATCCTTTTCCTCTAATTCTCAGTAATCAAACATAGTTTTCCTCTCTAAAACTCTTCCCTAATAATAAGTTATTGCTACTGCAGCCTATTCTAACACATTCTTCATGTTTTTCCATTGCTATTGAAGCCACCTTTTACAAAACACTTCATGCATTTCCATTGCTACTGAAGCAAACCATAGGAGACCTTCTAGGATAACTTCCATTGCTACTGAAGCTCCTTACTAATGTAGCATATCGCTACAAAGCGTAAGAATTATGAATTTTCCCATTTGCACTTAAATAAATTAATCATTAGCATTAAAAATCTTACTATAATTTATTATTAATTATTTTCCACTTCTAATTCGTAATCATTGAAGTTTGTGTGTAAATACATGAGAGATCAAATAATCAATCGACATTTCGAGTTTAAAGCAGCCCGATACGGCAACATCGAAGAGCGTCACTTGAACTGACTCACTCTTGCTTGTGGCTTTAGCGTGCGAACATCATCTTCTAAGTGCAAGTGAAATTTAGGCTTAGAATAGAAAAAAATGTTGAAACCTTTCATGTAGCACCTTGAATGTATATGTGTATAATACTGATAATGTTACAGTGCTCTTGTGTAAGAATGTATTTAGACAGCACTATGCGTTGAGAACTGAGCTCATGGTTCTTGTGGATCTCTGCTCGTGGTTCTCGGGCTTGGCTGGAGCCCACTCCACCACTACCCTTCGTAATGTAAACGTGTGTCCTGCTGTGTGTACTGATTATACAAACTCCAAGAGTCTCGTCTTCTTAACCTACATCCATTAGGTTATGGGCCCAGTAAACCTTCCGATGAAGCAATATCAAGTGAGGTTATCTTAAGTCCCGAAGCGAAAAACAGCCCGGGACAGCGAGAACAGAAGTTGGTGATTTGTTAGTGCTGTGTGAGACAGAAACGGTGAAAGAGAAAGAAACATGGCAGGCTCCGTAAGTGAAAGTGCAAAGAACTGCCTCACGGCTCTTAATGATAAAAACTATCCTACGTGGAAGCTGCAAATGAAGATGATTCTGATGAAGGAAAAACTGTGGAACTTGGTTCGAGGAACGGAAACCATGCCACAGACTACGGACGAGACTGCTCGAAGAAAATTTGAAGAAAGATGTGACAGTGCACTTGCAACAATTGTGCTTGGTGTCGAAACAAGTCAACTTTATTTGTTGGGTGATCCTACTGACCCTGTGCAACTATGGCATAAGATTGAAGATACATTCCAGAAGAAAACTTGGTCTAACAAGTTCAGACTACGCAAAAGACTCTACAACATGAAACTAAAAGAAGACCAAGACTTACAAACTCATCTCAAAGCATTTGTCGAAATATTTGAGTCCTTGAGTGTGATTAATGACGCTGTTGATGAAGAAAGTCGTGTAATAATCTTGCTGTCGTCACTTCCCGACCATTTCTCCACACTGGTGACTGCACTGGAAGCTCATGAAAAACTACCGTCATGGGATATTGTGACAGAGCGTCTTCTGAATGAAGAAGCAAAACTGAAAAACCAAAGTGCTTCAGACTTCAGTGAAAAATCCCTTGTGACCTCCAAATTGAAAAACTCACGATGCTTCGAATGCGGAAAATTGGGACACCTACGTACCAAGTGCTGGATCTATCAAGAAAAATTGAAGAAAGAAGATGGGAACCACACAGAAAACCAAAACAATTTTGTAGCAGGTAAAACAAATTATATCGGTGCATTGTCTGTGATAAATATCAATAATTGTTGGGTAATTGATTCCGGTGCAACAGCACACATGTGTAATAATAGGAATGATTTTTCTTGTATGAATGAGCTATCTAGTCCAATTAACATTGAAGTTGGTGATGGTAGAAACTTGCAAGGTGTTGGTGTAGGTGATGTTGAAGTTATGGTGTTGTTGCCTAAAGGTCGAGTAGATACCTGTGTTGTTAAGAATGTCTTGTATGTACCTGGCTTAGCCTACAATTTACTTTCCGTGCCTCAGATTACAGAAAGTGGAAACTCAGTTTACTTTGACGAAAGCTCATGTAAGATTGTAAATAAAGACGATGAATTAATTGCCTTAGGCAGTAAAGTAGGAAAATTGTATAAACTTAATTGCACCCTTAATTCAGCCGCTAAATGCATGAACGTTTCCTCTGATGAAATTCTGTGGCATAAACGATTTTGTCATCTAGGATTCAATAATCTTAAGAAATTAGCCACTAAGAATCTTGTTAGAGGTTTTGATTGTTCTGTGAGTGGAGATAACATTTTTTGTGAAAACTGTTGTGATGGTAAAAATCATAGGCTTCCGTTCCCCAAAACAAATCACAAAAGGAAACGCCAACCCTTAGAACTTATCCACAGTGATGTGTGTGGCCAGCTTAATCCCATATCACTTGGGAGTGGAAGGTATTTTGTAACCTTCATAGATGACCACTCCAGATATACTTGGGTGTACATTATCAAACATAAGAGTGATGTTTTCAAAGTGTTTCAGGAGTTCAAATCCTTGGTAGAAAATCACTATGATCACAAAATTAAAATTCTGCGCTCCGATAACGGTGGGGAATACATCTCTAATGACTTTGAACAATTCCTAAAAAGGGAAGGAATTATCCATGAAAAAACTGTGCCTAAGACACCTGAACAAAATGGAGTTGCAGAAAGAATGAATAGAACTCTTCTTGACTCTGTCAGAGCAATGCTGTCTGGTTCAAAGTTACCAAAATCATTCTGGGGTGAAGCTATATCAACTGCCGTGTATGTCAAAAATAGGAGCCCTGCTAGTGCATTGAATGATATGACCCCTTATCAGGCCCTTAATGGACACAAGCCCAACGTACAGCACCTCAAAACCTTTGGCTGCAGTGCGTACGCTCATGTCCCCAAAGATGAGAGGGAAAAACTTGATCCAAAATCTAAACCGTGTGTTCTTGTAGGATATGGAAGTGGATCCAAGGGATATCGTCTGTATGACATAAACAGTAGAAGGATATTTTTGAGTAGAGACGTTATGTTCAATGAATCTCAGCAGATGCCAATTGAGAAGGAGCCTTCAGAAGTAAATGATGGTAATTTTACTCTTCTTCCTCAGGATCCAGAACCAGAAGACTCTGAGGGAGGGGTGGAGCAAAGACAGTCAGATGCTGGGATGGAGGGAGTGCAGCCTAGACAATCAGCCAGATATCGACGGGCTCCTGATAGGTTTGGTGAATGGGTGTATTTAATGAAAAATGAGCTTGATATACCATCTTGCGTTCAAGAAGCACTCAGTGGACCAGAAGCAAAACTATGGGAAACAGCTATGGAGAATGAGATGGAGTCTATAAATCAAAACAGAGTATGGTCCCTTGTAGAGTGTCCTAATGACAAAAAACCTATCAAATCAAAGTGGATCTTTAAAAGAAAAACCGGACCCGACGGAAGCATTTGCTCGTACAAAGCTCGCCTTGTGGCTCAGGGCTACTCACAAAAATATGGCATTGACTACGACGAGACCTTCAGTCCCGTGGTTCGATTTGAGTCTGTCAGGACAGTACTAGCTTTGGCTGCCAAATGCAACATGCAAGTCCATCACATGGACGTTGCAACAGCCTTCCTTAATGGAGAACTGATTGAAGAACTATATCTGGTTCAACCTGACGGTTTTATTGTCAAAGGCAAAGAAAATCTGGTGTGTAAACTACAAAAATCGCTCTACGGACTAAAACAAGCTCCTAAGTGTTGGAATACTACACTAGATAGCTATTTGAAGAAATTGGGTTTTGTACAATCTAAGAGTGATGCTTGTATATACACTCGTGTTCAAGATAAGAAACTGTGTATTGTGGCGGTGTATGTAGACGATTTAATAATTGCTTCTGAGTCTGGTGATGAAATAAATCAAATAAAGTTGAGCCTTTCTACCCAATACAAAATGAAGGACCTTGGTGTGCTGAGTTACTTCCTAGGTGTAAGTGTTGTACAATTTAAAAACAATGTCTTCTTGAATCAAACTGCCTACACTGAGGCTCTGTTGTCAAAATTTGGCTTTGATAATTGTAAACCTGTTGCAACTCCCGCCGATGTAAACGTAAATCCGATATGCTCCCCAAATGATGTCGAATTTGATCCTGCCACTTATCAAAGTGCTGTAGGTAGCCTTTTGTATTTGTCAACCAGAACTCGACCTGACATTGCATTCGCAGTGAATAATGTTGCTAAATACAGCTCCAAACCTCTTGAACAGCATTGGATGTGTGTTAAGAGAATATTCAGGTACCTGAGAGGCACCTCTAAACTAGGTCTCTTGTATAGCAAATGTTCTGATACTTGCATTGGTTATTCAGATGCTGACTGGGCTGGTGATAAAAATGACCGAAAGTCTACCTCTGGTTACTGTTTCACCCTCAGTAATTCGGTAATTACGTGGAGATCTAACAAACAAACTTGTGTAGCCCTCTCAACTGCAGAAGCCGAATACGTTGCTCTTGCCGGTGCGGCTCAAGAGGCTGTCTGGTTAAAGCACTTACTCAGTGATCTAAATTTTGGGACTATGGAACCAATGGTTATAAACGAAGACAACCAGTCAGCCATCTGTCTTGCCAACAATCCCAAATATCATGGGAGGAGCAAGCACATCGATATTAAGTTTCACTATGTACGGGATCTTGTAAGTAACAAAGATATAGACGTAGTGTATTGCCCTACCGACGAAATGCTCGCCGACATATTCACCAAGAACCTGCCGATAGAAAAGTTCTCTAGACTAAGAACGAAGTTAGGAATGGTCTCATCTGACACACATTCAATGTGAGAAGGAGTGTTGAAACCTTTCATGTAGCACCTTGAATGTATATGTGTATAATACTGATAATGTTACAGTGCTCTTGTGTAAGAATGTATTTAGACAGCACTATGCGTTGAGAACTGAGCTCATGGTTCTTGTGGATCTCTGCTCGTGGTTCTCGGGCTTGGCTGGAGCCCACTCCACCACTACCCTTCGTAATGTAAACGTGTGTCCTGCTGTGTGTACTGATTATACAAACTCCAAGAGTCTCGTCTTCTTAACCTACATCCATTAAAAAACGGGTAAAAGTATATGTGCCATGTGTTTTTCGTGTGATTGTGTTAAACGTAAAGAACTGCTCAGTGTCGTGAAGTAGGCATAAACTCTCAAATAGTGTTAAGATTCTTAGACTAGCATGTGTTATCTAGAGTGCTAACTCGGTGATATAGAATGACTATTGCGTGTCATTTCCGAATTCATGTGTTGAAATTTCATACTAGATGTTCAGCTAACGTCATTGTTTTTTTTCTTACGGCAAAACTTATATTGTGGTTGCCAGTATCATATCGAAAATTACTCATAAAACTGACTCGTGAACGCACGCGGCTAAATCGCCGGCGTTCTTTGTCGACAGTGTGTCTTTGTTGTTTTTCAATGGCGGAGCAGATACCGACCGTTTTCCGTCACTACCCCGTGACCATAACTGCACTATAAGCATGTGTTATAATAGTATCTTCTTTTTTTTACAAGGCGTACTTGCAGTAGTTTCCTTAAATAATGTTTCGACGCGAAATAATAATTAAAGACGTCTCCTAATAATCTCGTATGTGTGCGAATTACGAAGGTTATTCATGTCTATGCTTGCTAAAGTTTTGAGTCGTCTTTTATAGCTCATACTCCTTGAACCTTGCGTTTAATCGCACTTATTTCAATTTAAATCATTTCAATAACAATTTAATTTCATTCTGTTCATTCTTGTGACAAAAATACCCACTACCATTTGCCTTTCGCGAGTGCGCACAAATTATGCCGGCGGCTTGACGAATGCCGACGTGTAGAGCCGCCGGGTTATTCGCCGCACTGATCTTCATGTTTCATCTCGCGCACATTTCCTTTCTGTGCAAACAAAACGTTTAGTGTTTCCTTTTCTTATTATTGGGTTATTATTCCTTACCATTTATTAATTGCAACTGATATTTATCCGTGATTTTAGTAGGATTTATATCAATGAAACCTGAGAATTTTTCTCTGTTATTTCTTGTACAGTTATAGAGACGTCCTAGAGTACTTGAAGAAGCATTAATTCTCTATATATGAAATTCTTAATTGCTTTAATTCTTTTCTTCTGCTTCTTGAACCATGTCTTGTTAAGTCATGTGTTTTTAAATGGTTCCAGGGATTTGATCCCCGATTTTGCTCTTAGATAATCACCAATAGTATTATAAAAAAATTCTTAAATTTTCTGCCTTGTATTTAAAGCAGGAGCAGCTGTATAAGAGTTTTCTTAATTGATTCTGTCCTATTTCTCTACTTTTGAGCTTGAGAACTAATGAAATTAACTAGAGTCAAATCTGTAGGAATTCTCGAATTCTGCCGTGTGGGAGTTTTATTATTTTACGATGTGTGGACTGTCAGTGGTGTTTCCTTGATGTCTCCTTGGACTGTTCATCCAGCTTTTGGACTCCTTGCAGGACCTCAACGTCATCACACACACCACTTACAACATTCTCCCTGGGCCGCTTTTGGGACTCTCTACTTGGATTAGATTTGGCTATGCTCTGGGCCTTTAGCCTTATATATTCTCTAATTACGGGCCTTAATTCTCAACTGCCTAAAATTACGGGCACAATTGAATTATCCTCTCATTTGCCGAATTCAGCGTGCCTGGATCTTAATTACTATTCAAACGAAGAGTCATCATCGCCATCAGGCTCGGCACCTGTGATCAAACTCACCTGCTCCAAAATTAAGCAGGCTTTGCCCACATAAAGAGCAACGCACCGATTGTTGTGCTTGTTTAAAAATTGCCCTCAGTAAATTGAATATTCTGAACACAATACACTTAAAACCTCGTCCACCGGCCGGAGTGACTGCCTCAGGACTGCGAAGTATCTTCAGTCAAGATCTGCAGGATCAAGTCTCGGCGATCCGCAGGATCAAGTCTCGGCGATCTTCCCGGCTCCTTCAAATAAAACCATACACTAAAGCTGAGTCCAAAGTGCTTTATTATCCCTCTCATAATTTTTCCCAGATGCTTGTCGAGGTTTCGTAAGGACTGGCTATACCCCACGGCCAGTACCAAACACTGGTGACCCCAAAGATAAAAATCACTGGTGAAGACCCCAGTTAAAATAACCCCAAAACTTTCTTTAAAACTCGAAAACTATTCAACTCGATAAGTGTTTGAGAGGTTTTGAGAGGGGTTAATTTTGGTATTATTATAGAGTGGATAGCCCTACACTAGAGCACAGCATAGGTTCCACATAGACAACATAGATAGAGTACTGCACAAAATAGACAATTGCAATGACACAGCAATTTAGGTAAATAGTTCACTCACCTCTTGGATATCTTAACTTAATACTTCATTTTCAATACTGTGGCTAGCAAGAGTAGAGCGGAGATAGACGGGAAATATATAGTATAGCGTAGAATAGAATTAGTACATTAGTTTAGAACTTAAGAAGTTAGATACCAACCACAGTATGGTAATTATTTACACACTCGGTCAACATGTACTTGTTGTTGAACCCGAGGCCAATCGCAGACTGACTTGCGAGTGTTGCCCTCTTGAGCGTTGCCAACTTATGGTCTCTCTAACTAGAACTTACACTACTCGCTATATTACACCCCTCCCTCCTTAATTAGAAACCCTCCCCCTGTATCCCCAGTCCCCTTATTCAATATAGTCAATCCTAAAGGTCCATTCTCACCACAGGCTTCCGAGCCCGGGTAGACCTGCGTGAGATGTTAGCACTTGGAGGCTCGTGCATCCTAGCCTCCTGGGTGGGAGTCGGGTAATCAGGTGTTCCGGTGTCAGGTTCATTGGTCGGAGGTGGTGGGTATGAATTTTGAGCAGGTTGTGGAAACACGATGGTTTCCTCCGTAGGTTGTTCCAAGGGTTCAGGGATGGTGTTCGAGCAGGTAATAACTTGGTCCTGGTGTCGACGAACAACCTCTCCCCCCTTCAGTTGGCACTTGTAGGATACCGGGCCTGTTTTCTCAATGGTGGTAACAGGGGTCCATTTTGGGGAACCCGGCGTGTATTGACGGACCATCACAGGAGACTCCGGCGGAATATCAACCGCGCGAGACCCTGGGTGGTATCTTTTCTGAGCGTCCTGGCGTTGAGAAACTTTGGACGCGATTGCTTCTGACGGCCAAAGCAGATCAAGACGAGAGCGAACTTTTCTGCCTAACATCAGTTCGGCGGGCGTAACACCTGTTGTCGTGTGGGGTGTCAGCCGATAGTTGAACAGAAACCTGTCTAGTGCTAGGCGTAGGGGTTCCGTTGACTTTCGTATATTCTTCTTGAAAGTTTGTACCATGCGCTCTGCCAGTCCATTAGTTGAAGGGTGGTATGGTGCGCTCGTAATATGTCGCATACCACATGCCTTCACAAATTCTTGGAATTCAGCCGATGTGAAACACGTTGCATTGTCAGAAACAATTGTTACTGGAAATCCAAATGTCGCAAAAGTGTGTTTCAGGCACGAGATCGTTTCGCTAGAGGTTGTAGTAGATGTGGGAAAAATTTCAACCCACTTAGAGTGTGCATCCACGATCACTAGATAGTATTTTCCATCCATTGGGCCCGCGTAGTCAATGTGTATTCGATGCCAAGGCTTCGCAGGCCATTCCCACGGATGGAGTTCAGCTTTCGTTTGTGCAGCTCGAGTGCTCAGGCACTCGCTGCATGACTTAGTCGTTTCTTCTAGATCTTTGTCCAGCAGCGGCCACCATACATAGCTGCGAGCTAACTCCTTCATCCTGGATGATCCAGCATGGCCAGAGTGCAGTTCGTCCACAATGGCTTGTCTGAGAGCTTGGGGTACAATAATTCTTGCTCCCCAGAGCACACAGCCATTTTGTGTGGACAATTCGTCTCGCCTCCTAGTATACGGAGCGAGATCAGGGTCACCAATTACCGTCGAAGGCCAGCCTACTTGGCAGTATTTGTATACCTTTGAAAGCACTGGGTCCCTTAGGGTGCCGTCGCGGATGTGGGTGCTGGTGACTGGAGCTGACTCGAGGAAATTTACTAAGGACGTCCATTCCGCAGGAATAGGTGTGGCTTTCTCGGGAGTTGTCAAAGGTAGACGACTGAGAGCATCAGCTGTGCCCAACAGCACGCCGGACCGGTGACGCAAGGTGAACTTGTAGGACTGCAGTAGTAAAGCCCACCTTTGAATGCGCCCGGATGCCATCGGAGGAATGCTTCTACCCGGATCAAACAGTCCCAACAAAGGATTGTGGTCCGTAACCACAGTGAAATCCTGTCCCCACAGGTAGCAATGAAATTTTCGAAGTGCGAACACCATAGCTAGGGCTTCTTTCTCAGTTTGAGAGTAGTTGCGTTCTGTTGCTGTTAGAGTTCGGGAGGCAAAATAGGCGGGGCGTTCAATCCCATCAATAAGGTGACACAGCACCGCTCCCACACCATACGCACTACTGTCCGCCACTACCACTATGGGTTTCTGAGGGTCAAAATGGACTAGAGTCTGAGAGTCCAGGAGGGCTTGTTTAGATTTCTGGAAGGCTCTCTCCTGACTTGCATCCCATTTCCAAGGGGTTTTGTCTCTCAGTAAGGTATTTAGGGGCTCCAGCATAGTTGCAGATGATTTTAGAAATTTCCTATAGAAATTTAGCAGCCCAAGGTAGGCTCTCAGTTGAGTTACATTAGTAGGGGCTGGGGCATTCTGGATTGCTGCTACCTTCTCTGCAGTGGGGTGCAATCCATCCTTGTCAATTTGGTATCCAAGGTAGGATACCTGTGGCACTCCAATTTGGCATTTATCCATTTTCAGTTTTAGTCCTGCCTCCTGTAGTTTAGATAAGACTTGATAGAGACGCTTGTTGTGCTCTTGCTCATTAGTGGCACTCACCAGAACGTCATCCAGGTAGCAGAACACTCCTGGGAGGCCCTGCAATAGTCCTTCCATGGCACGCTGAAAGATTCCAGGTGCGGACGCAATTCCAAAACTGAGACAGTTGTAGGCAAATAAACCTCTGTGGGTGTTTATTACCGTGAGTTCCTTGGAGTCTTCATCCAAGGGTAGTTGAGCGTATGCCTGAGACATATCTAGCTTGGAGTATATAACTCCTCCTGCTAACCCGCTAAATAGATCTTCCACTCTGGGTATAGGGTAGGTATCAAGCCTAGTGGCTCTGTTGACTGTTAATTTGTAGTCCCCACAGATGCGGATGCTTTGATCAGCCTTGAGCACAGGGACGATCGCCGCTGCCCATCTCGAGTATTGTACAGGGGTGAGGATACCTTCCTGCACCAGTCTATCAAGTTCTGCCTCCACCTTAGGTCTCAGTGTGTAAGGCACGTTCCTGGCCTTACAAAACTTTGGTGGTACAGCTGGATCCACTTCTATTTTGAAATTCCTTCCCTTAAAGCAACCTAGACCTGGTTGAAAAAGGTCAGGGAATTTATTTGCTAACTCTTCAGGGCAGGTAGTCAATTTGTTGACATTATTTGATACTATAGTTAGCCCAAGGGAATCAATCAGGTCCCTACCCAGCAAAGCTGGCCCCTCCCTGTCTACAATCACAATAGTTGCTAGTTGAGGAACCATATTACCAGATTCACGCTGGATGTTAGCTCTAATCTCTCCGCAAACTACTAGCTCCGCTCCCCCATAAATCCTAAGCTTAACATCAGAAGGTCTCAGCTCGGGTCTTGACTTAGCTGGTATTTTAGAGTAGGTGGCCATTGAAAGGATAGACCTGGCAGCACCTGTATCTACCTCCATCTCTAATGGCACACCATTTATTAACAATTTTATTTTGATTGGGGGTTTCATTTCCTCGGCTATTGAGAAAATCTTTCCATAACAGCCTAGATTAGCAACTGGATAGTCTGCACAGGCTGCATTGTTAGTTCTATTAGGGTTAGGGTGGTGTTCCCTCCCCCTTTTCTCATGCATAGCATGCACAAAATTATTTTTGTTGTCTTTAGCAGAATTTTGCTTTTTCAATTTAAAGGAACACTTCTTAAGATGGCCTTTTTGGCCACAACCATGACAAACACTGTCATTATAGGGGCAATCTCTACGCCAGTGCAGATTACCACAGCCGCTGCATGCTGATTTGGGGCTAGCTTGAGCCTGAGTTTTGCCCTGAGGCTTAATAGCAGTTTGCTTTACTCTATGCTGGCCCACATTTAGTATGGAATTAGGTTGCCTTAACACAACCGTCTCCCTCAGTTGAGTTTCTTTGGCAGTTGCCAGATCCACGGCTTTTTTCCATGTGAGGTCATTTTCATTGAGCAAACAACTTTGAACATCATTACTGGCCACACATAGTATGAACCCATCTAGCAGAGTTTCTTCCAGAACTTCCTGTTTGAAATTACAGGTGTCTGAAAGGGCCTTTAAGCTAGCCACAAAATCAGCAATGCTCTCCCCTTGTTTCTGGTTCCGCTTATGGAACCTAAACCTTTCAAAGATCTGGTTGCGTGTCGGCTTAAAATGCCGTCTTAACGCTTCCATGATCTCCTCATAGGTAGCATCTAAAAGTCTTTTAGGTGATAGTAGGTCCTTGGTCAACCTAACAATTTTAGGACCCACCAGAGCAATAAATGTTTTAGCTTTATTTGAATCTTCCACTTTATTAATACTAAGGAAGCAGTTTAGCCTGACTTCATATTCTGGGAATTCTTCCTCTAAAGGATTGAATTCTCCCACTGAGCCTAGCATTGGCATTTTTACTCAGCTGTACAGCTAATTGTCAGATATCTACCTGAAATAGTAGTAGCAACAATATCAGTTGCAAGAGTAGCCAATTTAAGAGACTGTAATAATACCCCTTGTTAAAAAAAAATCAGAAATTTACAGCATCAATACTCTAGTCACTGAATAATATAAATTCTGAGTTCCTTCATTAGTCTAGCCTCTCCCAATAGTTCTACAAAAAATAATCCTCGTCGCCAGTATTATAGAGTGGATAGCCCTACACTAGAGCACAGCATAGGTTCCACATAGACAACATAGATAGAGTACTGCACAAAATAGACAATTGCAATGACACAGCAATTTAGGTAAATAGTTCACTCACCTCTTGGATATCTTAACTTAATACTTCATTTTTAATACTGTGGCTAGCAAGAGTAGAGCGGAGATAGACGGGAAATATATAGTATAGCGTAGAATAGAATTAGTACATTAGTTTAGAACTTAAGAAGTTAGATACCAACCACAGTATGGTAATTATTTACACACTCGGTCAACATGTACTTGTTGTTGAACCCGAGGCCAATCGCAGACTGACTTGCGAGTGTTGCTCTCTTGAGCGTTGCCAACTTATGGTCTCTCTAACTAGAACTTACACTACTCGCTATATTACAGGTATATCATTGTAGTGATAAATTTCCCATGTCGTAGTCTTTGAGAAATTCTTGGATTTACTGTGTTAATGGTGATTCTCTGAGCAGCTCTAACAAAAAAAATTTTTTCAGCGCTTTACTGTCCTTTTTTGTTTTATGTGCCTCAGTAGGTAGGGAAAATATTTTTTCCCATTTCCGTGCTTACGTTTATTCTGACTACCGTAAAAATTCGCGTTTACATTCTCTCTTTCCCTCCGTTTCTTCAACGTTATTGATCGATTGAGTAGGTAGAAAAATAATTTTTCTCACGTGCTTTATTTTTGTGCCTACGCAAATTGCCGCATACCGCATAAAATTTTTTTCTCGTTTCCAATTTCATATTTCCTTCCTTCTGTTTCAACTTAATTTGAATGATTGTGTAGGTAAAGAAATAACGCAAACCTTTGCCACGCAAATTCCAAGTCATAGGCACTGATATCTTAATTGCGCATCCCCAAAGAGATTGCTAGCATGCCTGACTCAGATAATGAAGATCGAGCCCCCACAAAACCCATTAGGCTCCCTCCTTTCATTCCGGAGGACGCCCATACCTGGTTCCAACAGTGTGAGGCAATGTTTAGGTATCATAAAGTAACTAATAACACTGATCAATTCTACGCCCTTGTTTCCGCAGCCCCCACAAAATTGTTGAATGATTCAAATCAATTGCTCGAAAGCCCTCCCGCCGTTGATCCGTACGGCACCTTAAAAAGAAAGATTCTGCAGAAGTTGCAGATGTCCGATGCGGACAAATTTCGGAGTTTGGTAGACGCCTCAGCAATTCCATCTGTCTCTAGCTCTTTCTCTCCCACTTCGCTAGTCAAAGAGCTGCGAAAACTCGCTACGGGTGTTGCCGTAGCTGAGGGATTTCTGAAGGAAGTTTTCATGACTAAGCTTCCTCAGAATGTGCGTCCATTTCTATCGCTAGCAGGCCCAGATCAAACGTTAGAGAAGCTGGCGGAGTCCACCGAGACGGCGATGCGCAACATTAATTCGCCACAAGCACCGCAAGTTGCTTCCCTAAATGCAGCTGCTGCAAATTTTAGCCCCGCAAATACTCAGAATCAATCCGCAGTCACAATAGATAAAATGCAGCAAGACATCGCCGAGATAAAGCAAGCTTTACAGAATTGCAATTTAGGTCAGAGTGTGGCTCACATTCAGCAAGGCCCAGGGAGATTCCAAAGCCACCAAAACGCCTACGACTATCCTTATGACTATCCCTCCAACTATCATCCTTTTTCCCCTCTCAACGTTTTGATAGAGGTAGATCTTATGATAGGTCAAATCAAGACCGTCGCTTTCGGTCGCGCTCTCGTGATGCTTGTAGCAATTTATGCTGGTATCACACGAAGTATGGTGACCAAGCACGAAAGTGCGGGTCCCGCTTTTGTCCTCGTTATACCGAAATGACCTCGGGAAACGCCAACAGTGACGCATAGTAGCGAGTACTGCGTTGCCTCATTCCCAGACTACTCGCCTCTTAACTATTCTAGATCCCACAACCAAATACCGATTTTTAATAGACACTGGCTCCAGTGTGTCAATTATCCCAGCCACGGTGAAAGACAAAAACCAACCATTGTTGGCGACATTACGCGCCGCAAACGGCACGCCAATTCCTTGTTACGGTGAAAGAGTACTAGAGTGCAGTCTGGGATTGAGGCGAAACTTTCGTTTCACCTTCCTCATCGCGGAAGTCCAAGAGCCTATCATTGGCGCGGATTTCTTAGCGAAGTTCGGCATACTTGTAGATGTTAAAAACCGTAGAATTAGGGACGAGGAGACACAGATCTCAATTCCCGCTTGTAGCATAACTAGAGCTAATGTCTTGCATTCTTTCTCTATCGCCTTAAAGGAAGAGTGCATGTTTGAGCAATTACTAAAAGATTTTCCTGCATTGACAAATTCTAACTTAGTTTCTACAAAAATGCAGACCAGCACAAAGCACTTCATAGAGACGACGGGACCGCCGGTTTACTCCCGTGCAAGGCGATTGCCGCCTGACCGATTGGCGTTAGCCAAGAAAGAATTTGCGCGCATGCTCGAAAATGGCATTATCCGCAGTTCCAAAAGTCCTTGGGCTAGCCCTCTTTTGCTAGTACCCAAGGCTAACGGTGAATTCAGACCGTGCGGGGATTTCCGCAGGTTGAATGCCGTTACTCTACCTGATCGCTACCCTATTCCTTACTTGCATGATTTCAGTGCAAATTTAGAGGGAGCTCAAATTTTCTCAAAGATAGACCTTCAGCACGCCTTTCATCAAATTCCACTTGATGAGAGTGTTATACCTAAGACCGCGGTAATCACTCCGTTTGGTCTCTTTGAGTTCCTCAAAATGCCATACGGCTTGAGGAACGCTCCTCAGACGTTCCAAAGGCACATGGCTGAAATTTTCTCTGACCTCACTTTCGCCTATGTCTATCTAGACGACATCCTAGTGGCATCCACAACCCCGGAGTTGCACAAAGACCATCTTAGGGTCGTGTTTCAAAGACTGTCCGACAATGGACTCCTCGTAAATCCTGCAAAATGCGAGCTCGGAAAGCCATCACTGATTTACTTAGGTCATGAAATCTCTAGCCTAGGTCTGAAACCTTTGCCTTCCAAAGTAGAAGTGATCAAAAACTTTCCTCTTCCACAGACCCAGAAGGAACTAAGAAGGTTCCTAGGTTCTGTTAACTTCTATCATCGTTTCATACGCAACTGTGCTCAAACTTTAGCGCCCTTGTCTGACCTCCTCGAACCGAAACGGAAAGGAAAATCTATTGAGGTAAAATGGACAGAAGAAGCGCGCAAAGCTTTCGAGGAAATCAAGCACAAGTTAGCTTCCGCGACTGAATTATCCTACCCTATTGCTAATGCTGATTTTAGCCTCGTTGTTGATGCATCCAGTACCGCCGTAGGTGCTGTGTTGCAACAACAAGTAGGTACTAACATCTCTCCTCTTGCTTTCTTTTCCAAAAAGCTGTCGCCCACTGAGCGTGCTTATAGCGCGTTCGGTAGGGAACTTCTTGCTATCTATCTGTCTGTGAGACACTTTCGCTAAGCTCTAGAGGCGAGGGAGTTTGTGATCTACACAGATCACAAACCTTTGACCTCAGCGATCAAGATGCCTTCTGAGCGGCATTCGCCAAGAGAAGCTCGACACCTGTCATATATTAGCCAGTTTACCACTGACATCCGTTTCATAAAAGGGTTGGACAATACTGTCGCTGATTGTCTATCCAGAATAAACTCTGTCCAAACCAGTGGTGAAATCACCTTCAGCAACATTAAAAACGCGCAGAAGGAGGATCCTGAACTTCAGGACCTTCTCAAACCTTCTAACACTTCCTCTCTAAAATTGACCTTGGTTGACGGCGTGTACCGTGATGCTGAGCGACTTTCTCGTTTGTATCTTCCCGCGACTCTCCGCAGAGTAGCTATCCTCCACTATCATTCCTTCTCCCATCCTGGTATTAACCGTACATTGCGTTTGATTTCTGATCGTTTCGTCTGGCCAGCGATGCGTAAGGAGGTCAAGCAAATTGTGCAAAATTGCCATGCATGTCAGAGTAGTAAAGTGGTGAAACATAATCGTGCAGCGCTGCAGAGTTGTGCATTCACAGGTCACAAGTTCGACTCGGTACACCTAGATTTGGTGGGTCCTTTGCCTTTATCGCGCGGTCATTCTTATTTGTTGACCATCATAGATAGGTTCACACGTTGGGTTGAGGCTGTCCCTCTTCCTGATACCCAAACCGAGACTGTAGCGCGCGCTTTCATGTCCAACTGGATCTCTAGATTTGGTGTTCCCTTAAGGGTCACACATGACCGGGGATCACAATTTACCTCCAAATTCTGGAGTGAGCTTAGCACTGCTTTAGGGTGTGAAAACGTAAACACTACTGCTTATCATCCACAGTCAAATAGACTTATTGAGAGAGTCCACAGAGATTTAAAGTCGGCATTACGTTGCTCAAACTGCAGCAATGATTGGACTGACAGACTTCCAGTTGTATTGTTGAGCTTCCGCAATCTGTACAGACAAGATCAGCAGTGCACAGCAGCAGAGATGCTCTATGGTCAGACACTTCGTCTCCCCGGCGACATTGTTGACCCAAAACCTTTGCCTGAATTTTCATCCGCTGACCGTTCCGCATATGTAATCTGCCTAAAAGATTGCATGCGCCAGATCAAGTATGTGGCTCCGCGAATGCCCCAGACTGAGGACAAACTGGATCCTGCCTTGCAGGACTGCACACATGTGTATGTCCGAAACGACGCCATCAAACCTACACTCACGCGCCCCTATGATGGCCCATTCAAAATAATCAAACGCACGCCCAAGTATTTTGTCCTGGAAAGATCGGGTTCACACGACCCCGTGAGCATTGATCGATTAAAAGTCGCGTACACTTCCGATCATAGTGTGACTGCTAAACCATCATTCTCTCCACAGAATTCCCTTTCCACTGAGACTCGTTCATATCTACCATCTCAGCTTCCTCAGTTGGCTGCATTATTGCCTAGTCAACTTGAGTGTAATCCTTTCTATGTGCCTGTACATTCAAACCCTATCTCTAAGCCTGTCGTAGGTTCTAATTCTAGCCCTCTTACTGAAACAGCGACAAGTCTGGATAGACCAGACGAGCCCGCTGCAGTAACTCGTGTTCCTAGAACTCTTGCCGATCTAAATTTGCAGACCCGTTTGGTGAAACTTCCCCACTCAGTAACATTTTCCACCTGCCGAACCCGGCAGGGTCGCGTAGTTAGACCTCCTTCCCGCTACAAATGATTGCAGCGGGTGGACCTTTCGGTCTGCGCCTTGGGGGGTAATGTAGCATATCGCTACAAAGCGTAAGAATTATGAATTTTCCCATTCGCACTTAAATATATTAATCATTAGCATTAAAAATCTTACTATAATTTATTATTAATTATTTACCACTTCTAATTCGTAATCATTGAAGTTTGTGTGTAAATACATGAGAGATCAAATAATCAATCGACATTTCGAGTTTAAAGCAGCCCGATACGGCAACATCGAAGAGCGTCACTTGAACTGACTCACTCTTGCTTGTGGCTTTAGCGTGCGAACATCATCTTGTAAGTGCATGTGAAATTTAGGCTTAGAATAGAAAAAAAACGGGTAAAAGTATATGTGCCGTGTTTTTCGTGTGATTGTGTTAAACGTAAAGAACTGCTCAGTGTCGTGAAGTAGGCATAAACTCTCAAATAGTGTTAAGATTCTTAGACTAGCATGTGTTATCTAGAGTGCTAACTCGGTGATATAGAATGACTATTGCGTGTCATTTCCAAATTCATGTGTTGAAATTTCATACTAGATGTTCAGCTAACGTCATTGTTTTTTTTTCTTACGGCAAAACTTATATTGTAGTTGCCAGTATCATATCGAAAATTACTCATAAAACTGACTCGTGAACGCACGCGGCTAAATCGCCGGCGTTCTTTGTCGACAGTGTGTCTTTGTTGTTTTTCAATGGCGGAGCAGATACCGGCCGTTTTCCGTCACTACCCCGTGACCATAACTGCACTATAAGCATGTGTTATAATAGTATCTTCTATTTTTTACAAGGCGTACTTGCAGTAGTTTCTCTTAAATAATGTTTCGACGCGAAATAATAATTAAAGACGTCTCCTAATAATCTCGTATGTGTACGAATTACGAAGGTTATTCATGTCTATGCTTGCTAAAGTTTTGAGTCGTCTTTTATAGCTCATACTCCTTGAACCTTGCGTTTAATCGCACTTATTTCAATTTAAATCATTTCAATAACAATTTAATTTCATTCTGTTCATTCTTGTGACAAAAATACCCACTACCATTTGCCTTTCGCGAGTGCGCACAAATTATGCCGGCGGCTTGGCGAATGCCGACGTGTAGAGCCGCCGGGTTATTCGCCGCACTGATCTTCATGTTTCATCTCGCGCACATTTCCTTTCTGTGCAAACAAAACGTTTAGTGTTTCCTTTTCTTATTATTGGGTTATTATTCCTTACCATTTATTAATTGCAACTGATATTTATCCGTGATTTTAGTAGGATTTATATCAATGAAACCTGAGAATTTTTCTCTGTTAATTCTTGTACAGTTATAGAGACGTCCTAGAGTACTTGAAGAAGCATTAATTCTCTTTATATGAAATTCTTAATTGCTGTAATTCTTTTCTTCTGCTTCTTGAACCATGTCTTGTTAAGTCATGTGTTTTTAAATGGTTCCAGGGATTTGATCCCCGATTTTGCTCTTAGATAATCACCAATAGTATTACAAAAAAATTCTTAAATTTTCTGCCTTGTATTTAAAGCAGGAGCAGCTGTATAAGAGTTTTCTTAATTGATTCTGTCCTATTTCTCTACATTTGAGCTTGAGAACTAATGAAATTAACTAGAGTCAAATCTGTAGGAATTCTCGAATTCTGCCGTGTGGGAGTTTTATTATTTTACGATGTGTGGACTGTCAGTGGTGTTTCCTTGATGTCTCCTTGGACTGTTCATCCAGCTTTTGGACTCCTTGCAGGACCTCAACGTCATCACACACACCACTTACAACATTCTCCCTGGGCCGCTTTTGGGACTCTCTACTTGGATTAGATTTGGCTATGCTCTGGGCCTTTAGCCTTATATATTCTCTAATTACGGGCCTTAATTCTCAACTGCCTAAAATTACGGGCACAATTGAATTATCCTCTCATTTGCCGAATTCAGCGTGCCTGGATCTTAATTACTATTCAAACGAAGAGTCATCATCGCCATCAGGCTCGGCACCTGTGATCAAACTCACCTGCTCCAAAATTAAGCAGGCTTTGCCCACATAAAGAGCAACGCACCGATTGTTGTGCTTGTTTAAAAATTGCCCTCAGTAAATTGAATATTCTGAACACAATACACTTAAAACCTCGTCCACCGGCCGGAGCGACTGCCTCAGGACTGCGAAGTATCTTCAGTCAAGATCTGCAGGATCAAGTCTCGGCGATCCGCAGGATCAAGTCTCGGCGATCTTCCCGGCTCCTTCAAATAAAACCATACACTAAAGCTGAGTCCAAAGTGCTTTATTATCCCTCTCATAATTTTTCCCAGATGCTTGTCGAGGTTTCGTAAGGACTGGCTATACCCCACGGCCAGTACCAAACACTAATAACCTTCGCAATTTCCATTGCTACTGCAGCACCATTGCTACTGAAGCACTAAAGCGAAAATGTCTATGTACGCAACACCAATTTAAACAAATTAACACTAATTTCACAATTGTATAGACTTGCGAAATACTTAAGATGACGCCCAAAAATATGCCCAACCATAAATTTCAACTCTGCGATCGTTGCAAGGGACTGCCGGGTGGCGCTAGAGTCAACAGCTGGCAGATGCCCCCACTCTATCACCACCACCCACCACCCATGCAGCACAGGCGCCAATGGCGCCAGATCTACAGAAATGTTAGGTTAGGGTAATTTAGGGTAGGTTAAGTTAACTTAAGTTAGGTTAAGTAGGTTGGTTAAGTTAGGTAAGGTTGGGTTAGGTTAGGCCAAGTTCAGTTAGTTTAAGGTTGAGTTGAAAAAGTTTAAAAATGCCTATTCTTGAGTGCCGAGATGGAGGGTCGAATGGCCAAACACCAGTGGTCGTTGTCATAACTTATTATAATGATTTAATGCAGGTTAACTTTGGTATTCCGGTCTACTATCCCCTTACTAAGTACTTGTAGTGTTTATAATGCAGTTATTAATTATAACTGTATAACGAACAGCTAGGTTAACAAACCTCAGTAATACTACATAGTTAAATAATTGGGGCGAATGGCAACTTTTAGAAGCAACATGGAGGTGGAGGGAGAGGGGTGGGCGGCGTCCAAATCTGGCGCATCACCCAGCTGTTGACACTAGCGCTGCCGGGTGTGCACCGTCGGTCTTTTGTAAGTTCCTCCGTATCCCAAATACCAAGCTCTTACCGGATCTTCCATTTTTTGTATCGCTGTCTGGTCGGTGGGCTTGTAGCCTTGGGGACGCCTGAGGAGCACGCACGTTGCCTAGGGAGGCTGTACAAACGACTTACGTCACACATTTGCTGTATTTAACCGGCATATGTGTTTTGGGAAAGTAAGGAACTGATCTTTTATATTTTTTTGAGGGCATAATGTCACAAACCCAGACTGCGATTTCGCCTCAGGTCAACACCTGTCGAGCCAACGAATTCGTACTTGTCTTAGTTGATTGAGGTTCCTAAAGACGTGGAAGGCGACCAATTCTAGATTCCCCGGTATACCGTTCAAAGAACGCAGTCGGAGTCTGGTGATTCCGATGCCTCCATTTCGGCGGACACTTCTAGCACGATTGTGCTCAGTGATGCTAACCTCACAGATTCTTTTATGGTCCCAGTTGGGGATCCGAGCTGAAACTTTCATAGTTCCAGAGTTAACCTTCCACTATTTTCATCTATTTTCCTCTGTCAAAGCATCTTTTGGAATCTCTCCCTCGTATTTCTGACTTGCACTTTACAAGTAACAGCTTCACTGTTACCAGACCTTTCGGTCTCCTTTGGGGGGAGGGTAGCTGTAGTGATCGCCCTCAGCCGCACTTCAGCCTAATTTCATAAAATATTAAAAAACTAACATCCTAAAATTAAATTATACAAATGTAATTATTTTTATAATTTTACAAGACCAAATTAATTCGATTAAACTCAAAATTTTACCAAAAACGTGTTTTGAAATATTTGCCGATCACGTTTCCGTCAGTCACTTCCGTTGGAAACATTCGCGCAGAACCATTTCGCAAGCTTCCGCTCAAAAGAGCATATAAGGCCGACTTTTCAGGCAGAGTCGTCATTCTCGTACAGATCCTCCTGAATAGTGCTTGGGCCCAGAGCGGGCATCTGATCTACTGGACCACACATTCATGCACTCACAAACACGTATGGAACCAAACCCTAATCTCGTAATTTAAGGAGCTTACCTCCTCCGGGTTCACCCTCCTGGTTCACTCTCCGAGCTTATGCTCCAAGTTTCCCCTCCTATTTAACTTATGAAACTGGAAGGCCTGCATCCCTGCAGCTAAGCCGCTAAAACCTCCAGTCGTGACTACCATTGGGTCGAGAGTCCCATTCTTAACGAGTTTTCCCAACCGGTAACAAATCCCATACTCAGCACTCAATTCACCACTCACTTAGTGTCGGAACCTCCCACACTTACATCATCATCGACTTCACACTCCAGCACGCTCTTCACAAGCCTGAGCTGAACGAATCGTCTGAAGTCCTGCAACCTCCTCGGACTCTCCCCTAGGACTCTCGCGAACAAGAGTCAAGCCTCGCACTTCGTCGTTCAACCTTCTCCTCAATAAATCCCATAAAGGCTAGTCTGTTCCCTCATTTCCTTCGGATGTTGGCTGTAATGGTGGTTTTGTTGTTGATTGTAGATGCTTGAAATATTGCGTCCGAATACTTAATAACCTCCTTCTAAGGACAGAGTCAGTGGCCGTAATTCATTCATTTTGCAATTCAATGTGCTTTACTCGAGCACTGGTGACCCGCCATTATCAAAAAAACATCTTCCTTGTGAAATCGATAAATTCCTCAATATTCAACCTTTAACCTTCAAAATAAAGATCATCAAAGAATTCAAACCTGTCCAAAGTAAAAACTTGAATTACGCCCATCAGGCAAAGTTTATAGTAGCATCAGCTACATAAGAGTAAAATGATAAAAATTCCCATTCGCACGTAAATAAAATAATTATTAGCATTAAAAATCTTACTCTAAATTATTTTTAATTATTTTCTACTTCTAATTCGTAATCATTGAAGTTTTTGTGTAAATACATGAGAGATAAAATAATCATTCGACATTTCGAGTTTTAAGCCGCTGGAAGTGGCAACACCCAAGCGCGACGCTTGAACTCATTCACTCACTCACTCTCTTTCGTGACTCTCTAGCGTGCGTACAGCCCTCAACCTCAACGACATCGCCAAACGCCACCACACACACACTCCTTGGGCCTGAGAGACTTCATTTACAATCTATTCCCTTTTGCAATTCATATGGGTTATTTTTGAAGCTAGTAAGCCTAAGACTCCACTCCCCGGCTAGCTAAACTACCTGCTTCGACTACGATAACTCGCTTGTCCAGCTTGGGATTAATAGAGCTGATACCTTAGAGTGACACCACCAAACGTCACGGGTTTTTCAAAGGCGTATGCTACTAGTTAGTCTAAATTGGGCTTATATAAATTCCCAAAACACAACTCATTACATCCTGCCGACACCATCGCGCGCCGGACCTAGCTGGACGGAGAGGCTCACCTAGAGAAAATCTTCCAGTCAAGCTCACCGCCAGTCAGCCTGGCGTTCCTCCGAATAAAGACCGAGTTGAGTTCCCTCGCCTTATTACCCTTCTCTCACGGTTTAAGAATACTATCGAGTGATTGATTGGGGTTTGGAAGCGGATAACTAGCACCCCCAACCAAACCCTAACACTTGTGACCCCGAGTTTAAAACCCCATAGATTAAAACCCCAGCCTTAAAACTTAAATAAAAAAAATATTCAACTCGATAAGTGTTTGAAAAATTGTGAGAGAGGATAATTTTGGCATAGCATTGTAGTGATAAATTTTCCCATGTCGTAGTCTTTGAGAATTTCTATGGTTTTAACCGTGTTAATGAATGTTCTCTGAGCAGCTCTAACAAAATTTTTTTTCAGCGCTATCCTGTCCTTTTTGTCTCATATGCCACAGTAGGTAGGAAAATATTTTTCTCACCTGTTTTTTTTTCTCGTGCCCACGCTAATTGCTGCCTACCGCATAAATTTTCGTTTCCAATTTTATATTTTCTTCTTTCCGTTTCAACTTTATTTGAATGATTGAGTAGGTAGAGTAATAACGCAAACCTTTGTCACTTTAATTCCAAGTCATAGGCGTTGATTACGCAAATTCCTTGCCGTTATAGCTTAATTTGTGCATTCCAAAGAAAATTGCTAGCATGCCTGACACAGATAATGAAGATCGAGCGCGCACAAAACCTCTTAGTCTGCCGCCTTTCATACCAGAAGACAGCCTCACTTGGTTTAACCAAGTGGAGGCAATATTTAGGTATAATAAAATAAGGGACGAAAACGATAAGTTTTATGCCCTTGTGTCCGCAGCTCCCACGAAATTATTAAACGACTCCAATCAATTGTTAGAAAACCCTCCGACTGTTAATCCCTACGGCATCTTAAAAGGGAAAATTATGGCGAAATTGCAGATGTCCGATGCGGACAAATTCCGAAGCCTTGTAGACGCATCAGCAATTCCACCTGTCTCTGTCTCTTTCTCTCCCACTTCGTTAGTTAAGGAGTTGCGAAAACTTGCAGCGGGTGTTGCCGTAGCTGAGGGATTTCTAAAGAAGTTTATATGAATAAACTTCCTAGTAATGTGCGCCCATTTCTATCGTTAGCATGCCCGGACCAAACTTTTGAGATGCTTGCAGAGTCCACTGAGACAGTGATGCGCAACCTAAACGTGTCACAAGCACCGCAGGTAGCTTCTTTGAACGCATCAGCTGCGAATTTTAGCCCGGCAAATACTGCTAATAATCAATCCTCAGCCACAATAGATAAGATGCAGCAAGACATCGCTGAGCTAAAGCAAGCTTTCCAGAATTGCCAGTTAGGGCATAGTGTAGCTCACATCCGGCAAGGCCCAGGGAGATTCCAAAGCTACCAAAATGCCTACGACTATCCCTATGACTACCCGCAGCCTCAAAGTTTTGATAGAGGTAGATCTTATGATAGGTCAGCTCAAGACCGCCGCTTTAGGTCGCGCTCTCGTGATGCTAGTAGTAACTTATGCTGGTATCATCAAAAGTTTGGTGACTAAGCGCGCAAATGTGCCTCACGCTTTTGCCCCCGTTATACCGAAATGACTTCGGGAAACGCCAACAGCGACTCATAGTAGCGAGTACTGCGTTAGCTAACTCCCAGACCACTCGCCTCCTTGTCGTATTCGACCCAATCACAAAGCTTCGATTCTTAATAGACACAGGACCGAGCGTGTCTATAATACCAGCTACGGCGAAAGATAAAAATAATACTCGCTCAGCAACACTGCGCGCAGCAAATGGCACGCCAATAGCTTGTTATGGGGAGAGAGCACTCGAGTGTAGTCTGGGATTGAGGAGAAAATTCACATTTACCTTCATGATAGCTGAGGTTCAAGAGCCCAAAATAGGTGCCGATTTTCTAGCCAAGTTTGGCATAATTGTAGATGTGAAAAACCATAAAATTAGGGACGAGGAAACACAGATCTCAATTCCCGCTTGTGGCATGGCTAAAGATAACGTTTTGCATTCTTTCGCCATCGCTTTCAAAGATGAGTGCATGTTCGAGCAGGTCCTCGCAGAATACCCTGCACTAACAAACTCTAACTTAGCTTCTAAAAAAATGCAGACTAGCACGAAACACCATATTGAAACCACTGGACCGCCAGTCTATTCCCGAGCTCGGCGACTACCGCCTGATCGATTGGCTTTAGCCAAGAAAGAATTTGCGCGCATGCAAGAATGCGGCATCATCCGCAGTTCCAAAAGTCCTTGGGCTAGCCCTCTTTTGCTAGTACCCAAGGCTAACGGTGAATTCAGACCGTGCGGGGATTTCCGCAGGTTGAATGCCGTTACTCTACCTGACCGCTACCCTATTCCTTACCTTCATGATTTCAGTGCAAATTTAGAGGGAGCTCAAATTTTCTCAAAGATAGATCTCCAGAGCGCCTTCCATCAAATTCCACTTGAGGAGAGCGCTATCGCTAAGACCGCGGTAATTACTCCGTTTGGTCTCTTTGAATTTCTAAAGATGCCATATGGTCTCCGGAACGCACCTCAAACGTTCCAACGCCACATGGCTGAAATTTTCTCAGATCTCACTTTCGCCTATGTCTATCTAGACGACATCCTAGTGGCATCCACAACCCCGGAGCTGCACAAAGACCATCTTAGGGTCGTTTTTCAAAGATTGTCCGACAATGGAATCCTCGTAAATCCTGCAAAATGTGAGCTCGGAAAGCCATCACTGATTTACTTAGGTCATGAAATCTCTAGCCTAGGTCTAAAACCTTTGCCTTCCAAAGTAGAAGTGATCAAAAACTTTCCTCTTCCACAGACCCAGAAGGAACTGAGAAGGTTCCTAGGTTCTGTTAACTTCTATCACCGCTTTATACGCAACTTTGCTTAAACCTTAGCTCCTTTGTCAGATTTGCTCGAACCTAAACGAAAAGGCAAATCTGCTGAGGTAAAATGGACTGAGGATGCGCGCAAAGCCTTCGACGATATTAAGCACAAGTCGGCTACTGCGACGGAATTGTCCTACCCTATTGCTAATGCTGATTTCAGTTTGGTAGTTGATGCCTCAAGTACTGCCGTAGGTGCCGTTTTGCAACAGAAAGTAGGAACTAACATCTCTCCTCTTGCCTTCTTTTCCAAAAAGCTGTCGCCCACTGAGCGTGCTTATAGCGCGTTCGGTAGGGAACTCCTTGCCATCTATCTGTCTGTGGAACACTTTCGCTATGCTCTAGAGGCAAGGGAGTTCGTGATCTACACAGACCACAAACCCTTGACATCAGCGATCAAGATGCCGTCTGAAATCGCTGATGCCGTCAAGATGCCGCAGAGTAGCTATTCTTCACTATCATTCTCTCTCTCATCCTGGTATTAACCGTACATTGCGTTTGATTTCCGATCGTTTCGTCTGGCCAGCGATGCGTAAGGAGGTCAAGCAAATTGTGCAAAATTGCTATGCATGTCAGAGTAGCAAAATTGTGAAACATAATCGTGCAGCGTTACAGAGCTGTGCTTTTGCTGGACACAAATTCGACTCTGTACACCTAGATTTGGTGGGTCCTTTGCGTTTATCGCGTGGTCAGTCTTATTTGTTGACCATCATTGATAGGTTTTCTCGATGGGTTGAGGCCGTGCCTCTTCCTGATACCCAAACTGAGACAGTAGCGCGCGCTTTCATGAGCAACTGGATTTCCAGATTTGGGGTTCCCTTAAGTGTCACGCATGACCGGGGATCACAATTTACTTCCAAATTTTGGAGTGAGCTTAGCACCGCCTTAGGTTGTACTAACACCAGCACTACCGCTTACCATCCGCAGTCGAATGGACTTATTGAGAGAGTCCACAGAGATTTAAAAGCTGCGCTGCGCTGCCTTAATTGCAGCCACGATTGGACTGACAGACTTCCAGTAGTACTGCTGAGTATTAGGAATTTATATCGGCAAGATCAGCAATGCACAGCAGCAGAAATGTTGTATGGGAAAACACTTCGTCTCCCCGGCGACATTGTTGACCCAAAACCCTTGCCTGAATTTTCATCTGCTGACCGTTCCGCGTATGTAACCTGTCTCAAAGATTGCATGCGTCAGATCAAGTATGTTGCTCCACGAATGCCTCAAACAAAAGACAAATTAGGTCCTGCTTTGAAAGACTGCACACATGTGTAGGTCCGTAATGACGCCATCAAACCTACACTCACGCGCCCTTATGATGGCCCATTCAAAATATTGAAAAAGACGCCCAAGTATTTCATCCTTGAAAGATCTGGTTCACACGACCCTGTGAGCATTGATCGATTAAAAGTCGCGTACACTTCCGATCATAGTGTAACTTCTAACTCATCATTCTCTCCACAGAATTCCCTTTCCACTGAGACTCGATCATATCTACCATCTCAGCTTCCTCAGTTGGCTGCATTGTTGCCTAGTCAACTAGAGTGTAACCCTTTCTATGTGCCTGTACATTCAAACCCTATCCCTAAGCCTAGCGTAGACTCTAACTCTAGCCCTCTTACTGAAACAGCGACAAGTCTGGAGAGACCAGACGAGCCCGCTGCAGTAACCCCTGTTCCTAGAACTCTTGCCGACCTAAATTTGCAGACCCGTTTGGTGAAACTTCCCCGCTCAGTAACTTTCTCCGACTGCCAGACCCGCTATGGTCGCTTAGTTCGACCTCCTTCCCGCTACGAATGATGATAGCGGGTGGACCTTTCGGTCTGCGCCTTGGGGGGTAATGTAGCATCAGCTACATAAGAGTAAAATGATAAAAATTCCCATTCGCACGTAATTAAAATAATTATTAGCATTAAAAATCTTACTCTAAATTATTATTAATTATTTTCTACTTCTAATTCGTAATCATTGAAGTTTTTGTGAAAATACATGAGAGATAAAATAATCATTCGACATTTCGAGTTTTAAGCCGCTGGAAGTGGCAACACCCAAGCGCGACGCTTGAACTCATTCACTCACTCACTCTCTTTCGTGACTCTCTAGCGTGCGTACAGCCTTCAACCTCAACGACATCGCCAAACGCCACCACACACACACTCCCTGGGCCTGAGAGACTTCATTTACAATCTATTTCCTTTTGCAATTCATATGGGTTATTTTTGAAGCAAGTAAGCCTAAGACTCCACTCCCCGGCTAGCTAAACTACCTGCTTCGACTACGATAACTCGCTTGTCCAGCTTGGGATTAAGAGAGCTGATACATTAAAGTGACACCACCAAACGTCACGGGTTTTTCAAAGGCGTATGCTACTAGTTAGTCTAAATTGGGCTTATATAAATTCCAAAAACACAACTCATTACATCCTGCCGACACCATCGCGCGCCGGACCTAGCTGGGACGGAGAGGCTCACCTAGAGAAAATCTTCCAGTCAAGCTCACCGCCAGTCAGCCTGGCGTTCCTCCGAATAAAGACCGAGCTGAGTTCTCTCGCCTTATTACCCTTCTCTCACGGTTTAAGAATACTATCGAGTGATTGATTGGGGTTTGGAAGCGGATAACTAGCACCCCCAACCAAACCCTAACAAGGCTGACGCCCATATATATTCGCAGCGAAGAATTTAAACCTCATAGTAGAAGGGGAAAGATGGAAAATTAGAGCGGAAGCAACACAGAAGGAGAAATGATAAAACAGGTGGAAATAGAGATATAGTAGCTACTGATCTGCTCACCAACACCAGTACCTCAGGTCAACACGGGAGAATAAAACACTTGATTAAACATTATTGATTTTTTTAAGTGAGCTCATGAACACGTGAATTAGTACGTTAATTTAATGACAAGTATATAACGATAGAAATACGGAACCAATGCGAGAAGCCTACACTGATGCCGTGCCCAACCTTTGCTTTACAATTGACGATACAATGGAACAGAAATATTATTGCCTACCAATGCTAAATCCCACAACGCAAATGAAATTCGCATCACTCCAAACGATTGGCACTTAGCGCGCGCGCGCACAGCCAGCAACTTTCCTGTACATTGATTGCCGGTTCCCCAGTTTGCGTACAGGGGTTTTCTTGATGGAAACTTGAGATGACACCAAACGGTTGAGTGATAAAGTCTCCATCTTTATTGCGACTGGCTCTCTCGCTCCCTCCCTCCTGTTAACAGTGAAGGAGTTGAGTAATCCATGGTTAAACGGCGTGACAGCGTTGTTGTGGTTAACCCAATATACGAGCATTTATTGTGGAGCTCACACTCTAACTACTACAACGCTGTCACGCCGTATAACCATGCACCTTGCAGGTGGAGGTCCACGTCTCCACACGCATAATATGTTGAAACCTTTATTGTAGCACCTTGAATGTAAATGTGTATAATACTGATAATGGTGCAGTGCGTTTGTGTTAGAATGTGTTTAGACAGTAATCTGCGTTGAGAACTGCGCTCATGGTTCTTGTGGAACTGAGCTCATGGTTCTCGGGCTTGGCTGGAGCCCACTCCACCGCTACCCTTCGTGATGTAAAGTGTGTCCTGCTGTGTGTACTGATTATACAAACTCCAAGTGTCTCGTCTTACTCAACCTAAATCCAATATAATAGTCATAACCAAACACTCACCAGAGACTTATTAGTCAGCAATATAAAAATCCTATATGAAGCTCAAGATTATAATAGATTACAAATATTAGAAGCATTACTTATTCAAAACAGAAAACCATACATCAATATTCAAGTAACAGGTTTTCACAGAGTCTTGAAGCTGTTAAACGATACCTCACACTCCAACTGTAGCCCTAACCAATAGCCATCTCCTAGTAAAAAATTTTTGACTGTACTTAAAAACCTATAACTAGACCTTCCATTAGCCAGGATGCCCATTCAAGTTTTAGCTATTAGAAAAAAAAACATCGGCATCTTTGGGATGCTTTATTTCTAATCAAGCCTGATACATATGATCTTATCATTGGTTTTTCAAATGTCTTATAACTAACACTACATATAGGACACCATGACGGTTCCACCGTAAAGCCGGTACCCATTTCCGACACCTGGGTTGAGTGGGGTATTGTGCTTGAGCTTTCCCTTATACCCAACGGGGAAAATCACCGCGCCAGCGCCAGGATACGAACCCTCGTCTCCAACATACAAGGCCGATCCCTTAACCACTGTGCAACCGCGAGTAGAACGAAAACATCATTCTCTTTTTAAGATAGTTATACTACTTTTAAATAAAATACTTTCCCAATAATCCCGAAGATGCCTTTAGAAGGGCAAAACCGGTCGACGAACTCTGTTAGTGTAGGACATTTACTTAGTCTTTTAAATTACGAAGGAAAAGCAGCTTTTAGGAAGCTAGAAAAATTAAATAAAGCTTACACTAGCATAACTTATGGTCAAAATTTTAATAATGCATGCATGAAACAACAAACAACAAACAAACATCGGCATCTTTGGGATGCTTTATTTCCAATCAAGCCTGATACACATGATCTTAAGCATTGTTTTTTCAAATGTCTTATAATTAACCCTATATATAGGACACCATGACGGTTCCCCCGTAAAGCCGGTACCCATTTATGACACCTGGGTTGAGTGGGGTGTTGTGCTTGAGCTTTCCCTTATACCCAACGGGGAAAATCTCCGCGCCAGCGCCGGGATACGAACCCTCGTCTCCAACATACAAGGCTGATCCCTTAAGGGGTGTTTACACTAGGGGACATTTCGGCTGTGAGGCGCGACTCGTGTAGATGAAGCTCACCACTGAGGCTCATATTTGTGTGTGTGAGCCCGAAGTTCCCGATTCACTTTGATTGAATCCGTGGAGCGGCTGCACGTGTGAGCGGCGCTGGCAGCGCTGCTCTAGACCGATCAGTGTGCAAGTAGTAGTCATCAAGTGAGGTGGCGCCTCTCGCTCACCCGTAATGGCTGACTCAACACTGCCGCGAGAAACTACACTGCTTCTAATTGAAATGTACTAAGCCCATCAATGCCTTTGGCAGACTGAAAGCTGTGAATATAAGGAGGCTGCTTTCCATTATATTTTAATGAAAATGAACAAATATAGTAACATTACACTCATTCAAATAAAAAAGAGATTACGTAGCTACGATGCAGCAACAATATTCACACAAGCTCGTCTACAGCAATCCATATTTCAAAGCAGCAAGCCACACTGACTGGTTTTGTGCTGCATGGCTGCCACTTGTGTTTGACCAAAAAATCTAGTGTGACCTCAAAGAATATCGAGAAACATCTAGATTTAAAAATAAAACATCCAAAAATTTATCTAGAAATGAATTAATTATCTACTTTAATAAATTAGTTGAACAATAGCATATAAGGATATTTATATCATAAATTGTTTTATATTAGGCAATTTATCTTTATATAAATTATCTAGTATCCTGACATTTACCCTAATAAAGCTTGGTATCCAAATATTCTTCAATTCCTCACGTGTTGCGAGAAGAAAGGTCAGTCTCTATTGCATTGCAATTATCAATGCTCAGATTCCTACTTATCAACAATTGTTTTAAGGCTTTCACACCGCTACCTTCATCATTTTTAATAATTTTGCAATTACTAAGTAGGTTGATTCTACTTTATTAGATGCATTACTTTAGTATATAACTGATACACCATGTAGTTTCATGATAGAAATATCATTGCTTCCATCCAACAATAAACTGAACTCATTGTTACCAATATCGTTGGTCACTCTTTCGTCAAAATGAGGTCACAATACATTCTTGATAATGTATGTGCATTTTATTCCATGATTTTTTGATATCATCACTAGTTTTGCAATTGGAGATAATGTGCTATAGCTTATGAACCGTGAAATAGCCGTCTTGGTGTCGTTCATAATCTGAACATAACATGATCAGAATTTGGTTGCTTCACTATTCAGACAATTTGCTTAAGTGAATTAACAAATATAATAAGAATGAAGTAGTAACCAACCATTATGGTAAATTCCTAATTCGAATTTACAGTAACCTATCATATACATAGCTTAAATGTAATTCTAGCTAGAAAATTTCTAGCACGCTGAAAAAACTATATAGATTTTGTAGCTAATATCTAGGTTCGAAATTTTACATCTAGGCTTCAGCAAAAACATCTAGATCTAGCTATATAATATCTAGAGTGGCAGCCCTGTTGAGCAGCGCGCGCTCCATGGCTCGCTCCAATGGTGTCTAGTCTAAACGCACATGTCTCTTGTGAAGCTCCACACGAGGCGTCTACACGTGAGCCTGCAGCAAAATGTAGACCAGTGTAAACGGCCCTTTAACCACTGTGCCACGGAGAGCACTGAAAGAAGAGTTGTTCCCCTCTTATACTAATATATTAATATATATATATATATATATATATATATATATATATTAATATGTGTGCGTACGAATTTAGGGGTTTGTATATTTACATAAATATATATACACGTCTCTATTTCTATTTTTTACGTGAAAAAATCCGATTAATTAATTTTATTGCTAATGCGAAATTATTCAGAAATAGATTTATCACTACCCCATAGAGCGTTTCTGGGAATAGGAAAGATGGAAAATACAATTAAGCAAATGAAATAAAGTGCAATTTGACCATAAGAATCGTGAAACAATTATCTTTCTGTCCGTATAATGAACGAACTATAAATTTTCATTTTGAGTATATGTTTGTTTGTGCGTTTCTGCCAAAATTTGTAGATATATGCTACTCATAAGTGATATTTGGCTTACACCTGTAGCATTAGCTACAAAGTGTTAAATTCTAAAATTTCTCAGTAACATTTAAATAGCATAATTATTGGCATTAAAAATCTTAATTCATTTTATTATTAATAATTTTCTACTTATAATTAGTAATCCTTGAAGTTTTTGTGTAAATGCATAAGATTAAAATAACGATCGACATTTTCGAGTTTGAAGCCGTTGTAATTGGCAACACCGCAGCTGGCGCGGTTGGTTGAGCGTCATTCTCACGCGCGTCTTTAGCTTGTGTGTTACAGCGTTCTCGTAAGTGAAAAATTAAGTGTTCAAATAGAGCAAATCTGATTTAGAAGATATCGTGTTTCTTTTCTTCGTGTTCATTGTGTTAAGTATAAGTGATCTTGACAGTGCCGTGTCATATGAATATGTAAATAGTTGTAGAAGTCGTGAAAATAGCATGGCTTATTCCGAGTGCTACCTCAACATGACATTATCGTGAATTTTGCGTGTCATGTTCATTTCTTGTGTCAAGATTTTATTATAGATATTCAACTACGTCCTTTTCCTCACCGCAAAAATATATACTTGTAGTTGTCATTATGATATTGCAACTCGCTCGTTGGATACTTCGTGAGAGCGCACGGCGGATTGCCGGTGTTTTCGCGGAAAGATGGCGGAGCGTAAACTGCTGTGTCATGTCATTTTTTATGTTCAAGATTACACTTATTCATGTTTGAATATTTTCCTTTTTTTAATACAAGATATACTTTGTCGCAAATCCAGCCATTGCTCATTGCTGAAGTCCTGTGCAAGTCACCCAATACCTTGCATAATAAAGGACAAAGCCTTATCCCAATTTAAACAAGCCTAAAAAGTAAAACGCTAACAATTTATGACAAACTGGGGCAATGGTGGGAGTGCTTCACTTTCCTGGCGACTAACATCTTGAACATAAATGAATTGTTCGTCTTGTTTTCTTGAGCGAATCCGAACCCTTATCGACGGATTCGAGCAAGATGAGGAGGACGCCGCAACTGGCTGCCAACTCAGATGCCAACACGACTTAGTCGCGAGCGCGTGTGCCTATGCGTGCTCTGACCTCTTCCGACCCCTGCTTCCGGGGCATACAGTCCTAGACAGCCGGCTTAATTGAGGAGATGTTCGCCTGAATATAATCTTCGAAGATCTTCAGGTGAGCCTTCTATTTTTTGTTTCCATTTGTCATAAATCGTTTTACTTGCAGTTTCCCTGACCTCCTTAAAGTTATTGGGTAAGACTATGTCTTTTGTGCCAATTAATTCTGGAAATTTCGCCGCAAAGTCGGACGGCGAGACATAGTTCTTTTTTCGAAGATTATGTTCATCAGCTTCTTTCGAAGTTAATATCAATTCTTCACTTAAAAATATAAATTCTCTTAAAGCTGCTGAAAGCAGCTTCGACTAAGCGTCAATTCAGCCGGCTTTTGACAGTGCCGTTCTTTTGACGTTGGAGCTTGGCTGGAGTTCGACAGGATAAAATCCTGGTATCTATTTTTTTCCTTTTCTTGCATATTTTCGTTTCCTTTTTAATAAACTTTCTTCATTATAAACTACAAACTATATATATTTAATTAAATTGTGCTGTCGCTGTGCTGTCCGGATAGCCGGGGTCGGTGTCGGATCTCATTGGTTTTAAGGTCTCATTAGTTGAGTTGAGTGATACCTGTGTTGTATTTGTAGGCAAGGTATTCGTTGCTGGACCTTACGTTTATAGGTTCTAGCCTTTTTTCTACCTTGTCTAAACCCCTTTTAGGTTCACTCTTATAAAGATTGTGTAAGTGTAAAGCCTAAAATTATTTAAGGCAAAATTTGAAACTTGTAATGTCGTGCGCTAGCGGAATTTCTATCTTCGCTTCGGCACGCCATTGAACGGAACTCGGTAGGACGCCCAAAGGGAAACGAGGTCTCTTCAGGTTTTTTATTTCTTATCCCGTGGTTCCGTAAATCTGCACAGACAGGTATAGTCAGACTCGGACTAGCGATTGCATGACAGGAGAATTCCTAATCTAGGATCACAGTCGACTGACCAGTTGACGTATACAGTACTACATAACAAGAAAGGAAATTCATACCTCGAAGGTATTATGAGAAGTAGCTGAGTGAGACATAAGAGGCAACTGAATAATTCTAGCACTAGTCATGATATTCTAATGACGGAAGCGCGATACGAGTGGTCACGAGGCATAGTCATCGGAAAAACATAGCACAGTGATATTCCATGACTCAATTATTATCATTATATAGAAAAGTTTTAGCCTCCCTTAACCACGACAAAGATGTTCCAAGAGAGGAAAGAAGAAGGCACCATTTAGTATGATGTTGAGGGAACGCGGAATCTATGCACAAGGCGCACAGGAGTAGTGAGCTAGGAAAGAAGTTCCTGAAACAAGAAAAGGTTTCTGTTGCATTGGCAGGGAAGAAAACAAGTCTCTAGTCGAGGAACACATTGCCAAGGACACCCTGCCAAAGACACACTGCTAGGAAATACATTAGAAAGAACACGTTTATGATACACGCACACGAGTATTGTAAGACTCGTGTCACTGGTCGAAGGAAATGATTGAGGGCGATGTACTCCTAATCTTGCTCAATCTACACTTGATAATACATGCAATGATAATTATAAGAGACAACACAATTTCATGGATGATGCATTCTCATTGTGAGGTGAAAACACTCTCGACAGTTTACATGTACATGACATAAACTTCGCAATTCCCGACGCCAGGAAATAATACGTGAATCGCTTGTTTCGGCCAATGTTCGAACTGTCATTTTAAAGAAGCATAAAAAAATATACATATGAATATACATGCGTATATATATACACACGCATATGCATTCACACACATACACACATGTATACATACACACATACATGTACACACGTACACACAAGCATGAGGGCCAAGAAGACTATAAGTTCTGTATCTCTAACCCAACAATTTTAACAAAGCGGTCATTAGTTAATAAGCACTTTATCCAAACAAAGGTGGATGATCGCACAACAAATGTATAGTCTTCACATGAACGCTTCACAATAATAAAGAGATGACGAGTTAGGTAATGTTACAAGTTGAGAGAGGATACTCTAAAATACTTACAGACGATGGGGGAAGGTCCCCCACTTTAGACCTGGAACAGCTTATTTTAGCATATAAAATAAGTGACTACTCTGTCTTTTTCTTTAACCTATCTGTGGAAGAGGGACAGCAAAATTAGGTCTCTAAAGCAGGGGCAAGTTACTTAGGTTATCAGATCAGCCATTGTCAACAAATCCTATTATCAAAAAATGAAAGCGGCAAGTACACGTTTATCAACGTCGCTTTGAAAACACAAATCACATGGGCTAGTGGTCTCAAATTTCTGCGCCTATTCTCAGTCTACTGAGAATGCCGTAACTTTAGGCTTCCACCTTACTTTAGGCAACTTGCCCAGCACAGCTCATAGGTGAGAAGCCAATCGACTAAAATTATTTTACTTTGTTTCACATCTTTCCATTAATAAATGTTATAGAGAGTGCAACACAAAGACAAGAAAATCATGTTTCCAAGTTGGTACAAGTTTGGCACGATGTGTCATGAATTTTTCAATATCAAGAACTGATGTCTAATTCATGGAAGAACCACCACATAGTTTTTATTTTTAATACACAAATCTTTCAATAGTGAAGCAGTGGTTGATTTGTATTCTTAATTAAATATGAAATTGTATTATCTCTGTGTTCATCCATGAAATGTAATAAATTTAAAATGAATCTTCTGTGTCAATTCGAATGCATTGAAATGTCAGTCTCTACATATTACATTTACTGCCTATGACACTGTTTACAACGATATATTTACCTTCTATGACAACATAGCTGACATGGCTTGACTATTATGCAAATGTTGCTGAGCAGAAAGAAAAAAAAACATTTGAACGTTAATACAGAGTCACTTGGAGCAGTGAAAGGAAAAAAAACAGAAATCAGTTTATCAGTCAAATCACACATCCCCCTCCAAAGTACTGCCAAAGTGGAACCTGACACTTCCAAACATTACACTGCAGCGCACTTGCCATGAAACGTTATGGCGGCTAGTCTAGCTTAATGTGGGTGGTTCACCAGCGACCGGAAGCATCCTCGAATGCTCTAGAAGCCGGCTGTTCACCGCTATCTAAACACAAATATGTTAAGGCGATCGACAAATGTAGCCACTAAGTTAACACGTTTAAGTTAAAATAAATTTCTAACACGAATTCACTTTTAAAAGACACAGAAACTTAAGATTATCCGGGAACCTGTTCCTCCCACGAGCACTTCAATTCAAATAACACGCTGCGTCACTCTTGCGGACCAACGCGGATCCGCAAAATGTTGCCAGAATAAATTGTCAAAATTCTTCAAATTTTTCGCGTCTTGTAAGACGCGACAAAATTTGTGTATCTGTAAAGCGTAAACGTAAACAAAAAAAAATGTTGTGAATTTAAAAGTGCCTGTTGGGGTGATTGAAATTTTTTGTATTTTTCTGTGTTATTAGTATTTTTCCATGCTTCTAAAGGGATGTAATCTGTCCACTTAATAAGTGTAGACCTGTATTTAATTAGATAACAGTTTTCCTGATAAGCCTAGCAATTGCATTTTTTATCATAATGAGTGAAAATAGTAATTCTACAGCCCTGAGCATGAAAATGCGGGGCTTAAAATGTAGTATAACTGCTATTCGTAAAAAAGTTCTTTCGCCTGGCTGTGACCTAGCCTTCCGTGTGGAAGCCGTTCCTCAGTTGAGTGGCCTTCTACAGGCCTATCGACAGCTGTCCTCTACTATACCTTCTGATGTTGATGGGGTGTCTGATGAGGAGCTGACTAGGCGAGCCGAGTATGAGGTGAAGGTGATAGAGCTTTTAGCTGAACTTAAAAATTCAATTTCAACTTCCCAGGTGTCAAACTTAAGTGATACCGTTCCTACTTCTGTGGCTAATAAGGTTTCAATTTCTGATGTTCCTTTGAATATCTTTAGAGCCCCTCAGTTGACGTTAAAGAAGTTTAGCGACAATGAGGTCTGTCCTTTTGCTTTCCTTCACTTTCAAGAGTCTTTTCTTAATGCCCTTCAAGCTTATCCTAATATGAGTGAGGGGCAAAAATTTATCTTTTTGAAGAATCAGCTTCAAGGGAGGGCTCTCAGTCTTGTTGAGGGTCTTCCTAATGAAGAGTCTAGTTTCCGATCTGCTTGGGCTTTACTCAAGCAAGATTTTCTACATGCTGACAAGTTAATTTCTATGGCTCTTGACGAGTTAATCAGCTTTCATGGTGTTCAAAGCTTAGCCGAAATAGGGTCTTTCCTCTCTAAGGTTAAGTTTCGTCTCCTCGAGCTATCAAAGCTGGGTTTAGACTTCTGTAGCGAGAAGTCTGGAAACCTACTGTTTTCTTCCGTTATTAAAACTAAACTACCTGACTTCTTTCTTTTAGAACTCCTTCGCTATTTTAAAGCGAGTTTCTTTTCCTTAGAAATGTTTGAGAATGCATATCAGGTGCTTTCTCTTCTAGAAACAAAAACTAAACCTAAAGCATCTCTTCCCTTCCGAAATGAGAGGGTGGGGGGAATAACCCGAGCAGAAGTTAGGGATAAAAATAGACCTTCTCCTGTGCTCGATAAGTTGCCCAGTGTTAAGGTGTGTCGTTTCTGTAATCAAGCTGGCCACTCGTCCTTTTCTTGTAAGAAGTTTGACACTCACGTAAAACGCGTGAAACGAGTTGGTGAGTTACAATTATGTACCGTTTGTCTAAGTAGCAAACATTTAAACTCAGAGTGCCCTGCAAAAGTTAAGGGTCTTCAATTTTCTTGCTCTTTGTGCAAAGCTAACACTCATGTTAGCCCGTTGTGTCCCAAATTTGTAGCATTCTCTACCCTTGCTGCCGCCTCCTCATGACGGTTAAAGGCACATCTCCGGATGTGCCCTCTCGTAGCTCTTTCTACTAAGTATGACGGGGTAGTTAAAAAAATTAATATTTTAATCAATACGGGTAGCCAGAAGTCGCTTATCGACTTAGCTACTGTAATCCCTGATTGTTCTACAGTTGACTTGCAGGAACTTACTGTTAACACTGTAGGCGCTTCTGTCCCGTTAAGGGGTAAGCAAATTAACATTGAACTCGTGCTTCCAGACAGTGAGAAGGACGAGCTTGATGTCTTCGCCATGCAGAACTTAAACCTGCAGATGGGAATGAAAGGTTTGCAATCTAAGCTTGCTCTGTTCAAAACTAAGCTTCCGTTGTCCACTTCCTTTCCGGAAATAATTGAGGATAGTATCCAAGTCAACGGCATTTTAGGTGTCGATGCTCTTCAAGCGTTCAGGGTTCTTGAGTTGCAACACGTTACTGACTATAAGGTCATGCGCGTTTCTAATGGGTTCCTACCTTTCGGGGACTTAAAATGTTATAAGTCATCTCTGTCTCATGTCGTTGCCTCTGAAGCTGAGACGATAGACAGTTGCTCGTCAACTTCTGTTGCCAAGGCTGCTAATTCTAATTTGAGTAAAACTTCTTCTTCTCCTGCTATCGCAAACCAATCAAAACCTAAAAGAAAAAAGTCTAAATGTAAATTAAACCAAAATCGTTACCGTAGTACTCTAAAGGCCTTTTTTGAAACTCCTTAACGAGCAATGTGATGTGCAAGCAGGTCTTGATAAACTATTGGACTTGGAGCTCATAGGGGTGCCCTCTAAAGAGAAAGAGTATGACAAAGAATTGGAGGATTTCAAAAGTAGTGTCATTTATGCGGAAGGCAGGTATTCGATCCAGTTGCCGTGGAATCGTAATTTGTTAGCTAAAGTTCCCCATAGTTTCGGGCTAGCAAGGTATCTTGCACGTAAAGTTGCAGCTGATAATGCTCGTAGGGGGATTGAGAAGGAGTATAATGATGTTTTCCTTGAGCAAATCGAATTAGGGATAATAGAACCTTTGCCTTTCAAATCCTTGGATGTGCGAGTGCATAAATGGATTCCGCACCGGCCAGTCGTGCGTGAACATGTCGAAACCTCTAAAATTCGCCCTGTCTTTAACTGCTCTCTGAGGGTCGGAAAGTTGTCAAGTCTGAATTAAGCCTCGTATGTAGGTCCAAATCTCATGAACAATTTATTGGGTCTCTTGGTGTATTTTCGAACTAACTCCATAGTGCTGCTTTCTGACGTTTTTAAAGCTTTCCTTCAGGTAAAATTAGCCTGTGAATTTGACCGAAATCAATTTAGCTTTGTCCTTTACAAGGATGGCAAATTTCAGTACTTCCGATACACAACGTTGTTGTTCGGGTTTGTTGCATCTCCTTATATTCTTAATTATCTTCTTAAACTTCATGCTAATACTTTAACTGATTTAGTAATTAGAGACGTTATGGCAAATAAGCTGTACGTCGATAACTTAGTCTTTACAACTAATAGTCCTGAGCTTGCGCTTAGCACGTTTAATCGCGCTAACCGAGCCTTTGAGGAGAGTGGGTTTCCGTTACGCAAATGGCAATCCAATAATTCTGAACTTCTTTCGCAAATTAACCCTGCTCTTTGTAGTGCCGAAGTGCACTCCAGAGTGCTGGGGTATAACTATAATTCTTCCTCTGATCTTCTTTCTCTGTCCGTGAAAAGTTTGGATTCTTCCTGTAAAACGCGCAGGAGCATTGTCTGAAGTTGAGTCACTGTATGACCCATTGGGGGTTTTGCTTCCTTTTTCGGTACGTGGTAAACTCATTTTACGTAGGTTGACGCCTTTGAGGCTGGGATGGGATCAAAATGTTCCAGACGACTTATGCAAGGACTGGCGTGATTATTGTTTTCTGAGTTGAGTAATTTCGAGTTCCCTAGAATGAATTTGGACGAAACCAAAAATGCTAAAATTGTTGTGTTTTGTGATGCTAGTGCTAGCGCCTTTGGCACCTGTATTTACGGCGTCCAAGAGGAACGCAGTACGCTTCTGTTCTCTAAAGTTAAGGTTTTGCCTCCTCGCCAAAGAACTCTTCCTTCTCTTGAACTTTTGGCCGTATTTCTTGCCCATCAATGTCTTGTATCTCTAATATGTGATGTTAATTTCCCTTATAAAGTCTCTAGCGTAATAATGTTAACAGACTCCCAAGTAACCCTAGCTTGGTTGTTGAGCGGCAAACCTCCACGAAAAAATGTATTTGTAAGCATTAGATTAACAGACGTAGAAGCCATGCGTAAGACATTAGAATGTAAAACTTTGGCTTCCTTCAGCTATGAGTATGTTCCCACTATGCTTAACGTGGCAGACATGCTGACACGTGGTGTCAAAGCTCCTAAGTTTTTAGAAAGTAAAATGTTATGGTTAGAAGGTCCTTCTTGGATAAGAGAAAGTAGAGATAAATGGCCCAAGGGACACTTGGGTTGCATTCCGCACCAATTCGTATCTGATGCATGTATCGCAGGTAACATTGATCCCCCACGTGAAGCTTCGATTGTGGAGCTTGAGCGATTTTCCACCTATCCCAAACTATTGGGTACGATGGAGAAAGTATTTAGAGCTGTCGCTATTTTTAGGAGTGCAGAGCGGGGTGAGGCTAAACTGCGAGCATTTCTGTATCTTATTTCTTCTATGCAAAAAGCGCATTTCGCCGACGAGATCGAGGCCTTAACAAACAAAAGTCCTCGTCCGCCTCTGCTGGTCACATCCTTTAACCTGTTTCTTGACTCTCACGGCTTAGTTAGATCTAACAGCCGTATTGTTGCCGCTGAAGAGTTGGATTATAACACTAGAAATCCTATACTGTTGTCTAGCTCTTCTCATTTGACCAATCTGTTAATTTTGCATACGCATAAAATTTTAAATCATCAAGGTATGGACACCACCGTGCAGAAGCTCAAACTGGACGGTTACTTGATACCGCGCTGTAAGCGTGTTGTTCGTAGCGTGTTATCTAAGTGCATAGTTTGCAAAAGGGTAAACGCAAAAGCCTTCTCCTATCCTGATCCTCCTGCCTTACCTGACACTCGTGTAAACTTTGTAAGGCCTTTCGCCACAACGGGAATGGACTTTTCTGCCCATTTCTGGGTGTTAGATCCTTTTGGTCATAAACAAAAGGTATATCTGTTATTATTCACATGTTTCCAAACCAGAGCTATTCATATCGAGCTTCTTCCTTCCATGACGCTGGAAGAATTTTGTTTCGCCTTCATTCGTTTCACAAACGAAAAGGGCGTCCCTAATACTGTGTATTCCGATAACGCTAGAACTTTCGTAGCGGCGCCTGATCTTCTGTCGGGAGTTTTAACTTCTTCCTTGTATGAAGATCGTTTTCGAACTTTTAACGTCAAATTTAAAACTATCCCGATCTATAGTCCTCAATTTGGAGCGATCTGGGAGCGTTTTTTCAAATCCATTAAGGATTGTTTGTACAAACTTTTTGGTCGTAGTACCTATCCTTATTCTTCCTTCCTTACTGCCATTTCTGATATTACCCTTAATCTCAATCGGCGTCCTCTTTCTTACACTGAGACGGGGGATACTATCTTGCCTATTATGCCTATCCAATTCCTTCAACTGTACCCTACATCTAATTCTTTAATCCTGTCCGATGAGATTCCGGACTTGGAAACCGAAGACGGTGAGCGCCGTGAGAATTTGCTCTCTGTCCTAGAGAGGCGTGACGTAATGGTGGTTAAGTTCCGGGAGCTCTGGTATACGCAATATTTACTTTCTTTGCGCGGTCCTTATCCGCTTAGATCTCTACCTCTCAATAATAAGTTTTTATCTGTAGGTCAGGTTGTCCTGCTTAAGCATCCTATAAGACCTAGACCGTTTTGGACCTTAGTTCGCATCATCGCGCTGCTTCCTGGACGCGATGGCAAGGTCCGCGTTGTTAGAATAGTTAAAGCTGATAACTCTGAAACTGCTGTTAAAATTTCTCTTCAATACCCTCTGGAGTTGGCTACTTCTACTACTGCTTCAGAGGATGGGTGGGAAAGCGCAGAAGGGAGTTCGAGTGAGGAGTTGCATCCTCGGCTCGAGCCTCCCGAGAGTTCCTTTTCTCGTGAGGGTAGTTCTATTTCTCTTGAGCGCCCTAGCGGTCAGCATTCTTCTTCTGAATCGGACTCCTCGGACCAGTCCGAGGAACCCGAAGCTGCGTCTGCTGCCCGGCCCAAAAGGCAGGCAGCGAGCCAGCAACGTAGCAAGCTGGCATATTTGATAAAGAAAGGTCAAGTATAGTTTCCTTTCCTAATTGTTTGCTATTAAAATTTAAATGCGCATAAATAATACGAATGTCCTTTCCATGCTTTCGCTGGAAGGAAACTTCAATATGTAAATGTTTTTGTGTAACGGAAGTTTCTTTAGAAAACTCCGTTTTTTTCTTTGCCGGGATTGTGTCGCAAATCGAGCCATTGCTCATTGCTGAAGTCCTGTGCAAGTCACACAATACCTTGCATAATAAAGGACAAAGGCTTTATCCCAATTTAAAAAAGCCTAAAAAGTAAAACGCTAACAATTTATGACAAACTGGGGCAATGGTGGGAGTGCTTCACTTTCCTGGCGACTAACATCATGAACATAAATGAATTGATCGTCTTGTTTTCTTGAGCGAATCCGAACCCTTATCGACGGATTCGAGCAAGATGAGGAGGACGCCGCAACTGGCTGCCAACTCAGATGCCAACACGACTTGGTCGCGAGCGCGTGTGCCTATGCGTGCTCTGACCTCTTCCGACCCCTGCTTCCGGGGCATACAGTCCTAGACAGCCGGGTTAATTGAGGAGATGTTCGCCTGAATATAATCTCCGAAGATCTTCAGGTGAGCCTCCTATTTTTTGTTTCCATTTGTCATAAATCGTTTTACTTGCAGTTTCCCTGACCTCCTTAAAGTTATTGGGTAAGACTATGTCTTTTGTGCCAGTTAATTCTGGAAGTTTCGCCGCAAAGTAGAACGGCGGGACAACTTGCAGTGTTTTTCAGTATAATTGATGTGGGAATGGTTTAGGACTGCCTTTTGATTTTCGTACGGATATATCATAGAGTACGAAATTCATTCATTCATATTCCTGCATTTTTTAGCTGTTTCATATTTCATTTATATTCCACGAATCGTGTGCTTAAATCACATATAGTTTTTTCCATAATTCCACAAAAATGATTAACAAGATTATGACTGCTCTAAAATCACAAGTCTTGTACTGTCATGCTTATATGTGTAAATCAAGAATAAAGGAACAGCCATTGCCAGCTGTCAAACCTTTCCTATTCTTCATGAGCCTGTAATGAAACTAATAGCTTTGAGTTTAATCTGTGGAAGAGGTTCAGGGTTTTCTCCGTGATGGGAAATATTTATTACAATGCTAGGGATGACTGTTGTGGATTATTCTTGGTGCCTCTTCGGAATATATAAATTCAGCGTCTTCAATTATTGCAGATTCATCGCCATCAACAAACGCCACAACACATATCCCTGGGCCTTAATGTTTTACCCTCGAGTTTTACACTCGACTTTTACACTTGAACCTTACACTGGAGTTTTTACGCTCGCTGAGCATTAAGTCACCTTGAGTTACTTACAACTCAAACTTCGAGTTACACCATTTAACTCGACCTTATTGCCTTGCATTTGCCTCGGTTTTGCGAGCTGATTTCAGCCTGGTATAATTATCTAATTTACTGGCTAACTATCCATCTGCTCCAAATACGGACATTTGTCTTCAGTGTGTAATAATTATCATACTCCAAGACCAAGTAAAATTGAGTGACCATCATCAATCACGGCTCAAAAATTAAGACTTGAAGCCATTCCTAAAGCCCTAATTCTCTGGCTTGTTGATTTGCCCGTACCCTAAAATTTACTTCCACCAAACACGCACACGTACCTCCTGTCAACGTCATCAATCGCCGGAGCACTTCGCCTGCGCGGACTCCGCCCATCTAAGAGAAGATCGTCAGAAGTTCAAGCACGCCATCGGTTCCACAGGCTTCCTCCAAATAAATATCCAAGCTGAGTCCCCTACAAGAGTCTTCATTATCCGTCTTTTTGCAATTTCGAGAACATTATCGAGAAAGATTATGATTGGACTTTAGTACCTATATTACCAGTTTAACCGTACCCACCAATCGTAACACTGGTGACCCCACAGTGACCCCAGCTTTCAAGCTTAAAAACTATTCAACTCGATAAGTGTTTGAGAAAACGTGAGAGAGAATAATATTGGCATATCATTGTAATGATAAGTTCCCATTGTCGTGGTTTTCCTTGAAAATATTCCATGGATGTACTGTGCTAACGGTTTCTCTGAGCAGCTCTAATTTTTTTCCCCATTGCTGTTCCCTGTCTCTTGTCTCATGTGCCACAGTAGGTAGAAAAAATTTTTTTCACCTTCTTTTGTGCTTTACGCTTATTTCTGACGACCGTAAAAAACTTTTTTCCCTTTTCTTTTCTCGTTTCATGTCTTTATTTGAATGATTGAGTAGGTAATTAAAAAACGCAAACCTTTGGCACTTTAATACCAAAGTTATTGGGCGTTGATTACGTAAATTCCGTGCCGTTATAGCTTAATTTTGCATTCAAAACAAAAAATTGCCAGTATGCCCGACACAGAGAATGTTGCAGATCCAGCGCGCGCTAAGCCTACAACTCTCCCACCTTTCATACCAGCAGAAAGCCAAACTTGGTTCAACCAAGTTGAGGCTATATTTCGATACAATAATATTACCAATCAGAGCGACATGTTTCATGCATTAATAGCTGCCGTGCCCACGCAAATGCTAAGCGACTCTAATGAACTAATAATAAAAAACCCGCCTGCGGTTAACCCATATGGAACCTTGAAAGGAAAAATTCTGGCAAAATTGCAGTTGTCCGACGCGGACAAGTTTAGGTCCCTTGTTGATGCCTCAGCAATTCCACCTGTCTCCGTCACTTTCTCTCCGACTTCGTTAGTTAAGGAACTTAAGAAATTAGCAGCCGGTGTTGGCGTAGCTGAGGGATTCCTCAAAGAAGTATATATGAGCAAATTGCCGACTACCGTGCGGCCTTTCCTGTCGATGGTCGGCCCGAACGAAAGCCTCGAGACGCTAGCTCAAGCAACAGAGACAGTGATGCGCAACCTCAACATGTCACACACACCGCAGGTAGCTTCCTTGAACGCATCAGCTGCGATTTTTAGCCCGTCAAATGCTCCTAATATTCAACCTCCCACTTCTATGGAATCAATGCAACGCGAAATCGCAGAGCTGAAACAAGCTTTCCAGAATTGCCAGTTAGGTCAGAGTGTAGCTCACATTCAGCCAGGCTCAGGGAATTTCTCACGCTATCATGCCTATGACTATCCTCCTCCCCCACCTCAACGCTTTGATAGAGGTAGATCTTATGATAGGTCAGCTCAAAACCGCCGTTTTAGGTCGCGCTCTCGCGATGCTAATAGTAATTTATGTTGGTACCATCATAAATTTGGCGACCAAGCACGAAAGTGCGGTTCACGATTCTGCCCACGTTATACCGAAATGACTTCGGGAAACGCGAACAGTGACGCATAGTAGCGAGTACTGCGTTGCCTAACCCTCAGACTACTCGCCTCTCGATCGTCTTCGATCCCATTACCAAGTATCGATTTCTCATCGACACAGGTTCATCCGTGTCAATTATTCCAGCCACGGCGAAAGACAAAAAGAATAATTTGTTGGCGACACTACGTGCCGCAAATGGCACGCCAATAGCATTTTATGGGGAGAGAGTACTCACGTGCAGTCTGGGGTTAAGGCGAAACTTCACGTTTAACTTCCTCATAGCGGAAGTGAACGAGCCCATTATTGGTGCTGACTTTTTGGCAAAGTACGGGATAATTGTGGATGTTAAAAACCGTAAAATTAGGGACGAGGAGACACAGATCTCAATTCCCGCTTGTGGCATAACTAGAGCTAATGCTTTGCATTCCTTCTCTATTGCTTTCAAAAAAGAGTGCATTTTCGAGCAGGTTCTCGCAGAATACCCTGCATTAACAAACTCTAACTTAGCTTCTAAAAATATGCAGACGAGCACAAAACACTTCATTGAAACAACTGGACCGCCAGTTTACTCTAGAGCTCGACGTTTACCACCTGATCGATTGGCTTTAGCCAAGAAAGAATTTGCTAGGATGTTAGACAGCGGCATCATCCGCAGTTCCAAAAGCCCTTGGGCTAGCCCTCTCTTGCTAGTACCCAAGGCTAACGGTGAATTCAGACCGTGCGGAGATTTCCGCAGGTTGAATGCCGTTACTCTACCTGACCGCTTCCTATCCCTTACCTACATGATTTTAGTGCAAATTTAGAGGGAGCACAAATTTTCTCAAAGATAGATTTACAGCACGCCTTCCATCAAATTCCACTTGAGGAAAGTGCTATACCTAAGACTGCGGTAACCACTCCGTTTGGTCTCTTTGAATTCCTGAAAATGCCGTATGGGCTAAGGAATGCCCCTCAGACCTTCCAAAGACGCATGTCTGAAATATTCTCGGATCTCTCCTTTGCCTATGTGTATCTGGATGACATTTTGGTGGCATCCGCAACCCCGGAGCTACATAAAGACCATTTGAGGGTCGTGTTTGAAAGACTGTCCGATAATGGACTCCTGGTAAATCCTGCCAAATGTGAGCTCGGGAAGCCATCACTGATTTACTTAGGTCATGAAATCTCTAGCCTAGGTCTAAAACCTTTGCCTTCCAAAGTAGAGGTAATCAAAAACTTTCCTCTTCCACAGACCCAGAAGGAACTGAGAAGGTTCCTAGGTTCTGTTAACTTCTACCACCTCTTTATACGCAATTGCGCGCAAACTTTAGCGCCCTTGTCAGATTTGCTGGAACCAAAGAAAAAAGGTAAATCCACCGATGTCAAGTGGACGGATTCAGCACGTAAAGCTTTTGATGAGATTAAGCACAAGCTAGCTACCGCGACTGAATTATCCTACCCGATTGCCAATGCTGACTTCAGTTTAGTGGTTGATGCCTCCAATACTGCCGTAGGTGCTGTTTTGCAACAAAAAGTAGGTACTAATATCTCTCCTCTTGCCTTCTTTTCCAAAAAGCTATCGCCCACTGAGCGTGCTTACAGCGCGTTCGGTAGGGAACTCCTTGCTATCTACTTGTCTGTGAGACACTTTCGTTATGCTCTAGAGGCAAGGGAGTTCATGATCTACACAGACCACAAACCCTTGACCTCAGCTATCAAAATGCCATCTGAGCGTCACTCGCCAAGAGAAGCTCGACATCTGTCTTTCATTAGTCAGTTCACCACGGATATCAGATATATTAAGGGTCTCGACAATACAGTTGCTGACTGTCTCTCTCGAATTAATTCTGTCCAAACCGGTGGAGAAATAACCTTCGGCAATATAGCAAATGCACAGAAGGAGGATCCTGAACTCCAGGACCTTCTCAAACCTACTAACACTACCTCTTTGAAATTAACCCTGGTTGACGACGTCTACCGTGATGCTGAGCGACTTTCTCGTTTGTATCTGCCTGCGACTCTCCGCAGAGCAGCTATTCTTCACTATCATTCTCTCTCTCATCCTGGTATTAACCGTACATTGCGTTTGATTTCCGATCGTTTCGTCTGGCTAGCGATGCGTAAGGAGGTCAAGCAAATTGTGCAAAACTGCCATGCATGTCAGAGTAGCAAAGTTGTGAAACATAATCGTGCAGCGCTACAGAGTTGTGCATTTGCAGGACACAAATTCGACGCCGTACACCTAGATTTGGTGGGTCCGTTGCCTTTGTCGCGTGGTCATTCCTACTTGTTAACAATGATTGATAGATTTTCCAGATGGGTTGAGGCCGTGCCTTTTCCTGATACCCAAACTGATACTGTAGCTCGTGCATTTGTGAGTAATTGGATTTCCAGATATGGGGTTCCTTTAAGTGTCACGCATGACTGGGGATCACAATTTACCTCCAAATTCTGGAGTGAGCTTAGCGCCGCCTTAGGTTGTGCAAACACCAATACCACCGCATATCACCCGCAGTCGAATGGACTCATTGAGAAAGTCCACCGGGATCTAAAGAGTGCGTTGCGTTGCCTTAATTGCAGTCATGACTGGACCGACAGACTTCCAGTAGTATTATTGAGCATTAGAAATTTGTATAGGCAGGATCAGCAGTGCACAGCAGCAGAAATGTTGTATGGAAATACGCTTCGCCTCCCGGGCGACATTGTTGACCCAAAACCATTGCCTGAATTTTCATCTGCTGACCGTTCCGCATATGTAACCTGTCTCAAGGATTGCATGCGTCAGATCAAGTATGTTGCTCCACGAATGCCTCTGACAAAAGACAAACTTGACCCTGCTTTGGAACATTGCACACATGTGTACGTTCGTAACGATAGTATCAAACCAACCCTCACACGCCCTTATGATGGCCCATTCAAAGTAGTGAAACGGACGCCAAAGTATTTCGTCCTGGAAAGATCTGGTTCACCCGACCCTGTGAGCATAGATCGATTAAAGGTCGCTTACACCTCCGATAATAGTGTGATTTCTAACTCTTCATTCTCTCCACAGAACTTCCTTTCCACTGAGACTCGATCATATCGTCCATCTCAGTTTCCTCAGTTGGCCACATTGTTGCCTAGTCAACTTGAGTGTAATCCTTTCTTTTTGCCTGTATCTTCGAATCCTATCGTAGACTCTAATTCTAGCTCTCGTAGTGAAACAGCGACAAGTCTGGAGAGACCAGACGAGACCGCTGCAGTAACTCCTGTTCCTCGAACTCTTGCTGATCTAAATTTGCAGACCCGTTTGGTGAAGCTCCCCCGCTCACTAACATTTTCCGACCGCCAGACCCAGCATGGTCGCGTAGTTCGAACTCCTTCCCGCTACAAATGATTCTAGCGGGTGGACCTTTCGGTCTGCGCCTTGGGGGGTAATGTAGCATTAGCTACAAAGTGTAAAATTCTAAAATTTCTCAGAAACATTTAAATAGCATAATTATTGGCAGTAAAAATCTTACTTCATTTTATTATTAATAATTTTCTACTTATAATTAGTAATCCGTGAAGTTTTTGTGTAAATGCATAAGATTAAAATAACGATCGACATTTTCGAGTTTGAAGCCGTTGTAATTGGCAACACCGCAGCTGGCGCGGTTGGTTGAGCGTCATTCTCACGCGCGTCTTTAGCTTGTGTGTTACAGCGTTCTCGTAAGTGAAAAATTAAGTGTTCAAATAGAGCAAATCTGGTTTAGAAGATATCGTGTTTCTTTTCTTCGTGTTCATTGTGTTAAGTATAAGTGATCTTGACAGTGCCGTGTCATATAAATATGTAAATAGTTGTAGAAGTCGTGAAAATAGCATGGCTTATTCCGAGTGCTATCTCAACATGACATTGGCGTGAATTTTGCGTGTCATTTTCATTTCTTTTGTCAAGATTTTATTATAGATATTCAACTACGTCCTTTTCCTTACCGCAAAAATAAATATTTGCAGTTGTCATTATGATATTGCAACTCGCTCGTTGGATACTTCGTGAGAGCGCACGGCGGATTGCCGGTGTTTTCGCGGAAAGATGGCGGAGCGTAAACTGCTCTGTCATGTCATTTTTTTATGTTCAAGATTACACTTATTCATGTTTGAATATTTTCCTTTTTTTACTACAAGATATACTTGCAGTGTTTTTCAGTATAATTGATATGTGAATGGTTTAGGACTGCCTTTTGATTTTCGTACGGATATATCATAGAGTACGAAATTCATTCATTCATATTCCTGCATTTTTTAGCTGTTTCATATTTCATTTATATTCCACGAATCGTGTGCTTAAATCACATATAGTTTTTTCCATAATTCCACAAAAATGATTAACAAGATTATGACTGCTCTAAAATCACAAGTCTTGTACTGTCATGCTTATATGTGTAAATCAAGAATAAAGGAACAGCCATTGCCAGCTGTCAAACCTTTCCTATTCTTCTTGAGCCTGTAATGAAACTAATAGCTTTGAGTTTAATCTGTGGAAGAGGTTCAGGGTTTTCTCCGTGATGGGAAATATTTATTACAATGCTAGGGATGATTGTTGTGGATTATTCTTGGTGCCTCTTCGGAATATATAAATTCAGCGTCTTCGATTATTGCAGATTCATCGCCATCAACAAACGCCACAACACATATCCCTGGGCCTTAATGTTTTACCCTCGAGTTTTACACTCGACTTTTACACTTGAACCTTACACTGGAGTTTTTACGCTCGATGAGCATTAAGTCACCTTGAGTTACTTACAACTCAAACTTCGAGTTACACCATTTAACTCGACCTTATTGCCTTGCATTTGCCTCGGTTTTGCGAGCTGATTTCAGCCTGGTATAATTATCTAATTTACTGGCTAACTATCCATCAGCTCCAAATACGGACATTTGTCTTCAGTGTGTAATAATTATCATACTCCAAGACCAAGTAAAATTGAGTGACCATCATCAATCACGGCTCAAAAATTAAGACTTGAAGCCATTCCTAAAGCCCTAATTCTCTGGCTTGTTGATTTGCCCGTACCCTAAAATTTACTTCCACCAAACACGCGCACGTACCTCCTGTCAACGTCATCAATCGCCGGAGCACTTCGCCTGCGCGGACTCCGCCCATCTAAGAGAAGATCGTCAAAAGTTCAAGCACGCCATCGGTTCCACAGGCTTTCTCCAAATAAATATCCAAGCTGAGTCCCCTAAAAGAGTCTTCATTATCCCTCTTTTCGCAATTTCGAGAACATTATCGAGAAAGATTATGATTGGACTTTAATACCTATATTACCAGTTTAACCGTACCCACCAATCGTAACACACCGTATCTCCATTTTATCCCATGTAACCATGTCCGCATGATGTTTGTAGCATTAGTTATAATTATCATAATTGTCATTAAGTATTAATTTACGTATTTGTCTTCAAAAACTCTCTTAGTGCAATATATTATTATGAAATTCCTAAATATGATTACTTATCTTAATGTTTCATGTGACTCATATTAGAATAATGATATATGTAAGCTTTTGTCATTTTCGACCTGAGCATGTTGGCAACATCGCCGATGGCAAGAGCGTTTGACTTATATTCTAAATCCAGCTCACTTTCTGATTCGCCTTCGCGTGTCTAGGTTACTGGTTCTTCGCATCTCTTCGCACATCTGGGCCTGATTTGCCCACCTGTCTTGACCACTTGTTTTGGGACCGAAGCTGTTCTTTATTACCTCCACCATATCGTGGCTAAGCCTGGGTGCTCCTAAGTAACTGAGAATTGCTTAGCCAAGACACATCGAGTCCGAAGATCCCTGACACCTTCTCCTGATCCCGCTAGCAGCTAAAAATAAAAGAGCTTAGTCACCATTAACTCTGGTTTTAATTCCATCTGCGAACTCTCAAACAAAGCGATATATGCCGTTGAAGCTAGGGTGATGATTCGCACACTTAAAAGCTAACATCAACCTAGAAACTTCACATGTTGCAGAGGACAGAAGCTATTAGAGGTGACCTAGGGTGGAGCCTACTTTCAGAAAGAATGATGAAAGCTGTGCTGAATTATAAGGAAATAATAGAGAGTATGCAGAATAGCAGGCGTGTAAAGCAAATTTTTGAATGGAATCTGAGAGTAAGCTAGGCAGAAGTGAGGTCACGATTACGTAGTTGCAGCTTTTGATTATCAATGAATCTGAAATTTGCAACAAACTGCCCAGAATCTCTGGCAAAGAAGGCTTCGACTCGTTGGAAATGGCCACAAACTGCTTCTTAAAATCTGGGGACATACTATGCCAGAGAAAATACTGCAAGAAAATGTCCCCGCTGATATCTTGAGATTTCACCTGCTCACACAAAACCTTCGCCTCGCTAATCCACCGAGAAGCGTCGCGCTCAGTTTTGTGGAGTCTTAGGGCACACAGCTTACGAATAACAGAGCATTGCTGCTCTAGCTTATCACTATAAACATCGTTCAGCAAGTGGACAGCAGATTCGTAGTTAAGATTCTACAGAGAAATGGAATCTAACAGTTTTTTGGCCGTGCCTGACAATTGCTTACTAAGATAGGAGAATTTTTCGAAAGAGGACAAATTGTACTTAGAAATCAGGCTCTCAAAAGAAGTTATGAATCGGTGGTACAACTCTGGACTACCATCAAAAACCGGCAAGTTAATATTCGGTAAAGAAATCTTATGGTTAGTAAATGAAGCAGAACCACCAGCCTGAGCATAACCATTCTCAATAGACACAACAGAATCATCAGCAGCTGCCACACCCTTCAAAGTTTTAAGTTCGTTGCTCAGAGATTTCAATGCTTTACTTAACTTGTCCATATACTCTTCATCAGAGTCACAGTGCTTGATGTACGCGTCAAATTCCCACTTCTCTTTAGAGAGCATGTAATCATTAATTTTCTCGGTAAGGTCACACATTTCACTTTTTAGGGTCTGAAGTTTTTCGATATAAAATTCGTATTCATCAATAGACAGGTCTGGCTTCTCAACGGCAGTCAAAGTTTTCGTTAGAGACTGGCGTTTACCACCTCTAACAATGAGAAGTCGCTTAATAAGAGCATCAACACGAGCTAAATCAGTACCATCGAAGGTCGTCATTATGAAAGCACAAATATCAAGATGTAACAAAGTAAAAGCTTCTCGAGAGTAAACCTAATTACAGGGCACATCAATAGGTGAAAGTCACACACAGAAACGCAGGTACACAAGAGCTGAAACCTCGAGCCCCACGTTGGGCGCCATTCGCAAAACCTTTACAAATAAAAGAGGAAGAGGAGTGATGTCCGCCCACGGATTCCGTAATGTAGAACTTGAAGACGAAGACGTAGATATCACCCTCAAGGGTCTCCCTCCTAAATTGCGAAGTGCTACTAATACGTAGTTCAAGAAGTTGTAAGTAAGAGGGCTCGGGCTCCAGAGAGCTAAAACCATAAACGGTTTTACTACCTCGGCAATCACAGAGTCTCTGAATCCTCTGCAACGACCACCCTTACGGACCGGTAGTACCGGAGCTCCGCTCTTCCACCGCGTTAAAGTTAAGACTTCACAACCAGCAATGATTGCGCACACTCGAGAAGGATGTCGGAATAAACAAAAGCAGGTGATGAGGTGGTGAAGAATGCTATATTTGTTTTAATTTACGAGCTCTTGATAACATCCTAAAACGAATTTATTTTGTTCTGCATCAGAAGATTTAAGAAGTGCAGAAAAAATGCTACAATGAAAACCGATTTTGTACACTGGCGGGGGCGGGTGAACATTTGGTACAAAATGTGAAACATGGTAAACTAAATTTTTACATAAATTCTCAACACTTAAATCTAACGAACAAGCAAGGTAACAAGGTAACAAAGTTTACAAACATACAAGGTTATTTACATCACACAAGATTATTATCTGCTAAAAATTTAGTTTTATTTCTCGAACGAACAGCTGCTACTCTAGGCGTTCGTTGTTCTTACGCACGTTCGGAAACAAATGGTGCACCTTGCGAAGGTATAGGTGATACTTCCGAGGGAGCTTCAGAGCGATGCAAGAATATTAGACCTTCAACATGTCTACGAATAATCTCGCCATTTGACTTTCGGACATGCGCGGACACAACCTCTCCTATGTCATTGCGTTCCACTTCCTTTACAATCGCGAGAGGAAAAGTGAACGGCTTAGCCATAGCACACTTGAGGCTTACCAAGTCTCCTGGCGCGAGATCAAAATGACTCGATCGCTTATACCGGTCCCTCCGGTCAACCGACTGCTGTAACAACGTCGAGACAAACTCAGTACGGTACACAGTCGCTAAGTTAAGGCGCACATTTCTCAATTTTTCGTAATTATCCCACAAAAAATCTGACCCTAGCTCAAAATTTGGATCTATCAATGCATCAGTATCAGACTCCAATTGTGGCAAAATGCTAAAACATGGAACTTCTTAACCTTTAGCATCTCTGTCATAGGGCCTGCAGCATTTCGGTGTGAATTTCCCATCTACCAGAAATTTTATTTTCCTGAAATTTCTGTTAGAAAATCAGAAACTATTACATTTTACGTTTGCTAAGCCATTCGTATATTCATCTTACTTATTTCTGTCGACAATAATGAGCACCACAGCCGTCAGTTCAATGCAGCAAAACGAACGTTTTTTTCCATAATGAGGAGTTTTTCCTCATCTTTATATTATTTTATTTTTTTTCTCTTTTCTGGATTAATATTTAACGTCCGTATGACAAACATACCCTGAAATACATTTTGTATGTACACCAATATACAGGTTTGTAGATGTGAGGGTTGTGCAAAGTTTTTAGTGAACTAAATTTTAGCTAACGTTGTCTCGCTATTTCAAAATCATTCTCGAAGATGTTTTCCATCGGTTTCGGCTGAGCAGGGGGGAGGGGGTAATTTAAGCACTTCATTTAGTCTTTTTATATTTTTCCGTGCTTTCAGCGCACACTAGCACTGAACTTTCAAATCGAAAAAAACCTCTAAATTTCTGTAATTAAAATTATCGCTTTGAACCATGGCTTAATCTACCTTTACGTGCCAAATTTTGTAAAAATTCGCCACTCAGATGTGATATCCGGCCACAATGTTACTCCATTTTATCCCATGTACACATGTCCGTATAATGCTGAAGAGTTGTGTTGTTTCTTGACTGTAACCTGAGTTTCCTTAAAAATTTCTATGAATAAATTAGAAACCAGTTCATTTTTACGTTTTTCGAAGTCTTCTTTTCTTTATAGTTATTTTTTTCCGAAAAATTTCTTAGGATTACAGTGAGCTCAACTGTCATTTTCGGTGTAGTAGATGGTAGGTTGTTTTTATCTTTTTATTTTTTATTCTATAAATGTATTTTTTTTTACATTTCATTTTCAATAAGTAATATATTTTAATATGTGTATGTACGTATGTAGGTATATATATATATCTACATAAATAGATATACATGTTTCTATTTCATTTCTTTACGCAAAATCCATCCGGTTAATACATTTATTGCACTAGCGAAATGATTCAAAAATAGATCTATCACTTCCCCAGAGTGCGTTTCTGTGAATCGGATTAATGAAAAATACCATTAATGAAATAAAGCGCTATTTTAACAAATAAATCGTGGTAAAATTATCTTTCTATCCGTATGTTGTACAAGCTATGAATTTTGATGTTGAGTATATGTTTGTTTACGCATTTCTGCCAAAATTTTGTAGATATTTGTCAATCATGAGTGCATGGTAACCGGCTTACACTGTATCTCCATTTTATCCCATGTACCCATGTCCGCATGATGTCGCAGAGAATATCGAGAAGATATGAAATATGTTTTTGTTGTTGTTGTTGTTCCTCGGCTGTAACTTGAGTTTTCTTAAAATTTCTTTTAGGAAATTAAAAAAAAACGATTCCATTTTACGTTTTCGAAAGTCCTTTTTCAATTCCTTATTTTTCCTCAGATTATTTCTTACGATTCATCAGAGCTTTGGCTGTCATTTTAAATATAGTAAGAGCAAGATTATTTTTCATGTTTATTAGCATTTCTCCTACATTCATTTTCAATACGTATATATATGAAAATGTGTGTTAGTATGTGCATGGGTGTGTATGTGTGAGCACGCAAACATGAATGTATATGTATCAGTGTACACATGCACACGTTTCGTACATATATATATAATAAGCACATGCACATATATATGTTTATACTTTTTACTTTTAGCGTGAAAAGCAAAACCTCATGACATTACATTTTACCTAAAGCTCTGCGATCAGTTAACACTGAACCAAATTCCAGAAATAAACAAATTGATTGCGCTTGCTTAATGATTTATAAATCGATCTATCACGGCCCCGAAGGGCATTTCTGTGAATAGAAGAAATTAAAAGTATAAACAGATAAATGAAATAAAGCGCTCGTGCAAAAAATATCTCTATATTTGTATGTTGAACAAGCCATGCATTTCATTTTTGAGTGTAAGTTTGTTTACGCATTTCTATATGTGCGTGCTGTGTTGCGCGATGTTTCTTTATAAATTACTTCGTGACTAACCAATACTTGATTGTCATCTACGATGGTGTTTCAATCTGCTCCGGTATAGCGTTTTTTGTCTTTTTCCTAATTCGATGTTTTTTATAAATTACTTTATGACTAACCTTTTTTCAATACTTGATTGTCATTTACGATGGGGTTTCAATCTGCTCCCGTATAGCGTTTTTTGTCCTTTTCCTACTTCGATAATTTCAACTAAGAACTTGGGAATTTCAAATAATTCCTTAGCAGTATTCTAATTATTTACAAGTTGTTAGCCATCTCTTGGATTATAAAATATCCAAGAGATGATATTTTTCATTTCTCATTCAACTACCCTTGACAGAGTTAGACTATTAGCGCGCCATGTATGGTTTGTCTATTAGTACGCCTCGTATATTTTGTCTATTAATATGCCTCGTATGGTCTATCTATTTGTACACCTCTGATATTTTGTCTCATATAGTACACCTCGTATAGTTTGCCTATTATTATGCCTCGTATAGCTTATCTATTTGTACACCTCGGATGGTTTGTCAATTAGTTCTCCTCGTATGGAACTTTTGTTAGACTATTAGCACGCCACGTATATTTTGTCCGTTAATATGCCTCGTATGGTCTATCTATTTGTACACCTCTGATAGTTTGTCTATTAGTACACCTCGTATAGTTTGTCAATTATTATGCCTCGTATGGCTTTTCTATTTGTACACCTCTGATGGTTTGTCAATTAGTACTCCTCGAATGGAACTTTTGTTTTAGGACGTCCTATATTAAGAAACTTTTTAAAACCCAATATGTTGACATGTATCTCATGTGGCAACTTGGAAAATAAACGTTTTTTTCTTTTCTTTTCTTTATTATCAGTTCCGGAGTTAAAGGAATAGGGATCTCTTCTGTAAAATCTAATTTATTTAGAGAATTCTTAAAAGCGATCGGGCGTTTATTAATCATCATTTTCGCTTCACTGATAAAATAGTGGAAATCGTCAAGCGAAAGCAATCTATTACCAACAGAAGCGGTTAAAAGTCTCTTCACCTGTTTGATCATAGTCTCGACCACACCTCCGAGCTTTGAAGCGCCGGCCGGGTACGGATGAAATGCAAGCGAGGTTATGCCGTGCTGCTTCATGAATTTAACCTAGAAGTCATCCTTCAAATACTCTAACGTCTGTTCCATTCCTGACACTACGGGAGTGCCATTATCACTCCAATACGAGAGACGGCAGTCCGTATTCAATGATATGAAGCTGCAGAGCTCGCAAAAAACACAATTTATCAATTTGCTTGCACACAAATAGGTTTACGGCTCTCGACCACAGGCAAGATATCACCAATACATAGATTTTTACTCTATTGCCGTGTTCAGTTATAAAAAAAGGTCCACAATGGTCAATCGCCACATTTCTGAAAGGAATTGCTTCAGGATTCACTCTAAAATCGCGGTAAGCATTTTGGCTCACCTTAATCGACCGTTGATTAAGTCTACGGCACACAACACAATCTTTAACGAATTTCTTAACAATTAAAAAGGCATTTATTGTCCAAAATTCTCGGCGCAAGGACGCAAGCATCCTATATATACCAGCATGACCAAGTTTGACATGAGCATCACGAATTATGCTCTTCGCCACAGGACAGTTTTTTGACAGTAATATAGGGCACCTCTCGGCGTAGTCAGCCTTTAACCTTCTCAACCTACTCTGCACTCTAACTTAGCAGTCCTCATCCATGAACAAGTTCAACTGCAGAACCAATGGGTCGGTAAAGAGAAGTGCAGAAAGAGACTTCACTACGCCAGGGAAGGCTTCGATCTGTGCGCATCTGAGCAAGTAACTGGAACAATGTGTGAACAGGTTAAGTGATTCGCCTTCGTTCGGCTCGCGAGGGACATCCGAGGCTAATTTACTTCTCAAATTTCTGATACAACCAAAACGACCATTAGTAGTCTGACAGCTTTGGCAAACGATGAGAATCTACTCAATGGAATTACACATTCTCTATCGTGAAACTGCTCTACGACTCCGGCGTGACACTCTGAAGAAGCAGCAGTAGCTGCAGCAGGTCAAAATCGCGGTACAATCACGGTTTGCTCAGAAACAGATCGGTAAGGAACAGGACCAGATAAAAAAGTTGTACATTTCAACAATTTAGCGGGTACTCACCTAGTTACAACATCGGCAGGGTTGTTATCCCCAGAAAAATGATCAGAAGTAACGGCGTGTGTCTTACACATGTCAGCAATTTATCAAGTTTATTATTCACAAACACAATTTTACGCTCAATTTTCCCTAAGTCAAATTCCTTCATCCTTATCCATCCAATAACAATTAACGAGTCAGTAAAAGCATAGACTTTTGCTACTTCAATAGGACAAACAGCTGACTGAAAACTCTGATAGATTTCCATAACAGTCTCAATTCCCAGGACCAATGCAACCAGCTCCAAAGCCGGGATCGATTTAGACTTCAAGCCTTTAGCCACAACAGAGTTACGGGCAATAACAAAGGACGAAGTTTCCGCACTCTCAACATTGAGATAAACTGCACATCCTATTAAATCTTTACTTGCATCGCAGTACACAGACAATTCATACTTAGCCCCTCGAGCACCTATGCTACGAGGAATGACACTCTCTGGGCCGCTGTTCACCTGTTTGGCTATGTTGCGCCATTCCTTCATCCTTTCTGGATTTAAAGGAGAATCCCAGCTAACAGCTTGGTCGCACTGAGCCATACAAGAAAAGTATAGCTCTGTTAAGCACAGGCAAATTCATGCTAAAGGGGTCAAAATTAGACTGCAAGGTGCTAAGTATCTTACGTTTAGAAATAGCATCCACCGACAAGCTAGGTTTACGAGTGCCAAGAGTGTCATTAGTGGACTCCCACATCAAACCCAAAAATTTTGTGCTACCTTCAGCAAACTCACAAATGCCTTTGGAAGTTTGCTTCAAAGAGTCGGAATTGGTAGCCCATTGCTGGAGATTAAAACCATATTCCTTAAAAGTATCGATAGAAAGTAGCACCGCCTCTCATAACTTTACAGGATCATCGTTTGAGTATGCTAAATTGTCCATGTAAGCCAAATTGTACATTAAGCGCTTCATATTGCGAGCTTCTTCTGTTTTTTGATCCCCTCATTTTGATCCTTCAAGTTAGATAAAAATACCACACGGCATTTAGTAGGGTCATGCTCTTCACGAAAATCGGCATTATGGGCGAGAAAGGACACGTTATTAAGGTTAACAAATTTAACCATGTTATCGATACGTTCAATAATATGGCTTTGCAACTGATCTTTAATAACTTTATCGTACTCTAGTAACTTAGGTCGATGCAAGCGTTTTCGCTGAGAAATCAAAATAGAACGGGCCAATTAACTTATAGTTGGATGACAAAAATCCTTCAAGGTCTTTTTCCACAAAGCAGGTACAATCAACCTCCCGCTGATCTCGTCTCTAGATAGATTGGACAGAACATAACTTCCCAAACTTGCACCCTGATTAGAAAAACCGTCTACCTCTTCTTCGGAGGGATAATTAAGGTAAGTTTGTAACTTTTCAAGACAAACCTGCTCTGCTACCGAATTGATATTCACCGAGACAGCCAGTGACGAGGCGTTACTAGTCCCTAGTCAAGTGCTGCTAGCCTGCTCAGGTAAGGAAGCCAAGTCACGCAAACAAGCGGACACACTACCAGCCAGCATTATCCCTGATGGGGTGTGATAAATGGAAGATTTATCCCCCTCGCCAAAGTTTTCCTGCTGAATAGGGAATACATGGCTATGGTCACTACCGAGGAGTATTTTGATGCCCTTCAAGACATCATGCATTAAATGCTTATCAGCGAGAGAATATCCCTTTCTCTTTATGAGCTTCACGGGACGAGACAAATTAGGTACAGACATGCGAGTGTTAATTTTATCAATACAAATGGCAGTAATCTTTACAGTTCCCTGACCAGGTACATCAATCGGGAATTCAACAATAGTAGAATTCTTCGTCTGCTCCGAGTTAATTCCCCTAATGCCTAGGGTAGTCTGCTCTAAAATCGTACAATTAGGGATATCTTTGGGACTGCCTTCAACAAATGTGGCTTGAGAACCAAGGTCCTTAAATACCCGCCAAGACAATTTCCTCTTAGCGGAAGATACGTACACAGTATACCCGGTGGGCAAAACTACATCGTTATAGGAAGAACTGACAGACGAGAATGTCACCATATTATTGGAAGCAACTCTAGGGTCTTCTCGAGACCGTTGACATTCCTTTGACTGAGAGGTTTCTTTTGAAACCTTATGATCATCTGGTCTCTTATCACTGGAGTTTAGACAAAGATACGCCATGTGCATTCGCTTGCATTTCAAACAAGGCTTAAAAAGTTTGAAACGACAAAATCTAATTTGGTGAGAAACAGAGCCACACTTTATACATTTGGTGAGAAACGGAGCCACACTTTATACGGTTTTTCTTTTTTATTTCTTTCTTTATCGCAAACTCAAATCATACCCATTAAATAAAATGAACAAAAAATTCAGTGGCCCTCTGTTTTGAATTTGAAGAATTTTTAAATAATTTTAAACAATTTGAACAATTTACTTACAACAAGCGATTCAGAGGTAGACTGTTTCTCAAGTCTAGTATACAATGGTGTACAAAATCGGTTTTCATTGTAGCATTTTTTCCGCACTTCTTAAATCTTCTGATGCAGAATAAAATAAATTCATTTTCGGATGTTATAAAGAGCTCTTAAATTAAAGAAAATACAGCATTCTACACCACCTCATCACCTGCTTTTGATTATACCGACAACCTTCCCGAGTGTGCGTAATCATTGCGGGTTGTGAAGTCCTACCTTTAACGCGGTGGAAGAGCGGAGCTCCGGCACTACCGGTCCGTAAGGGTGGTCGTTGCAGAGGATTCAGGGACTCTGTGATTGCCGAGGTAGTAAAACCGTTTATGGTTTTAGCTCTCTGGAGCCAGAGCCCTCTTACTTACAACTTCTTGAACTACGAATTAGTAGTACTTTGCAATTTAGGAGGGAGACCCTTGAGGGTGATATCTTGAACTTGAACTTGAACTTGAAATTGAGGGCCGACAGCGTCGGGGCCTTTGTAACGGCCTACAATTCCCTCCACAATTATCACACAAAGAGTTCAGCGCCTGGTACCAGACTTGTCCACTAAACTACTCAGGATCTACCAATCCTTGTCACAAGCTGCCATTGGATGGCATCACTGGGATAGCCAGTGTGTCAAAACACCATCCCCACGCATATTGGGTCATTACTGACCATTCTACCTGACTGGCTCATTCCAGTCACTGTCTCTTACTCCAGGCACGCACAAGAAACATTTTAATAGCTTCAATGATACTCAAATTACACTCCTGATCCAATCCAGCAAGACAGCTCATGAACTTGAACTTGAAAATTGAGGGCCGACAGCGTCGGGGCCTTTGTAACGGCCTACAATTCCCTCCACAGTTATCACACAAAGAGTTCAGCGCCTGGTACCAGACTTGTCCACTAAACTACTCAGGATCTACCAATCCTTGTCACAAGCTGCCATTGGATGGCGTCACTGGGATAGCCAGCGTGTCAAAACACCATCCCCAGGCATATTGGGTCATTACTGACCATTCTACCTGACTGGCTCATTCCAGTCACTGTCTCTTACTCCAGGCACGCACAAGAAACATTTTCATAGCTTCAATGATACTCAAATTACACTCCTGATCCAATCCAGCAAGACAGCTCATACCGCAATCATCTTCAGCACATCTGGCATACCACTCATTCTCTCCATACTGCTCAAGCACCACATTCATAAAACTTTCTCTCTCTTGCTCATACTTACTACATTCCAGCACCAAAATGCTCAATTGTTTCCTCCACTCCACTAATACACTGCTGACAATATCTGTTATTATTCTCATTCCACCTCCATGTACGTCTGTTCACACTCAATGACTTACATCTCACAGCAAACAAGAGTTGACTTCCAAAACTACCATCATAGAACATCTCAAACTTAGGTGCTTCTTTTTTCATGTACCAGCCAAGTGTAGGCTTCCGCACCATGCTAAGCCTCCACTTATTCAATCCATACTCTTTTGTTTGCCTCTCAATCTCTTTCTTCCACCTCTTGCAGTCCCACTCAGGCCCTACACCTCCAGGATTTATTAAACAGTGTCTTCAGTGACTCCGTGGTGTGAGGATGGGTGTGGCGCTCGCTCCGAAACAAAGTGCCTATTGTTAGAAAGAATGTACCTCTAACCTAAATGGGTACCCACTCTCATCCTGAGTATTCAAATGTGATTTAAATACCCCATATATAAAAATAATCAAACTAAAAGCATAATATTCCCTCAAAAGCGTGAGAGTATTCAACCCTCGTTTACACAACGACCGCACTCCCTCAATCTTCAAGATGACTAACAAACGACGCAGTACCAGCAACAGCACCAACAACAGCACCAACAACAGCAGCAACAACAGCACCGAATTTCAACCGAAGTTTGGTCAATACCCTGATGTGTCTAGCCTAACGAAAGGCGGTAAAGAAGTGGTCTCTGTCTTAATAAAATACTTCGATTCAGTGATGACAAAATTTAATAGCGATATTGAAAAAATGCAAAATGAAATAAGCCACCTTAAAACGCTATTTGGAACAAAAGAAGCGGAACACAAAAAAATTCTCGATGAACAGAACAAGAAAATGGATAGCTTAACCTCCCGCCTCGACCAGTTGGAAAAAAATAATCAACGCCGAGACATTGAAGACAAAAAATGTACTCTCGTCATTTCTGGAAGGGAAATACCGCAATCTCACGCAAACGAAATCTGTAAGGATACAGTCTGCAAACTCCTGAAGGACAAGATCAACATTGACCTCTCCGACACTGATATGACGTCAGCTACAAGAATGGGGAAAAAACCAGTAACTGGGAACGTAGATCAAAGAAACATTGCATTTGAACTAAAAGATTACAACAAAAAACGTGAAATTCTCAACGCCTGCCGAGAAAAGAAACCAAAGTTCTTCTTCATAAATGAATACCTCATACCTTCACGAGCTAACGCCATGTACATTCTGAGGATGGCCAAAAGGAAATTCCCGGATAAAGTTGGAACCCCAAAAACACAGGATGGAAACATTTTCATATTTAACCCCGGAAACCCAGATTCAAGACGCCGCGAGATCAACACGCCAGATGACCTCGAGCAATACCTGATGCAACAACTCAATATGACATCAAAACAAGTCATGGGTGACTAGACTAGGTGATCTCCTCAATTTGATTGTCAGTTTTCGTGCTAGTTTAACCTCAATTAGATATCATATCAGCTTATCCTCAACTTGATGTTAGCTTAACCTGAATCTATACAAATGTTTAACAGATGTGTTTGTAAACATTTATGATAGGTGTATGTGAACTTTTGCAACAACGCAATCAGCAATTTTTACCTCCCAATATTACTGTGATTTTTTTCATTTTTTACCACTAAAGTTTTTTTTGTTACGCGTAAACCATATTAGCTGATTATATCATTGTCATTAGGTGATCCCCTAAATTCCCTAGACTAGGTGATCCCCTAAATTAGTCAATTTCATTTTCATCCCCTAAATATGTCAATTTCGTATAAATTTAACCTCAATTAGGTATCATGTCAGTAAACCTCAACTTGATGCTCGTTCAACCTGAATCTATACAAGTGTTAAACAGAGGTGCTTGTAAACATTTATGACAGCTGTGTGTGAACTTTTGAAACAACGCAATCAGCAATTTTTTACCTCCCAATGTTACTGTGAATTTTTTCTCTTCTTAACCACTTAAGTATTATTACGCGTAAACCATATTAGCTGATTATATCATTGTCGTTGTAATCTTCTTATAATCTGATAATCGCGTCTGCCCTCCACTGCCATCGTACAACCATATTAGCTGATTATATCATTGTCGTTGTAATCTTCTTATAATCTGATTATATCATTGTCGTTGTAATCTTCTTATAATCTGATTATATCATTGTCATTATAATCTATCAGCAATTTTTCACTTACCAATACTACTGTGAATTCTTCCTTATTTACCACTACAGTTATTATTACGCGTAAACCATATTAGCTGATTGTATCATTGTCATCATAATCTTTAAAACTTATTCCCTCTTGTATGTGAACTTATGAAAACGCCCTCAGCAATCTGTTTGCACCAATGTAGTGATATCGAACTCCAATATTATAACAAATAAATAATAGATGTGTGTGTAAACATCTATGACAACTGTGTGTCACATTTTGTAACATCGCAATTAGTAATTTTTCACCAACCAATGTTACTGTGAATTCTTCTCTATTTACCACTACAGTTATTATTACGCGTAAACCATATTAGCTGATTGTATCATTGTCGTCATAATCTTTAGAAATTTATTACCTGTTGTATGTGAACTTGCGAAACCGCCCTTAGCAATCTGTTTGCACCAATGTTGTGATATTGAACTCCATTATCACTCGCTCATGGACTGAGTTTGTGTGTACTCACGAAATCGCGCTAGATTTTTCTTTTTTACTCTATTCTCTCTTACTTAATAAGCTACTTTTTAGACTGAAATATCCCTTTAAGCTTGACTCTGTATTTCGTCGTAAGCTCTATAGTACCTAATTCTTACTTTTACTTATTTAAATGACTGATCACCCTGTAATATTTGAGGAAATCGATCCAGATTTCAATCATTTGAACAGAATATATCCAAACCTAAACGACTCTCAAGAGTGTAGGTATACTAATATATCAGAATTCAACGAAACTATACGAATAACTGACCGAGATTTCTCACTCCTGTGTTGGAACTGTAGGTCACTCTATCCAAAATTGGAAGAGATACAATGTACTATTACTGAACTTAAATATAACCTAGACGTGATTAGCTTCACCGAAAGCTGGCTAGATGACTCGACTAAAGACATGATTCGATTTGAAAATTATCATAGTTACCATTCGCTAAGAAAAAACCAGCGGGGCGGAGGCATCAGCACATATATATCTAACCACATAGACTCGAGAACCATAGCAAGTGCAACCATGAATCAGGATCATATAGAATCACTCTTCGTAGAACTTTTTAGAGATGGTAAACGCATTGTGCTTGGAACGGTGTATAGGCCTCCTACAGCCTGTCCTATATCCTTCCTGAATGAATTGAATCGTATTATTTCTCAGTTCAACAGGCCCTTATACAATGACATAATAATATGCGGTGACTTCAATTATGATCTACTGAAACATGAAAGCCATGAACCAATCTCTAATTTCCTAACTACCTTTGAGTCTCAATCCTTCCTTCCGATCATTACAAAGCCTACACGAATAACCTCAGAGTGTGCTACGCTGCTTGACAATATCTTTATGACAGACCCTAGTGATTTTCTTGCTGGAATAATTACTTCTGACTTATCAGATCACTTCCCAGTTTTTCTTATTAAGAAAAATGTCTATATTGCTTGCACCAAGGCACGGGCTGAAACTTACTCATATCGTAAAATAAACGAATCAAATCTTGAAGAAATGCGCACCGTTCTAGAAGAATCAATGCCTACATTGCACATCTCTCAACAAAACAATAATACTACGAGCATTGATGAAGCAGTAGTAAAGTTGACTGAAACTATAATGACCGCATACAATCAGTGTTGCCCAATTGTAACTCGTACAGTTACCCCGAAAAATAAACATAAGCCCTGGATTACCAGAGACATCGTGATAAATATAAAGAAACGTCAAGCGTACCTAGCCCTCCTTTGCGAAGGACGAATATCTAGAGAAACATATAACCGATTTAGAAACTATGTAACAAACCAGATAAGAACATCAAAAAAGAACTACTTTACGCTCAAGTTTACTCAATTCAAAACTGACGTTAAAAAGATTTGGCATCTCCTTAACTCCTGCTGTAAACCGAATAATGCCGATAAAAAGAAAATTGAATATGTTGTTCAAGATAATGTAAAATATCATGAGAAGAAAGAAATTGCTAATCTCTTTAACAACTTCTTCGTAAACGTAGGGAAAACAATAGCTGATGGTATTCCAAGTGAACCTACTGATCACCTGGAATTTATGAATCATATTCGAGAACCCAACTCCTTTTTCTTTACGCCTACAAACTCCTCCGATGTAATTACGTGCATAAACAACATGAAAAATAAATCGAGTGGGTTACAAACGTTTCCGACTAAAGTACTTAAAGTTATTGCTGACATTGTAGCCCCACTGATATCAAATATTATTAACCAGTCTCTCTTACTAGGCACTTTCCCGAACTCCCTCAAAGTTGCTAGAGTAACCCCTATCTTTAAAAGTGGTGAAAAAACCTGTGTAAACAATTATCGACCTATCTCCATTCTACCAATTATTAGCAAAGTATTCGAAAAGATTGTGTATAAAAAAGTGTACTCTTATTTTGAACAAAAATCATTTCTTTACGATAAACAATACGGTTTTCGCTCTAAAAAATCAACAACACAGGCTATATTAAATCATTTACAATTCCTCTATTCTAATATAGATGAAGGAAAGCCTGTCTTCTCTGTATTTCTTGACTTCCGAAAAGCATTTGATTGTGTGGACCATAAAATACTATTATCGAAACTACACTGTTATGGCATTCGAGGGATTGCCCATGATTGGTTCAGATCATTCCTAACAAATCGGAAGCAATACGTTGTCATTGACGACGCAAAATCAGACCCACAGACAATTAGCCATGGAGTTCCACAAGGATCTGTTCCCTGGCCTCTCTTGTTTCTGATTTTTATCAATGATATTGTAAAATCTACATCATTCTTCAAATTCATACTTTTTGCCGATGACAGTACGCTTTCTGCGGTCCTTCCGAACCAAAATCCTGCTATGATTGTGGAGAGTATAAATACTGAACTTCACAAGGTTTCATCGTGGCTCAAAGCTAATAAAATAAGCCTAAATATCGATAAAACAAATTATATTACTTTCTCATACAAGAAAGATGTATCTCTCCCATGCATTAAAATTGGCGAAGGTGAAATCGAAGAAACCAACTCATGTAAGTTTCTGGGCATCATAATAGATAAACATCTGACCTTCAAAGAGCACATCACTCATATTAGTTCTAAATTATCAAAATCCATCGGAATCCTAAATAAAGTTAAAAATTTTCTGCCTGAAACAGCTTTACAAATGCTCTACCGTACGCTCATTTCCCCATACTTGCAATACGGAATAGAAGCATGGCACGGAACTGATAAAAATAAAACCAACAAAATTTTTACTCTGCAGAAAAGGGCTGTCAGAGCGGTAAAGAACCTAGAATATAATGCTCACACAAATGATTCTTTCAAAAATTTACAAATACTTAAACTTTCGGATCTCTACAAAATCTCCATCTGTAATTTCATTTACAAAACATTAAGAAATGATGGCGACAATAGCCTAAGACAATTATTGACTGCGCAAACTGGTCATCACGACCATTTAACCCGAAATAGAAGTAAATTCATGCTTCCTTATTATTCAAAGGCCAGGTCGCAACACAGTATTCTCTTCGTTGGAACCAAAACTTGGAACTCTATACCTGCAGAGATCCGTGAATGTAATTCGTACAAAGTATTCAAAAGACATCTTGAGTCTCACTTCCTATCAGAATACTAGTAGTGTAAGATCACCGTGTCGAAATCTTGCCTCCTACATGTAACTAATGATAATGTCATAATGTAACTTGCCTTGTGTACCATAACCAATCTTCTCTCTGCTCTTGAATCGTTTTATCGAACATACTGTTAAATATAGCCGACTTGTAAAATATCGAGTTAATTATCTCAATGATCAGTCTAATGCGAAACTAGGTTAAGTGAACTAGGTTAAACTTTTGTACACCCTAGAATAGCGTGATGGTAGGATGCCCTAGAAGTCGCTGAACTTATTCGGGCCCACAGGTAGCTATATTCAAACTTGTCCATTGTACTAGACTTAAGAAACATTCTACCTCTGTATCTCGTGTGGTAAATAAATTGTTTAAATTGTTTAAATTGTTTAAACTCCAGTCATCCACAGGTCTCCCAATTCTAACATGAATAATCTTTTGCATACCAAGCTTCCTTGCATGCCCCCAACACACTTTCTCCCAATAGCTTACACTCAGATTCCATTCAAAAATTCGCTTTACCCATCTGCTATTCTGCATTCTTTCAATTCTCACCTTATAATTCAGCACCGCTTTCATCATTCTTTCTGAAAATAGGCTCCACCCAAGGTCACCTCTAATGGCTTCTGTAGCTGTCTATTTTGGAGCACCCAATGCTAACCGTCCTACCTTATTTTGTATTACATCCAGCTTTTCAAGATCACTTCCATTCCAGGCAAGAGCACTCATACCATACATGACACTAGGTACAGCAACATACTTCCACATTCCTCTCACACATTCATACTTGTTTGCTCTGTATCTGGCCACGCTACTTAATCGTCCACTCCACTGCATAGCTTTTGCCACTTTCTCACCCTTAGTTCTAGTGCATCCATCTTCACTTATCATACAACCTAGATATTTGTATTCTTTTGTTCTACCTATTCTGATTTCTCCAATATTCCACAGTCTGTCTCTATCAGTCTCATCACTATTTATAACCATAACCTTGCTTGTGTCGGCACCGAAGTTCATCTTGAAATCTGTACTATATCCGTTCACAATGTCAAGCATCCTTTGCAGTTCATGTCCACATCCGCTAACCACAACCACATCATCAGCATACAACAAACAGCTCAGTCTCTCATTACCAACTTTCAGTTCTAAGCCACTCCTTCTCAGTCGAACTGCTAATTCTTCTGTGTACAATCCAAACAACAGGGGAGACAGAGTACAGCCCTGTCTCACTCCTCTAACACTCCTCACTTGCCCCGTTTCCAGATTTCCTAACCTGTATATAGCGCTTGTGTTCTCATACAGACTTTGTTCAATTTTTACTATTTTTCTGCTAAACCCAACTTTTCTCAAAACTTCAAAGAGCCTAACCCGATCCACTCTGTCATACGCTTTTTCAATATCCAGGAATGCTAAATACACCTTCTTATCATCCTTCCTCATTCGCTCAATTATTTCACTCACTACAAACAGATTATCTTCCCCACGTCTATCCTGCCTAAAACCATTCTGTTCTTCACCTAGGACTCCTAATTCCTCAACTAAATTTTTCATTCTCTCATTCAAAATACCACAAAATATCTTACATACAGTGTCACCCAGTGCAATTGGTGTGTAATTTTTAAGTTCTTTCATACTCTTATGTCCACCCTTATGCAACAGAACTACATTACACTTGTTCCAGTCATCCGGTACTCTTTCACTCTTCCATATTTCATCAAATAAACATTTCAACATACTGACCACACTCTCTCCTCCACATTTATAGAACTCATATGGGATCTCATCAGGGCCACATGCCTTTCCATTTTTCACTTTCTTCAAAAAACTTACAATCTCTTCACAAGTGATTTCATCTTCCATTTGCAGTTCACGTTCATCAATCAGAAAATTTATGGGTGCATCATCTGTAACCTGCTCATTCATTCCACCAATGTCCTCCCAGTATTCTTCAACTGCTTTCACCATTTGCATCCTATCTTGCACACTGCAACCATTAACTACTAATTCATCAACTTGAACTTCACTACTTCTATCATTACCTTGTATAAACTTATACCAATCTTTTATTCCATCCGGACCTTTCTTTCTTAGATTTTCAACTTGGTGTCTCTCCTCTTTAACTCTAGCCTCATTAATCATTCTCCTTACTTTCTTCTGTAGGTCCTTGTACTCATTCCATGCACTCTGCCATTCACCCTCAGTAATTCTGTTTCTTTCATACATTTTCCTCATGCTGCGTTGTTTCTTATTTAAAGTCTTTCTTCTCATTCGTTCTTCCTTTATCTCACTTGTAAACCACCTGGCATTCCCTGTCCCTTTCCTACATTTTATTCTACCAATCTTTTGCTCTGCCACATCATACAAGGTTCTTGCAATCTCACCATTTAGGTCATTTACATTTCCACACCTGTTCCAGTTATACCTACTCAATTCATTCTTAAATTCTTCCCAGTTTGCCTTTTTTATCTGCCAACTTTCTTTCACACTACTGACCTTTTGCATTGACTCCTTTCTACCCCAGTTATATTCAAGCACAAGCATTTTATGGTCACTATCAATATCAAAATCATCTTCATCTACAAACATTTCATTGACACACTCTCTTGCTCTACTATTCACAATCATATAGTCAATTGCAGTTTTCCAATCCCTGCTTTGCCATGTATGCAAGCCATTTCCTACTGTTACATTCAGGTTTTCAAGTTCATTCTCATCACAAAAATCTATCAATTTTTGTCCATTTGCATTCACCGGCTCACCAAGTATACCAACATGGCCATTCATGTCACCCATCACAATCAGAGGGCACCTGTAGTGTTCTCGTACAATCCTTGTTAATATTTCATACTTTTTCACATTCTCTTCATGAGCTAAAATCCCATCAGTTGTCATATAACATACAATCACAACAATACATTCTCTGGCCTGCATTCTTTCACACTTAATTGCTAACAAATCTTCACTTTCAGGTTCATTTCCAACAGGAAGTTCCTCTAATTTCCAATTTAGAGCATTCTTTACAATCAAACCAACTCCACCACCTCTTTTTTGCCAATTTACACGCCCTTTTCCTATCATATGATACTTATTCTCCTTACATGTTAGACTGACTCTATCACGCATTTGGGTCTCTACTACACCAACACAATCCAATTTTCCATTCTCAAATTCTACTACGAGGTCATCTAACTTTCCTGCATTCCATCCACGCACATTTATACTTCCAAACCTTACAACACAATTGGACAATTCCAGACGTTCCTCACTTTTGCTCTGACGGATTTTCATTCATCTAGTTCCAACTTCCATTATGACATGAGTAGCCCTGATCCACCGGATATATTTCTTGGAGAGTTTCATCTCACCTTCTTTTGTAAGATGGACTCCATCTACAAGAAAACACCCATCCTGGATCACGCTATCCATGTCAAGGAAGATGGAACCCAGCTCACGCTTTCTCACACTCTCAGCTCTCATACTCATAATCCTTTCATGCAACTCTCTATTCACCTCCTTTCGCACCCTGTCATACTCCTCATCACACGCAGGCCTTCTTAGGAGGCTAGTCACCGCCACTCTAACATTCTTTTTCCGCGCCCTATCAACAACTTTCATAATTGCATTCACCGTACGTTCTCTCCCACATTCAAGCAACCCATTGCCACCTCCTTGCAGTACAACCATTCCTTCATCCATTCCATCTATCACTCTCTCAGCATGCCTACAAATCTCCTCCACTCCTTTCCCTCTCATGCTCGTACATCCACTACTGTCACTCATACATACAAACCTATCAACATTCTTCACCATGCTATCTCCACATATTCTAATCATAGGTCTTACTCTCCCTTTCATGCTACTCTTTTGCTCACTTCTTTCACTCAGATCATTCTTTCCATTCATCTTCCTTTCATTCGCTTTCACTACAGGCTCCTGCACCTCATGTGGCACCTGAACAGGTGGCAAATTCACTCTCTTTCCATTTGTACCTCTTTCATCATGCTCATTCATCCTTCTACTCTCATCTGTCACATTTGCACCATCATTTGCTTCATTCACACTCCTTGCACCATCATTTGCCTTATCATCCACTTCATTTGCACTCCTTGCACCACCATTTACCTCTTCATTCACTGCATTTGCACCATTCTCATTCTTTCCTTCGTTCAGCTTCCTTTCATCCTTCAAGTCAGCCTCTAAAGCAACCATCAAAATTGTCAATTTCTCAAACTCCTCTTTCAACTTCTTACTCTCATCATTCAAACATTTCCAGCACGTAAACACAAGATCACTCAACTTTCTCCGACTCATTTCTCTCAAACCTTTGCATGCATCTATATCTATCCACTCTTTACAAGTCATGCACTCAATCTCCTCACCCATTCCACTTGCACCTCCCTTCCTACGACCAGTCCTATTTCTTGCCATCCTCAAACACAGACTTCTCTCTGAGTACAAATTTCACAAGCAGAAGAAGTCTTCACTCACCAAATCTACTGAAAATCAAGTTATCAAACCAAAAGAAACAAAAACGTTTCCTACTACTCTCACAGTCACTCTCTACAATGTTACACACTATACTCTTTATATGCAAAGAAAGCTTACCAGTCAAAACACCTCAGTCAAAAATTGCAAGTCACCACACCAAAGTCTAATGCTCAGTCTCAACTCTCACGCAACAAAAAAAAAAACTACTCTCACGAGCACTCCACACAAAGTCACACACTGTACTCACGTGAATATACAAACTATACCAGTTTTTCAGCAACTTCACTTTAACTCACCACAATTTTCGTCGGAGAATCAGACGCACGTGCACACCGTATCGTATCCGCAGGTTAATCTGTAGTGATCGCCCTCAGCCGCACTTCAGCCTAATTTCATAAATAATAAAAACTAACATCCTAAAATTAAATTATACAAATGTAATTATTTTTATAAATTTACAAGACCGAATTTATTAGTTAAAACCCAAAATTTTACAAAAAAATGTCTTTCGAAAATATTTTCCGACCACGTTTCCGCCCGTCACTTCCGTTGGAAACATTACGTAGAACCATTTCGCAAGTTCCGATAGCCATTTTCAGGCAGAGGCGTCATTCTCGTATTCGATTCTCCTGTGTTAGTGCTTGGGCCCCAGAGGGGCAATTGAATCCAAGAGACACTTACACCCACTGTCACGTCATCTACCTTGCCACTCTTATTAAGGGGGTAAATAAACCGGTAGCCAAACTTGGCAGGGGACAAAAAGAACTGCCTCCTTCCTTGGGTTTTCTCCCTTCTCCCATTTCTTCTCGGCTCCTTTCGCCTCCTTCAATTATCTGGAGAGTGTCTCATCCACTTGACACTGAGTCGTTCAATTATCTGACGAGTGTCTAATCCACTTGACACTGAGTCGTTCAATTATCTGACGAGTGTCTAATCCACTTGACACTGAGTCGTTCAATTATCTGGCGAGTGTTTAATCCACTTGACACTGAGTCGTCCAATTAGACACTGGGAATCTGTGCACACAAGCCTTACACAACCATACATTCGCCATCTCACAACCACAGCTGCTGCGAGCCTGTTGCAGTCCTACTCAAGATCGGACCACAACATCAGCTCATCCTGAAGACGAAGCCTTCCAGCGTCAATAAAAAGGCCAGAAATTATAAACCATATCTCCTTTCTTTGTCCTTCTGATTGGTCCAGTCCGTGGTAAAGTTCGCTTAGTTTGATTAAACGGAGGCATAGAGCCCCTCCGAACATCCTTTGATAACTTCCTTCCGAGTCAGTGGCCATATTTAATTCATTTGCAATTCAATGTGCTTAAACAAGCACTGGTGACCTCCTTATCAAGAACACCAACTTTGTTCATTTGCTAAATTAAAAATCATGTCTAACCCTAACCTTCAAAACTAGATCATCAAACCATTCTAACAGCTTGATCTCAAAGCTTCCCATTCAAGTCCTTTAAATCAAATTCCCATTCTGGGAGTAGTTTAAATTGGTGAATCCCCAGAGTAGTTTAATCAAATATAAATGCTTATAAATACGAAAGACTTACCCGGACCACCATCGGAAGGATTGGGAGCGCATGTCTAGTGCTGTCAACTTCTGTGCATGGCTGACCTTGAAGGAGGTAGTTTCTTTTCCCTACTCTCACTAGTCAAACATAGTATTTCCTCTCTAAACTCTTCCCTAATAATAAGTTATTGCTACTGCAGCCTATTCTAACAAATTCTTCATGTTTTTCCATTGCTACTGAAGCCACCTTTTACAAAACTCTTCATGCATTTCCATTGCTACTGAAGCAAACCATAGGAGACCTTCTAGGATTATTTCCATTGCTACTGAAGCTCCTTACTAATTAACCTTCGCAATTTCCATTGCTACTGCAGCACCATTGCTACTGAAGCACTAAAGCAAGCAAATGTCTATGTAACAAACCCAAATTTAAACAATTTGACACTAACTTCACAATTGTATAGACTTGCGAAATACTAAAGATGACGGTCAAAAATATGCCCAACCATAAATTTCAACTCTGCGATCGTTGCAAGGGACTGCCGGGTGTGCACCGGTTGTCTTTTATAAGTTCCCCCGTATCACATACGGGTCACGAAATGATCCGCACAATCTTTCAGCATCACATGACTAAGTCTTTCCCGATCTCCCATTTTTTGTATTGCTGCCTGGTCGGTGTGCTTGTAGCCTTGGGGACGCCTGAGGAGCACGCACGTTGATTAGGGAGGCTGTGCAAACGACTTACGTCGCACACTTGCCGTTGTAACCGGCATATGTGTTTTGGGAAGGAAGGAACTGATTTTTTTTACTATGGCAAATTATAACAACCCAGACTGCGATTTCGCCTCAGGTCAACACCTGTCGAGCCAACGAAATCGTACGTCGTAGTTCGCTTTGAGTTCCAAAGTCGTGGAAGTCGACCAATTCTAGATTCCCCGTTACACCGTTCAAAGAACGCAGTCGGAATCAGGTAATTCGGGCGCCTCCATTTCGGCGGATACTCTGGCACCTGTATGCCCAGTGATGCTAACCTCACAGATTCTTTTACGGTCCCAGTTGGGAATCCGAGCTGAAACTTTCATAGTTCCAGAGTTAACCTTCCACTATTTTCATCTATTTTCCTCTGTCAAGCTTTCGTTTGGGAACTTCCCTTTGTAACTCCCTCGAGCATCTTACAAGTAACAGCTTCACTGTTACCAGACCTTTCGGTCTAAATGCGTTGGGGGGTAGCTGTAGTGATCGCCCTCAGCCGCACTTCAGCCTAATTTCATAAATAATAAAAACTAACATCCTAAAGTTAAATTATACAAATGTAATTATTTTTATAAATTTACAAGACCGAATTTATTCGTTAAAACCCAAAATGTTACAAAAAAATGTCTTTCGAAAATATTTTCCGACCACGTTTCCGCCCGTCACTTCCATTGGAAACATTACGTAGAACCATTTTGCAAGTTCCGATAGCCATTTTCAGGCAGAGGCGTCATTCTCGTATTCGATTCTCCTGTGTTAGTGCTTGGGCCCCAGAGGGGCAATTGAATCCACGAGACACTTACACCCACTGTCACGTCATCTACCTTGCCACTCTTATTAAGGGGGTAAATAAACCGGTAGCCAAACTTGGCAGAGGACAAAAAGAACTGCCTCCTTCCTTGGGTTTTCTCCCTTCTCACATTCCTTCTCGGCTCCTTTCGCCTCCTTCAATTATCTGGCGAGTGTCTCATCCACTTGACACTGAGTCGTTCAATTATCTGACGAGTGTCTAATCCACTTGACACTGAGTCGTTCAATTATCTGACGAGTGTCTAATCCACTTGACACTGAGTCGTTCAATTATCTGGCGAGTGTTTAATCCACTTGACACTGAGTCGTCCAATTAGACACTGGGAATCTGTGTACACTAGCCTTACACAACCTACATTCGCCATCTCACAACCACAGCTGCTGCGAGCCTGTTGCAGTCCTACTCAAGATCGGACCACAACATCAGCTCATCCTGAAGACGAAGCCTTCCAGCGTCAATAAAAAGGCCAAAAATTATAAACCATATCTCCTTTCTTTGTCCTTCTGATTGGTCCAGTCCGTGGTAAAGTTCGCTTAGTTTGATTAAACGGAGGCATAGAGCCCCTCCGAACATCCTTTGATAACTTCCTTCCGAGTCAGTGGCCATATTTAATTCATTTGCAATTCAATGTGCTTAAACAAGCACTGGTGACCTCCTTATCAAGAACACCAACTTTGTTCATTTGCTAAATTAAAAATCATATCTAACCCTTAACCTTCAAAACTAGATCATCAAACCATTCTAACAGCTTGATCTCAAAGCTTCCCATTCAAGTCCTCTAAATCAAATTCCCATTCTGGGAGTAGTTTAAAAATCTACGTCTTCGTCTTCAAGTTCTACATTACGGAATCCGTGGGCGGACATCACTCCTATTCCTCTTTTATTTAAAAAGGTTTTGTGGAAATGGTCAAATTAGAGTATAGCTACCTGTGGGCCCGAATAAGATCAGTGACTTTTAGGGCATCCTGCCATCAACGTTATTCTAAAGGTGCGTTCACATTTATACTCTTATCGACACTCAAGCTGCGTTCTTGACACTCTGAGTGTCTCTGCGATGGGCACATATGTAGCATTCGCTACAAAGCTTAAAAATTATTAACTTTCCCATTCGCACTTAAATAAAATAATTATTAGCATTAAAAATCTTACTCTAAATTATTATTAATTATTTTCTACTTCTAATTCGTAATCATTGAAGTTTGTGTGTAAATACATGAGAGATCAAATAATCAATCGACATTTCGAGTTTTAAAGCAGCCGGAAGTGGCAACATCCAAGCGCGACGCTTGAACTGACTCTCTCTTTTTCGTGACTCGCTAGCGTGCGTACATCTCTCGTAAGTGAAAGAAATTAAGTGTGAGAATAAAAAACCTGGTAAAGTATACAGTGTAAATTCTCCGTGTGCATGGTGATAAACTTAAGGATCTGTTCATCGTCGTGATGTAGGGATAAACTCTAAAATAGTGTAAAAATCCTTAGACTAGCATGCTCATTTTCGAGTGCTACCTCGACGTGACAAAACGTATAAATTTGCGTGTCACGATTCATTTCCTGTGTCGAGTCATTATATTATCCAACTACGTTTGTGCCTTACTACAAAGTTATACATTTTGCAGCTGTCATATTAATTCAAGATCCGTTCACGAATACGGGTGATAGAGCGCGGCTAAAACCGCCGGCGTCTTTGTTGATAGAGTCTTTGTCGCCGGCGTCTTTGTTTTCCAAATTTGCGGAGAAAAAACTGCCGTCTCGTGTCATTACTCTGTGATTTAAAATCGTACTTTATGCACGTGGAATAATATTTCTTTTTCACAACATACTTGCAGTAGTTTTCTGAAGTGGGTTTGACGTGAAATAATAATTGGGAATGCCTTTTAATAATTTCGTACGGATTATAGATTACGAAGATCATTCACGAAAATGCCTGCTAAAGTTTTAGTTTTTTTTCGTATTTCATTACTCCTTAAATCTTGCGTTTAATCGCACTTATTTCAATATAAATCACTATCAACAAATTAAATCAATTTTTCCTTATTCATGCGGCAGAAATACATACTAGCATCTGCCATCGTAAACGCGTACTTCTCGCGTACAAAATACTTCGTGAGCGCTTACGATGTTATGCCGGCGGTTTATTGCAAATGGCGAAACGTAAAAACCGCCGGGTCATTATCACCTTGATTTTCAGGTTTCGTCTTGCGAATATTTTTCTTTCTGTGCAAGCAACACGTTTAGTGTTTCTTTTCTCAGGTAGATATTATTCCTTATTTTTTTATCAATGATGCTTGCCAGTGGTTTTCAGTATGATTGATCTTAATGAAAGCTAGGATTTTTTCCCTGTTATTTCTCGTACGGATATAGAGATGTTCTAGAGTACACAAAAAAGTTATTAATTCTCATCCTATGCATTTTAGCTATTTTCTTAATAATTCCTTCCGACTGCATGAATCCCGTGTATTCAGTCTCACGAATTTGCTATGATTCCACAAAATGGAATCACCGATTGTTGCTCTAAAAAGAATCACAAGTGGTTCATTACAAAAAAAATCTCCTATAAAATTTCATGCCTCTATTTAAAGTAAGAGCAGTGGTGAAAGAGTTTTTGCAAACCTAAAGTGATCCTATCCTACTTTGAGCTTGACAAAAGAGAGATTTATTAAATTAGCTCGTGTCGGATCTGTAGGATTTCTCGGAGAGTCTACCTTGTGGGAGTTTATCATTTACGATGTTGGGGACTGTCAGTGGTGGAATTTTTCCTTGATGTCTCCTGGGACTGTTCATCCAGCGTTTTCGACTTTTTGCAGAACCTCAGCGACATCGCCAAATGCCACACACACTCAGTTCCCTTGGGCCTTGTTTTGCCTTAACTGAATCTTACCTGAGCTTGGGCCTGAGAGATCTCATTTACAAATTATTCCCTTGTAATTCACATGGGTTATTTTTGGAAGCTAGTAAGCCTAAGATTACACTCACAGGCTAGCTAAACTACCTGCTTCTACTACGATAACTTGCTCGTCCAGCTTGGGATTAATAAAGCTGATACCATAAGTGACACTACCAACGTCACGGTTTCTTTTTATAAAGGCTGATGCTACTAGTTAGTCTAAATTGGGCTTATATAAATTCCCAAACACAACTCATTACATCCTGCCGACACCAGCGCTCGCCGGACCTCGCTGGCACGGAGTGCCCACCTAGAGAAGATCTTCCAGTCAAGATCCCGCCAGTCCACCGGGGCGTTCCTCCGAATAAAAGACCGAGCTGAGTTCCCTCGCCTCATTAACCTTTCTCACGGTTTTGCGAATACTGTCGAGTGACTGTTTAGGGTTTGGAAGCTGATACTAGCACCCCCTTCCAAAAACCAAACACATACACTGTTGCCGGGCTTGCAGGCGGGCATAGTAAGGCTCACTTGGATATTCTCCCTTGCCATTCTTTCAACAATCAGCCCGTCACTCATTCTAGTTTCAGTCGCTTCCTTGATGTGAGAGAAGGAAGTTATTGCCCCGTAGCCTTCAGCATGTTATGAACTTCTCCCAAAGTGGGGAAATCAAATGAATTTGACTTTTAAAGGTTGAATATCGAGGAATTTATCGATTTCACAAGGAGATGTTCTTTTACAAAGGCGGGTCACCAGTGCTCCTGGTAGAGCACACTTAATAGCTAAATGAATGGATTACGGCCTCTGACTCAGAAGGAGTTAGGCGGTATTCGGACGCAATATTTCAAGCGTCTACAATCAACAACAAAATTACCACAAGCCAACACCGGGGGAAAATGAGAGAATAGTTTCACTCGCCGGTATGGGATTTATTGAGGAGAAGGTTGGAATCCGAAGAGCGAGGCTTGATTCTTGTTCGAGAGACGATCTTGGGGAGAGTCCGAGGAGGTTGCGGGACTTCAGACGATTCGTTCAGCTCAGGCTTGTGAAGCGCGTGCTGGAGTGTGAAGTCGATGATGTGTAAGTGTGGGAGGTTCCGACACTAAGTGAGTAGTGAATTGAGTGCTGAGTAGGGAATTTGTTACCGGTTGGGAAACTCGGCAAGAAATGGGGACTCTCGCCCAAATGGTCTCAACTGGAGATTTTAGCGGCTTAGCTGCAGGGATGCAGGCCTTTCAGTATAGTGAAATTTGAACAGGAGGAACAACTGGGAGAAGAACTCGGAGGAGTGAACCAGGAGGGTGAACCCGGAGGAGGTAAGCTCCTTAAATTACGAGATTAGGGTTTGGTTCCATACGTGTTTGTGAGTGCATGAATTGTGTGGTCCAATAGATCCTGTCAGGGGACATCGTGCTGGATTATTTTGAACAAAAAACGAGTCCATTCATACACATGTGCAAGACTGCGCAAACTGCAACATTAACAGGATAAACCATGGCAGAAGTCTGGTGATAAGAATCAGTCCACAACTCTAGCGCCCGAGTCGCAGCCTGAATCATCTTAACACCAGAATCAGTGTTCCAGACCAACTGGTCACAAGCTCTATCCTGACATTACAAGCAGCAACACAACTGAGTTTAAATGAACTACAGCCAAAATAATAGCTAAAGCACTGAGGTAATTAGATAATTAATGTACTAAAATATAAGTGTGAAAAAAGTGAAGTCTCTATACTCTATTATTCAGATGAGCAAGAATTGCAGCAGAAGTTACATAAAAAGGAGCAGCACATAAACAGACACGAAAGTCACAACAACTAAGCTGAGACAAAGTTACAGTGATTAAAAAAGGCTCAATTAACTCATGGAAAAATGTTGTCACATAAGAACACTGCTTCTATTCCTAAAAGACATGTCAAATGTAGTTAGGTATTTATAAGGAACAATTATTTATGTGAATTGACTTGAAATGCGTACTACAGAAAATACAAACGCGATTTGCTGCAATATCCTATTTTATTTCTTAAGATTTTTGGACTTTAAACGTTGAGTGTGAAACTAAAAAGAATTCCACACTTGTTTGAATCACGACTTAATTACACAATGCACGACAGTAAATAAAATAACTAAAATTCCAGCTACTGTACTGCCAAAAGTTAATTGAATTATAAGGCTAACAGAACTGGTAAATACACCAGTGCGAAACCGTAAAAAGACACATTCCAATTGGAATCAGATGCTAAAGTGAATATGCAGGTTTGCACGGCTACATTAATTCAGGGGAAAAACACTGACGAAATGGCGCAGTGAACTTGAAGCTTGTGCCTAACTTCACCGGCACAGATAAACACAGTGAATGTTCCTAAGACACAATAACGAGCGCTCCCTAACACGGAACAAGTTAAGACACAACACAGGAAAGTTAAGACATAATACAATTAACTCTAACACTTGATACTTACAAATGCCCGCTCTGGGGCCCAAGCACTATTCAGGAGGATCTGTACGAGAATGACGACTCTGCCTGAAAATTCGGCCTTATATGCTCTTTTGAGCGGAAGCTTGCGCAATGGTTCTGCGCGAATGTTTCCAACGGACGTGACGGAAGTAAACGTGATCGGCAAATATTTTCGAAAACACATTTTTGGTAAAATTTTGAGTTTAATCGAATTAATTTGGTCTTGTAAAATTGTAAAAATAATTACATTTGTATAATTTAATTTTAGGATTTTAGTTTTTTAATATTTTATGAAATTAGGCTGAAGTACGGCTGAGGGCGATCACTACAATGTCATCAGCATACGGATGGACACGCCCAAATGTTGAGAGACTGATAGAGCTCTACATCAACCATGAATGTTTGGGACGAATTTCAAGTAAAACATGTAGAAACCAATACATTAAACAAAGAGCTGCTGACTAGAATTGCTCGTGTGGGGAGCTCAACATCATTTATTATCGCGTCTGAATGGTAACTGAGCCTTCTCATGCCCGACTGCAGTACCCTGCACTGCGTTCTTCTAGTGTAAGCACTTGCCACTTTTTGCAACGTGCACTTGCCCCGTGACCCAAGGATGTGAGTGTCGAAAAGAGCGTTTATGTAAACGCAGCATAAGGTAGTTACGCATGAGACTATGAAGTTCTCCCAAAGTGGGGAAACTACTGGATTTGATTTTTAATGGTTGAATATTGAGGAATTTATCAAGTGACAAGGAAGATGTTCTTCTTATTAAAAAGGGTCACCAGTGCTCCGGGTAGAGCACACTTAATTGCAAAAAGGAATGATTTAAGGCCTCTGACTCAGAAGGAGTTAGGCGGTATTCGGACACAATATTTCAAGCGTCTACAATCAACAACAAAAACTACCACAAGCCAACACCGGAGGAAAATGAGAGAATAGTTTTACTCGCCGGTATGAGGATTTATTGAGGAGAAGGTTGCACGCCGAAGTGCGAGGCTTGATTCTTGTTCGAGAGACGATCTTGGTGAGAGTCCGAGGAGGTTGAATAACTTCAGACGATTCGTTCAGCTCAGGCTTGTGGAAGCGTGAGCTGGAGTGTGAAGTCGATGATGGTGTAAGTGTGGGAGGTTCCGACACTAAGTGAGTGGTGAATTTAGTGATGAGTATGGGGATAGCTACCGGTTGGGAAAACTCGGTAGGAAGGGACTCTCGGCCCAGAGGTAGTCACAACTAAAGGTTCAAGCGGCTTAGCTGCAGGGATGCAGGCCTTCCAGTTTCACAAGTTAAATAAGAGGGGGAAACTCGGAGAATCAACTCAGAGGCAAAACCCGGAGGATGAACCCGGAGGAGATTTGAAGGCGAAAACTTGGAGGAGGTAAGCTCCTTAAATTAAGAAGTTAGGGTTTGGTTTCATACGTGTTTGTGAGTGCATGGATGTGTGGTCCAGTCGATCCTGTCAGGGGACATCGTGCTGGATTATTTGAACAAAAAAAACGAGTCTATTCTATTATAGATTGGATAGCCCTACACTAGAGCACAGCGCAGGTTCCACATAGACACCAAATAGTTATAGTACTGAACACAATACCCTGCAATGACACAGCAAGTTAGGTAAATAGTTCACTCACCTCTTGGATACCTTAACTTAATACTCCATTTTCAATACTGTGGCTAGCAAGAGTAGAGCGGAGATAGACGGGAAATGTATAGTATAGGGTAGAATAGAATTAGTACATTAGTTTAGAACTTAAGAAGTTAGATACCAACCACAGTAGTTAATTATGTACACACTCGGTCAACATTTACTTGTTGTTGAATCCGAGGCCAATAGCAGACTGGCTTGCGAGTGTTGCTCTCTCGAGCGTTGCCAACTTATGGTCTCTCTAACTAGAACTTACACTACTCGCTATATTACACCCCTCCCTCCTTAATTAGAAACCCTCCCCCTGTATCCCCAGTCCGCTTATTCAATATAGTCAATCCTAAAGGTCCATTCTCACCACAGGCTTCCGAGCCCGGGTAGACCTGCGTGAGATGTTAGCACTTGGAGGCTCGTGCATCCTAGCCTCCTGGGTGGGAGTCGGGTAATCAGGTGTTCCGGTGTCAGGTTCATTGGTCGGAGGTGGCGGGTATGAATTTTGAGCAGGTTGTGGAAACAAGACGGTTTCCTCCGTAGGTTGTTCCAAGGGTTCAGGGATGGTGTTCGAGCAGGTAATAACTTGGTCCTGGTGTCGACGAACGACCTCTCCCCCCTTCAGTTGGCACTTGTAGGATACCGGGCCTGTTTTCTCAATGGTGGTAGCAGGGGTCCATTCTGGGGAACCCGGCGTCTATTGACGGACCATCACAGGAGACTCCGGCGGAATATCAACCGCGCGAGACCCTGGGTGGTATCTTTTCTGAGCGTCCTGGCGTTGAGCAACTTTGGACGCGATTGCTTCTGACGGCCAAAGCAGATCAAGACGAGAGCGAACTTTTCTGCCTAACATCAGTTCGGCGGGCGTAACACCTGTTGTCGTGTGGGGTGTCAGCCGATAGTTGAACAGAAACCTGTCTAGTGCTAGGCGTAGGGGTTCCGTTGACTTTCGTATATTCTTCTTGAAAGTTTGTACCATGCGCTCTGCCAGTCCATTAGTTGAAGGGTGGTATGGTGCGCTCGTAATATGTCGCATACCACATGCCTTCACAAATTCTTGGAATTCGGCCGATGTGAAACACGTTGCATTGTCAGAAACAAGTGTTACTGGAAATCCAAATGTCGCAAAAGTGTGTTTCAGGCACGAGATCGTTTCGCTAGAGGTTGTAGTAGATGTGGGAAAATTTTCAACCCCCTTAGAGTGTGCATCCACGATCACTAGATAGTATTTTCCATCCATTGGGCCCGCGTAGTCAATGTGTATGCGATGCCAAGGCTTCGCAGGCCATTCCCACGGATGGAGTTCAGCTTTCGTTGGTGCAGCTCGAGTGCTCAGGCACTCGCTGCATGACTTAGTCGTTTCTTCTAGATCTTTGTCCAGCAGCGGCCACCATACATAGCTGCGAGCTAACTCCTTCATCCTGGATGATCCAGCATGGCCAGAGTGCAGTTCGTCCACAATGGCTTGTCTGAGAGCTTGGGGTACAATAATTCTTGCTCCCCAGAGCACACAGCCATTTTGTGTGGACAATTCGTCTCGCCTCCTAGTATACGGAGCAAGATCAGGGTCACCAATTACCGTCGAAGGCCAGCCTACTTGGCAGTATTTGTATACCTTTGAAAGTACGGGGTCCCTTAGGGTGCCGTCGCGGATGTGGGTGCTGGTGACTGGAGCTGACTCAAGGAAATTAACTAAGGACGTCCATTCCGCAGGAATAGGTGTGGCTTCCTCGGGAGTTGTCAAAGGTAGACGACTGAGAGCATCAGCTGTGCCCAACAGCACGCCGGACCGGTGACGCAAGGTGAACTTGTAGGACTGCAGTAGTAAAGCCCACCTTTGAATGCGCCCGGATGCCATCGGAGGAATGCTTCTACCCGGATCAAACAGTCCCAACAAAGGTTTGTGGTCCGTAACCACAGTGAAATCCTGTCCCCACAGGTAGCAATGAAATTTTCGAAGTGCGAACACCATAGCTAGGGCTTCTTTCTCAGTTTGAGAGTAGTTGCGTTCTGTTGCTGTTAGAGTTCGGGAGGCAAAATAGGCGGGGCGTTCAATCCCATCAATAAGGTGACACAGCACCGCTCCCACACCATACGCACTACTGTCCGCCACTACCACTATGGGTTTCTGAGGGTCAAAATGGACTAGAGTCTGAGAGTCCAGGAGGGCTTGTTTAGATTTCTGGAAGGCTCTCTCCTGACTTGCATCCCATTTCCAAGGGGTTTTGTCTCTCAGTAAGGTATTTAGGGGCTCCAGCATAGTTGCAGATGATTTTAAAAATTTCCTATAGAAATTTAGCAGCCCAAGGTAGGCTCTCAGTTGAGTTACATTAGTAGGGGCTGGGGCATTCTGGATTGCTGCTACCTTCTCTGCAGTGGGGTGCAATCCATCCTTGTCAATTTGGTATCCAAGGTAGGATACCTGTGGCACTCCAATTTGGCATTTATCCATTTTCAGTTTTAGTCCTGCCTCCTGTAGTTTAGATAAGACTTGATAGAGACGCTTGTTGTGCTCTTGCTCATTAGTGGCACTCACCAGGACGTCATCCAGGTAGCAGAACACTCCTGGGAGGCCCTGCAATAGTCCTTCCATGGCACGCTGAAAGATTCCAGGTGCGGACGCAATTCCAAAACTGAGACGGTTGTAGGCAAATAAACCTCTGTGGGTGTTTATTACCGTGAGTTCCTTGGAGTCTTCATCCAAGGGTAGTTGAGCGTATGCCTGAGACATATCTAGCTAGGAGTATATAACTCCTCCTGCTAACCCGCTAAATAGATCTTCCACTCTGGGTATAGGGTAGGTATCAAGCCTAGTGGCTCTGTTGACTGTTAATTTGTAGTCCCCACAGATGCGGATGCTTTGATCAGCCTTGAGCACAGGGACGATCGCCGCTGCCCATCTCGAGTATTGTACAGGGGTGAGGATACCTTCCTGCACCAGTCTATCAAGTTCTGCCTCCACCTTAGGTCTCAGTGTGTAAGGCACGTTCCTGGCCTTACAAAACTTTGGTGGTACGGCTGGATCCACTTCTATTTTGAAATTCCTTCCCTTAAAGCAACCTAGACCTGGTTGAAAAAGGTCAGGGAATTTATTTGCTAACTCTTCAGGGCAGGTAGTCAATTTGTTGACATTATTTGATACTATAGTTAGCCCAAGGGAATCAATCAGGTCCCTACCCAGCAAAGCTGGCCCCTCCCTGTCTACAATCACAATAGTTGCTAGTTGAGGAACCATATTACCAGATTCACGCTGGATGTTAGCCCTAATCTCTCCGCAAACTACTAGCTCCGCTCCCCCATAAGTCCTAAGCTTAACATCAGAAGGTCTCAGCTCGGGTCTTGACTTAGCTAGTATTTTAGAGTAGGTGGCCATTGAAAGGATAGACCTGGCAGCACCTGTATCTACCTCCATCTCTAATGGCACACCATTTAGGAACAATTTTATTTTGATTGGGGGTTTCATTTCCTGGGCTATTGAGAAAATCTCTCCATAACAGCCTAGATTAGCAACTGGATAGTCTGCACAGGCTGCATTGTAAGTTCTATTAGGGTTAGGGTGGTGTTCCCTCCCCCTTTTCTCATGCATAGCATGCACAAAATTATTTTTGTTGTCTTTAGCAGAATTTTGCTTTTTCAATTTAAAGGAACACTTCTTAAGATGGCCTTTTTGGCCACAACCATGACAAACACTGTCTTTATAGGGGCAATCTCTACGCCAGTGCAGATTACCACAGCCGCTGCATGCTGATTTGGGGCTAGCTTGAGCCTGAGTTTTGCCCTGAGGCTTAATAGCAGTTTGCTTTACTCTATGCTGGCCCACATTTAGTATGGAATTAGGTTGCCTTAACACAACCGTCTCCCTCAGTTGAGTTTCTTTGGCAGTTGCCAGATCCACGGCTTTTTTCCATGTGAGGTCATTTTCATTGAGCAAACAATTTTGAACATCATTACTGGCCACACCCAGTATTAACCTATCTAGCAGAGTTTCTTCCAGAACTTCCTGTTTGAAATTACAGGTGTCTGAAAGGGCCTTTAAGCTAGCCACAAAATCAGCAATGCTCTCCCCTTGTTTCTGGTTCCGCTTATGGAACCTAAACCTTTCAAAGATCTGGTTGCGTGTCGGCTTAAAATGCCGTCTTAACGCTTCCATGATCTCCTCATAGGTAGCATCTAAAAGTCTTTTAGGTGATAGTAGGTCTTTGGTCAACCTAACAATTTTAGGACCCACCAGAGCAATAAATGTTTTAGCTTTATTTGAATCTTCCACTTTATTAATACTAAGGAAGCAGTTTAGCCTGACTTCATATTCTGGGAATTCTTCCTCTAAAGGATTGAATTCTCCCACTGAGCCTAGCATTGGCATTTTTACCCAGCTGTACAGCTAATTGTCAGATATCTACCTGAAATAGTAGTAGCAACAATATCAGTTGCAAGAGTAGCCAATTCAAGAGGCTGTAATAATACACCTTGTTAAAAAAAAATCAGAAATTTACAGCATCAATACTCTAGTCACTGAATAATAATATAAATTCTGAGTTCCTTCATTAGTCTAGCCTCTCCCAATAGTTCTACAAAAAATAATCTTCGTCGCCAGTATTATAGATTGGATAGCCCTACACTAGAGCACAGCGCAGGTTCCACATAGACACCAAATAGTTATAGTACTGAACACAATACCCTGCAATGACACAGCAAGTTAGGTAAATAGTTCACTCACCTCTTGGATACCTTAACTTAATACTCCATTTTCAATACTGTGGCTAGCAAGAGTAGAGCGGAGATAGACGGGAAATGTATAGTATAGGGTAGAATGGAATTAGTACATTAGTTTAGAACTTAAGAAGTTAGATACCAACCACAGTAGTTAATTATGTACACACTCGGTCAACATTTACTTGTTGTTGAATCCGAGGCCAATAGCAGACTGGCTTGCGAGTGTTGCTCTCTCGAGCGTTGCCAACTTATGGTCTCTCTAACTAGAACTTACACTACTCGCTATATTACAATTCATAACACATGTGCAAGACTGCGCAAACTGCAACATTAACAGGATAAACAATGGCAGGAGTCCGGTGATAAGAATCAGTCCGCAACTCTAGCGCCCGAGTCGCAGCCTGAATCATCTTAACACCAGAATCAGTGTTCCAGACCAACTGGTCACAAGCTCTCTCCCGACATTACAAGCAGCAGCACAACTGAGTTTAAATGAACTACAGCCAAAATAATAGCTAAAGCACTGAGGTAATTAGATAATTAATGTACTAAGATATAAGTATGAGAAAAGGTGAAGTCTCTATACTCTATTATTCAGATGAGCAAGAAAGAATGAATATTTATGTGACTTGACTTGGGTGAGTGACTACAGAAGATACAATCTCTATTGGTTTAAATAACCTATTATAGCTTCATTTCTCAAGATATGAATTCAAACATTGACTAAAATTGCAGAGGAATTCCAAAATTATTTAAAACTGACTTAATCAAAATACAAAAGTGGAGAACACAATTAATTAGAAGCTGAAACATACAAAAGATGAGCAAACCAAAAATGATCTCTGTGGGCAGCAAGGTGTCTTAACACTATGCTCAGCACTAAAATATCTAAGGAGCCAATGCCAACATCGGTTAACACTGACAGCACAATACGGCATCATCGGAGAATAGCAAACACGATAACAATGACAAAGATGTGGCAGTGAGCTTGAGGCTCGTGACTAACTAACACTGGCACAGAGACAACATAGTGAATATTTCTACGACACAATAACGAGAGCTCCCTAACACGGAACAAGTTAAGACACAACACAGGAAAGTTAAGACATAATACACACTTATCGTTACACTTGATACTTACAATTGCCCGCTCTGGGGCCCAAGCGCTAGGAGGATCTATAAGAGAATGACCACTCTGCCTGGGAAGCCGGCCTTATATGCGCTTTGAGCGGACGAGCGTTTCCGGAATTTTCCGGAAACGGATGAACTTGCGATATGGATCTAGGTAAAAACGCCGTTCTTTCTTGTCGAAGTATTTCTTTGGTCAAATTTTAATAGATTTAAGGGTAATGTTGAATGAAAATAGTGATCTAAAATTTTAAGAATAATTACGTTAACTTTACTTAATTTTTAGAAGATGGTATGAACTTTTGACTTCTCCCAAAGTGGGGAACTAATTGAGTTTGAATTTTCAAAGGCGTAATAGCGAGGGAATTTCTCAAGTAACTAGGAGGGTGTAATATTATTTTTAAGGGCCACCAGTGCTCGGTGTAGAGCACACTTAATTGATAACAAAGGAATGTATCTGACTCAGAAGGGTTTCTGTTTGGGTAATTCGAGTTGCCTTCCTGGCATCTATTTTCTCACTTGCACTATGAACTTTGCGGGATAATGACGGAACTGAGTAAGCTCGCCTCGGTTTTTATTTTGACGACTCGGAGTGCCGTGACTACGGCAGCAGTATGGGGGTCCACTTCTTGAGGAAGGAGATCCGGGTCCAGTGAGTAGCCGCACTTCAGCAGGTGCCGCGGCTCGAGGGAATCCGGGGTGGATCCCGGCGAGAGTGGATTTGTTATTGTAATATTCCGCAGGTGCGGTAACAGTTTGATTGTATGAGTATACGAAGGAGGTAGTTTATTTTCTGCTATTGCCTTGCGGCTTGGGTGGTTGCTTGGTAGCCGTGTGGCTTAGTTGAATTGAGAGCCGTGTGGCTTAGTTGAATTGAGAGCCGTGTGGCTTAGTTGAATTGAGAGCCGTGTGGCTTAGTTGAATTGAGAGCCGTGTGGCGAACAGAGTTTTGAGGGATGTTGATTGAGTGTTGGCGGTGATTGTTTGTGTGTCGGCCTCCCAGGATCTTCTGTACGGGAGATTAGTTTGGGTTACTTGTTCAAGCATGATAACACGAGGAGAGACAGTCGCTACGCAAGCCAGGCTGCGAGCTTTACTGCTGAATTACAGGGTTGCCTCAAATAGAGGATTATATATGCGGGTGCCTCGGCCCAATTCTGGCGCCTGAACAAGGGCGAGGCAGTCGCAACAATAAGTACTCGTATGGACAATCATGAATCTCCCTACATGCCCTTAATTTCCCAACTAGTATTCTCCGGGTACTATTAATCGTGACGCGTCGTGTACGATCATCTCCGAATTGGAGTGCAAGATTTATACATGAGATAAGAATATTACTGGGTAGGCGATGTAAGTTAGTTCGTCTTCATTAATATTAAAGGCTTCTGCCGCCCAATAATCTACGCTTTGACTGCTATTTACAATGAGTATCTTAAGAGTTGGCAGTGTTTAATTCGAACGTTTACGCTAAGCCGCCGCCGAGGGCTGACTGTATTGGTCATAACTAAGGCTAGAATTGTCATAAAGATTACTTGACTTAAGCTAGGAATTGTGCCAGAGGGAGTACGTGCAGTCTAACTATTGTTATTATTTATTATTATATGAGAAAGTCCTGGTCGCCTTGGCTTGAACGTGATAGGTGTCCTACGAGAGGAGAGAGGAAGGCACCATTTGAAAAAGTGTAGAGGGAACGCGGAATCTATGCACAAAGTGCACAGAATTGGTAGATGAGGAGGAGGATAAGAGCACAAGAGGGATTTAGAGAACATTGATCATGAGGATACAGATTAGAATAGTATAAGGCATCCTATGAGTTACAACGACAACAACCACTGGAGGTAGCCGCCATTGCCAAGAGGTCAAAGGAACAAGTAGCTACAGTTGAGGGCGACCAATTACTGGTTACACTAAATTTAACCCCCAAATCAGATAGTTGGATGATTTCTGGATTAGAATTTCCAGGAGTTGGGAATTTAGAATATTCGGAGACTTTCCGAGGTAAGCATAATTACCCTACTTTAGCTAACTCCAGTAACGACTAATTATTGACATTTTTATATACACAAATTGACCTAACCCAAAAATCAATAGTAAGAGTTGTCACTAACGTGCTTATGACAGGAATTCTTGCTACAGTTAATAATCAGGAAAGAATGATTATTTATGTGACTCGACTTGAGGTAAGTAACTACCGAGGATATAATTTCTATAGTGTAAATAACCTATCATGGCTTCATTTCCCACGATATGACATTTAAACATTGACTAAAATTCAAGGAAATTCCACAAATTAAATAGATCTGACTTACTAAAACATACAAAACTTGAGAACACAATTGATTACACTTGGAAACACAAGAGATGGCAAAACCCTAATGGCGATCTCTGTGGACAGCAAAGTGTCCTAACACTATGCTCAGCACTAAAAAATATCTAAGGAGCTAATGCCAACATCGTCTAACACTGACAGCGCAAAATAGTAAACACGAAACAATGACAAAGATGGGGCAGTGAGCTTGAGGCTCGTGACTAACTAACACTGGCACAGAGACAACATAGTGAACATTTCTACGACACAATAACGAGAGCTCCCTAACACGGAACAAGTTAAGACACAACACAGGAAAGTTAAGACATAATACACACTTATCGTTACACTTGATACTTACAATTGCCCGCTCTGGGGCCCAAGCGCTAGGAGGATCTATAAGAGAATGACGACTTTGCCTGGGAAGCCGGCCTTATATGCGCTTTGAGCGGACGAGCATTTCCGGAATTTTCCGGATATGGATGAACTTGCGATATGGTTCTAGGTAAAAACGCCGTTCTTTCTTGTCGAAGTATTTCTTTGGTCAAATTTTAATAGATTTAAGGGTAATGTTGAATGAAAATAGTGATCTAAAATTTTAAGAATGATTACGTTCACTTTATTTAATTTTTAGAAGATGGTTTTAATAATTTATGAAATTTAGACTGAAGTACGGCTGAGGGCGATCACTACAGCTACCCTCCCCCCAAAGGAGACCGAAAGGTCTGGTAACAGTGAAGCTGTTACTTGTAAAGTGCAAGTCAGAAATACGAAGGAGAGATTCCAAAAGATGCTTTGACAGAAGAAAATAGATGAAAATAGTGGAAGGTTAACTGTGGAACTATGAAAGTTTCAGCTCGGATCCCGAACTGGGACCATACAAAATCTGTGAGGTTAGCATCACTGGTCATACGGTGCCAGAGTATCCGCCGAAATGGGGGCACCCGAATTCCTGATTCCGACTGCGTTCTTTGAACGGTGTAACGTGGAATCTAGGATTGGTCGACTTCCATCATTTTAGAATATTCAAAGCGAACTAAGACGTACGAATTCGTTGGCTCGACAGGTGTTGACCTGATGCGAAGTCGCAGTCTAGGTTTTTATAGTATGCCATAGTACAAAAAAATCAGTTCCTTCCTTCCCAAAACACATATGACGGTTACAACGGCAATTGTGCGACGTGAGTCGTTTGCACAACCACCCTAGTCAACGTGCGTGCTCCTCAGGCGTCCCCAAGGCTACAGCACACCGGCCAGGCAGCCATACAAAAAATGGGATATCAGGAAAGACTTAGTCAAGTGAAGGTGAAATATTTGCGCTGAGCATTCCGTACCCGTATGGGATACGGATAACTATTAAAGGACAACCGGTCTGCAGACGGCCGTTCTTTTATATCCGTAAGTTGCTCAGGATGGCAAGGTAGTGTTTCACACACAGACATTTTGTTTACTTTTTGTGCTTCAGTAGCAATGGTGCTGCAGTAGCAATGGAAATTGCGAAGGTTGTTAGTAAGGAGCTTCAGTAGCACTGGAAATAATCCTAGAAGAACTCCTATGGTTTTTTTTTTTTTGCTTCAGTAGCAATGGAAATGCATGAAGAGTTTTGTAAAAAAAAGGTGGCTTCAGTAGCAATTGAAAAACATGAAGAATTTGTTAGAATAGGCTGCAGTAGCAATAACTTATTATTAGGGAAGAGTTTAGGGAGGAAATGCTATGTTTGACTACTGAATAATGAGGAGCAGAGTACTACCTCCTTCAAGACAACCATCGACAGAAGTCGACAGCACTGGCATGCGCTCATCAACCCACAAAGGACAACTGTGCAAGTGAAAAACACTCTGGTATTAATGCAATTAATAGTCACCAATATGAACTTTTGTAGAACTCAAAGTGGGGAACTAATTGAGTTTGAATTTTCAAAGGCGTAATAGCGAGGGAATTTCTCAAGTAACTAGGAGGGTGTAATATTATTTTTAAGGGCCACCAGTGCTCGGTGTAGAGCACACTTAATTGATAACAAAGGAATGTATCTGACTCAGAAGGGTTTCTGTTTGGGTAATTCGAGTTGCCTTCCTGGCATCTATTTTCTCACTTGCACTATGAACTTTGCGGGATAATGACGGAACTGAGTAAGCTCGCCTCGGTTTTTATTTTGACGACTCGGAGTGCCGTGACTACGGCAGCAGTATGGGGGTCCACTTCTTGAGGAAGGAGATCCGGGTCCAGTGAGTAGCCGCACTTCAGCAGGTGCCGCGGCTCGAGGGAATCCGGGGTGGATCCCGGCGAGAGTGGATTTGTTATTGTAATATTCCGCAGGTGCGGTAACAGTTTGATTGTATGAGTATACGAAGGAGGTAGTTTATTTTCTGCTATTGCCTTGCGGCTTGGGTGGCTGCTTGGTAGCCGTGTGGCTTAGTTGAATTGAGAGCCGTGTGGCTTAGTTGAATTGAGAGCCGTGTGGCTTAGTTGAATTGAGAGCCGTGTGGCTTAGTTGAATTGAGAGCCGTGTGGCGAACAGAGTTTTGAGGGATGTTGATTGAGTGTTGGCGGTGATTGTTTGTGTGTCGGCCTCCCAGGATCTTCTGTACGGGAGATTAGTTTGGGTTACTTGTTCAAGCATGATAACACGAGGAGAGACAGTCGCTACGCAAGCCAGGCTGCGAGCTTTACTGCTGAATTACAGGGTTGCCTCAAATAGAGGATTATATATGCGGGTGCCTCGGCCCAATTCTGGCGCCTGAACAAGGACGAGGCAGTCGCAACAATAAGTACTCGTATGGACAATCATGAATCTCCCTACATGCCCTTAATTTCCCAACTAGTATTCTCCGGGTACTATTAATCGTGACGCGTCGTGTACGATCATCTCCGAATTGGAGTGCAAGATTTATACATGAGATAAGAATATTACTGGGTAGGCGATGTAAGTTAGTTCGTCTTCATTAATATTAAAGGCTTCTGCCGCCCAATAATCTACGCTTTGACTGCTATTTACAATGAGTATCTTAAGAGTTGGCAGTGTTTAATTCGAACGTTTACGCTAAGCCGCCGCCGAGGGCTGACTGTATTGGTCATAACTAAGGCTAGAATTGTCATAAAGATTACTTGACTTAAGCTAGGAATTGTGCCAGAGGGAGTACGTGCAGTCTAACTATTGTTATTATTTATTATTATATGAGAAAGTCCTGGTCGCCTTGGCTTGAACGTGATAGGTGTCCTACGAGAGGAGAGAGGAAGGCACCATTTGAAAAAGTGTAGAGGGAACGCGGAATCTATGCACAAAGTGCACAGAATTGGTAGATGAGGAGGAGGATAAGAGCACAAGAGGGATTTAGAGAACATTGATCATGAGGATACAGATTAGAATAGTATAAGGCATCCTATGAGTTACAACGACAACAACCACTGGAGGTAGCCGCCATTGCCAAGAGGTCAAAGGAACAAGTAGCTACAGTTGAGGGCGACCAATTACTGGTTACACTAAATTTAACCCCCAAATCAGATAGTTGGATGATTTCTGGATTAGAATTTCCAGGAGTTGGGAATTTAGAATATTCGGAGACTTTCCGAGGTAAGCATAATTACCCTACTTTAGCTAACTCCAGTAACGACTAATTATTGACATTTTTATATACACAAATTGACCTAACCCAAAAATCAATAGTAAGAGTTGTCACTAACGTGCTTATGACAGGAATTCTTGCTACAGTTAATAATCAGGAAAGAATGATTATTTATGTGACTCGACTTGAGGTAAGTAACTACCGAGGATATAATTTCTATAGTGTAAATAACCTATCATGGCTTCATTTCCCACGATATGACATTTAAACATTGACTAAAATTCAAGGAAATTCCACAAATTAAATAGATCTGACTTACTAAAACATACAAAACTTGAGAACACAATTGATTACACTTGGACACACAAGAGATGGCAAAACCCTAATGGCGATCTCTGTGGACAGCAAAGTGTCCTAACACTATGCTCAGCACTAAAAAATATCTAAGGAGCTAATGCCAACATCGTCTAACACTGACAGCGCAAAATAGTAAACACGAAACAATGACAAAGATGGGGCAGTGAGCTTGAGGCTGGTGACTAACTAACACTGGCACAGAGACAACATAGTGAACATTTCTACGACACAATAACGAGAGCTCCCTAACAGGGAACAAGTTAAGACACAACATAGGAAAGTTAAGACAGAATACACACTTATCGTTACACTTGATACTTACAATTGCCCGCTCTGGGGCCCAAGCGCTAGGAGGATCTGTAGTGAATCTCTATCCCGCAACCTGGTCGAAATTTCGAAATTCTCAGAATGACCATCTAAAAATTCAATAAAATAAATTCAACCATTAGCATTAAATAACATTACGAAATTCACTAATCTCTGTCCTCAATTTTATCAAAATTGTGTAACAAAAACAATTCAATCCCTAAGAATTCACATTTGCGTTTTAACGGAACCTTCCAAGGACGCGCGACAGCAACATTGTATGCGATCTAGCGTCATTGTCTCGTGTCATACAGAGCGTGCATATCTAGGGTTATTGACTGGTGAGAATTAAAATATTGTGTTTGTCCTTGCTGTTCTACGGGTAACTATATTTATGTATATTGTAAATCGTCAATAATTTTATTGTGTAGGTATTAAGAAAAATGGCCTAAAGTTTCCAGAGTGCTAAACGCTTAGGATTTCCTTGCCAGAACTTGGGTTCCCCACAGGCCATTTTTCCTTGTGTATTGTTGTATATCCTATCTTAAAGTTTTCAAGCAAACAATTCACTATTTCATGTAAAGCCATTTTTAAGGGAATTTTTTCCTTTTGATGTTTCTTAATTTTCATAAGCCAATACTTAAGAGGGTGTCATTCTTATCAAATTATAAATTTTCCCTTTTGATGTTTCATAATTTTCATAAGCCAATATTTAAGATGGTATTATCTGTATCAAGATTAGGATTTTCCCTTTGGTATCAAAAATAACTTCTTTAGCCAATATTCAATATGGTGTTACTTGTGTGATCAAGTTAGACTAACATCAAATTATCAACTTATTTCTTTAATGTTTTTTTTGTTAATCAAAGCAATCAAAATATTCATTCTCAATTGCTGTATTTTGTCACAGTTGTATTTCCAATTAGTTAGTGTTTTGATATAATCACGTGGTTGTATTTTTTTATGTACAGTCAACATTAAAAATCATTCTTAACAAATTTTATAGTCAACCTTTGTTGTGATGATAATCAGAACAAACCTTGTAAATACCAATAACTAAATACCTGATTTTCCTCCTAGAATCAGTATTATACATTGAATATTATTGATTTTGTTAGGTTTAGTTAGATGGTAATTGTATAATTCTTAGTCATTGTACATTGATTATTTCAGTTAGGAAGAACTGGGAACATGTGTTTTCTAGTTCATTTGCATTTAGCAGATGCTGTAGATTTTTTACCATTAGCTATTAATTAAGTGAGGCAGGATACTCAGTTCACTGCTTATGCCATCTTAGATTCGCCAGGCAAAGTTTTGCCTGTGTGAGTTACTAGTGTAGAATTTTTAGCTTCATGCCTTTAGAAATATTAGAATTAAGTTCTGATTCCGAGCAAAGTGTTAGTGCTCCGAAGCTGATCCCCGCTTGCACTCCGGCGCCAGAGTGCTGGTGGGGGTCGTTTTTCGAAGAGACTCCTCGCTTTGAGGCGGCATGTTAATGCCAGATTGTTTGCAGCATAGCATGTGTTGATATGTGTTTTAATACCGTGTGCAATTTCACCCAGCGTATTATTCCGTACAGGAAGCTACGAGACACTTTACATTCCACTGCCACGTCACCTACCTTACCCGATCATATCAAAAGGGTAAAATAACCCGGTAGCCAGACTTGGCAAAATAACTGCCTCCTTCATTGTACCTTTTCACTTCAAATTAAACCCCCCATTACTGGACGGCAAGAGCAAATATCAAATTCCTCCACCTCACTAAAGAATTGAGACCTCCTTGGTTACAGCTAACCCAACTGCTGCATAACCTCCACGTCAATATTCTGACACAATTATAGGAATTGCCACTTACCGTCCTCACTTATCAGAGACGCCATTGCCGTCACTAACTACGGGATACCATTGCACACGACCTTCTCCACAATTACACTTCCACATACCGACGCAGCTGTGAGCCTGTTGCGGTCCCTACTCAAGATCGGACGTCAACATCAGCGCAACTGGAAGACCCAACCTGACAGACAACAATAAACCCAAGCCAGAAAGAAATAACCATATCTACTTTCTTATCCTTTCGATGGTCCAGTTCCGAGGTGAAAATTATAGTATTTTGTTTTGATTAAAGACGCCGGAAAAATCGCGTCCGAACCCCTTCATTTAACTTCTCGAAAGTCAGATGCCGTAAATCATTCAATTAGTAATTAAGTGTGTTGTTAAAACACTGGTGACCTCTTATTAAAAGAACATCTTGTGAAATCATTAAATTCTTCAATATTCAATCCCTAAAGTCGATATTCAACCTTCACAATCAAATCCAGTAGTTCCCCACTTTGGGAGAACTTCACACTGGTGATAACCCAGAGTAGTTTGATCAGATATAAATACTCACCCGGACCACCATCGGAAGGATTAGGAGCGCATGTCTAGTGCTGTCAACTTCTGTGCATGGCTGACCTTGAAGGAGGTAGTTTCTTTAGAAACTCTCAGTAGCTAAATAGAGTATTTCCTCTCCAAACTCTTCCCTAATAATAAGTTATTGCTACTGCAGCCTATACTAACAAACTCTTCATGTTTATCCATTGCTACTGAAGCCATCTTCTACAAAACTCTTCAGGCATTTCCATTGCTACTGAAGCAAAACCATAGGATTTTTTTCCCATTGCTACTGAAGCTCTTTACTAATAACCTTCGCAATTTCCATTGCTACTGCAGCACCATTGCTACTGAAGCACAAAAGTAACATAACAACTTATACGAAACAAAAAAAAGCGATTGCAACGCGCGTTATCATTCATTCTTGGGGAACATTTGAAGCATTATGGCGCCAAACGAAGATAACGAGAGTAACGACAGTCAGGTGGTTTCCGTAAAATTAACACCGTTCGCGATTCAAAGTCTGGACTCATGGTTCTTTCAAACCGAAGAACACTTCGAAAGTCTATCCATAGATTCCGAGAAAATCAAATATTATTCACTATTAAGGGCCCTGCTCACTACTTGCCTAGACGACCTCTCTGGGGTCTGTAATGCTAACTCACCCGAACCTTATTCCACCCTCAAAGAGCATGTTTTAAAACGTTACAGCAAGGATAGAGCCCAAAGAATCCAGGCTTTGACGAGTAATCTCACCACCTTCAATAGCCAAACACCTCTAGCCCTACTTAAAGAGATGAAGAAATTAGCGAAGGGGGTAATGGATGACGATACCCTAAAGACATTGTGCATCCAACGCTTGCCCTTACGCCTTCAACCATTCCTCCATACACAGGATTCCTCTGTGAACCTGGACGTTCTCGCAGAATTGGCCGAGAAAATTATTGCCTGTGAAAACCAGACACCGAATAGCTGTGCCGCTACTCCAGTGGTCAATCAAACCAGCTCAAACGAGGTGGAAAGATTATTGCGCGAGTTAGTTCAGCGAGTTGGAGCACTAGAAGTTGCTACCCAGCAAGCCGAACACGCGGATAGAGTTCATGGGGTTGCACGCCAAACTGCGGCGTATCAGCAAGCCGATAATTCCACACACACCGTTCCGTTTGACAGGCATAAAAATACGAATCGTTCATTTAAACATCAGAGAGCTGGTAGTTCAAATACCGTTGAGGTCCAGGGGTCACGAGACAATCTGGAGGAGGAATGGTGCTGGTATCACAGAAAGTACTTGCACAAGGCTCGTAAATGTGAATCGCCGATGTGCCCATTGTACGTACTACTTTACCCAAAAAACGGGAACAGCGCGGCGTAAATGCGAGTCAGACGCCAGCGCCAGCTAAATCAAATGCCACTCGCTGCCTATTCCTTTCAGATCCGACTTCCGGTTTTCGATTCTTGATCGATACCGGGAGTTCGGTGAGCCTAATTCCGGCAACTGCCAAAGACAAACGCACCACAGGTATTCCAAACTTGCGTGCTGCTAATGGCACTCCTATACTCTGTTACGGCACGCGATCGTTGTCATGTTCCCTAAATCTCAAACGTACCTTGAGCTTCGAATTCATAGTGGCTGATGTGGACACACCCATCATTGGTGCCGATTTTTTGCAGAAGTTTGCATTGGTGGTGGATGTGAGAAATGGATGCCTTTATGATAGCGAAACCAGAGTGCAAAGACCCCTTAGTGCCGTCGATATGGTGAACGTTACGTCAAGCGTCTCCCCTAACCTAGAGAGCACATGTCCCTACCAACGGGTGTTGCTCGAATTCCCCTCACTCTTTCAACCTAATGTAACGTTACAAAATAACACGCTGACGCAACACCACATATCGACGAGCGGCCCTCCTGTTTACGCGAAAGTAAGACGTTTGCCCCATGATCGATTGCAGGAAGTAAAAGCCGAGTTTACAAAAATGGTCCAGGAAGGGACAGTTTGCATCTCGAAAAGTCCCTGGGCCAGTCCCTTGTTGATTGTGCCAAAGAGCAACGGCGAGTTGCGTATTTGCGGCGATTATCGCCAATTAAATTCCGTAACTGTACCCGACAGATTCCCCATTCCCCACCTTCATGATTTCACTGCAAATCTGTCAGGGGCAAAAATCTTTTCCACCGTGGATCTGAAGAGAGCTTTCCATCAGATTCCAATGGAGGAAAGCTCTATTCAGAAGACCGCAGTCTGTACGCCGTTTGGTTTGTACGAGTATCTTCGTATGCCGTATGGCTTGCGAAATGCTCCGCAGACCTTTCAGCGTCACATGACTGAAGTCCTTTCCGACCTCCCGTTTTTGTATTGTTACCTCGATGATGTGCTTGTGGCTTCGGGGACGCCTGAGGAGCACGTACATCATTTGAGAGAGCTGTGCAAACGACTAGCGTCGCACTCTCTGCTGATTAACCCAGCAAAGTGTGTTCTGGGAAAGAAGGAACTGACTTTTCTAGGTCACCACATCTCAGATAAAGGCATTAGGCCACTTCCCGACAAGGTAGAGGCTATCCGAAATTTCCCGAAACCCTCTACACAGAGAGAGTTGCGCAGGTTCTTGGGATCGGTGAATTTCTACCACCGATTCCTAAGGAACTGTGCGGCGACTCTGGCACCACTCTCCTCACTCATTAGAGCGAAGAAACGAGGGAAGTCTGTACTGATCGAGTGGAACAGTGAGGCTGAGGAGGCATTCACAGTAATTAAAGATGAACTTGCGAATGCGACGGAGTTGGCTTACCCACACCCGAACGCAAAACTTAATCTAGTAGTAGATGCGTCAGACCTTGCTGTCGGCGCGGTACTACAGCAAACCGTGGACAACAACACGACCCCTCTGGCGTTTTTCAGCCGGAAGCTCTCTCCCACCGAACAGCGTTATAGCACGTTCGGGAGAGAGCTCCTGGCGATTTACCTTTCAATCAAACACTTCCGATATACCTTGGAAGCACGTCAGTTCACGGTATTCACCGACCATAAGCCTTTGATCAACGCAATAAGAATGCCTCCTGACCGCCACTCCCCTCGTGAAAGTCGGCACCTGAGTTACATAGCACAGTTCACTAACGATCTCAGGCACATTAAGGGGGACGAGAACACGGTCGCCGACTGCTTATCGCGTGTGCACAACGTGGTATTAAACCCGTTGGCGCCCGAGTTCCGACCTTCTGTGCACATGATTTCGTTGGCTGATATCATCACCGAACAGAAAAACGACACGGAGATCCAATCTTTGATTGAGTCTCCTAGCTCGTCGCTAAAACTGTCACTCAGAGAAGGCGTTTACTGTGACGCTGACCGGCCTAACCGATACTACCTACCTACCACCTTGCGTTTGCCCGCCATCAAACACTATCATGCGCTATCTCATCCTGGGACGGAGAGAACTTTCCGCCTAATTGCGGATCGTTTTGTCTGGCCCGGGATGCGTAGGGCCATAAGAGAGTACGTTCGCAATTGCCCAGATTGCCAAGCTAGCAAAGTAACTCGACACAACAAAGCCGCAATTCAACCTTGTGTTTTCTCTGGAGGTAAATTCGATGCAGTCAATATAGATTTGGTAGGCCCGCTTCCAAACTCTCGCGGGTTCTCGTATTTACTCACTATGATCGACCGCTTCTCTAGGTGGGTCGAGGCTGTTCCCATTGCTAACATAACGGCAGAAACCGTAGCCCGAACCTTCGTAGAGACGTGGATCTCCCGTTTCGGGGTCCCTCTGAGCATCACTCATGATCGTGGGGCTCAATTTACCTCCTCCTTGTGGTTAGAAATCTCCAAAATCCTAGGTAGTTCAAACATCACAACCACCTCTTTTCACCCCCAATCAAATGGACTCATCGAGAGAGTCCACCGCGACCTAAAATCGGCACTTCGCTGCTTAAAATGCCACGACGATTGGGCGGACCGATTGCCTGTCGTATTACTTACCCTACGGAACCTGTTCCGGCAGGATCAAAAGTGCACGTCCTCCGAATTGCTGTACGGGAAGTCCTTAAGATTGCCCGGAGATGTTATTGATCCCGTGTACAAAATTGACGACTCCTTCAGTACAATCACTGATTACGCGGCACGTCTCAAACGCGCCATGCGCGAAGTGGTTTACCACCCGCCTCGCCTGCCTTTACCATCCGAAAGCCTTGATCCATTGTTGAACACGTGCACACATGTTTACGTTCGGGTGGACGATGTAAAAACCCCCTTACGGCGTCCCTATGATGGCCCCTACAGGGTCCTAAAGAGGACGCCGAAATATTTTGTAATTGAGAGGGGTACCAAAAGCGACAGTGTTAGCATAGATAGACTTAAGGCAGCATATGTGTCCTTCCCTGATGATAGTTCTACCAACACTCATGAGCCGCAACCCAGGGTGCAAATTACCCCCAGGTCAACACCTGTCGAGGCCACCGGGTTGCACCTTTCTGTCTTGGCTAGGAACTATCCTCCCACTATGGAGTGTAACGAGTTCGTGGTTCCCTTGAAGACCGTTCAAAGAACGCTGTCGGGACCTCGTAATTCGGGTGCCTCCGATTCGGTTGACCTTCCTGTTGCTGTTGTTCCTCATCACAAAAAAACCTCAGAGACCCGTTCGTTGTCCCAGTTGGGAATCCGAACGTCAACTTTCACAGCTCCACAGCCTAATCCTTCTATTGCCCCCGAGCGCGTTAGCAGTTTTGGCAGACCTAGTCGTCCGCCAGCTCGTTACGCGCAGACTTAGGGTGGACTTCTGTTCTGTACAAAAAAAAATTTTTTTTTCTATTCTCTCCTGTCAAACCTTCTGTTAGGATTTTCCTTTTATGATCATTTCGGGCATTTACAGGTAACAGCTTCACTGTTACCAGACCTTTCGGTCCACATGCGTTGGGGGGTAGCTGTAGTGAATCTCTATCCCGCAACCTGGTCGAAATTTCGAAATTCTCAGAATGACCATCTAAAAATTCAATAAAATAAATTCAACCATTAGCATTAAATAACATTACGAAATTCACTAATCTCTGTCCTCAATTTTATCAAAATTGTGTAACAAAAACAATTCAATCCCTAAGAATTCACATTTGCGTTTTAACGGAACCTTCCAAGGACGCGCGACAGCAACATTGTATGCGATCTAGCGTCATTGTCTCGTGTCATACAGAGCGTGCATATCTAGGGTTATTGACTGGTGAGAATTAAAATATTGTGTTTGTCCTTGCTGTTCTACGGGTAACTATATTTATGTATATTGTAAATCGTCAATAATTTTATTGTGTAGGTATTAAGAAAAATGGCCTAAAGTTTCCAGAGTGCTAAACGCTTAGGATTTCCTTGCCAGAACTTGGGTTCCCCACAGGCCATTTTTCCTTGTGTATTGTTGTATATCCTATCTTAAAGTTTTCAAGCAAACAATTCACTATTTCATGTAAAGCCATTTTTAAGGGAATTTTTTCCTTTTGATGTTTCTTAATTTTCATAAGCCAATACTTAAGAGGGTGTCATCCTTATCAAATTATAAATTTTCCCTTTTGATGTTTCATAATTTTCATAAGCCAATATTTAAGATGGTATTATCTGTATCAAGATTAGGATTTTCCCTTTGGTATCAAAAATAACTTCTTTAGCCAATATTCAATATGGTGTTACTTGTGTGATCAAGTTAGACTAACATCAAATTATCAACTTATTTCTTTAATGTTTTTTTTGTTAATCAAAGCAATCAAAATATTCATTCTCAATTGCTGTATTTTGTCACAGTTGTATTTCCAATTAGGTAGTGTTTTGATATAATCACGTGGTTGTATTTTTTTATGTACAGTCAACATTAAAAATCATTCTTAACAAATTTTATAGTCAACCTTTGTTGTGATGATAATCAGAACAAACCTTGTAAATACCAATAACTAAATACCTGATTTTCCTCCTAGAATCAGTATTATACATTGAATATTATTGATTTTGTTAGGTTTAGTTAGATGGTAATTGTATAATTCTTAGTCATTGTACATTGATTATTTCAGTTAGGAAGAACTGGGAACATGTGTTTTCTAGTTCATTTGCATTTAGCAGATGCTGTAGATTTTTTACCATTAGCTATTAATTAAGTGAGGCAGGATACTCAGTTCACTGCTTATGCCATCTTAGATTCGCCAGGCAAAGTTTTGCCTGTGTGAGTTACTAGTGTAGAATTTTTAGCTTCATGCCTTTAGAAATATTAGAATTAAGTTCTGATTCCGAGCAAAGTGTTAGTGCTCCGAAGCTGATCCCCGCTTGCACTCCGGCGCCAGAGTGCTGGTGGGGGTCGTTTTTCGAAGAGACTCCTCGCTTTGAGGCGGCATGTTAATGCCAGATTGTTTGCAGCATAGCATGTGTTGATATGTGTTTTAATACCGTGTGCAATTTCACCCAGCGTATTATTCCGTACAGGAAGCTACGAGACACTTTACATTCCACTGCCACGTCACCTACCTTACCCGATCATATCAAAAGGGTAAAATAACCCGGTAGCCAGACTTGGCAAAATAACTGCCTCCTTCATTGTACCTTTTCACTTCAAATTAAACCCCCCATTACTGGACGGCAAGAGCAAATATCAAATTCCTCCACCTCACTAAAGAATTGAGACCTCCTTGGTTACAGCTAACCCAACTGCTGCATAACCTCCACGTCAATATTCTGACACAATTATAGGAATTGCCACTTACCGTCCTCACTTATCAGAGACGCCATTGCCGTCACTAACTACGGGATACCATTGCACACGACCTTCTCCACAATTACACTTCCACATACCGACGCAGCTGTGAGCCTGTTGCGGTCCCTACTCAAGATCGGACGTCAACATCAGCGCAACTGGAAGACCCAATCTGACAGCCAACAATAAACCCAGGCCAGAAAGAAATAACCATATCTACTTTCTTATCCTTTCGATGGTCCAGTTCCGAGGTGAAAATTATAGTATTTTGTTTTGATTAAAGACGCCGGAAAAATCGCGTCCGAACCCCTTCATTTAACTTCTCGAAAGTCAGATGCCGTAAATCATTCAATTAGTAATTAAGTGTGTTGTTAAAACACTGGTGACCTCTTATTAAAAGAACATCTTGTGAAATCATTAAATTCTTCAATATTCAATCTCTAAAGTCGATATTCAACCTTCACAATCAAATCCAGTAGTTCCCCACTTTGGGAGAACTTCACACTGGTGATAACCCAGAGTAGTTTGATCAGATATAAATACTCACCCGGACCACCATCGGAAGGATTAGGAGCGCATGTCTAGTGCTGTCAACTTCTGTGCATGGCTGACCTTGAAGGAGGTAGTTTCTTTCCTTACTCTCAGTAGCTAAATAGAGTATTTCCTCTCCAAACTCTTCCCTAATAATAAGTTATTGCTACTGCAGCCTATACTAACAAACTCTTCATGTTTATCCATTGCTACTGAAGCCATCTTCTACAAAACTCTTCAGGCATTTCCATTGCTACTGAAGCAAAACCATAGGATTTTTTTCCCATTGCTACTGAAGCTCTTTACTAATAACCTTCGCAATTTCCATTGCTACTGCAGCACCATTGCTACTGAAGCACAAAAGTAACATAACAACTTATACGAAACAAAAAAAAGCGATTGCAACGCGCGTTATCATTCATTCTTGGGGAACATTTGAAGCATTATGGCGCCAAACGAAGATAACGAGAGTAACGACAGTCAGGTGGTTTCCGTAAAATTAACACCGTTCGCGATTCAAAGTCTGGACTCATGGTTCTTTCAAACCGAAGAACACTTCGAAAGTCTATCCATAGATTCCGAGAAAATCAAATATTATTCACTATTAAGGGCCCTGCCCACTACTTGCCTAGACGACCTCTCTGGGGTCTGTAATGCTAACTCACCCGAACCTTATTCCACCCTCAAAGAGCATGTTTTAAAACGTTACAGCAAGGATAGAGCCCAAAGAATCCAGGCTTTGACGAGTAATCTCACCACCTACAATAGCCAAACACCTCTAGCCCTACTTAAAGAGATGAAGAAATTAGCGAAGGGGGTAATGGATGACGATACCCTAAAGACATTGTACATCCAACGCTTGCCCTTACGCCTTCAACCATTCCTCCATACACAGGATTCCTCTGTGAACCTGGACGTTCTCGCAGAATTGGCCGAGAAAATTATTGCCTGTGAAAACCAGACACCGAATAGCTGTGCCGCTACTCCAGTGGTCAATCAAACCAGCTCAAACGAGGTGGAAAGATTATTGCGCGAGTTAGTTCAGCGAGTTGGAGCACTAGAAGTTGCTACCCAGCAAGCCGAACACGCGGATAGAGTTCATGGGGTTGCACGCCAAACTGCGGCGTATCAGCAAGCCGATAATTCCACACACACCGTTCCGTTTGACAGGCATAAAAATACGAATCGTTCATTTAAACATCAGAGAGCTGGTAGTTCAAATACCGTTGAGGTCCAGGGGTCACGAGACAATCTGGAGGAGGAATGGTGCTGGTATCACAGAAAGTACTTGCACAAGGCTCGTAAATGTGAATCGCCGATGTGCCCATTGTACGTACTACTTTACCCAAAAAACGGGAACAGCGCGGCGTAAATGCGAGTCAGACGCCAGCGCCAGCTAAATCAAATGCCACTCGCTGCCTATTCCTTTCAGATCCGACTTCCGGTTTTCGATTCTTGATCGATACCGGGAGTTCGGTGAGCCTAATTCCGGCAACTGCCAAAGACAAACGCACCACAGGTATTCCAAACTTGCGTGCTGCTAATGGCACTCCTATACTCTGTTACGGCACGCGATCGTTGTCATGTTCCCTAAATCTCAAACGTACCTTGAGCTTCGAATTCATAGTGGCTGATGTGGACACACCCATCATTGGTGCCGATTTTTTGCAGAAGTTTGCATTGGTGGTGGATGTGAGAAATGGATGCCTTTATGATAGCGAAACCAGAGTGCAAAGACCCCTTAGTGCCGTCGATATGGTGAACGTTACGTCAAGCGTCTCCCCTAACCTAGAGAGCACATGTCCCTACCAACGGGTGTTGCTCGAATTCCCCTCACTCTTTCAACCTAATGTAACGTTACAAAATAACACGCTGACGCAACACCACATATCGACGAGCGGCCCTCCTGTTTACGCGAAAGTAAGACGTTTGCCCCATGATCGATTGCAGGAAGTAAAAGCCGAGTTTACAAAAATGGTCCAGGAAGGGACAGTTTGCATCTCGAAAAGTCCCTGGGCCAGTCCCTTGTTGATTGTGCCAAAGAGCAACGGCGAGTTGCGTATTTGCGGCGATTATCGCCAATTAAATTCCGTAACTGTACCCGACAGATTCCCCATTCCCCACCTTCATGATTTCACTGCAAATCTGTCAGGGGCAAAAATCTTTTCCACCGTGGATCTGAAGAGAGCTTTCCATCAGATTCCAATGGAGGAAAGCTCTATTCAGAAGACCGCAGTCTGTACGCCGTTTGGTTTGTACGAGTATCTTCGTATGCCGTATGGCTTGCGAAATGCTCCGCAGACCTTTCAGCGTCACATGACTGAAGTCCTTTCCGACCTCCCGTTTTTGTATTGTTACCTCGATGATGTGCTTGTGGCTTCGGGGACGCCTGAGGAGCACGTACATCATTTGAGAGAGCTGTGCAAACGACTAGCGTCGCACTCTCTGCTGATTAACCCAGCAAAGTGTGTTCTGGGAAAGAAGGAACTGACTTTTCTAGGTCACCACATCTCAGATAAAGGCATTAGGCCACTTCCCGACAAGGTAGAGGCTATCCGAAATTTCCCGAAACCCTCTACACAGAGAGAGTTGCGCAGGTTCTTGGGATCGGTGAATTTCTACCACCGATTCCTAAGGAACTGTGCGGCGACTCTGGCACCACTCTCCTCACTCATTAGAGCGAAGAAACGAGGGAAGTCTGTACTGATCGAGTGGAACAGTGAGGCTGAGGAGGCATTCACAGTAATTAAAGATGAACTTGCGAATGCGACGGAGTTGGCTTACCCACACCCGAACGCAAAACTTAATCTAGTAGTAGATGCGTCAGACCTTGCTGTCGGCGCGGTACTACAGCAAACCGTGGACAACAACACGACCCCTCTGGCGTTTTTCAGCCGGAAGCTCTCTCCCACCGAACAGCGTTATAGCACGTTCGGGAGAGAGCTCCTGGCGATTTACCTTTCAATCAAACACTTCCGATATACCTTGGAAGCACGTCGGTTCACGGTATTCACCGACCATAAGCCTTTGATCAACGCAATAAGAATGCCTCCTGACCGCCACTCCCCTCGTGAAAGTCGGCACCTGAGTTACATAGCACAGTTCACTAACGATCTCAGGCACATTAAGGGGGACGAGAACACGGTCGCCGACTGCTTATCGCGTGTGCACAACGTGGTATTAAACCCGTTGGCGCCCGAGTTCCGACCTTCTGTGCACATGATTTCGTTGGCTGATATCATCACCGAACAGAAAAACGACACGGAGATCCAATCTTTGATTGAGTCTCCTAGCTCGTCGCTAAAACTGTCACTCAGAGAAGGCGTTTACTGTGACGCTGACCGGCCTAACCGATACTACCTACCTACCACCTTGCGTTTGCCCGCCATCAAACACTATCATGCGCTATCTCATCCTGGGACGGAGAGAACTTTCCGCCTAATTGCGGATCGTTTTGTCTGGCCCGGGATGCGTAGGGCCATAAGAGAGTACGTTCGCAATTGCCCAGATTGCCAAGCTAGCAAAGTAACTCGACACAACAAAGCCGCAATTCAACCTTGTGTTTTCTCTGGAGGTAAATTCGATGCAGTCAATATAGATTTGGTAGGCCCGCTTCCAAACTCTCGCGGGTTCTCGTATTTACTCACTATGATCGACCGCTTCTCTAGGTGGGTCGAGGCTGTTCCCATTGCTAACATAACGGCAGAAACCGTAGCCCGAACCTTCGTAGAGACGTGGATCTCCCGTTTCGGGGTCCCTCTGAGCATCACTCATGATCGTGGGGCTCAATTTACCTCCTCCTTGTGGTTAGAAATCTCCAAAATCCTAGGTAGTTCAAACATCACAACCACCTCTTTTCACCCCCAATCAAATGGACTCATCGAGAGAGTCCACCGCGACCTAAAATCGGCACTTCGCTGCTTAAAATGCCACGACGATTGGGCGGACCGATTGCCTGTCGTATTACTTACCCTACGGAACCTGTTCCGGCAGGATCAAAAGTGCACGTCCTCCGAATTGCTGTACGGGAAGTCCTTAAGATTGCCCGGAGATGTTATTGATCCCGTGTACAAAATTGACGACTCCTTCAGTACAATCACTGATTACGCGGCACGTCTCAAACGCGCCATGCGCGAAGTGGTTTACCACCCGCCTCGCCTGCCTTTACCATCCGAAAGCCTTGATCCATTGTTGAACACGTGCACACATGTTTACGTTCGGGTGGACGGTGTAAAAACCCCCTTACGGCGTCCCTATGATGGCCCCTACAGGGTCCTAAAGAGGACGCCGAAATATTTTGTAATTGAGAGGGGTACCAAAAGCGACAGTGTTAGCATAGATAGACTTAAGGCAGCATATGTGTCCTTCCCTGATGATAGTTCTACCAACACTCATGAGCCGCAACCCAGGGTGCAAATTACCCCCAGGTCAACACCTGTCGAGGCCACCGGGTTGCACCTTTCTGTCTTGGCTAGGAACTATCCTCCCACTATGGAGTGTAACGAGTTCGTGGTTCCCTTGAAGACCGTTCAAAGAACGCTGTCGGGACCTCGTAATTCGGGTGCCTCCGATTCGGTTGACCTTCCTGTTGCTGTTGTTCCTCATCACAAAAAAACCTCAGAGACCCGTTCGTTGTCCCAGTTGGGAATCCGAACGTCAACTTTCACAGCTCCACAGCCTAATCCTTCTATTGCCCCCGAGCGCGTTAGCAGTTTTGGCAGACCTAGTCGTCCGCCAGCTCGTTACGCGCAGACTTAGGGTGGACTTCTGTTCTGTACAAAAAAAAATTTTTTTTCTATTCTCTCCTGTCAAACCTTCTGTTAGGATTTTCCTTTTATGATCATTTCGGGCATTTACAGGTAACAGCTTCACTGTTACCAGACCTTTCGGTCCACATGCGTTGGGGGGTAGCTGTAGTGAATCTCTATCCCGCAACCTGGTCGAAATTTCGAAATTCTCAGAATGACCATCTAAAAATTCAATAAAATAAATTCAACCATTAGCATTAAATAACATTACGAAATTCACTAATCTCTGTCCTCAATTTTATCAAAATTGTGTAACAAAAACAATTCAATCCCTAAGAATTCACATTTGCGTTTTAACGGAACCTTCCAAGGACGCGCGACAGCAACATTGTATGCGATCTAGCGTCATTGTCTCGTGTCATACAGAGCGTGCATATCTAGGGTTATTGACTGGTGAGAATTAAAATATTGTGTTTGTCCTTGCTGTTCTACGGGTAACTATATTTATGTATATTGTAAATCGTCAATAATTTTATTGTGTAGGTATTAAGAAAAATGGCCTAACGTTTCCAGAGTGCTAAACGCTTAGGATTTCCTTGCCAGAACTTGGGTTCCCCACAGGCCATTTTTCCTTGTGTATCGTTGTATATCCTATCTTAAAGTTTTCAAGCAAACAATTCACTATTTCATGTAAAGCCATTTTTAAGGGAATTTTTTCCTTTTGATGTTTCTTAATTTTCATAAGCCAATACTTAAGAGGGTGTCATCCTTATCAAATTATATATTTTCCCTTTTGATGTTTCATAATTTTCATAAGCCAATATTTAAGATGGTATTATCTGTATCAAGATTAGGATTTTCCCTTTGGTATCAAAAATAACTTCTTTAGCCAATATTCAATATGGTGTTACTTGTGTGATCAAGTTAGACTAACATCAAATTATCAACTTATTTCTTTAATGTTTTTTTTGTTAATCAAAGCAATCAAAATATTCATTCTCAATTGCTGTATTTTGTCACAGTTGTATTTCCAATTAGGTAGTGTTTTGATATAATCACGTGGTTGTATTTTTTTATGTACAGTCAACATTAAAAATCATTCTTAACAAATTTTATAGTCAACCTTTGTTGTGATGATAATCAGAACAAACCTTGTAAATACCAATAACTAAATACCTGATTTTCCTCCTAGAATCAGTATTATACATTGAATATTATTGATTTTGTAAGGTTTAGTTAGATGGTAATTGTATAATTCTTAGTCATTGTACATTGATTATTTCAGTTAGGAAGAACTGGGAACATGTGTTTTCTAGTTCATTTGCATTTAGCAGATGCTGTAGATTTTTTACCATTAGCTATTAATTAAGTGAGGCAGGATACTCAGTTCACTGCTTATGCCATCTTAGATTCGCCAGGCAAAGTTTTGCCTGTGTGAGTTACTAGTGTAGAATTTTTAGCTTCATGCCTTTAGAAATATTAGAATTAAGTTCTGATTCCGAGCAAAGTGTTAGTGCTCCGAAGCTGATCCCCGCTTGCACTCCGGCGCCAGAGTGCTGGTGGGGGTCGTTTTTCGAAGAGACTCCTCGCTTTGAGGCGGCATGTTAATGCCAGATTGTTTGCAGCATAGCATGTGTTGATATGTGTTTTAATACCGTGTGCAATTTCACCCAGCGTATTATTCCGTACAGGAAGCTACGAGACACTTTACATTCCACTGCCACGTCACCTACCTTACCCGATCATATCAAAAGGGTAAAATAACCCGGTAGCCAGACTTGGCAAAATAACTGCCTCCTTCATTGTACCTTTTCACTTCAAATTAAACCCCCCATTACTGGACGGCAAGAGCAAATATCAAATTCCTCCACCTCACTAAAGAATTGAGACCTCCTTGGTTACAGCTAACCCAACTGCTGCATAACCTCCACGTCAATATTCTGACACAATTATAGGAATTGCCACTTACCGTCCTCACTTATCAGAGACGCCATTGCCGTCACTAACTACGGGATACCATTGCACACGACCTTCTCCACAATTACACTTCCACATACCGACGCAGCTGTGAGCCTGTTGCGGTCCCTACTCAAGATCGGACGTCAACATCAGCGCAACTGGAAGACCCAATCTGACAGCCAACAATAAACCCAGGCCAGAAAGAAATAACCATATCTACTTTCTTATCCTTTCGATGGTCCAGTTCCGAGGTGAAAATTATAGTATTTTGTTTTGATTAAAGACGCCGGAAAAATCGCGTCCGAACCCCTTCATTTAACTTCTCGAAAGTCAGATGCCGTAAATCATTCAATTAGTAATTAAGTGTGTTGTTAAAACACTGGTGACCTCTTATTAAAAGAACATCTTGTGAAATCATTAAATTCTTCAATATTCAATCTCTAAAGTCGATATTCAACCTTCACAATCAAATCCAGTAGTTCCCCACTTTGGGAGAACTTCACACTGGTGATAACCCAGAGTAGTTTGATCAGATATAAATACTCACCCGGACCACCATCGGAAGGATTAGGAGCGCATGTCTAGTGCTGTCAACTTCTGTGCATGGCTGACCTTGAAGGAGGTAGTTTCTTTCCTTACTCTCAGTAGCTAAATAGAGTATTTCCTCTCCAAACTCTTCCCTAATAATAAGTTATTGCTACTGCAGCCTATACTAACAAACTCTTCATGTTTATCCATTGCTACTGAAGCCATCTTCTACAAAACTCTTCAGGCATTTCCATTGCTACTGAAGCAAAACCATAGGATTTTTTTCCCATTGCTACTGAAGCTCTTTACTAATAACCTTCGCAATTTCCATTGCTACTGCAGCACCATTGCTACTGAAGCACAAAAGTAACATAACAACTTATACGAAACAAAAAAAAGCGATTGCAACGCGCGTTATCATTCATTCTTGGGGAACATTTGAAGCATTATGGCGCCAAACGAAGATAACGAGAGTAACGACAGTCAGGTGGTTTCCGTAAAATTAACACCGTTCGCGATTCAAAGTCTGGACTCATGGTTCTTTCAAACCGAAGAACACTTCGAAAGTCTATCCATAGATTCCGAGAAAATCAAATATTATTCACTATTAAGGGCCCTGCCCACTACTTGCCTAGACGACCTCTCTGGGGTCTGTAATGCTAACTCACCCGAACCTTATTCCACCCTCAAAGAGCATGTTTTAAAACGTTACAGCAAGGATAGAGCCCAAAGAATCCAGGCTTTGACGAGTAATCTCACCACCTACAATAGCCAAACACCTCTAGCCCTACTTAAAGAGATGAAGAAATTAGCGAAGGGGGTAATGGATGACGATACCCTAAAGACATTGTACATCCAACGCTTGCCCTTACGCCTTCAACCATTCCTCCATACACAGGATTCCTCTGTGAACCTGGACGTTCTCGCAGAATTGGCCGAGAAAATTATTGCCTGTGAAAACCAGACACCGAATAGCTGTGCCGCTACTCCAGTGGTCAATCAAACCAGCTCAAACGAGGTGGAAAGATTATTGCGCGAGTTAGTTCAGCGAGTTGGAGCACTAGAAGTTGCTACCCAGCAAGCCGAACACGCGGATAGAGTTCATGGGGTTGCACGCCAAACTGCGGCGTATCAGCAAGCCGATAATTCCACACACACCGTTCCGTTTGACAGGCATAAAAATACGAATCGTTCATTTAAACATCAGAGAGCTGGTAGTTCAAATACCGTTGAGGTCCAGGGGTCACGAGACAATCTGGAGGAGGAATGGTGCTGGTATCACAGAAAGTACTTGCACAAGGCTCGTAAATGTGAATCGCCGATGTGCCCATTGTACGTACTACTTTACCCAAAAAACGGGAACAGCGCGGCGTAAATGCGAGTCAGACGCCAGCGCCAGCTAAATCAAATGCCACTCGCTGCCTATTCCTTTCAGATCCGACTTCCGGTTTTCGATTCTTGATCGATACCGGGAGTTCGGTGAGCCTAATTCCGGCAACTGCCAAAGACAAACGCACCACAGGTATTCCAAACTTGCGTGCTGCTAATGGCACTCCTATACTCTGTTACGGCACGCGATCGTTGTCATGTTCCCTAAATCTCAAACGTACCTTGAGCTTCGAATTCATAGTGGCTGATGTGGACACACCCATCATTATTGCCGATTTTTTGCAGAAGTTTGCATTGGTGGTGGATGTGAGAAATGGATGCCTTTATGATAGCGAAACCAGAGTGCAAAGACCCCTTAGTGCCGTCGATATGGTGAACGTTACGTCAAGCGTCTCCCCTAACCTAGAGAGCACATGTCCCTACCAACGGGTGTTGCTCGAATTCCCCTCACTCTTTCAACCTAATGTAACGTTACAAAATAACACGCTGACGCAACACCACATATCGACGAGCGGCCCTCCTGTTTACGCGAAAGTAAGACGTTTGCCCCATGATCGATTGCAGGAAGTAAAAGCCGAGTTTACAAAAATGGTCCAGGAAGGGACAGTTTGCATCTCGAAAAGTCCCTGGGCCAGTCCCTTGTTGATTGTGCCAAAGAGCAACGGCGAGTTGCGTATTTGCGGCGATTATCGCCAATTAAATTCCGTAACTGTACCCGACAGATTCCCCATTCCCCACCTTCATGATTTCACTGCAAATCTGTCAGGGGCAAAAATCTTTTCCACCGTGGATCTGAAGAGAGCTTTCCATCAGATTCCAATGGAGGAAAGCTCTATTCAGAAGACCGCAGTCTGTACGCCGTTTGGTTTGTACGAGTATCTTCGTATGCCGTATGGCTTGCGAAATGCTCCGCAGACCTTTCAGCGTCACATGACTGAAGTCCTTTCCGACCTCCCGTTTTTGTATTGTTACCTCGATGATGTGCTTGTGGCTTCGGGGACGCCTGAGGAGCACGTACATCATTTGAGAGAGCTGTGCAAACGACTAGCGTCGCACTCTCTGCTGATTAACCCAGCAAAGTGTGTTCTGGGAAAGAAGGAACTGACTTTTCTAGGTCACCACATCTCAGATAAAGGCATTAGGCCACTTCCCGACAAGGTAGAGGCTATCCGAAATTTCCCGAAACCCTCTACACAGAGAGAGTTGCGCAGGTTCTTGGGATCGGTGAATTTCTACCACCGATTCCTAAGGAACTGTGCGGCGACTCTGGCACCACTCTCCTCACTCATTAGAGCGAAGAAACGAGGGAAGTCTGTACTGATCGAGTGGAACAGTGAGGCTGAGGAGGCATTCACAGTAATTAAAGATGAACTTGCGAATGCGACGGAGTTGGCTTACCCACACCCGAACGCAAAACTTAATCTAGTAGTAGATGCGTCAGACCTTGCTGTCGGCGCGGTACTACAGCAAACCGTGGACAACAACACGACCCCTCTGGCGTTTTTCAGCCGGAAGCTCTCTCCCACCGAACAGCGTTATAGCACGTTCGGGAGAGAGCTCCTGGCGATTTACCTTTCAATCAAACACTTCCGATATACCTTGGAAGCACGTCAGTTCACGGTATTCACCGACCATAAGCCTTTGATCAACGCAATAAGAATGCCTCCTGACCGCCACTCCCCTCGTGAAAGTCGGCACCTGAGTTACATAGCACAGTTCACTAACGATCTCAGGCACATTAAGGGGGACGAGAACACGGTCGCCGACTGCTTATCGCGTGTGCACAACGTGGTATTAAACCCGTTGGCGCCCGAGTTCCGACCTTCTGTGCACATGATTTCGTTGGCTGATATCATCACCGAACAGAAAAACGACACGGAGATCCAATCTTTGATTGAGTCTCCTAGCTCGTCGCTAAAACTGTCACTCAGAGAAGGCGTTTACTGTGACGCTGACCGGCCTAACCGATACTACCTACCTACCACCTTGCGTTTGCCCGCCATCAAACACTATCATGCGCTATCTCATCCTGGGACGGAGAGAACTTTCCGCCTAATTGCGGATCGTTTTGTCTGGCCCGGGATGCGTAGGGCCATAAGAGAGTACGTTCGCAATTGCCCAGATTGCCAAGCTAGCAAAGTAACTCGACACAACAAAGCCGCAATTCAACCTTGTGTTTTCTCTGGAGGTAAATTCGATGCAGTCAATATAGATTTGGTAGGCCCGCTTCCAAACTCTCGCGGGTTCTCGTATTTACTCACTATGATCGACCGCTTCTCTAGGTGGGTCGAGGCTGTTCCCATTGCTAACATAACGGCAGAAACCGTAGCCCGAACCTTCGTAGAGACGTGGATCTCCCGTTTCGGGGTCCCTCTGAGCATCACTCATGATCGTGGGGCTCAATTTACCTCCTCCTTGTGGTTAGAAATCTCCAAAATCCTAGGTAGTTCAAACATCACAACCACCTCTTTTCACCCCCAATCAAATGGACTCATCGAGAGAGTCCACCGCGACCTAAAATCGGCACTTCGCTGCTTAAAATGCCACGACGATTGGGCGGACCGATTGCCTGTCGTATTACTTACCCTACGGAACCTGTTCCGGCAGGATCAAAAGTGCACGTCCTCCGAATTGCTGTACGGGAAGTCCTTAAGATTGCCCGGAGATGTTATTGATCCCGTGTACAAAATTGACGACTCCTTCAGTACAATCACTGATTACGCGGCACGTCTCAAACGCGCCATGCGCGAAGTGGTTTACCACCCGCCTCGCCTGCCTTTACCATCCGAAAGCCTTGATCCATTGTTGAACACGTGCACACATGTTTACGTTCGGGTGGACGGTGTAAAAACCCCCTTACGGCGTCCCTATGATGGCCCCTACAGGGTCCTAAAGAGGACGCCGAAATATTTTGTAATTGAGAGGGGTACCAAAAGCGACAGTGTTAGCATAGATAGACTTAAGGCAGCATATGTGTCCTTCCCTGATGATAGTTCTACCAACACTCATGAGCCGCAACCCAGGGTGCAAATTACCCCCAGGTCAACACCTGTCGAGGCCACCGGGTTGCACCTTTCTGTCTTGGCTAGGAACTATCCTCCCACTATGGAGTGTAACGAGTTCGTGGTTCCCTTGAAGACCGTTCAAAGAACGCTGTCGGGACCTCGTAATTCGGGTGCCTCCGATTCGGTTGACCTTCCTGTTGCTGTTGTTCCTCATCACAAAAAAAACTCAGAGACCCGTTCGTTGTCCCAGTTGGGAATCCGAACGTCAACTTTCACAGCTCCACAGCCTAATCCTTCTATTGCCCCCGAGCGCGTTAGCAGTTTTGGCAGACCTAGTCGTCCGCCAGCTCGTTACGCGCAGACTTAGGGTGGACTTCTGTTCTGTACAAAAAAAAAATTTTTTTCTATTCTCTCCTGTCAAACCTTCTGTTAGGATTTTCCTTTTATGATCATTTCGGGCATTTACAGGTAACAGCTTCACTGTTACCAGACCTTTCGGTCCACATGCGTTGGGGGGTAGCTGTAGTGAATCTCTATCCCGCAACCTGGTCGAAATTTCGAAATTCTCAGAATGACCATCTAAAAATTCAATAGAATAAATTCAACCATTAGCATTAAATAACATTACGAAATTCACTAATCTCTGTCCTCAATTTTATCAAAATTGTGTAACAAAAACAATTCAATCCCTAAGAATTCACATTTGCGTTTTAACGGAACCTTCCAAGGACGCGCGACAGCAACATTGTATGCGATCTAGCGTCATTGTCTCGTGTCATACAGAGCGTGCATATCTAGGGTTATTGACTGGTGAGAATTAAAATATTGTGTTTGTCCTTGCTGTTCTACGGGTAACTATATTTATGTATATTGTAAATCGTCAATAATTTTATTGTGTAGGTATTAAGAAAAATGGCCTAACGTTTCCAGAGTGCTAAACGCTTAGGATTTCCTTGCCAGAACTTGGGTTCCCCACAGGCCATTTTTCCTTGTGTATTGTTGTATATCCTATCTTAAAGTTTTCAAGCAAACAATTCACTATTTCATGTAAAGCCATTTTTAAGGGAATTTTTTCCTTTTGATGTTTCTTAATTTTCATAAGCCAATACTTAAGAGGGTGTCATCCTTATCAAATTATATATTTTCCCTTTTGATGTTTCATAATTTTCATAAGCCAATATTTAAGATGGTATTATCTGTATCAAGATTAGGATTTTCCCTTTGGTATCAAAAATAACTTCTTTAGCCAATATTCAATATGGTGTTACTTGTGTGATCAAGTTAGACTAACATCAAATTATCAACTTATTTCTTTAATGTTTTTTTTGTTAATCAAAGCAATCAAAATATTCATTCTCAATTGCTGTATTTTGTCACAGTTGTATTTCCAATTAGGTAGTGTTTTGATATAATCACGTGGTTGTATTTTTTTATGTACAGTCAACATTAAAAATCATTCTTAACAAATTTTATAGTCAACCTTTGTTGTGATGATAATCAGAACAAACCTTGTAAATACCAATAACTAAATACCTGATTTTCCTCCTAGAATCAGTATTATACATTGAATATTATTGATTTTGTTAGGTTTAGTTAGATGGTAATTGTATAATTCTTAGTCATTGTACATTGATTATTTCAGTTAGGAAGAACTGGGAACATGTGTTTTCTAGTTCATTTGCATTTAGCAGATGCTGTAGATTTTTTACCATTAGCTATTAATTAAGTGAGGCAGGATACTCAGTTCACTGCTTATGCCATCTTAGATTCGCCAGGCAAAGTTTTGCCTGTGTGAGTTACTAGTGTAGAATTTTTAGCTTCATGCCTTTAGAAATATTAGAATTAAGTTCTGATTCCGAGCAAAGTGTTAGTGCTCCGAAGCTGATCCCCGCTTGCACTCCGGCGCCAGAGTGCTGGTGGGGGTCGTTTTTCGAAGAGACTCCTCGCTTTGAGGCGGCATGTTAATGCCAGATTGTTTGCAGCATAGCATGTGTTGATATGTGTTTTAATACCGTGTGCAATTTCACCCAGCGTATTATTCCGTACAGGAAGCTACGAGACACTTTACATTCCACTGCCACGTCACCTACCTTACCCGATCATATCAAAAGGGTAAAATAACCCGGTAGCCAGACTTGGCAAAATAACTGCCTCCTTCATTGTACCTTTTCACTTCAAATTAAACCCCCCATTACTGGACGGCAAGAGCAAATATCAAATTCCTCCACCTCACTAAAGAATTGAGACCTCCTTGGTTACAGCTAACCCAACTGCTGCATAACCTCCACGTCAATATTCTGACACAATTATAGGAATTGCCACTTACCGTCCTCACTTATCAGAGACGCCATTGCCGTCACTAACTACGGGATACCATTGCACACGACCTTCTCCACAATTACACTTCCACATACCGACGCAGCTGTGAGCCTGTTGCGGTCCCTACTCAAGATCGGACGTCAACATCAGCGCAACTGGAAGACCCAATCTGACAGCCAACAATAAACCCAGGCCAGAAAGAAATAACCATATCTACTTTCTTATCCTTTCGATGGTCCAGTTCCGAGGTGAAAATTATAGTATTTTGTTTTGATTAAAGACGCCGGAAAAATCGCGTCCGAACCCCTTCATTTAACTTCTCGAAAGTCAGATGCCGTAAATCATTCAATTAGTAATTAAGTGTGTTGTTAAAACACTGGTGACCTCTTATTAAAAGAACATCTTGTGAAATCATTAAATTCTTCAATATTCAATCTCTAAAGTCGATATTCAACCTTCACAATCAAATCCAGTAGTTCCCCACTTTGGGAGAACTTCACACTGGTGATAACCCAGAGTAGTTTGATCAGATATAAATACTCACCCGGACCACCATCGGAAGGATTAGGAGCGCATGTCTAGTGCTGTCAACTTCTGTGCATGGCTGACCTTGAAGGAGGTAGTTTCTTTCCTTACTCTCAGTAGCTAAATAGAGTATTTCCTCTCCAAACTCTTCCCTAATAATAAGTTATTGCTACTGCAGCCTATACTAACAAACTCTTCATGTTTATCCATTGCTACTGAAGCCATCTTCTACAAAACTCTTCAGGCATTTCCATTGCTACTGAAGCAAAACCATAGGATTTTTTTCCCATTGCTACTGAAGCTCTTTACTAATAACCTTCGCAATTTCCATTGCTACTGCAGCACCATTGCTACTGAAGCACAAAAGTAACATAACAACTTATACGAAACAAAAAAAAGCGATTGCAACGCGCGTTATCATTCATTCTTGGGGAACATTTGAAGCATTATGGCGCCAAACGAAGATAACGAGAGTAACGACAGTCAGGTGGTTTCCGTAAAATTAACACCGTTCGCGATTCAAAGTCTGGACTCATGGTTCTTTCAAACCGAAGAACACTTCGAAAGTCTATCCATAGATTCCGAGAAAATCAAATATTATTCACTATTAAGGGCCCTGCCCACTACTTGCCTAGACGACCTCTCTGGGGTCTGTAATGCTAACTCACCCGAACCTTATTCCACCCTCAAAGAGCATGTTTTAAAACGTTACAGCAAGGATAGAGCCCAAAGAATCCAGGCTTTGACGAGTAATCTCACCACCTACAATAGCCAAACACCTCTAGCCCTACTTAAAGAGATGAAGAAATTAGCGAAGGGGGTAATGGATGACGATACCCTAAAGACATTGTACATCCAACGCTTGCCCTTACGCCTTCAACCATTCCTCCATACACAGGATTCCTCTGTGAACCTGGACGTTCTCGCAGAATTGGCCGAGAAAATTATTGCCTGTGAAAACCAGACACCGAATAGCTGTGCCGCTACTCCAGTGGTCAATCAAACCAGCTCAAACGAGGTGGAAAGATTATTGCGCGAGTTAGTTCAGCGAGTTGGAGCACTAGAAGTTGCTACCCAGCAAGCCGAACACGCGGATAGAGTTCATGGGGTTGCACGCCAAACTGCGGCGTATCAGCAAGCCGATAATTCCACACACACCGTTCCGTTTGACAGGCATAAAAATACGAATCGTTCATTTAAACATCAGAGAGCTGGTAGTTCAAATACCGTTGAGGTCCAGGGGTCACGAGACAATCTGGAGGAGGAATGGTGCTGGTATCACAGAAAGTACTTGCACAAGGCTCGTAAATGTGAATCGCCGATGTGCCCATTGTACGTACTACTTTACCCAAAAAACGGGAACAGCGCGGCGTAAATGCGAGTCAGACGCCAGCGCCAGCTAAATCAAATGCCACTCGCTGCCTATTCCTTTCAGATCCGACTTCCGGTTTTCGATTCTTGATCGATACCGGGAGTTCGGTGAGCCTAATTCCGGCAACTGCCAAAGACAAACGCACCACAGGTATTCCAAACTTGCGTGCTGCTAATGGCACTCCTATACTCTGTTACGGCACGCGATCGTTGTCATGTTCCCTAAATCTCAAACGTACCTTGAGCTTCGAATTCATAGTGGCTGATGTGGACACACCCATCATTGGTGCCGATTTTTTGCAGAAGTTTGCATTGGTGGTGGATGTGAGAAATGGATGCCTTTATGATAGCGAAACCAGAGTGCAAAGACCCCTTAGTGCCGTCGATATGGTGAACGTTACGTCAAGCGTCTCCCCTAACCTAGAGAGCACATGTCCCTACCAACGGGTGTTGCTCGAATTCCCCTCACTCTTTCAACCTAATGTAACGTTACAAAATAACACGCTGACGCAACACCACATATCGACGAGCGGCCCTCCTGTTTACGCGAAAGTAAGACGTTTGCCCCATGATCGATTGCAGGAAGTAAAAGCCGAGTTTACAAAAATGGTCCAGGAAGGGACAGTTTGCATCTCGAAAAGTCCCTGGGCCAGTCCCTTGTTGATTGTGCCAAAGAGCAACGGCGAGTTGCGTATTTGCGGCGATTATCGCCAATTAAATTCCGTAACTGTACCCGACAGATTCCCCATTCCCCACCTTCATGATTTCACTGCAAATCTGTCAGGGGCAAAAATCTTTTCCACCGTGGATCTGAAGAGAGCTTTCCATCAGATTCCAATGGAGGAAAGCTCTATTCAGAAGACCGCAGTCTGTACGCCGTTTGGTTTGTACGAGTATCTTCGTATGCCGTATGGCTTGCGAAATGCTCCGCAGACCTTTCAGCGTCACATGACTGAAGTCCTTTCCGACCTCCCGTTTTTGTATTGTTACCTCGATGATGTGCTTGTGGCTTCGGGGACGCCTGAGGAGCACGTACATCATTTGAGAGAGCTGTGCAAACGACTAGCGTCGCACTCACTGCTGATTAACCCAGCAAAGTGTGTTCTGGGAAAGAAGGAACTGACTTTTCTAGGTCACCACATCTCAGATAAAGGCATTAGGCCACTTCCCGACAAGGTAGAGGCTATCCGAAATTTCCCGAAACCCTCTACACAGAGAGAGTTGCGCAGGTTCTTGGGATCGGTGAATTTCTACCACCGATTCCTAAGGAACTGTGCGGCGACTCTGGCACCACTCTCCTCACTCATTAGAGCGAAGAAACGAGGGAAGTCTGTACTGATCGAGTGGAACAGTGAGGCTGAGGAGGCATTCACAGTAATTAAAGATGAACTTGCGAATGCGACGGAGTTGGCTTACCCACACCCGAACGCAAAACTTAATCTAGTAGTAGATGCGTCAGACCTTGCTGTCGGCGCGGTACTACAGCAAACCGTGGACAACAACACGACCCCTCTGGCGTTTTTCAGCCGGAAGCTCTCTCCCACCGAACAGCGTTATAGCACGTTCGGGAGAGAGCTCCTGGCGATTTACCTTTCAATCAAACACTTCCGATATACCTTGGAAGCACGTCAGTTCACGGTATTCACCGACCATAAGCCTTTGATCAACGCAATAAGAATGCCTCCTGACCGCCACTCCCCTCGTGAAAGTCGGCACCTGAGTTACATAGCACAGTTCACTAACGATCTCAGGCACATTAAGGGGGACGAGAACACGGTCGCCGACTGCTTATCGCGTGTGCACAACGTGGTATTAAACCCGTTGGCGCCCGAGTTCCGACCTTCTGTGCACATGATTTCGTTGGCTGATATCATCACCGAACAGAAAAACGACACGGAGATCCAATCTTTGATTGAGTCTCCTAGCTCGTCGCTAAAACTGTCACTCAGAGAAGGCGTTTACTGTGACGCTGACCGGCCTAACCGATACTACCTACCTACCACCTTGCGTTTGCCCGCCATCAAACACTATCATGCGCTATCTCATCCTGGGACGGAGAGAACTTTCCGCCTAATTGCGGATCGTTTTGTCTGGCCCGGGATGCGTAGGGCCATAAGAGAGTACGTTCGCAATTGCCCAGATTGCCAAGCTAGCAAAGTAACTCGACACAACAAAGCCGCAATTCAACCTTGTGTTTTCTCTGGAGGTAAATTCGATGCAGTCAATATAGATTTGGTAGGCCCGCTTCCAAACTCTCGCGGGTTCTCGTATTTACTCACTATGATCGACCGCTTCTCTAGGTGGGTCGAGGCTGTTCCCATTGCTAACATAACGGCAGAAACCGTAGCCCGAACCTTCGTAGAGACGTGGATCTCCCGTTTCGGGGTCCCTCTGAGCATCACTCATGATCGTGGGGCTCAATTTACCTCCTCCTTGTGGTTAGAAATCTCCAAAATCCTAGGTAGTTCAAACATCACAACCACCTCTTTTCACCCCCAATCAAATGGACTCATCGAGAGAGTCCACCGCGACCTAAAATCGGCACTTCGCTGCTTAAAATGCCACGACGATTGGGCGGACCGATTGCCTGTCGTATTACTTACCCTACGGAACCTGTTCCGGCAGGATCAAAAGTGCACGTCCTCCGAATTGCTGTACGGGAAGTCCTTAAGATTGCCCGGAGATGTTATTGATCCCGTGTACAAAATTGACGACTCCTTCAGTACAATCACTGATTACGCGGCACGTCTCAAAAGCGCCATGCGCGAAGTGGTTTACCACCCGCCTCGCCTGCCTTTACCATCCGAAAGCCTTGATCCATTGTTGAACACGTGCACACATGTTTACGTTCGGGTGGACGATGTAAAAACCCCCTTACGGCGTCCCTATGATGGCCCCTACAGGGTCCTAAAGAGGACGCCGAAATATTTTGTAATTGAGAGGGGTACCAAAAGCGACAGTGTTAGCATAGATAGACTTAAGGCAGCATATGTGTCCTTCCCTGATGATAGTTCTACCAACACTCATGAGCCGCAACCCAGGGTGCAAATTACCCCCAGGTCAACACCTGTCGAGGCCACCGGGTTGCACCTTTCTGTCTTGGCTAGGAACTATCCTCCCACTATGGAGTGTAACGAGTTCGTGGTTCCCTTGAAGACCGTTCAAAGAACGCTGTCGGGACCTCGTAATTCGGGTGCCTCCGATTCGGTTGACCTTCCTGTTGCTGTTGTTCCTCATCACAAAAAAACCTCAGAGACCCGTTCGTTGTCCCAGTTGGGAATCCGAACGTCAACTTTCACAGCTCCACAGCCTAATCCTTCTATTGCCCCCGAGCGCGTTAGCAGTTTTGGCAGACCTAGTCGTCCGCCAGCTCGTTACGCGCAGACTTAGGGTGGACTTCTGTTCTGTACAAAAAAAAATTTTTTTTCTATTCTCTCCTGTCAAACCTTCTGTTAGGATTTTCCTTTTATGATCATTTCGGGCATTTACAGGTAACAGCTTCACTGTTACCAGACCTTTCGGTCCACATGCGTTGGGGGGTAGCTGTAGTGAATCTCTATCCCGCAACCTGGTCGAAATTTCGAAATTCTCAGAATGACCATCTAAAAATTCAATAAAATAAATTCAACCATTAGCATTAAATAACATTACGAAATTCACTAATCTCTGTCCTCAATTTTATCAAAATTGTGTAACAAAAACAATTCAATCCCTAAGAATTCACATTTGCGTTTTAACGGAACCTTCCAAGGACGCGCGACAGCAACATTGTATGCGATCTAGCGTCATTGTCTCGTGTCATACAGAGCGTGCATATCTAGGGTTATTGACTGGTGAGAATTAAAATATTGTGTTTGTCCTTGCTGTTCTACGGGTAACTATATTTATGTATATTGTAAATCGTCAATAATTTTATTGTGTAGGTATTAAGAAAAATGGCCTAAAGTTTCCAGAGTGCTAAACGCTTAGGATTTCCTTGCCAGAACTTGGGTTCCCCACAGGCCATTTTTCCTTGTGTATTGTTGTATATCCTATCTTAAAGTTTTCAAGCAAACAATTCACTATTTCATGTAAAGCCATTTTTAAGGGAATTTTTTCCTTTTGATGTTTCTTAATTTTCATAAGCCAATACTTAAGAGGGTGTCATCCTTATCAAATTATAAATTTTCCCTTTTGATGTTTCATAATTTTCATAAGCCAATATTTAAGATGGTATTATCTGTATCAAGATTAGGATTTTCCCTTTGGTATCAAAAATAACTTCTTTAGCCAATATTCAATATGGTGTTACTTGTGTGATCAAGTTAGACTAACATCAAATTATCAACTTATTTCTTTAATGTTTTTTTTGTTAATCAAAGCAATCAAAATATTCATTCTCAATTGCTGTATTTTGTCACAGTTGTATTTCCAATTAGGTAGTGTTTTGATATAATCACGTGGTTGTATTTTTTTATGTACAGTCAACATTAAAAATCATTCTTAACAAATTTTATAGTCAACCTTTGTTGTGATGATAATCAGAACAAACCTTGTAAATACCAATAACTAAATACCTGATTTTCCTCCTAGAATCAGTATTATACATTGAATATTATTGATTTTGTTAGGTTTAGTTAGATGGTAATTGTATAATTCTTAGTCATTGTACATTGATTATTTCAGTTAGGAAGAACTGGGAACATGTGTTTTCTAGTTCATTTGCATTTAGCAGATGCTGTAGATTTTTTACCATTAGCTATTAATTAAGTGAGGCAGGATACTCAGTTCACTGCTTATGCCATCTTAGATTCGCCAGGCAAAGTTTTGCCTGTGTGAGTTACTAGTGTAGAATTTTTAGCTTCATGCCTTTAGAAATATTAGAATTAAGTTCTGATTCCGAGCAAAGTGTTAGTGCTCCGAAGCTGATCCCCGCTTGCACTCCGGCGCCAGAGTGCTGGTGGGGGTCGTTTTTCGAAGAGACTCCTCGCTTTGAGGCGGCATGTTAATGCCAGATTGTTTGCAGCATAGCATGTGTTGATATGTGTTTTAATACCGTGTGCAATTTCACCCAGCGTATTATTCCGTACAGGAAGCTACGAGACACTTTACATTCCACTGCCACGTCACCTACCTTACCCGATCATATCAAAAGGGTAAAATAACCCGGTAGCCAGACTTGGCAAAATAACTGCCTCCTTCATTGTACCTTTTCACTTCAAATTAAACCCCCCATTACTGGACGGCAAGAGCAAATATCAAATTCCTCCACCTCACTAAAGAATTGAGACCTCCTTGGTTACAGCTAACCCAACTGCTGCATAACCTCCACGTCAATATTCTGACACAATTATAGGAATTGCCACTTACCGTCCTCACTTATCAGAGACGCCATTGCCGTCACTAACTACGGGATACCATTGCACACGACCTTCTCCACAATTACACTTCCACATACCGACGCAGCTGTGAGCCTGTTGCGGTCCCTACTCAAGATCGGACGTCAACATCAGCGCAACTGGAAGACCCAATCTGACAGCCAACAATAAACCCAGGCCAGAAAGAAATAACCATATCTACTTTCTTATCCTTTCGATGGTCCAGTTCCGAGGTGAAAATTATAGTATTTTGTTTTGATTAAAGACGCCGGAAAAATCGCGTCCGAACCCCTTCATTTAACTTCTCGAAAGTCAGATGCCGTAAATCATTCAATTAGTAATTAAGTGTGTTGTTAAAACACTGGTGACCTCTTATTAAAAGAACATCTTGTGAAATCATTAAATTCTTCAATATTCAATCTCTAAAGTCGATATTCAACCTTCACAATCAAATCCAGTAGTTCCCCACTTTGGGAGAACTTCACACTGGTGATAACCCAGAGTAGTTTGATCAGATATAAATACTCACCCGGACCACCATCGGAAGGATTAGGAGCGCATGTCTAGTGCTGTCAACTTCTGTGCATGGCTGACCTTGAAGGAGGTAGTTTCTTTCCTTACTCTCAGTAGCTAAATAGAGTATTTCCTCTCCAAACTCTTCCCTAATAATAAGTTATTGCTACTGCAGCCTATACTAACAAACTCTTCATGTTTATCCATTGCTACTGAAGCCATCTTCTACAAAACTCTTCAGGCATTTCCATTGCTACTGAAGCAAAACCATAGGATTTTTTTCCCATTGCTACTGAAGCTCTTTACTAATAACCTTCGCAATTTCCATTGCTACTGCAGCACCATTGCTACTGAAGCACAAAAGTAACATAACAACTTATACGAAACAAAAAAAAAGCGATTGCAACGCGCGTTATCATTCATTCTTGGGGAACATTTGAAGCATTATGGCGCCAAACGAAGATAACGAGAGTAACGACAGTCAGGTGGTTTCCGTAAAATTAACACCGTTCGCGATTCAAAGTCTGGACTCATGGTTCTTTCAAACCGAAGAACACTTCGAAAGTCTATCCATAGATTCCGAGAAAATCAAATATTATTCACTATTAAGGGCCCTGCCCACTACTTGCCTAGACGACCTCTCTGGGGTCTGTAATGCTAACTCACCCGAACCTTATTCCACCCTCAAAGAGCATGTTTTAAAACGTTACAGCAAGGATAGAGCCCAAAGAATCCAGGCTTTGACGAGTAATCTCACCACCTACAATAGCCAAACACCTCTAGCCCTACTTAAAGAGATGAAGAAATTAGCGAAGGGGGTAATGGATGACGATACCCTAAAGACATTGTACATCCAACGCTTGCCCTTACGCCTTCAACCATTCCTCCATACACAGGATTCCTCTGTGAACCTGGACGTTCTCGCAGAATTGGCCGAGAAAATTATTGCCTGTGAAAACCAGACACCGAATAGCTGTGCCGCTACTCCAGTGGTCAATCAAACCAGCTCAAACGAGGTGGAAAGATTATTGCGCGAGTTAGTTCAGCGAGTTGGAGCACTAGAAGTTGCTACCCAGCAAGCCGAACACGCGGATAGAGTTCATGGGGTTGCACGCCAAACTGCGGCGTATCAGCAAGCCGATAATTCCACACACACCGTTCCGTTTGACAGGCATAAAAATACGAATCGTTCATTTAAACATCAGAGAGCTGGTAGTTCAAATACCGTTGAGGTCCAGGGGTCACGAGACAATCTGGAGGAGGAATGGTGCTGGTATCACAGAAAGTACTTGCACAAGGCTCGTAAATGTGAATCGCCGATGTGCCCATTGTACGTACTACTTTACCCAAAAAACGGGAACAGCGCGGCGTAAATGCGAGTCAGACGCCAGCGCCAGCTAAATCAAATGCCACTCGCTGCCTATTCCTTTCAGATCCGACTTCCGGTTTTCGATTCTTGATCGATACCGGGAGTTCGGTGAGCCTAATTCCGGCAACTGCCAAAGACAAACGCACCACAGGTATTCCAAACTTGCGTGCTGCTAATGGCACTCCTATACTCTGTTACGGCACGCGATCGTTGTCATGTTCCCTAAATCTCAAACGTACCTTGAGCTTCGAATTCATAGTGGCTGATGTGGACACACCCATCATTGGTGCCGATTTTTTGCAGAAGTTTGCATTGGTGGTGGATGTGAGAAATGGATGCCTTTATAATAGCGAAACCAGAGTGCAAAGACCCCTTAGTGCCGTCGATATGGTGAACGTTACGTCAAGCGTCTCCCCTAACCTAGAGAGCACATGTCCCTACCAACGGGTGTTGCTCGAATTCCCCTCACTCTTTCAACCTAATGTAACGTTACAAAATAACACGCTGACGCAACACCACATATCGACGAGCGGCCCTCCTGTTTACGCGAAAGTAAGACGTTTGCCCCATGATCGATTGCAGGAAGTAAAAGCCGAGTTTACAAAAATGGTCCAGGAAGGGACAGTTTGCATCTCGAAAAGTCCCTGGGCCAGTCCCTTGTTGATTGTGCCAAAGAGCAACGGCGAGTTGCGTATTTGCGGCGATTATCGCCAATTAAATTCCGTAACTGTACCCGACAGATTCCCCATTCCCCACCTTCATGATTTCACTGCAAATCTGTCAGGGGCAAAAATCTTTTCCACCGTGGATCTGAAGAGAGCTTTCCATCAGATTCCAATGGAGGAAAGCTCTATTCAGAAGACCGCAGTCTGTACGCCGTTTGGTTTGTACGAGTATCTTCGTATGCCGTATGGCTTGCGAAATGCTCCGCAGACCTTTCAGCGTCACATGACTGAAGTCCTTTCCGACCTCCCGTTTTTGTATTGTTACCTCGATGATGTGCTTGTGGCTTCGGGGACGCCTGAGGAGCACGTACATCATTTGAGAGAGCTGTGCAAACGACTAGCGTCGCACTCTCTGCTGATTAACCCAGCAAAGTGTGTTCTGGGAAAGAAGGAACTGACTTTTCTAGGTCACCACATCTCAGATAAAGGCATTAGGCCACTTCCCGACAAGGTAGAGGCTATCCGAAATTTCCCGAAACCCTCTACACAGAGAGAGTTGCGCAGGTTCTTGGGATCGGTGAATTTCTACCACCGATTCCTAAGGAACTGTGCGGCGACTCTGGCACCACTCTCCTCACTCATTAGAGCGAAGAAACGAGGGAAGTCTGTACTGATCGAGTGGAACAGTGAGGCTGAGGAGGCATTCACAGTAATTAAAGATGAACTTGCGAATGCGACGGAGTTGGCTTACCCACACCCGAACGCAAAACTTAATCTAGTAGTAGATGCGTCAGACCTTGCTGTCGGCGCGGTACTACAGCAAACCGTGGACAACAACACGACCCCTCTGGCGTTTTTCAGCCGGAAGCTCTCTCCCACCGAACAGCGTTATAGCACGTTCGGGAGAGAGCTCCTGGCGATTTACCTTTCAATCAAACACTTCCGATATACCTTGGAAGCACGTCAGTTCACGGTATTCACCGACCATAAGCCTTTGATCAACGCAATAAGAATGCCTCCTGACCGCCACTCCCCTCGTGAAAGTCGGCACCTGAGTTACATAGCACAGTTCACTAACGATCTCAGGCACATTAAGGGGGACGAGAACACGGTCGCCGACTGCTTATCGCGTGTGCACAACGTGGTATTAAACCCGTTGGCGCCCGAGTTCCGACCTTCTGTGCACATGATTTCGTTGGCTGATATCATCACCGAACAGAAAAACGACACGGAGATCCAATCTTTGATTGAGTCTCCTAGCTCGTCGCTAAAACTGTCACTCAGAGAAGGCGTTTACTGTGACGCTGACCGGCCTAACCGATACTACCTACCTACCACCTTGCGTTTGCCCGCCATCAAACACTATCATGCGCTATCTCATCCTGGGACGGAGAGAACTTTCCGCCTAATTGCGGATCGTTTTGTCTGGCCCGGGATGCGTAGGGCCATAAGAGAGTACGTTCGCAATTGCCCAGATTGCCAAGCTAGCAAAGTAACTCGACACAACAAAGCCGCAATTCAACCTTGTGTTTTCTCTGGAGGTAAATTCGATGCAGTCAATATAGATTTGGTAGGCCCGCTTCCAAACTCTCGCGGGTTCTCGTATTTACTCACTATGATCGACCGCTTCTCTAGGTGGGTCGAGGCTGTTCCCATTGCTAACATAACGGCAGAAACCGTAGCCCGAACCTTCGTAGAGACGTGGATCTCCCGTTTCGGGGTCCCTCTGAGCATCACTCATGATCGTGGGGCTCAATTTACCTCCTCCTTGTGGTTAGAAATCTCCAAAATCCTAGGTAGTTCAAACATCACAACCACCTCTTTTCACCCCCAATCAAATGGACTCATCGAGAGAGTCCACCGCGACCTAAAATCGGCACTTCGCTGCTTAAAATGCCACGACGATTGGGCGGACCGATTGCCTGTCGTATTACTTACCCTACGGAACCTGTTCCGGCAGGATCAAAAGTGCACGTCCTCCGAATTGCTGTACGGGAAGTCCTTAAGATTGCCCGGAGATGTTATTGATCCCGTGTACAAAATTGACGACTCCTTCAGTACAATCACTGATTACGCGGCACGTCTCAAACGCGCCATGCGCGAAGTGGTTTACCACCCGCCTCGCCTGCCTTTACCATCCGAAAGCCTTGATCCATTGTTAAACACGTGCACACATGTTTACGTTCGGGTGGACGGTGTAAAAACCCCCTTACGGCGTCCCTATGATGGCCCCTACAGGGTCCTAAAGAGGACGCCGAAATATTTTGTAATTGAGAGGGGTACCAAAAGCGACAGTGTTAGCATAGATAGACTTAAGGCAGCATATGTGTCCTTCCCTGATGATAGTTCTACCAACACTCATGAGCCGCAACCCAGGGTGCAAATTACCCCCAGGTCAACACCTGTCGAGGCCACCGGGTTGCACCTTTCTGTCTTGGCTAGGAACTATCCTCCCACTATGGAGTGTAACGAGTTCGTGGTTCCCTTGAAGACCGTTCAAAGAACGCTGTCGGGACCTCGTAATTCGGGTGCCTCCGATTCGGTTGACCTTCCTGTTGCTGTTGTTCCTCATCACAAAAAAACCTCAGAGACCCGTTCGTTGTCCCAGTTGGGAATCCGAACGTCAACTTTCACAGCTCCACAGCCTAATCCTTCTATTGCCCCCGAGCGCGTTAGCAGTTTTGGCAGACCTAGTCGTCCGCCAGCTCGTTACGCGCAGACTTAGGGTGGACTTCTGTTCTGTACAAAAAAAAAATTTTTTTCTATTCTCTCCTGTCAAACCTTCTGTTAGGATTTTCCTTTTATGATCATTTCGGGCATTTACAGGTAACAGCTTCACTGTTACCAGACCTTTCGGTCCACATGCGTTGGGGGGTAGCTGTAGTGAATCTCTATCCCGCAACCTGGTCGAAATTTCGAAATTCTCAGAATGACCATCTAAAAATTCAATAAAATAAATTCAACCATTAGCATTAAATAACATTACGAAATTCACTAATCTCTGTCCTCAATTTTATCAAAATTGTGTAACAAAAACAATTCAATCCCTAAGAATTCACATTTGCGTTTTAACGGAACCTTCCAAGGACGCGCGACAGCAACATTGTATGCGATCTAGCGTCATTGTCTCGTGTCATACAGAGCGTGCATATCTAGGGTTATTGACTGGTGAGAATTAAAATATTGTGTTTGTCCTTGCTGTTCTACGGGTAACTATATTTATGTATATTGTAAATCGTCAATAATTTTATTGTGTAGGTATTAAGAAAAATGGCCTAACGTTTCCAGAGTGCTAAACGCTTAGGATTTCCTTGCCAGAACTTGGGTTCCCCACAGGCCATTTTTCCTTGTGTATTGTTGTATATCCTATCTTAAAGTTTTCAAGCAAACAATTCACTATTTCATGTAAAGCCATTTTTAAGGGAATTTTTTCCTTTTGATGTTTCTTAATTTTCATAAGCCAATACTTAAGAGGGTGTCATCCTTATCAAATTATATATTTTCCCTTTTGATGTTTCATAATTTTCATAAGCCAATATTTAAGATGGTATTATCTGTATCAAGATTAGGATTTTCCCTTTGGTATCAAAAATAACTTCTTTAGCCAATATTCAATATGGTGTTACTTGTGTGATCAAGTTAGACTAACATCAAATTATCAACTTATTTCTTTAATGTTTTTTTTGTTAATCAAAGCAATCAAAATATTCATTCTCAATTGCTGTATTTTGTCACAGTTGTATTTCCAATTAGGTAGTGTTTTGATATAATCACGTGGTTGTATTTTTTTATGTACAGTCAACATTAAAAATCATTCTTAACAAATTTTATAGTCAACCTTTGTTGTGATGATAATCAGAACAAACCTTGTAAATACCAATAACTAAATACCTGATTTTCCTCCTAGAATCAGTATTATACATTGAATATTATTGATTTTGTTAGGTTTAGTTAGATGGTAATTGTATAATTCTTAGTCATTGTACATTGATTATTTCAGTTAGGAAGAACTGGGAACATGTGTTTTCTAGTTCATTTGCATTTAGCAGATGCTGTAGATTTTTTACCATTAGCTATTAATTAAGTGAGGCAGGATACTCAGTTCACTGCTTATGCCATCTTAGATTCGCCAGGCAAAGTTTTGCCTGTGTGAGTTACTAGTGTAGAATTTTTAGCTTCATGCCTTTAGAAATATTAGAATTAAGTTCTGATTCCGAGCAAAGTGTTAGTGCTCCGAAGCTGATCCCCGCTTGCACTCCGGCGCCAGAGTGCTGGTGGGGGTCGTTTTTCGAAGAGACTCCTCGCTTTGAGGCGGCATGTTAATGCCAGATTGTTTGCAGCATAGCATGTGTTGATATGTGTTTTAATACCGTGTGCAATTTCACCCAGCGTATTATTCCGTACAGGAAGCTACGAGACACTTTACATTCCACTGCCACGTCACCTACCTTACCCGATCATATCAAAAGGGTAAAATAACCCGGTAGCCAGACTTGGCAAAATAACTGCCTCCTTCATTGTACCTTTTCACTTCAAATTAAACCCCCCATTACTGGACGGCAAGAGCAAATATCAAATTCCTCCACCTCACTAAAGAATTGAGACCTCCTTGGTTACAGCTAACCCAACTGCTGCATAACCTCCACGTCAATATTCTGACACAATTATAGGAATTGCCACTTACCGTCCTCACTTATCAGAGACGCCATTGCCGTCACTAACTACGGGATACCATTGCACACGACCTTCTCCACAATTACACTTCCACATACCGACGCAGCTGTGAGCCTGTTGCGGTCCCTACTCAAGATCGGACGTCAACATCAGCGCAACTGGAAGACCCAATCTGACAGCCAACAATAAACCCAGGCCAGAAAGAAATAACCATATCTACTTTCTTATCCTTTCGATGGTCCAGTTCCGAGGTGAAAATTATAGTATTTTGTTTTGATTAAAGACGCCGGAAAAATCGCGTCCGAACCCCTTCATTTAACTTCTCGAAAGTCAGATGCCGTAAATCATTCAATTAGTAATTAAGTGTGTTGTTAAAACACTGGTGACCTCTTATTAAAAGAACATCTTGTGAAATCATTAAATTCTTCAATATTCAATCTCTAAAGTCGATATTCAACCTTCACAATCAAATCCAGTAGTTCCCCACTTTGGGAGAACTTCACACTGGTGATAACCCAGAGTAGTTTGATCAGATATAAATACTCACCCGGACCACCATCGGAAGGATTAGGAGCGCATGTCTAGTGCTGTCAACTTCTGTGCATGGCTGACCTTGAAGGAGGTAGTTTCTTTCCTTACTCTCAGTAGCTAAATAGAGTATTTCCTCTCCAAACTCTTCCCTAATAATAAGTTATTGCTACTGCAGCCTATACTAACAAACTCTTCATGTTTATCCATTGCTACTGAAGCCATCTTCTACAAAACTCTTCAGGCATTTCCATTGCTACTGAAGCAAAACCATAGGATTTTTTTCCCATTGCTACTGAAGCTCTTTACTAATAACCTTCGCAATTTCCATTGCTATTGCAGCACCATTGCTACTGAAGCACAAAAGTAACATAACAACTTATACGAAACAAAAAAAAAGCGATTGCAACGCGCGTTATCATTCATTCTTGGGGAACATTTGAAGCATTATGGCGCCAAACGAAGATAACGAGAGTAACGACAGTCAGGTGGTTTCCGTAAAATTAACACCGTTCGCAATTCAAAGTCTGGACTCATGGTTCTTTCAAACCGAAGAACACTTCGAAAGTCTATCCATAGATTCCGAGAAAATCAAATATTATTCACTATTAAGGGCCCTGCCCACTACTTGCCTAGACGACCTCTCTGGGGTCTGTAATGCTAACTCACCCGAACCTTATTCCACCCTCAAAGAGCATGTTTTAAAACGTTACAGCAAGGATAGAGCCCAAAGAATCCAGGCTTTGACGAGTAATCTCACCACCTACAATAGCCAAACACCTCTAGCCCTACTTAAAGAGATGAAGAAATTAGCGAAGGGGGTAATGGATGACGATACCCTAAAGACATTGTACATCCAACGCTTGCCCTTACGCCTTCAACCATTCCTCCATACACAGGATTCCTCTGTGAACCTGGACGTTCTCGCAGAATTGGCCGAGAAAATTATTGCCTGTGAAAACCAGACACCGAATAGCTGTGCCGCTACTCCAGTGGTCAATCAAACCAGCTCAAACGAGGTGGAAAGATTATTGCGCGAGTTAGTTCAGCGAGTTGGAGCACTAGAAGTTGCTACCCAGCAAGCCGAACACGCGGATAGAGTTCATGGGGTTGCACGCCAAACTGCGGCGTATCAGCAAGCCGATAATTCCACACACACCGTTCCGTTTGACAGGCATAAAAATACGAATCGTTCATTTAAACATCAGAGAGCTGGTAGTTCAAATACCGTTGAGGTCCAGGGGTCACGAGACAATCTGGAGGAGGAATGGTGCTGGTATCACAGAAAGTACTTGCACAAGGCTCGTAAATGTGAATCGCCGATGTGCCCATTGTACGTACTACTTTACCCAAAAAACGGGAACAGCGCGGCGTAAATGCGAGTCAGACGCCAGCGCCAGCTAAATCAAATGCCACTCGCTGCCTATTCCTTTCAGATCCGACTTCCGGTTTTCGATTCTTGATCGATACCGGGAGTTCGGTGAGCCTAATTCCGGCAACTGCCAAAGACAAACGCACCACAGGTATTCCAAACTTGCGTGCTGCTAATGGCACTCCTATACTCTGTTACGGCACGCGATCGTTGTCATGTTCCCTAAATCTCAAACGTACCTTGAGCTTCGAATTCATAGTGGCTGATGTGGACACACCCATCATTGGTGCCGATTTTTTGCAGAAGTTTGCATTGGTGGTGGATGTGAGAAATGGATGCCTTTATGATAGCGAAACCAGAGTGCAAAGACCCCTTAGTGCCGTCGATATGGTGAACGTTACGTCAAGCGTCTCCCCTAACCTAGAGAGCACATGTCCCTACCAACGGGTGTTGCTCGGATTCCCCTCACTCTTTCAACCTAATGTAACGTTACAAAATAACACGCTGACGCAACACCACATATCGACGAGCGGCCCTCCTGTTTACGCGAAAGTAAGACGTTTGCCCCATGATCGATTGCAGGAAGTAAAAGCCGAGTTTACAAAAATGGTCCAGGAAGGGACAGTTTGCATCTCGAAAAGTCCCTGGGCCAGTCCCTTGTTGATTGTGCCAAAGAGCAACGGCGAGTTGCGTATTTGCGGCGATTATCGCCAATTAAATTCCGTAACTGTACCCGACAGATTCCCCATTCCCCACCTTCATGATTTCACTGCAAATCTGTCAGGGGCAAAAATCTTTTCCACCGTGGATCTGAAGAGAGCTTTCCATCAGATTCCAATGGAGGAAAGCTCTATTCAGAAGACCGCAGTCTGTACGCCGTTTGGTTTGTACGAGTATCTTCGTATGCCGTATGGCTTGCGAAATGCTCCGCAGACCTTTCAGCGTCACATGACTGAAGTCCTTTCCGACCTCCCGTTTTTGTATTGTTACCTCGATGATGTGCTTGTGGCTTCGGGGACGCCTGAGGAGCACGTACATCATTTGAGAGAGCTGTGCAAACGACTAGCGTCGCACTCTCTGCTGATTAACCCAGCAAAGTGTGTTCTGGGAAAGAAGGAACTGACTTTTCTAGGTCACCACATCTCAGATAAAGGCATTAGGCCACTTCCCGACAAGGTAGAGGCTATCCGAAATTTCCCGAAACCCTCTACACAGAGAGAGTTGCGCAGGTTCTTGGGATCGGTGAATTTCTACCACCGATTCCTAAGGAACTGTGCGGCGACTCTGGCACCACTCTCCTCACTCATTAGAGCGAAGAAACGAGGGAAGTCTGTACTGATCGAGTGGAACAGTGAGGCTGAGGAGGCATTCACAGTAATTAAAGATGAACTTGCGAATGCGACGGAGTTGGCTTACCCACACCCGAACGCAAAACTTAATCTAGTAGTAGATGCGTCAGACCTTGCTGTCGGCGCGGTACTACAGCAAACCGTGGACAACAACACGACCCCTCTGGCGTTTTTCAGCCGGAAGCTCTCTCCCACCGAACAGCGTTATAGCACGTTCGGGAGAGAGCTCCTGGCGATTTACCTTTCAATCAAACACTTCCGATATACCTTGGAAGCACGTCAGTTCACGGTATTCACCGACCATAAGCCTTTGATCAACGCAATAAGAATGCCTCCTGACCGCCACTCCCCTCGTGAAAGTCGGCACCTGAGTTACATAGCACAGTTCACTAACGATCTCAGGCACATTAAGGGGGACGAGAACACGGTCGCCGACTGCTTATCGCGTGTGCACAACGTGGTATTAAACCCGTTGGCGCCCGAGTTCCGACCTTCTGTGCACATGATTTCGTTGGCTGATATCATCACCGAACAGAAAAACGACACGGAGATCCAATCTTTGATTGAGTCTCCTAGCTCGTCGCTAAAACTGTCACTCAGAGAAGGCGTTTACTGTGACGCTGACCGGCCTAACCGATACTACCTACCTACCACCTTGCGTTTGCCCGCCATCAAACACTATCATGCGCTATCTCATCCTGGGACGGAGAGAACTTTCCGCCTAATTGCGGATCGTTTTGTCTGGCCCGGGATGCGTAGGGCCATAAGAGAGTACGTTCGCAATTGCCCAGATTGCCAAGCTAGCAAAGTAACTCGACACAACAAAGCCGCAATTCAACCTTGTGTTTTCTCTGGAGGTAAATTCGATGCAGTCAATATAGATTTGGTAGGCCCGCTTCCAAACTCTCGCGGGTTCTCGTATTTACTCACTATGATCGACCGCTTCTCTAGGTGGGTCGAGGCTGTTCCCATTGCTAACATAACGGCAGAAACCGTAGCCCGAACCTTCGTAGAGACGTGGATCTCCCGTTTCGGGGTCCCTCTGAGCATCACTCATGATCGTGGGGCTCAATTTACCTCCTCCTTGTGGTTAGAAATCTCCAAAATCCTAGGTAGTTCAAACATCACAACCACCTCTTTTCACCCCCAATCAAATGGACTCATCGAGAGAGTCCACCGCGACCTAAAATCGGCACTTCGCTGCTTAAAATGCCACGACGATTGGGCGGACCGATTGCCTGTCGTATTACTTACCCTACGGAACCTGTTCCGGCAGGATCAAAAGTGCACGTCCTCCGAATTGCTGTACGGGAAGTCCTTAAGATTGCCCGGAGATGTTATTGATCCCGTGTACAAAATTGACGACTCCTTCAGTACAATCACTGATTACGCGGCACGTCTCAAACGCGCCATGCGCGAAGTGGTTTACCACCCGCCTCGCCTGCCTTTACCATCCGAAAGCCTTGATCCATTGTTGAACACGTGCACACATGTTTACGTTCGGGTGGACGGTGTAAAAACCCCCTTACGGCGTCCCTATGATGGCCCCTACAGGGTCCTAAAGAGGACGCCGAAATATTTTGTAATTGAGAGGGGTACCAAAAGCGACAGTGTTAGCATAGATAGACTTAAGGCAGCATATGTGTCCTTCCCTGATGATAGTTCTACCAACACTCATGAGCCGCAACCCAGGGTGCAAATTACCCCCAGGTCAACACCTGTCGAGGCCACCGGGTTGCACCTTTCTGTCTTGGCTAGGAACTATCCTCCCACTATGGAGTGTAACGAGTTCGTGGTTCCCTTGAAGACCGTTCAAAGAACGCTGTCGGGACCTCGTAATTCGGGTGCCTCCGATTCGGTTGACCTTCCTGTTGCTGTTGTTCCTCATCACAAAAAAACCTCAGAGACCCGTTCGTTGTCCCAGTTGGGAATCCGAACGTCAACTTTCACAGCTCCACAGCCTAATCCTTCTATTGCCCCCGAGCGCGTTAGCAGTTTTGGCAGACCTAGTCGTCCGCCAGCTCGTTACGCGCAGACTTAGGGTGGACTTCTGTTCTGTACAAAAAAAAATTTTTTTTCTATTCTCTCCTGTCAAACCTTCTGTTAGGATTTTCCTTTTATGATCATTTCGGGCATTTACAGGTAACAGCTTCACTGTTACCAGACCTTTCGGTCCACATGCGTTGGGGGGTAGCTGTAGTGAATCTCTATCCCGCAACCTGGTCGAAATTTCGAAATTCTCAGAATGACCATCTAAAAATTCAATAAAATAAATTCAACCATTAGCATTAAATAACATTACGAAATTCACTAATCTCTGTCCTCAATTTTATCAAAATTGTGTAACAAAAACAATTCAATCCCTAAGAATTCACATTTGCGTTTTAACGGAACCTTCCAAGGACGCGCGACAGCAACATTGTATGCGATCTAGCGTCATTGTCTCGTGTCATACAGAGCGTGCATATCTAGGGTTATTGACTGGTGAGAATTAAAATATTGTGTTTGTCCTTGCTGTTCTACGGGTAACTATATTTATGTATATTGTAAATCGTCAATAATTTTATTGTGTAGGTATTAAGAAAAATGGCCTAACGTTTCCAGAGTGCTAAACGCTTAGGATTTCCTTGCCAGAACTTGGGTTCCCCACAGGCCATTTTTCCTTGTGTATTGTTGTATATCCTATCTTAAAGTTTTCAAGCAAACAATTCACTATTTCATGTAAAGCCATTTTTAAGGGAATTTTTTCCTTTTGATGTTTCTTAATTTTCATAAGCCAATACTTAAGAGGGTGTCATCCTTATCAAATTATATATTTTCCCTTTTGATGTTTCATAATTTTCATAAGCCAATATTTAAGATGGTATTATCTGTATCAAGATTAGGATTTTCCCTTTGGTATCAAAAATAACTTCTTTAGCCAATATTCAATATGGTGTTACTTGTGTGATCAAGTTAGACTAACATCAAATTATCAACTTATTTCTTTAATGTTTTTTTTGTTAATCAAAGCAATCAAAATATTCATTCTCAATTGCTGTATTTTGTCACAGTTGTATTTCCAATTAGGTAGTGTTTTGATATAATCACGTGGTTGTATTTTTTTATGTACAGTCAACATTAAAAATCATTCTTAACAAATTTTATAGTCAACCTTTGTTGTGATGATAATCAGAACAAACCTTGTAAATACCAATAACTAAATACCTGATTTTCCTCCTAGAATCAGTATTATACATTGAATATTATTGATTTTGTTAGGTTTAGTTAGATGGTAATTGTATAATTCTTAGTCATTGTACATTGATTATTTCAGTTAGGAAGAACTGGGAACATGTGTTTTCTAGTTCATTTGCATTTAGCAGATGCTGTAGATTTTTTACCATTAGCTATTAATTAAGTGAGGCAGGATACTCAGTTCACTGCTTATGCCATCTTAGATTCGCCAGGCAAAGTTTTGCCTGTGTGAGTTACTAGTGTAGAATTTTTAGCTTCATGCCTTTAGAAATATTAGAATTAAGTTCTGATTCCGAGCAAAGTGTTAGTGCTCCGAAGCTGATCCCCGCTTGCACTCCGGCGCCAGAGTGCTGGTGGGGGTCGTTTTTCGAAGAGACTCCTCGCTTTGAGGCGGCATGTTAATGCCAGATTGTTTGCAGCATAGCATGTGTTGATATGTGTTTTAATACCGTGTGCAATTTCACCCAGCGTATTATTCCGTACAGGAAGCTACGAGACACTTTACATTCCACTGCCACGTCACCTACCTTACCCGATCATATCAAAAGGGTAAAATAACCCGGTAGCCAGACTTGGCAAAATAACTGCGTCGTTCATTGTACCTTTTCACTTCAAATTAAACCCCCCATTACTGGACGGCAAGAGCAAATATCAAATTCCTCCACCTCACTAAAGAATTGAGACCTCCTTGGTTACAGCTAACCCAACTGCTGCATAACCTCCACGTCAATATTCTGACACAATTATAGGAATTGCCACTTACCGTCCTCACTTATCAGAGACGCCATTGCCGTCACTAACTACGGGATACCATTGCACACGACCTTCTCCACAATTACACTTCCACATACCGACGCAGCTGTGAGCCTGTTGCGGTCCCTACTCAAGATCGGACGTCAACATCAGCGCAACTGGAAGACCCAATCTGACAGCCAACAATAAACCCAGGCCAGAAAGAAATAACCATATCTACTTTCTTATCCTTTCGATGGTCCAGTTCCGAGGTGAAAATTATAGTATTTTGTTTTGATTAAAGACGCCGGAAAAATCGCGTCCGAACCCCTTCATTTAACTTCTCGAAAGTCAGATGCCGTAAATCATTCAATTAGTAATTAAGTGTGTTGTTAAAACACTGGTGACCTCTTATTAAAAGAACATCTTGTGAAATCATTAAATTCTTCAATATTCAATCTCTAAAGTCGATATTCAACCTTCACAATCAAATCCAGTAGTTCCCCACTTTGGGAGAACTTCACACTGGTGATAACCCAGAGTAGTTTGATCAGATATAAATACTCACCCGGACCACCATCGGAAGGATTAGGAGCGCATGTCTAGTGCTGTCAACTTCTGTGCATGGCTGACCTTGAAGGAGGTAGTTTCTTTCCTTACTCTCAGTAGCTAAATAGAGTATTTCCTCTCCAAACTCTTCCCTAATAATAAGTTATTGCTACTGCAGCCTATACTAACAAACTCTTCATGTTTATCCATTGCTACTGAAGCCATCTTCTACAAAACTCTTCAGGCATTTCCATTGCTACTGAAGCAAAACCATAGGATTTTTTTCCCATTGCTACTGAAGCTCTTTACTAATAACCTTCGCAATTTCCATTGCTACTGCAGCACCATTGCTACTGAAGCACAAAAGTAACATAACAACTTATACGAAACAAAAAAAAGCGATTGCAACGCGCGTTATCATTCATTCTTGGGGAACATTTGAAGCATTATGGCGCCAAACGAAGATAACGAGAGTAACGACAGTCAGGTGGTTTCCGTAAAATTAACACCGTTCGCGATTCAAAGTCTGGACTCATGGTTCTTTCAAACCGAAGAACACTTCGAAAGTCTATCCATAGATTCCGAGAAAATCAAATATTATTCACTATTAAGGGCCCTGCCCACTACTTGCCTAGACGACCTCTCTGGGGTCTGTAATGCTAACTCACCCGAACCTTATTCCACCCTCAAAGAGCATGTTTTAAAACGTTACAGCAAGGATAGAGCCCAAAGAATCCAGGCTTTGACGAGTAATCTCACCACCTACAATAGCCAAACACCTCTAGCCCTACTTAAAGAGATGAAGAAATTAGCGAAGGGGGTAATGGATGACGATACCCTAAAGACATTGTACATCCAACGCTTGCCCTTACGCCTTCAACCATTCCTCCATACACAGGATTCCTCTGTGAACCTGGACGTTCTCGCAGAATTGGCCGAGAAAATTATTGCCTGTGAAAACCAGACACCGAATAGCTGTGCCGCTACTCCAGTGGTCAATCAAACCAGCTCAAACGAGGTGGAAAGATTATTGCGCGAGTTAGTTCAGCGAGTTGGAGCACTAGAAGTTGCTACCCAGCAAGCCGAACACGCGGATAGAGTTCATGGGGTTGCACGCCAAACTGCGGCGTATCAGCAAGCCGATAATTCCACACACACCGTTCCGTTTGACAGGCATAAAAATACGAATCGTTCATTTAAACATCAGAGAGCTGGTAGTTCAAATACCGTTGAGGTCCAGGGGTCACGAGACAATCTGGAGGAGGAATGGTGCTGGTATCACAGAAAGTACTTGCACAAGGCTCGTAAATGTGAATCGCCGATGTGCCCATTGTACGTACTACTTTACCCAAAAAACGGGAACAGCGCGGCGTAAATGCGAGTCAGACGCCAGCGCCAGCTAAATCAAATGCCACTCGCTGCCTATTCCTTTCAGATCCGACTTCCGGTTTTCGATTCTTGATCGATACCGGGAGTTCGGTGAGCCTAATTCCGGCAACTGCCAAAGACAAACGCACCACAGGTATTCCAAACTTGCGTGCTGCTAATGGCACTCCTATACTCTGTTACGGCACGCGATCGTTGTCATGTTCCCTAAATCTCAAACGTACCTTGAGCTTCGAATTCATAGTGGCTGATGTGGACACACCCATCATTATTGCCGATTTTTTGCAGAAGTTTGCATTGGTGGTGGATGTGAGAAATGGATGCCTTTATGATAGCGAAACCAGAGTGCAAAGACCCCTTAGTGCCGTCGATATGGTGAACGTTACGTCAAGCGTCTCCCCTAACCTAGAGAGCACATGTCCCTACCAACGGGTGTTGCTCGAATTCCCCTCACTCTTTCAACCTAATGTAACGTTACAAAATAACACGCTGACGCAACACCACATATCGACGAGCGGCCCTCCTGTTTACGCGAAAGTAAGACGTTTGCCCCATGATCGATTGCAGGAAGTAAAAGCCGAGTTTACAAAAATGGTCCAGGAAGGGACAGTTTGCATCTCGAAAAGTCCCTGGGCCAGTCCCTTGTTGATTGTGCCAAAGAGCAACGGCGAGTTGCGTATTTGCGGCGATTATCGCCAATTAAATTCCGTAACTGTACCCGACAGATTCCCCATTCCCCACCTTCATGATTTCACTGCAAATCTGTCAGGGGCAAAAATCTTTTCCACCGTGGATCTGAAGAGAGCTTTCCATCAGATTCCAATGGAGGAAAGCTCTATTCAGAAGACCGCAGTCTGTACGCCGTTTGGTTTGTACGAGTATCTTCGTATGCCGTATGGCTTGCGAAATGCTCCGCAGACCTTTCAGCGTCACATGACTGAAGTCCTTTCCGACCTCCCGTTTTTGTATTGTTACCTCGATGATGTGCTTGTGGCTTCGGGGACGCCTGAGGAGCACGTACATCATTTGAGAGAGCTGTGCAAACGACTAGCGTCGCACTCTCTGCTGATTAACCCAGCAAAGTGTGTTCTGGGAAAGAAGGAACTGACTTTTCTAGGTCACCACATCTCAGATAAAGGCATTAGGCCACTTCCCGACAAGGTAGAGGCTATCCGAAATTTCCCGAAACCCTCTACACAGAGAGAGTTGCGCAGGTTCTTGGGATCGGTGAATTTCTACCACCGATTCCTAAGGAACTGTGCGGCGACTCTGGCACCACTCTCCTCACTCATTAGAGCGAAGAAACGAGGGAAGTCTGTACTGATCGAGTGGAACAGTGAGGCTGAGGAGGCATTCACAGTAATTAAAGATGAACTTGCGAATGCGACGGAGTTGGCTTACCCACACCCGAACGCAAAACTTAATCTAGTAGTAGATGCGTCAGACCTTGCTGTCGGCGCGGTACTACAGCAAACCGTGGACAACAACACGACCCCTCTGGCGTTTTTCAGCCGGAAGCTCTCTCCCACCGAACAGCGTTATAGCACGTTCGGGAGAGAGCTCCTGGCGATTTACCTTTCAATCAAACACTTCCGATATACCTTGGAAGCACGTCAGTTCACGGTATTCACCGACCATAAGCCTTTGATCAACGCAATAAGAATGCCTCCTGACCGCCACTCCCCTCGTGAAAGTCGGCACCTGAGTTACATAGCACAGTTCACTAACGATCTCAGGCACATTAAGGGGGACGAGAACACGGTCGCCGACTGCTTATCGCGTGTGCACAACGTGGTATTAAACCCGTTGGCGCCCGAGTTCCGACCTTCTGTGCACATGATTTCGTTGGCTGATATCATCACCGAACAGAAAAACGACACGGAGATCCAATCTTTGATTGAGTCTCCTAGCTCGTCGCTAAAACTGTCACTCAGAGAAGGCGTTTACTGTGACGCTGACCGGCCTAACCGATACTACCTACCTACCACCTTGCGTTTGCCCGCCATCAAACACTATCATGCGCTATCTCATCCTGGGACGGAGAGAACTTTCCGCCTAATTGCGGATCGTTTTGTCTGGCCCGGGATGCGTAGGGCCATAAGAGAGTACGTTCGCAATTGCCCAGATTGCCAAGCTAGCAAAGTAACTCGACACAACAAAGCCGCAATTCAACCTTGTGTTTTCTCTGGAGGTAAATTCGATGCAGTCAATATAGATTTGGTAGGCCCGCTTCCAAACTCTCGCGGGTTCTCGTATTTACTCACTATGATCGACCGCTTCTCTAGGTGGGTCGAGGCTGTTCCCATTGCTAACATAACGGCAGAAACCGTAGCCCGAACCTTCGTAGAGACGTGGATCTCCCGTTTCGGGGTCCCTCTGAGCATCACTCATGATCGTGGGGCTCAATTTACCTCCTCCTTGTGGTTAGAAATCTCCAAAATCCTAGGTAGTTCAAACATCACAACCACCTCTTTTCACCCCCAATCAAATGGACTCATCGAGAGAGTCCACCGCGACCTAAAATCGGCACTTCGCTGCTTAAAATGCCACGACGATTGGGCGGACCGATTGCCTGTCGTATTACTTACCCTACGGAACCTGTTCCGGCAGGATCAAAAGTGCACGTCCTCCGAATTGCTGTACGGGAAGTCCTTAAGATTGCCCGGAGATGTTATTGATCCCGTGTACAAAATTGACGACTCCTTCAGTACAATCACTGATTACGCGGCACGTCTCAAACGCGCCATGCGCGAAGTGGTTTACCACCCGCCTCGCCTGCCTTTACCATCCGAAAGCCTTGATCCATTGTTGAACACGTGCACACATGTTTACGTTCGGGTGGACGGTGTAAAAACCCCCTTACGGCGTCCCTATGATGGCCCCTACAGGGTCCTAAAGAGGACGCCGAAATATTTTGTAATTGAGAGGGGTACCAAAAGCGACAGTGTTAGCATAGATAGACTTAAGGCAGCATATGTGTCCTTCCCTGATGATAGTTCTACCAACACTCATGAGCCGCAACCCAGGGTGCAAATTACCCCCAGGTCAACACCTGTCGAGGCCACCGGGTTGCACCTTTCTGTCTTGGCTAGGAACTATCCTCCCACTATGGAGTGTAACGAGTTCGTGGTTCCCTTGAAGACCGTTCAAAGAACGCTGTCGGGACCTCGTAATTCGGGTGCCTCCGATTCGGTTGACCTTCCTGTTGCTGTTGTTCCTCATCACAAAAAAACCTCAGAGACCCGTTCGTTGTCCCAGTTGGGAATCCGAACGTCAACTTTCACAGCTCCACAGCCTAATCCTTCTATTGCCCCCGAGCGCGTTAGCAGTTTTGGCAGACCTAGTCGTCCGCCAGCTCGTTACGCGCAGACTTAGGGTGGACTTCTGTTCTGTACAAAAAAAATTTTTTTTCTATTCTCTCCTGTCAAACCTTCTGTTAGGATTTTCCTTTTATGATCATTTCGGGCATTTACAGGTAACAGCTTCACTGTTACCAGACCTTTCGGTCCACATGCGTTGGGGGGTAGCTGTAGTGAATCTCTATCCCGCAACCTGGTCGAAATTTCGAAATTCTCAGAATGACCATCTAAAAATTCAATAAAATAAATTCAACCATTAGCATTAAATAACATTACGAAATTCACTAATCTCTGTCCTCAATTTTATCAAAATTGTGTAACAAAAACAATTCAATCCCTAAGAATTCACATTTGCGTTTTAACGGAACCTTCCAAGGACGCGCGACAGCAACATTGTATGCGATCTAGCGTCATTGTCTCGTGTCATACAGAGCGTGCATATCTAGGGTTATTGACTGGTGAGAATTAAAATATTGTGTTTGTCCTTGCTGTTCTACGGGTAACTATATTTATGTATATTGTAAATCGTCAATAATTTTATTGTGTAGGTATTAAGAAAAATGGCCTATAGTTTCCAGAGTGCTAAACGCTTAGGATTTCCTTGCCAGAACTTGGGTTCCCCACAGGCCATTTTTCCTTGTGTATTGTTGTATATCCTATCTTAAAGTTTTCAAGCAAACAATTCACTATTTCATGTAAAGCCATTTTTAAGGGAATTTTTTCCTTTTGATGTTTCTTAATTTTCATAAGCCAATACTTAAGAGGGTGTCATCCTTATCAAATTATAAATTTTCCCTTTTGATGTTTCATAATTTTCATAAGCCAATATTTAAGATGGTATTATCTGTATCAAGATTAGGATTTTCCCTTTGGTATCAAAAATAACTTCTTTAGCCAATATTCAATATGGTGTTACTTGTGTGATCAAGTTAGACTAACATCAAATTATCAACTTATTTCTTTAATGTTTTTTTGTTAATCAAAGCAATCAAAATATTCATTCTCAATTGCTGTATTTTGTCACAGTTGTATTTCCAATTAGGTAGTGTTTTGATATAATCACGTGGTTGTATTTTTTTATGTACAGTCAACATTAAAAATCATTCTTAACAAATTTTATAGTCAACCTTTGTTGTGATGATAATCAGAACAAACCTTGTAAATACCAATAACTAAATACCTGATTTTCCTCCTAGAATCAGTATTATACATTGAATATTATTGATTTTGTTAGGTTTAGTTAGATGGTAATTGTATAATTCTTAGTCATTGTACATTGATTATTTCAGTTAGGAAGAACTGGGAACATGTGTTTTCTAGTTCATTTGCATTTAGCAGATGCTGTAGATTTTTTACCATTAGCTATTAATTAAGTGAGGCAGGATACTCAGTTCACTGCTTATGCCATCTTAGATTCGCCAGGCAAAGTTTTGCCTGTGTGAGTTACTAGTGTAGAATTTTTAGCTTCATGCCTTTAGAAATATTAGAATTAAGTTCTGATTCCGAGCAAAGTGTTAGTGCTCCGAAGCTGATCCCCGCTTGCACTCCGGCGCCAGAGTGCTGGTGGGGGTCGTTTTTCGAAGAGACTCCTCGCTTTGAGGCGGCATGTTAATGCCAGATTGTTTGCAGCATAGCATGTGTTGATATGTGTTTTAATACCGTGTGCAATTTCACCCAGCGTATTATTCCGTACAGGAAGCTACGAGACACTTTACATTCCACTGCCACGTCACCTACCTTACCCGATCATATCAAAAGGGTAAAATAACCCGGTAGCCAGACTTGGCAAAATAACTGCGTCGTTCATTGTACCTTTTCACTTCAAATTAAACCCCCCATTACTGGACGGCAAGAGCAAATATCAAATTCCTCCACCTCACTAAAGAATTGAGACCTCCTTGGTTACAGCTAACCCAACTGCTGCATAACCTCCACGTCAATATTCTGACACAATTATAGGAATTGCCACTTACCGTCCTCACTTATCAGAGACGCCATTGCCGTCACTAACTACGGGATACCATTGCACACGACCTTCTCCACAATTACACTTCCACATACCGACGCAGCTGTGAGCCTGTTGCGGTCCCTACTCAAGATCGGACGTCAACATCAGCGCAACTGGAAGACCCAATCTGACAGCCAACAATAAACCCAGGCCAGAAAGAAATAACCATATCTACTTTCTTATCCTTTCGATGGTCCAGTTCCGAGGTGAAAATTATAGTATTTTGTTTTGATTAAAGACGCCGGAAAAATCGCGTCCGAACCCCTTCATTTAACTTCTCGAAAGTCAGATGCCGTAAATCATTCAATTAGTAATTAAGTGTGTTGTTAAAACACTGGTGACCTCTTATTAAAAGAACATCTTGTGAAATCATTAAATTCTTCAATATTCAATCTCTAAAGTCGATATTCAACCTTCACAATCAAATCCAGTAGTTCCCCACTTTGGGAGAACTTCACAGATCTATAAGAGAATGACGACTTTGCCTGGGAAGCCGGCCTTATATGCGCTTTGAGCGGACGAGCATTTCCGGAATTTTCCGGATATGGATGAACTTGCGATATGGTTCTAGGTAAAAACGCCGTTCTTTCTTGTCGAAGTATTTCTTTGGTCAAATTTTAATAGATTTAAGGGTAATGTTGAATGAAAGTAGTGATCTAAAATTTTAAGAATGATTACGTTCACTTTATTTAATTTTTAGAAGATGGTTTTAATAATTTATGAAATTTAGACTGAAGTACGGCTGAGGGCGATCACTACAATGGTTTAAATAATTTATGAAATTTATACTGAAGTACGGCTGAGGGCGATCACTACAAGACTGATCAGTGAAATAGTTTATAATTTAATTCTGACAACAGCTATCACTATTAAAATTCTACCATAATATATATTTTGGTAAAAGTTGTGGTTCATTTTCGAGGGACAGCGTAAACAATGATACACCATGATCGTGAATTTTAAATCCATAGGGGTATTTGTAAGACTATTTAGGGTATAAGAAAGCACTCGTTGGGCTTTTAGGTCTCTGTTGAGTGTTGACATTTCCGTTAGTGCGTTATGTTCTTGTAGAGCGTGAGGAGTGTGAAACTGTCAGCCATGGCGAATTCTGCCGGAGAATTGGTCTATAACCCCCCGGAGTCAGTGGCCAAAAATGCTCATTGCTCATCCATGGAGCAATACAAAGAAATGCACGAGCAATCAGTAAAAGATCCTGAAGCTTTTTGGAGTGCTATTGCCAAAGATTTTCATTTTGAGCAAAATCACACGGAAAAATTCTTCGATTATAATTTTGATGTAAGCAAGGGCCCAATTTTTATTAATTGGATGAAAGGAGGCCGCACAAACATATGCTATAATTGTCTCGATCGGCATGTTCTTGCAGGGAAAGGAGATACTGTTGCTTTCTATTGGTGAGTTTGTTCGCGCCAGTTAAGGTTGCTATTTTTTTTTAGTCATTAAGGAGCATAGCGTGTGTGGTACATTTTAATTTGGGAGTCAGTAAGTTAGTTGTTATTGCTCTCATAAACATTATGCTTAACAGAAAATAATGTCGAGTCATATCAAAAAGTACTACCAGAGTTTTGCTTGTATAAAGATGTCAACTGCTAGAAAGTTAGGCCGCCATAGGTTTTTTTTTAAGACTCTAACATTTGAGTAAGATTCTCAGGAATGTTAGTTTAAAAATGTATGACAAAGGGTAAATGTTGAGGACTTGACCATAATCAATTTTCCACTTTTGGATGCCTAAATATTGTTAATGAGATCAAAATAAGCAAGTTTTCTTCAATGCACTTTCCGTCTGAAATGAGTATTTTATAGTTATAGCTGTAAATGAGTTACCGGAACTCCAGTGTTTTAGGCGGGAAAAAATGAATAAGGGAAGCAAACCCTTTATTACAAACGTAAAGAGGTTGGGTCGTGAGGGGTAGCCACAGTTCTTTTAGTGAAAATTATAAATCAATTGAAATTCTACTATGCATAAACATAGTTAATGAGATGACAAGTTATATTGTTGATGCGAAAGACTTAATTTGAATGTTCCCAGATACGTTGAACCCCCGATATACCGGGGTTGAAGTTACGGACCTGCGGTCATCTCAAGGCTGCCAGTTACGTCAAAGCAGCGGTGCACGCTTGCACACACTTGATCATTCGACGTAATGGGTCGGTTACAATCTTTATTTATAATTTTCATTAGAAGAACTGTGGCTACCCCTCACAACCCAACCTCTTTACGTTTGTAATACAATGTTAGCTTCCGTTATAATTGCTGCAAAAGGCAACTTTAATACTTAACTACTTCCCGCTCCAAACACTACAGTTGCCGTAAGTAATTCATTCCTATAACTCACTAAATAATTATTTCAGACAGAAAGTGCATAGAAGAAAAGTTGTTCATTTACACATAATTAACTAGGATTAAGCATCCAAAAGTAGAAAATCGATTATGGTCAAGTCCTCAACATTTACCTGACAAACAGTTGCTAGGGTAAGTTCCAAAAATTCGTCCACTTTGAAATGCCGTACACACCAGGTATATTTTACTATAACAAGCTAGTATGGAGTTGAAGTTCATCAAAAAGTGGTTCACGTGGTAACTGTTGGTTTATAATATTGTATAATTGCCACACACCGCAAATAAATATCACTGTTGGAACAAAAATGGCAGCCCAAGTGAATGACCTGCGTTTCAGTTGCTTATGAAGTTGTCACACCTTAATTGACTACCATTTTGCATCGCCGACAAAAAAATTTTCCGTTAAACGAAGTTGTTGTGTTAGGCGATGTTGTACCGGTGTGAGTGTTGACAGCTGTAGTGCTGCCATTTTACAGAGTTTTATTTCTCCCTTTGTTTGTTTCTGAGGTGTACTAAATTTCGAATCTTTTAACGGCTTGTGTAATTACTTCGTCCACATGTACGGAATTTTGAAGAAATCATTTATATGAATTCGTTTGTTCGTACAACATTTTTTCTTTAAGTTTCTCCTCATGGTTTCTGATCCTTAATATCTTTTCAGGTATAGATTTCATAGTTTATGAATTGGACCGGCAGGCCGCAGCCGAGACGGTTCAAGAAACGGTTTTTGAAAAATACAGAAATTTCTTGAGAATTTCTTGAGTCCTACTTCAAACTTTAGTCCACCACTTGTAACTTTTGAAAGAATGCACCTATCGACTTCAAATTACTCCAAAACGAAAGAACAAAACATTTTCTACAAAGGTGTTATAATCACATTCAAAAAATTTTCCTGAGAAGTACAGAAATTCTTCGATAAAAATGTTTGATTCGCGTGCCATCGCGAGCGCGAAAGGGTCAACTAAAGTCTTTCGTTGGCGCGTGAGTTGTACAGGTTCATCGCAGAATTTATGTACTTTTCAGAAACAATTTTGAATGTGTTTATAACACCTTTGTAAAAAATGTTTTGTTCTTTCGTTTGAGAGTAATTTAAAGTCAATAGGTGCATTCTTTCAAAAGTTACGATTGGTGGACTGAAGTTTAAAGTAGGACTCAAGAAATTTCTATACTTTTCACAAACCGTTTCTTGAACCGTCTCGGTTGCGGCCTGCCGGTGCCTTGCACACGCTCTTGAAGCGTTGTTTTTGAAACACCATATTTATCACTTGCGTTGCGTATACTCAAACTTCCATTTTTTATCTCTGCTAATGCGTGAACGAGATCCATCATTGCAGTAGTGGTATGTTTTACGAGGAGCCATAATTTAAGGTCAACATTCGTCCAAATTCATACCGGCAAGCCGCAGCCAAGACGGTTCAAGAAACGGTTTGTGAAAAGTACAGAAATTTCTCGAGTCCTACTTTAAACTTCAGTCCACCCCTCGTAACTTTTGAAAGAATGCACCTATCGACTTGAAATTACTCTCAAGCGTAAGAACAAAACCTTTTCTACAAAGGTGTTATAAACACATCCAAAAAAGTTTTCTGAAAAGTACAGAAATTCCTCAAAATGAACCTGTACGACTCACGCGCCGGCGAAAGACTTTAGCTGACCCTTTCGCGCTCACGATGGCACGCGAATCAAACATTTTTATCGAAGAATTTCTGTACTTCTCAGGAAAATTTTTTGGATGTGTTTATAACACCTTTGTAGAAAATGTTTTGTTCTTTCGTTTGAAAGTAATTTGAAGTTGATAGGTGCATTCTTTCAAAAGTTACGAGTGGTGGACTAAAGTTTGAAGTAGGACTCAAAAAATTTCTGTACTTTTCACAAACCGTTTCTTGAACCGTCTCGGCTGCGGCCTGCCGGTATCAAAACGTACGTATCAAATCCATTAAAAATGAACACGCTATTATATTACAAAAAATTTGAATGCTCACAGGTAACTTTAGCGCTAAACAAAAATATAAATTTCAATTTAGAGGGTGTACGAACTTTTGTGATGAGATTCGAAACGCGGTCGAAATTTTAAATTAATTTCGAATTTGGTACGAACTTTCGAAAATTTCAGTTGGACAAAGTGTTCGCAAAGCAAGTTGTTTTTTTCATATCAAGATTTGAAAGATCCTTTTTAGAGCAAAGCACGATGAACCCAATGCATTTGCGCTTTTTTTGACGGTATTTGCTGCAGCAATAGCGATCTTGAGAACCGTTTGAGAGGGTTTGAAGTTTGAACCGTTTAAATCGGACGAACATTCGGACTTTACCCTACTTTCGAATAGCTATAGGCTATTTTTAAAACTTTGACTGCAACGTGCGCCACCGGTGGTGCGTAGAGATGTTACTCAAAAAAAAACATGCCGTTCTTTTTTTAAAAAAACACGTTTTTTTTACAAAAAAACCCGTGGCCTAAAAAACGATATTTTGGTTTTTTTAAATACTTTGTCTGAAAATAACTCAGCAAAAAAAAGAACCACATTACATTATTTGTTTTCATGTCAAATTACAAACTAAAACAGCATACTTCTTAATTGATGGTTTTCTATGGTTTTATGAAATTTTTTATTTTCTGCAGTTTCATGCTTTGATATTTCATTTATTTTACAACACATGTGAATGACCTTCAACTCCCAAAATGGTATGTTATAATAACATATCTTTACTTATGGTCATTGATAGAGATGTGACTAAAAAACCATGCTGTTTTTTTGAAAAAAACATGTTATTTATACAAAATTAGGAATAAAAACCATGAATATTAATATATTTATGTGACCTTAAAAATCCAATGCTGTTTCTTAAAACATTGTTTTTTAACAGAGAAATCTTGACTAAAAAACATGTCTATTATATTTTATGGGATCAAAAAATTTTTTTTTTTTTAAACATTTAAAAAAAAATCATGACTAATAAAACACAAATTTAAATATCAGGAAAGTTATCTTTCTTAAGTCGAATTGTGTTTAGAAACTTATAAACAAAGAATGCTGTTAATATAGAAATCATGTTTATTAGAGCTGTATTAGGTCTTAGAATAAAATATCTACAAAGAATCTATTCACTCCATAAAACCTCTCGGAGACCAGCTCCATTCTCAGTCATTCAGTAAAATTTGGTGAAATGGACAATGAATTTTCACTGTTCCTTTGAAAAACATTTGACTGAATGACTTACTGAGGATTGAGCTAGTTTCCAAATGGTTTTATAGAGTGAATAGATTCTTTGGGTATATTTTATTCTAAGACCTGGTATGGTTCTAATGGATATTAAATATATCTTATGTAACCAAAAAATCCATGCTGTTTTTTGAATGTTTTTGTTATAAACCCCTCAGGGGGTACAACTATTGTACCTATGGGAATTAGCGTTCCCAGGCGTAAATGTGAGTGCCCGAGCTGAGAGTTAGGCCTTCTTTTTGTTGAAATATTTTTTTTATGTTGAAGACCCCCTTTTTTTCGGTTCACTACTGTCCTGTTTTTCAGCACCTCTGACTTTCTTCTTCAAATTTTATCTTATTTCATGATCTTCTTTCTCATCTTACTGTTTCTATGCCCTTTCAGCATAGATTCCTCATTTTCTTATTTCCATACTAAATGGTGTCTTCCTCCTTCCTCTCTTCGATACTCTCTCTGTTTTTTTTAAATCATGTTTTCTTTACCAAAAAATCATGACTAAAAAACATGGATATTAATGACTTTTTGTGAAAAAAACATGGTTTTCAAAAGGTCATGTTTTTCAAAAGGTCATGTTTTTTTGGTCAGATAAAATTTAATAACACTCATGTTTTTTGTAAAAAATCTTTTTTTCAAAAAACATGGTTTTTTGGTCACATGAAATAAATTAATATCCATGTTTTTTTTACAGATTAGATTAGTCATTAGTTTTAGCCTCCCTACCCAGCAACAAATGCGATCCAAAGAGAGGAAGGAAGATTATGAAACAAGATCAAAGTTGAAGAAGACAGTAGTAGGTGCTGAAAAACAGGACAGCAGTCAACCGAAAAAAGGTGGTCCTCAACATAACAAAAACATTTTATTTCAACAAAAAGGAGGCCTACCTAACTCAGCTTGGGCCCTCACATTGTCCCCCTGGGAGCGCTAGTTCCCATAGATACAATAATTGTATCCCCCTGAGGGGGTGTTTTTTTTTACAAAGAAGTCGTGACCAAAAAATGAATAATAACTTTTTAATAAAAAAAAACATGTAAAAAAATAACAATGATTTTTTTGGTAACATAAAATATGTTGATATCCATGATTTTAAGACACAATTTTTTATGAAAAATATATAAAATAAATCAGCATGGTTTTTTGGTCGCATAAAATATATTCATATCCAGGTTTTCTTATGCATCATTGTTTGTAGAAAAAAAAAACATATTTTTTAAAAAACAGCATGGGGTTTTTTAGATCTCGTATATATATTCATGTTTTTTTAGTCATGATTTTTTAGTACAAAAACATTTTTTTGGTCTCATAAATATATTATTCATGTTTTTTCAGTCATGATTTTTTAGTGAAAAACATGTTTTTAAAAAAAAACTGCATAGGGCTTTTTAGGTTGTATAAAATATATTGTTTTTTAGTCATGATTCTTTGTAAAAAAAAACAGCATGGTTATATTTGGTACCAGAAAATATATTAACATTCATTTTTATTAGTCAGAATTTTTTTTAAAAAAACATGTTTTAAAAAACAGCATATTTTTTTGGTCACCTAAAATATATTAATATCTATGGTTTTTAGTCTATTTTTTGTAATGAAAACATAAAAAAGAAACCATACAGTAGAAGTGGTGGCAAGTGGTGGTCGCTGTCTGACCAGCGCGCAAAACGAAGCGAGCGCGCCAAGCAGAATTTAATTAATAACGGAAGCTAACACTCTATTACAAACGTAAACAGGTTGGGTCGGTAGGAGGAGCCACAGTTCTTCTAGTGAAAATTATGAATAAAGGGTCAAACCCAACAATTAGGGCGACGTCAATAATTTGTTGACATGAGCTCCAAGATGGCGGTTACCCGGTACGGTCGCAGCCATCTTGGAGCTGATGTAAACACGATTGCGGACGTAACCCTAATGGGTGGGTTAGAACCTTCAATTATAATTTTCACTAGAAGACCTGTGGCTCCTACTCACGACCCAACCTGTCTACGTTTTTAATTGGGTGTTAGCTTCCGTTATTAATTAAATTCCGCTTGGCGCGCTTGCTTCCTTTGGCGCGCAAAAGCCAACTTCAAAGTTAAATAATTTGAACATAACGCATCAGCGAGCAGAATGTCATTCATGTAAAACGTCCTAAAATCTTCCATATTACCTCTCTATGACAACGAAATTATTAAAATCGTTGACAACATTAAACTCAATATTGACCGTTTATTTTATGATAATTAACTTGCCACTGGCATCATCATTGTTTTCAAGTACATTCACAAAAAAACATGCTGAGGACCTGAAATTGAATATTGATTTTAGTTATTTATTAACACTCTGTATGCAACGTGCTCCACCGGTGACTACGGAAGGAATTTTTATAATGCTGCTGTCCGACCAGTGGTCCCAAACTCAATATTCATAAAAACTTAATTGAAGCTAAATGAGGACATTATCCATTTAATGATTGTTTTCAAAATTGCATAGTAAAATTGGCTTTAAATTTGACTTGAATATTGCACTTCAGTTCAGTTAATTCTGATCAAAGTGTTAACTTTTTCACTGTGATGTTGCCTCTTTGGGAAGCTTTCGATGGTGAGCAATAGGTGCAGGTTGGTTAGGCTTGCCTGTTTTATGCTATTGGCACTGATGCTCTTACGGGATACTATATGTTGCCTCAGCAGCAATGGATAGGCATTTGGGACATCTTTTCCTTGGGTGCATTGTTTCTTCAAGGTTTCATGCCTTCTTTATTTTTCTCTACTATCTGAACTAGCTGTTGTTATGTGCAAGGTGTTTATGTAGAAACTTGATACACATCTTGTGCATAAATTGCTCTGTTTCTAAGAATGAAAGGAAATGTTGATTGCCAAAATGAGTTCATGTATAAAATCTAATACAACCAATTTGAGTTTTAAATATTTCTCAATGTAAGGGTCTTACATTGATAGATGAAAACCACAAGAGATAGGCAATAGTTGCATCAGGGATTTAATATGGTACTGAAAAAAAATTTAAAGCTCTTCACTCAAAGTCCATAAAAGTTTTTTCCTTCTCCTTTCTTCTTTAAGATTGTCTTTGTTGTGGATAAGGATTTTGTAAACTAATTATAGGAAGTTAAATTTATAATTTAAATAATAAAAACGTTGTTTCATAAACATCTAGGAAACTAGCAAGCTAAGAAAATGCTGGAGGTTACTGATATGATCTTATGATGAGCAAGGAATGGCAATTGCTGGTGTTCATGTGTGCTTGTTAAGACATGGAGGTTCTGAGATAGAGGTTAGATAGGCTTCTTTTTGGTACACTGTTCTGTTTTTCAGCACCTACTGCTTTCTACTTCAAATTTTATCTCATTTCATGAACATTTTTCTCAGTTTACTTTTTTTTGTGCCAAGATTTCATGTTTCCTTAAGGGGACCTTTTTGGTAAAAATAAGGATGTCATTTTAAAAAACAAATTCTAAACTTTTTATCTTAGGGGTAAAATGATGCAACAATACTTTTTGGACTCGCATATTTCTTTGTAATTTCATTAGAAAATTGATTTTTCAAAGAAAAAAACAAAGAAATTGGCATTGCAGAAAATATATCTTCTACAATTTTGAAGTTACAGAATTGGCAATATATTTTCTAGATAGGTAAATATATTGTCTAGAGAAACACTGCAATGAATTTTTGATCATTTGATTTGATGAATTTTACGGATGTTTTTCCTTAAAATTTACCTTTTTTTCCATCTTATGTTCATACAATTTCCAACCTTAATCAAATTTGAAAAATCAAATGCAGTGTTTCTCTAGCTTTTTTTAAGCCCTATCGATTGATATATTTGCCATTCCTGTACCTTCAAAACTGTGGGAGAAGATCTACTTCTAATGTCAAAAACCAAGTTTTCAGGTCAGCTGTTTGTGTAATAATTCTCACATATTTTTTGTATTTTCGAACCTTTCTCAAACTCTAGTAGACGAACCAATGGACGTACACACGAGCAAATGATATTGTCAGATTTTTGAAAAAATTGTCTGTGAGATGGGCTGAAAAAACGAAAATCAATAGCTTGTCAGATTTTCACACGGATGGTCTGTTATTGACTTATTTCTCTCAGTATCTATGCTACTAACCAAGTAGAGTAGAGCTGCTCTTTAATTATTTTATTTGATTTTATTGCATTGAGAGAGGGTGATGACTTATTTCTCTCAGTATCTGTGCTACTAACCACGTTGGGCAGAGCTTCTTTTTAAATACTTTGCTCTAATTATTTTGTTTCATTTCGTGGTGTTGAGGGAGGACAATGACTGGTGTTTCTTTCAGTATCCATGCTACTACCAGGTAGAGTGGAGCTGCTCTCTCATTATTTTGTTTGATTTGGTGGTGTGGAGGAAGGGCAATGAACTATTTTTCTTGGTATCCTTGCTACTAAGTAGAACAAAGCCATTCTCAAATTAATTTCTCCTCAGGGGGATACAACTATTATATCTATGAGAATTAGCGCTCCCAGAGGAACCATGTGAGGACCCGAGCTAAAGGTTAGGTAGGCTTCTTTTTTTTGTTGTAATAAAATAGGTTTTTGTTTTGTTACGGACCATCTTTTTTCGGTTCACTGCTGTCCTGTTTTTCAGCACCTACTACTTTCTTCTTCAACTTTTTTACTTGTTTCATGAACTTCTTTCCTAGCTTACTGTTTCTGTGCACCTTGTGCATAGATTCCACGTTCCCTCAACTCCATACTAAATGGTGTCTTCCTCTTTAGTCTCTTGGAACATCTTTGTCGTGGTTAAGGGAGGATAAAACTTTCTTATATAATAATATAATAATAATAATTCTTAGTGATGTACCGATACCATTTTTTTGGCCGATACCGATACCCATTTTTTGGCCGATACCGATACTCCGATACTTGAAAATACCGATACTTTGACCGATACTACTACCGATACCGATACTTTTACAATCATCTAACCTAATAATACCCGTTGTATGTTTGTTTATGTATTTGTTCGGTGTCCGCTTCTTAAACATATGTTGTCTGAGTTTGCGGTATCATGGATACCGAATTCATTAGTGTAACATTTGAAAGGTCGTCTGTACATGCATTGATATGTTTGAAATTTTATCAGGATAGGTTAGTTGTATTGGATAGGTTGTTGTGATCGCAGTAATTTGCGCATTTTCCTAACCATGTCGCTTTTGTACAGCTTTCAGGCCATATTGAATAATTAAAAAATATTAAATTAATTACAGTAATTTTGAGAATAGCTGTGCCCGAAGTAATCGTTTTTGAGTAATGGTGATTTGTCACCGGAGGGGAACTCCGAGTCAAGAGTGTTCTTTATGTGTTCTTGTGCATATGTGCTCGGCATAAACATTTTAGGCCTACCCGACTTTCCGTCCCACGTATTGGCAACAGTGGACAACGCATTAGTGGTTTAGGACCTACAAGAACCGCAGTTGCTACCACGTAATGACGATCGCTAGGCCTTCGCGTCGTGAACGTGCTTTGCGGCGATGCAGGTCACGACATAGAATTAGGATAGCATAGGTTAGATAATGTTGACGGAATTTTTCCATGGGTCCATCTAGCTTCAACGATGACATTGTCCTTGACATTTCCATGGGTCATGCTGCTACCTAATAATACCCTTGCCCTTGGTTTATTTGTTTGGTGTCTGTTTCTTCCATTTCTCTGTCACTCAAGCTCATAAGGATAGTTATAATGACCGTATCTGTGATACGAGTTTCACCAGTGCGCAAGTACAAAAATATTGTTCATCACGGATACTGTTAGGATGGATATATTGTATTTGTTTGTCATCTACATCCTGAAAATTCGTTCATGAAAGGTATTGAATCCAATTTTTGGCGGGCCGTGCACACTTGTATTAAAATAAAACCATTATAACCCCTACATGGGAGGTGTAATAAAATTATTTGCTAATATATCTTATAATATAAAAATATTGACAATAAAGTTTCCGATTATGAAAAAGAAAATTCTCTTGCTATGTTAACTATATTGTTGAGAAAAATAACAAAATGAAATCAATTCAGTAGATATGTGTTTCTAATCGTATTGCAACGTAATGTAGACTAGCTATAATAGCAACTGGCTCCAAAAGCGGACCAAAACAATAATTTCTCCAAAAAAGGGTTGTCATTTTCGTGTTATTCACACCAAATACGAGTACATTCTTTGGCGAAAGAAAATAGTGAAATTCGATAAGCCTCGAAGCCGAAAATATCCGCAAACACGCAACCATCTATAAGATAAGGAATTAAAAAACGAAAATTTCAAGGAACTTGATCATATTTATTAGGAATACGTTTCGGAGTCCAGATCCATCATCAGTTCGTAAATTTACAAATCGTTATGTCTGCAATAAAAGAAAAAAAAATGTTGGAAGTATAATAATTTTATGTCGCTACAGGGTTTAGCTATTCATGCTACATAGCTTTCAGTTATGACCGTACGTAACCCATCGGGAATTCAAAGTAGTGAATTCAGTTAGCGGGCCTGATTAAACGCTATAATTCAACAGGTAGCAAACTAATTTACTAGGTATGAATAGGCTCTTTATTTGATTAGAAGTACTCACAGCCCGTCAAAAATGACGGGATTCACTAACTTTCTTGAACAAATTTTCCAAATGTGATGCCCAACGAATGTATCCATCCTTACAGCACCCGTGATGAAAAATATTCTTGTACTGCGTACTGGTGAAACTCGTATCACAGATACGTTCACTATAACTCTCCTCATGAGCGTGACAAAGAAAATGGAAGATGCGGACTACAAATAAACCAAGGGCATTATTAGAAAGTAGCAGGACCCGTGGAGATTCCATGGACAATGTCTTCGTTAAGCGGACCCGAGAAAAAATTCTGTCAGTATTTCCTAACCTCTGCTGACCTAGCCTATCCTAATCTAAGCTAACTTATCCCATCCTAACAAAACCTATCCTGATAAAATGTCAAATATTTAAATGCATGGAAACGCCATCTTTTAATGTTACACTGAGGAATTCGGTATCCATGATACCGCAAACTCACACAACCTATGTTTCTTAAGAAGCGGACACCGAATAAATATATAAATAAACACACAATGGGTATTAATAGATTGCATACTTTCACTTTCATGATTTATGACCTTCATTTTACTGATAAAATACGTATTACTGGAAAGTATCGGTAAAGTATCGGCCGGATTTTTGCCGATACCGATACCACTAAAAATGGCCGATACTGCCGATACCGATACATCGGTACATCACAAATAATTCTCCAATTATTTTGTTTCATTTCAATGTATTGAGGGGGGGGGGGGGGCAAAGAGAGTAGCTGCTCTCTAATGGTATTGCGCTAATTATTTTGTTTAATTTGGTGGTGTGAAGGGAGGGCAACGACCCTGCGGACCGGTCGAGCGTCACGTACTCGGAGCTGCTGACGGAGGTGTGCCGGGTGGCCAACTTCCTGAAGGGCCGCGGCGTGGTCAAGGGCGACCGCGTCGCCATCTACATGCCGATGATCAAGGAGCTCGTCGTTGCCATGCTCGCCGTCGCTAGGATTGGCGCCGTCCACAACATTATCGTAAGTAACGCAGTCAATCCTTGCCTAAGAATCCCACAGCATTGTGTCGTAAGTTAATCCAAGCCTAAGCTTCGGCTGAATCATTTGTGTTGAGTTTTGAATGCCTCAAAATTGCCGAGATGAGTTTGCGTAGGCTGAATAATATTGTGTTGAGTTTTGAATGCATCAAAATCGTCGAGATGAGGTTGCTTCGGCAGAATAATATTGTGTTGAGTTTTGAATGCATCAAAATTGCCGAGATGAGTTAGCTTCGGCAGAATAATATTGTGTTGAGTTTTGAATGCATCAAAATTGCCGAGATGAATTTGCTTCGGCAGAATAATATTGTGTTGAGTTTTGAATGCATCAAAATTGCCGAGATGAGTTTGCTTCGGCAGAATAATATTGTGTTGAGTTTTGAATGCATCAAAATTGCCGAGATGAGTTTGCTTCGGCAGAATAATATTGTGTTGAGTTTTGAATGCATCAAAATCGTCGAGATGAGTTTGCTTCGGCAGAATAATATTGTGTTGAGTTTTGAATGC